>OU015753.1:51056312-51069223 GCA_907169655.1 Acomys percivali
AAAGAAAGAAAGAAAGAAAGAAAGAAAGAAAGAAAGAAAGAAAGAAAGAAAGAAAGAAAGAAAATTGTATCTATTGTGCAGTGCCACTAACAGCCATACTAAGGGCGTCATGTCTCGAGGGAAAACTCAGAAGATAAACTAGTATTTATGAAAAATATACTGCATATCAAGTTCACAGCAGGATCTCTTGTTATTATTACTGTCATAAAATATAAATAATAAAAATTTACTGTTTTACCTCATAGTACGACCATCAGCACCTCCTATATCTAGCAATTATTAGGCGTTTCCCACCTACCTTAATACTCTTTCTTATGTAATGGATATGTTTCAGAGATGAGATTTAGTTTTACATTTGTTTAGTATCTAGCAGAACCTGGTGTTGATCCCAAGATTCTTCATTTCCAAACCATGCACCCTATAGGGTGAAGGTTCATTGCCTGAGATTTCGGGGAGAAAGCTCATTCTTGCAGGTGACTGAATCTTATCTAGTTACTTTTATAAAATTATGTTTCTCAGTTTCTCTCTTAACTCAGCTATCACCCAAATAATTAAGACACTATTATATTATTTGTTCAACAAGCTTCACAGCACAATAACTGAGCAGTTATTACTCTATTCTCAACCCTCTAAGATTACCTGGCTTCCTCCCAGTGTAACTCCCAGAGATAATTGCACTTTGTGGCTTTCCATACTCAGCTGAATCTCTTCTGATGTCTCCTGGAAACCTGCCCATGGTCTCCTGGAAACCTGCCCATAGCCCAATCTCCTCCTACTTCTCTTCTCCTCCTCTCCTGGTTGGCAGTAAGTCCAGCCCTATTCTCTCCCCTGCTCAGTGATTGGCTGTAAGCTGCTTTATTGGCATATCAGGGGACAATTGGGGACCATTGTTTATACAACATTAAGACACAACATCCAAGAATAAGGATTGCGACAAGTTATAGGGGGGTACATAAATCAGCGTTTGAATTGCACAAAAACCTTATACCTACATTATCTCAGAGTGGCTAGTGTATTTAGTTCCATTTCACTGCTGCTCTTGTCCTTCTCTCTTATACTTTCCCCAGGAGTCATACTACTGCTTCTGGATAAGCTGCGGAAGATGAAATGGGAGCAGATGTGGAGGCTGACAGCAGAGAGGGAACTCATGGGTATGCTGTCTACCTCCTTGGCTGACCAGGTGAGTAGCCAGTGACAATGACTCTTACACCTTAGTACACACCATGTTCTTACTACAGTAAACACTGAGAAATGGGGTTTTGCTGCAGCTTGGTTGCTTTAGTCTGTTGCTTTTTCTGAAATAGGTTCTCAGTGTATACTCCAAGCTGCCTCAATCTAGCAATTATCCTGCCTCAGTGTCCCAAATTCTGGAATTTACATGTGGATAATCCGTGCCTGGATTAATAGGTTCATTTTGGGTCACAGTTTGACCACATTTCTCTTTGTCTAATAGCATAACACTAGAGAACATACAGAAGGTCACATATTCTCACTGCATGATAAGGACACCAAAGAAGACACAGTCACCCTTATGTATATTCTTCCAGTAACCTTAAAACTTATCACTAAGTCCTACCTATCAAAGGTTTAAATACCTCCAGTGTGAATCAGGGAACACCTAGGACCAGTAATTTAGCACATGGACTTTTGGGAAAATATACCAGAACCCAAACTAGAGCAGACCTGGTGCTGTTTCTGAAAGGATTCTATTAGCTATTGGATGCGTCTCAATTCATTGATTTGTTCATGCACTCAGTCAAAAGGCATTCACTGAATAGTGTGTACTCTGACATGTAAAAAGATGGCAGATTTAAGTAAATGACCTGATTTTCTTTATTTACTTTATGTGTATTGATGTTTGATTGCATGTATGTCTCTGGACCTCATGTGTCCCTGGTGCCAATGGAGACCAGAAGGTATCAGATCTCCTGGAACAGAAGTTTACAGATGTTTGTGAGCCTTCATATGGTTGCTGGGAATCAAATCCAGCTCCTCAGGGAGAACAGCCAGGGCTCCTAAGCAGTAAGCCATGTCCTCAGTGGTAGAACCCATGTTCTTTACCTCAAAAACCTCATTGTGTATGGAATATGATTCACAAGTAGATGACAGTCTGTTATGTTAAAAGTAATTGCTACCATTTTTGCCATCAATGTGGAATGTATCTGCTCCCTACAGACCCAAAGTGTCATGTGTTATTTCCCAAATATTTTACATACATCTGAAAAGCATCATGTAATGTGTAAGCTAAAGCCATGACTGTGATCCTACTCCTGGTAATCCTGAACTCTTGGGAATTGCATTTAAGCAAGAAAGATGAACCTTAACCAGATAGTCTGAATGTCCTCGAACTCCAACAAACTACTAAGTAACATGTTCATTAAAACATATTTCTCATTTTGCCTGGGAAAGGCATGCATTTTATCTTACTCTGGCATTGTTGACCATCTTAAGGTGTGAAGATACTTTCTCTGGGTTTTCTTCATTTTTTTCTCTTCTTTCCATCCTGAGTTCATGCCACATTTTTTGTTCATGATTATTTGTCAAATTCCCACAAAGGTTTCAAATACAGAGGAAACAAAAAGTCTGCATGTCTATATCATTTTAAAAAGCATCATTATTCAGTATTTCCCAAAGAACCAAAAACTGATCTCCCTTCCTAAAAAAAAAAAAAAAAAAAAATGAGATACAGAATAATGAATGAGTGAAAAGTAAATAAATAACTCAGATGCTGTCTAAGACCTGAGATAAAAGTTGTCTCATATCCTCATATGACATGAGTGTATCTCCCAAAGGTAACAACTCTATATCTCAGTTCAATAAGCATAGGTTGTTAAGCAGTCTCATGCAAGGGAGGCCCATAATTCACCTCCTGGCACCACCTCTCAAGTAGCAGGCTAATAATTGGGCTTCCATGTTGGGGTTAGAGAAGGAATTCAAAGTAAAAAAGAAAAGAAAAGAAAAAATCTTCCTACACAAGTTAGAGTTTGAAATAGAATGTTGCACTCTGGATGTTGTGGCCTGTAGAAATCCAAGGAGCATACATACATCACTGGGCTAACCAAAAGCCCCAAGACCCCAAGAAAGAGCTGCTAGGAACAAGGATCTGTAATTTATCTCAAGCCTTTAGATGAGTTGAGCCATTTGTCATCATACTCTTTCCTCTCCAGGAGACTCCCAACTAGGATGGGGTAAGGGGAGGAAAAGAGATTTCACTTACTGTGTGACAGCCAGCATGAGAAAGTCATTCCCTATCTGCCCTGTGTGACCTTGCTGGATGATGACCAGCTAGACTCATAAGCATTGAGTGAGCCAGGTTAGTTGGATGGAATTCTCCCGTTCCTGCCCAGACTCTACCCCTTGGTTTCTGTAGAAAACAGGCAGGAAAACTGTCCACAGTGGGGGCAGTCAGTCCTGTTCTCAGAGCAGGATGCTCCAGGGATGTCCTCCTGTTAGCTGAATCTGCCCACCATCTTGACTATGTCTTTGGCTTTTATTCCACAGGATATTTTCAATGCTGTCATCAAACAAAACCCTTTTCTGGTGTATCAGCTCCCCTGCTTCTGGAATGTGCAGCTGTCAGACCACACCCGCTCTGAGCAGTGCTACAGAGATGTGTCTGATTTAAAGGTGCGTCAAGAGGTGCCATGGTGGTATGTGGTTCACATAGTCCTGTGCTGGGCAAAGGGAAGCTGGGTGTGGCACTGGCAGGGAACAGTTTTCTGTGAGCCTGTGGTCAGTATGGTGGAAGATGTAAGGTCCCAAGAGATCAGAAAGGACATGACTTTTCTGTCTTGGCAATTTTCTTTCACACTCTTATTTGGGCTTTCTGGAAATTGTTAAGTTCCCTGGAGTAAAGAACCAGCTTGTGTAATTTTTCCTCTTTCTGTGTGTTGCCAGCTGTTTTGGTTTATTTCATACCCCAAAATCCATTGATTTAACTCAAGCAAAAACATTTGTGGAAAGGCCAATTCTGTGCCAGGTGCTACAGCTGGAATGCAAATAACTACTTACTTCCAAGTCACACTTGCAGAAGGGCAGAGAAACAGGGAAGGAAGTCAGGATAAATAAATACCATAGGGTCTATAACAAGTGTATGAGGGTCAGGGTGAAGAAAGGAAGCACAAAGGTCTTGTTCCCCACTCCCACCGCTCTGGACATGGGACAGGGAGAACAGCTTTTACTGTGAGTTTCTGAGTCACTACTGAAGAAGGCCTAGCTTTAAGAAGGCAACAGAGCAGGATATATGAGTTAGTGCTATGGACAGTGTCACACAACAAAGCATTACAGTTGTGGCTGAAATTGGCAACTATGTATTTAGCTGATGAATCTCATTTTCTGTGACTTAACCAAGTACCTTGATTGGTCTTAGTCCAGAAGGGTGATGTCTAGGACACCTTAGATATCCCCCTAGTTTCCTGTATTGCTAGTGACTCTCTGCCCAAAATAGTCAAAAGAAAAAGTTTCATAAACCTTATTTTCCTCAATCATTTTCTATCTTGTTTGTTGAGGTAGAGTACATACTGAGCCTGTAGTTCACTGCCAGGCTGGATTGGCTGGCCAGTGAATTCCCAGGGATCTTTCTGTCTCTACTTTCCAGTACTGGGCTTACAGGCACACATCACTGTGTGTCTTGCCTATGTTTTTGTTTTTGTTTCATATACACACAGTCACACATACAATCACACATTCACACACAAAAAAAACAAAGTAACTTGAATTCATTAAGGGTAAGTGAGGCTCAATAACATTTATTTGCCTGTAATCTTAGATATAAATGAAGAATTCTAGGTAATTTTGATAGTGAAATAGTTTTTCTGTATTCAAGAGAAAATTATATGCAGCATATGCTCTTTACAAGGATAAACCTAACTAATGAAAATATAAAAGGTTGACAGTCACATTAAGTAAAAATATTATCAAAAAAGTACCCAAAGAAATCTGTACTAGATGGAGAGAGATGGACCCAACTAAAAATCAAATTTACCAGGCAGGAACAAGCGTACTGTATCTGCATACACCCCATGCTGTGGCAGATATATTTCTAAGTGTATAAGTATGACAAGTGTAAGTATATCTATAATTGCTTAGATATTATAATTTTTATTTATATCTGTCTATACTCGACTCATTAGAACTTCAGAGAAAGAAAAGGATAAGCCTACTACCATAGTGGAATGTTTTAACATCCCTTTTTCAAGTATGAAAAGATGAGTCAATGATAATAAAAATACAAATGACTTGAGTTAGAGTTAACACATTGATTTATTGGGTAAATAAGAGGCTTGTGTGGACAGTCAGAAAATACATCTTTATCAACTTCACAGTCAACACTTAGCATAAAGTGACCATGTACCAGACCACAGAACAATTCTCAGAACATTTGAAAGAATCATATTCTACCATAATGCAACAAGCAAAGTAACTTCAAATTAAAGACGAAAGATATCCAATTGATTAAAACTGAGAACCAACTTCTACATTTCTTATGGTTCTAAATGGTAATTGTAATTGAAACTGAGAACTACTTAGAGACTAAATGAAATTGAAAACAATCCATGTCCAAAAGTATGAGACTATATCAGCATATTGAGAAATACATAAATGTCAATGTGTTAAAATGATAAAAGGCTACAAATTAATGTCAAGTTTTTCAGCCTGGGATGATACAGAGTGAGCATGAGAATAAATTAAAAGGAATACAAGGCAGAACATAAAGAAGATAAGAGCAGAAATTGATTATAAAATTGTGCAGTAAAGTCCTTGTTTGGAAAGTACCAATAAGATCAACACAGGCTGCCTATACTCATCAGACAAAACCAAGAGAACTAACCAGGAGGTGGATAGCAAGCATGATTTCAGAGTCATTGATCATTCTGCAGAAGTTTCTGAGCAAGTGATTTTTCTGAGTTCTAGGTATACAGCAAAGATTAAATTTATCAATCTCCCACTTATGGAACTTTCCACTCAGTAAATACCACAGAACTGTAATGTGTCAAAAATGTGATCAACATTATTTTAATAAATTTGAAAGTTTATTTGAAAAGTAAAAACTCCTAGAAATCAATAATTTAGCAAAACTGGTATAAGTCAGACGTCTAGATTACCTTCCATCCATTAAACCTTCATATGAGAATGGATGGGTATGATGTGTGTGACTGTAGTATATGGACATATGTGAAATGTGTGTACGTTTCTGTGCTTATATATGTTTTGGCACATGTGTATAGTATCTTTCTGATTGTTCTTCATCTTGTATATTGAGACTGGGTCTCACACTTGTACCTGGAGCTTACCAATATGTCTAGCCTAGTATTCAGCTTGATATAAGCATCCTTGCCTCAATCTCCCAAGCTTTAGGAATAAAAGTTCACCTGAAATTTATGTGTATGCTGGGGATCCAAACTCAGGTCCAAACAGCAAACTTTTTTATCTATAATTCTATCTTTCCAATCTCTACAGGAACCCTTCCTAAAAGAACACAGCATCCCCAGTTGGCAAGTAGAAATAAGCTCTTGCAGTTGTATTTTTAGACAGAAAATATTTCCAGTTTTAAATAAACTTTTCCAAAAATTAGGAAAAGATGACCACTTTTTACAAAACTTATTCTGTTATTCAAGTTATCCTGGATTCCCAAAATGAGTTCTGTGACATGAAAATTACAAGCTAGTTTCATTTATGAACATGGATAGGTATAAAAATCTTAAGCAAATTATTAGCAAGCCAAATCTAGTCATAGATAATTATCATGTCTAAGTTGGACTTACTACAGTAGAAAGACAATGGTGATTTAACACCAAAATTTCACAAGTATCATGAGATTATTGAGGGAGTCAAGGAGAAACAATGTGTACTCCCAGATGGATATGAGAAAGTTATTTAATGAAATCTAAATACTTGTTCATGTTCTAAACTCTCACAAAGTTGGTAACTAGTAAAAGCCATATATGTGAGGATAGCGAGGGAACAAATAAATAACAAAATAGAGTGGCTGACTCAGAAATGCCTGTGCATCTTCAGGCATATGATAAGTGAAAATGTATCTTTCCTGATCATTGGAGGAAGGATTCAGTATCCTATAAGTGAGATGCCAGCTTTTCCATATGGAAGAAAACATTAGCACAGAGAGAATCATTCCCAGGGGTTAGAGAGTAGGGTAGAATGCTTAAATACAAAGAAAGCAGACAAACAAGAAACTCTTTTACTTTAAAACTTGAGACATGGGTAGTCCTTAGCCCTCTGGATAGAGAAGAGTTTCCTCCATAAGATATGGGGTGTCCATGCTAGGTCAGCTGACTCTTGGTTTTAGCCTCACTTTTCTTTGTTTTTCCTCTGTAGACCAAATGCTTGGATGTACTTATGGAGAGCTAGATTCTCTCATATGTCAATTCCCCTCACAGTTCGTCTTCTAGGACCATCAGAACCTTGTTCTTTAGAGTGCAGGGAGAAGTGAGAAGCCTTGCAACACCAAGGACACTCCTGGATTGTTTCCATTTTCTCCCACTCTTTGCCTCACCAGCACCTAACAGAAGGCAATTATTTTAGTGATGATTATTTATCATCAACTTGTAGCCAAGTGTTCTGTTTGCCTATCATAGAAGTAATGTCTCTCCGGCAATTGTATGCCATTAATTCAAAGAGCTTTTAGTTAGATTTTCAGTTGTGTTAGAAACATAGAAATACAAATGCTGTTGGTAGCCAACACAACCCTCCTGCTAAATTCAATGCCCACTGTTGTTACCTAAGCTGATAGTGTCAAAGCCTGGGACTTGACAGCCCTGAGTTCAGCCACCCACTTTCAAACAGGCCACATGAAGAAAAAGGAGATCAATTAATTTGGCCACATTGGGAAGAGGATCAAAGAGGCCTAGTGACACTCTCCCAAGTCTATCTTGGAGGTCCTGAAATGAAGTTGAGAGATTATACATGCCTTACCACTTCTACTCAATCTGTGGTTTTCCCAATCACTGTGGGCTGGGCCACAGGCTCTCTTGCTTGGAAGTATGTCTGGTTGTCATAACTATATACATTTCTTTCTAGGAGAAAGTACCTTCTATGACTGGCACTGGCCTCCCAGCCTATTCTCTTCTCCCATGAGATTCCTGAGGAAAATCCAATTTATTGAAGCCCACTGTTTAAATAGTCTCAGAACCAAAGGAAGGACATAAGGTCTTGGTTCCTGCCAGCATAATTACAGTAGGTTGGAGCAGACATGCCCTCACATCAAGTTTCCTGGCCTTCGGCATTGTGTCCATGCTGGGTGTCAGCAAAGACCTTTATGCTGACACTTTCTTCAGAAAAACTTCAAATAAGAAAAATGTTTTCATGGAAGAAACAGAAGTGTCCAAGAATTAGGAGCCAAGTGGTTCTGTATATTTTGATGACAGTTTTAGTTCTTACCAGCTCATCTACTTGAATAAATCACTTGCCATTCCGCTGGTTCAATTACATTCTCTGTAAAGTGGAAGCCATTATTTTTTGGCTCATTCTCAGCCATGCCCCTTGGGGGCTTAGACTTTACCTCCATCTTTTGTGTTTCAAAGACTTTCATTTTATCTCTGAAGCAGGATGGCTCAGCCTGCTCTGACTTAACTTATAAGAGAAAAGGGAAGCCCAAAGGAGCACCTTCTCCACCTCCCTGGTTTTGTTGTTTTGTTTTTTGCCAGGAACACAAACACAGGAGACGAGCAAAGGGCCTGATGAGAGTTTTCTGGACACTCTCTCAGTCCTCATGTCATCTGGGACAGTTACAGAATAAGTTGCTGATCAGACATGGCCCCATAGGCAGAAGCATTTGCTATGTGAGCCAAGACCTGCAGTCCATCCATAAACCTCCTGGTGGGAAGAGAACCAATTCCCACTGGTTGTCCTCTGACACCTTCATCTGTGCTGTGGCATGAACATCCTCATATACTTATACACATATTACAAACACACTCATCCATATACAGGGTGACTATAACAATACCCTCATTATATAATATAGTATAATTTAATATAATGATAATAAGGATAATAAATAGTATTTAAAGGGTAAAAGAAGGGGCTTATCCAGTCACAAATGTAATCCTCAACTCTCTTCCTTCCTCAGCCTCTACTCTAACTCCCTTACTTAGCCCCTTTCTGTCTTTCTCTCATGTTCTATACAAAACCACTGTCCCTGATCTGTTTGTTCCCTTGCAGCTAGAAACTATAGGCCCATACAAGAAAGAATGGAAATCCAAATATGAATGAAAATTAGTGAAGTTGATGGTGGGTGGGCAAGCCATAGGGCATGTGATAACACCAGAGTCCTCTGTGTAGCATGTGCTGATCTTTGAGGTCTTTTCAAAGCAAGCCAGCAGACACAACTATATCCTTAAAAGATGATCAGAGATTTCCTGTTGTATAGGAATGACCTCACTTATGGCTAAGTGAGAAGACTCTTATTAGTCATGAAATTAAAGAAAGAGTAAGTAATTTATTATACATATCCAGCCAGCTAAATATGAAAAGCTGAAGTTCCAGTTCTCCTCTTCCTGACCTCAGAACCAGAATTATTTCTTCTAATACAGGGCTGGGTTTTTACCTGAACATATTTTTCAATGCAAACACATTGAGTTGGATAGAGTGAAAAGCTCTAAAAGCAATCCAGCATCACACACAATCAGCACAAGGCCACACACCTATAATCATAGCACATGGGAAGTAGTGGATGGAGAGTAAGTTCAAGGTCATCATCAGGTGCATGATAAGATCCAAGCCAAGTTTTAAAAAACGATAACAAGGCATCCCAATTAATTAGGAAATGATGGGCTGGAGATGTATCTTAGTGGCCTTCCAAAGTAACCAGTACCCACATAGCAGTCATAACCATCTATAACTTGTTATGTGGAAACTGGTGTCCTTTTCTGGCCTCTTGGACACTGTAAACACAGGGTGTGCAGCCAATCATGCAGGCAAAACACTCATACACATAAATAAAATATGCTTAAGAAATAAACAAGAGATAATGATCTTCCAGGATGATGGCTGTTCACTGTAACCCCTCTTTGGAGTAAATGGATTTCAAGGGCTAACATCAGAAAAGTGTGAATGCAGAAAAGAAACACCAGAAGGAATCATGACATTTAACATGAGAGAGTGAAATATTTTCCTGAAAGAAATGTATAGCATATACATAAGAAAGTAATACATAACTCAAATTTGAAAACTTTTGTAACACTTAGAAACGTGTCAGCTTCCACATCTTTTGAGGAAGATGAAGGACAAAGTACATTAGCATATTGGACATGCCATCACCAGGTTGTGAAAAATGATGTAGGAGAATCCAGAGAGAAGGTAATAAGAATGATGAATGGTAACGTTGATTCAAAAGTATTAGGATGAACTGAGGGAGAAAACCAGTCAGTTCTAGAGAGAGAATATCTGAAATCTGGAAAACAATGTGTTCTTGCCTGACCTATTTCACATCTGGTCAGCTCCTGGTTAGCAAACAACATTGCATGACCTTACTATGGGGCTGTAGGTAGTTTCTGATTTAGGTGTTACTGGCCTGAAGCTAGAATACTTAAAGAGTCCTCATTAATTAGGAAATGATGGGCTGGAGATCCATCTTAGTGGCCTTACAAAGTAACCAGTACCCACATAGCAGTCACAACCATCTATAACTTGTTATGTGGAAACTAATGTCCTTTTCTGGCCTTCATGAGGTGTCAGCCCCTCTTCAAGTAGCCTGCTTTGGTTGCTGGTTTGCTGTGACTGGAGCCCTGCACTTTCTCTCACACCCAGAATACCTTATTGGTCACTCATGGCTATCTAAGTTGTGTGGCCGTCATTGGTATGATTGTGTGTGAGTATGCCCATGTGGGTGCACATACACAAGTGCACATAGATGTAGAGCCCACCTGTCAATCTCTGATATTATTCCTCAATTGCCATTTGTCTGAAGGCAGAGGAGAAGGAGGAGAAGGATGAGAAGGAAAAAAGATGATCTCTCATTGACTCAAGGCTTGCTCATTACGCTACCCAGCAAGTACCACCTGACTCAGTTTCCTTATTTTGAAGAGTACAAGTGCACATCACCCAGTTCAGCTTTTCTATGTGGGTTCTAGAGGTCTAACTCAGATTTTCCACCTCCATAGTTCTTTCCTTTGGAAAATAGGGAAACAATTATTATTTTGCAAAAGTCTTTAAAATTCAAGAAGATGGCACACAATGCAGATATGACAGAGCATCCATTCAGGGAAATATCTGGAGCTCCAAGCTGTACTGGACCAGTGCTTCAAATGTAGACACCCAAATCAAATATCTACTAATAATAAATGACAAGGAAACTAACTTTTTTTTCCAATGCTTCTTTGACATATATAACTTTGTCAGTTACTAAACAAAATAAAATTGCATATTAATGAAATGGATATGCTTATTTATCTTTACATATGGAATTAAATTGTGGGTAAATATTTGATAGGGCAGGACACATGGCATTTTGATGCTTTTCAAAACTGATGAATATTTTAGTTTTCTGATTCCTAATGCTGAGAACACCACTCAACATAAATACATAGTATCCAAAGACAAAAATACATTTAAAGCTATTCCAGGCACTAGTAGAAATTCTGTCCTAATAACAAGCCAGAATTCAACATTTGTTTATGGAGCTTCAGTCAGCCACTCAAACACCAGTTTTTTTCCTATATTTTTAAATTTCTTGAAAATTTTATATATGCACACTGTGAATTTATATCATTTAATACCCTCCTTCCTTCTTTAGCTTTTCTCATGCCCACTCCATTCCTTCTCAAATTCAAGAATACACACACACGCACATGCATACACATGCATATATATTCATGTAAATTCATGAATACATATGTGTATATTTTAAGTCAAGCATTCTACCACAATACAGTTCAAACCTAATCACATTTGACACTTCCATGCTGAGGAATGATACTAGTAAATTTTAAACCACTGTTTCTATGAGAGCAGAAATCTTTGTGTGTACAATACAAATGCCACAAGCAACTCAGGGCACTTAGTAATTTTGAATCTGAACCAAGGTAGGTTAGGCAACATTCATTAGTGTTACATGCTAGGGTGGCCAAAGTTGGACTATTAGATGTTTAGAACCTAGGCACAATGAAGTCATACATGCAACATGGAACACTATTGCTATAAATGCCCCCATACATAAGCATTGTGCTTTGACTTAATTTTTTGGTCATTGTACATTCACAAACCTACTGTAAACAATGCTTTTCAATCTCACTATTCAGTTACATGACCCTATGTTGGGTTGTGAACCACAGTTGGGTTCTAGAAGCTAGGCTCTAGAAGAAAATTCCATAGTACAGAGTTCAGTATGACAGACCACACTGGTAAGCTGTGTGCAAGGGACTGGGGGTGCCCCGTCAATCTGAGACTATAGACTATAGACAAGCGTGGAGGTTTACTTCTGCTCTAGAAAAGATATGCTTCCTAAGAACTGGGATGAAAGTGTTCAGACCATACTCTGCTAGTCTATCAATTAAAAAACACCATGAAATTTAAAGAGAAAACAGTGTAGAATTTTGTAGGGAAGGAAAAAAGGAAAGCAGAGAAGTTTTACTTTATTATCTACTTGGGTCATTTTAAGTAGTAAGAAAACAAGTTACTTCACTTCTAAAAACATTAGCATTAATATTTTTGGCACAGAAACATCACTGAAAAACTTCATTACTTTCTAAGTGTTGGTGCTGCACTTGCTAATATGGTGATCATACTCTGAAAGCATGTTATACAAAAGCATTTGGTATTAGTGGTTGTCATCAGAGGTCCCTCCTTAAATGCAGAGATTTAAATGTGAAATACACCATTGCTGTGCTTATTGAGTTTTTCTCAGATTGTGTGTGTGTGTGTGTGTGTGTGTGTGTGTGTGTGTGTGTGTGTGT
>OU015753.1:51069985-51080530 GCA_907169655.1 Acomys percivali
AAGAAGAAGAAGAAGAAGAAGAAGAAGAAGAAGAAGAAGAAGAAGAAGAAGAAGAAGAAGAGAGAATTTCAGATTTAGTCATCTTATATACCCCTCCCTGTCCAGACTCTGTGTCTCACAGAAAGTTGTATCATCAGTGCTCATTTCAGTGGAGAGAGTTGTAAAATTTCAGGAAATGTTCAATTTTGCTTTTATAAACTTAACAGACTTACTCCCATTATGTAGCACTTGTGCATACTGACTTCAGCTATTTTGCATCAAAAATGCCTGTCAGTGATGGAGAGAATTGTGCATGGAGAGCACCTTCTGCACTCATATTCTTCGGTCACACTGCTAGTCTGTTTAGAGTGATGACTTGCACACTTCTTTATAGACTGCCATCTTCAAGAGGGGCATTTACTGTGCCAGGCAGAGCTGCTGCAGGACACTTGCTCCTGCATATAATCAGTCAAAAGTCATTTTAAAGATAGCTAAGCAAATGTTCCAAAATCTGCTATGCTTTACTTACCACAGCAGCAAATTTCTACTGAAATTTGGTTTGTATTTTTTCCAGCATTTACGTTGTATCTTGATGATTATTTTGAAATATTTGCTGACAAGGGATTCACTTTATTTTATCACTGCATTATCTCCCCTCTTCCATCAAGCTCTGTCTGTCTCTGTCTCTGATGCTCATAGAACCTTGAAAAGGGCATCAGATCCCCTGGGATTGGATTTCCAGACAGTTGTGAACCACCCCATGGGTGCTGGGAGTCAAACCCAGCTCCTCCGCATTAGCAACTAGAGCCATCTTTCCAGCGCCATCTTTTTTTGTTTCCTGTCTGTCTTTTAATTCATTCATTCAATAGTTTCATATGTGCGTAGAACATATTCTGGTCATGCTCAATGCCCCCATTCTCTTTATCTCCCTGCCACAGCCATCAATCCCCAGTCCTCCCAACAACATCCCTACTGTTATTTTTTGTTGTTGTTGTTGTTATTATGTTCTGACCCCTTTAGTTTAATCAATACCATCATTATCTTTGGGATTTTCCCCCTAACGTGTTTAAATTTTCATAGGAAGTATTAGAAACCATGGTGGTGTGAAACAAATTTATAATTTAGTGGCTTCCTTTCACCCTGCATAATCCCTGCTGCCCCTAATCCCTTCTCCCCCCCCCCCCCCCCCAGTGAGTTGAAGGCTCTTCCCCACTTTTTCTTCTAACAGATTTAGTGTGTCTGGTTTTATGTTTAGGTCTTTAATACTTGGATTTAGTTTTGTGCACGGTGATAAATATACATCTACTTCCATTTTTGTACACGTAGGCATCCAGTTAGACCAGCACCATTTGTTGCATTTGGCTTCTTTGTCAAAAATTAAGTGTCCATAGGTATGTGGGTTGGGTCTTTGATTCAATTCCATTGGTCAACCAGACTGTTTCAATGCCAGTACCATAGCATTTTAATTACCGTTGCTTGAAAGATAACAGACAGACACATAATAAAGAAGAAACAAGGATATTCTAGTGAGGGACAATTATTTCAAAGTAACAAAGTCATTTAAGGTAAGGAAACACCAGGGATGTTTATTTGTTGGAGACCAACACCAGGGATGTTTATTTGTTGGAGACCAGGTGGGAGTTGAAGATACCCATTTCCCAGCACTCGTTGTCTCTGTAACTTGGAGCAGATGTTCTCCTTCATGCCCTGTCTGGATTTTAGCCTCTGATTTCTCCGCCTCATGATTTTTATGAGCCCTTCTGAGTATAAGTATCTCAGAGGCCAAAGTATGGGTTAGACTCTTTCCACAGACTTGCTTTCACAGTAAGATCTTGTTGTGCCTTTGAACTTTTCGGTGCCATTGATGGTGATGGACCTCTCATCTCCTTTGATCACCTTGTCTTCTCTCTTTCCAAATGATTCAAGTTTCCTGGACAGTAATGAGTTTTATCCAGTTCATCCTGACTCACTAGAGTCTGACAACAAATCTGCACATATCCTCAAACTTTAGACTTTTCAGATCCAATGATATCACAACCCTCAACCTCTATGCTGGCTGCTCCAGCAGCTACCTGATAACTGCCTACCTTCACTTGGAATTCTGGCTCAGCTAGTGTATCTAGAAGTCTTCAGTTACTTTCAAGCTCAGGTCTATCCCAGGGCAAGAAAGATTATGTTCATTTCTAGGAAGAGAATCATTTCACAGTTGCAGATAAAGGAGAATAAAGAACAGACATTCCTAGTTTTTCTGTCTGCTTGAATTCCAGTGTTGCCTTATCCTGATTTCTGACCAGATAGGGAAGAAAGATTATCTAAACTTTCCTTAGCTAAATATATATTAGTTACTTTTCTTATTATTGTGACAAAAAATATCTGAAATGTTACTTAAGAAAGAAGGGACTTATTTTGGCTCACACTTCCAGGCAAAGAAGTCCTGGTTCCAGGACTATAAGGTGATTGGTCATGTTGTATCTGCAGTCAGAAAGCAGAGGTAAATGCTGATGCTTACCCACATCATTTTATCCATTTTCTTCATTCTTGGACTCCAACCATGGTGTGATGCTCTCCTCCTTTAGGATAGGGCTTGCACTTCAGTAAATTCTCACTAACCTGTTCAAAGACTTTTCTCCTATATGATTCTAGATCCTGTCTCACTGACGGTATTAACCCTCACAGGGCATAATGAAAATGTCATTTGTCTTACAGAGGTATGATAAGAACAAACTTCTTTAGACAAGTGAAGTGTTTGAACCAGTATTTGGCACACAGGAAGTATCAAACCATGTGAATTGCAAGCTATTATAATCATCATAGAAACTATTATGACTGTAGCATTAAGGTTCCTCAGAAGTGGGAGTAAGTTACAGCAAGCTCTCATCACAAACCTTGCAGATCCAACTCTGTTCATCAGCTTCACACAAAAATCTACTCATGCTCGCATTCTTCAGCAGTGTCAGTCTCAGGTATTGCTGCCTCCAAGCCAGCAGTGATTGGTGATTTTGTCTGTCAAGAGACCAGGAAACAACATTCCTCACTAGGCAGAGATCAATGATTAAAAGCATGAGCAACAGGAACCCTGATTCAGTGTCTCAGAGTGATAAATGTAGCTTAGTATAGCAGCTGAGTGACACTGAACAACTTGCTAGGCCATTCTGGACCATATTTTCCTATTAATGTGGCTTCACTGGGGGAGAGATCATTAAAACCTTTGAAGTCATGTATCATGCTTATAAATTAAAATGGATGGTTTTTTAATACCTGTCTCTTACTCTGAAGTATAACTTCTAGGCAAATCATAAAACTGTGTATGTATTCACATTGATGCACCATGGACTTGTTTTATTAAAAATTAATTAATTAATTGTTAGTAGTAATAACATAAGTGACAATAAATATTAATAATGCAAGTATTTATGATAACTTTACTCTAAATAGTCACTTAGTTTTCTCAATTTTCCCACTTTTTTATTTTCTCTTTTCAACCAAGTCAGAAAGTGTATGCACAAAGCCTCATTTCTCATCTGGAAATCACAACACTTTCCCCAGCTTTGGTTTTGCCAAGTGATGCTCTGACTACCAGGAAACTCCAGAGAGGAACTATGTCTGCCACTCCTCAAGCCACAAATGTCCTTTTCCTGTCCTGTCTGCATCACCAGGCAGGATTCTGGCCTGCAGGGTCCCAGCCTTTGCATTACAGAGCTGGAGGATCCCAGAGATGAAAGTCTAATAATGGCACATGAAGGAACTATGGATGCTCCTGTGACCCAGAGAATAAGGGAACTTCCCACAATTAAATGACAGCTTAGAAACAGAGACAAGAATTGATCCCACTGGCTCTCCACCACTCTACCAAAAATGTAGAATGAATGAGTGAGTGAATGAACTGCAGACCCATAGGTCATACCCGGCCCAGTCTCAAGCCATGGAGCCCTATGTTGTATGGCTCTCAACATCTGACAGCCTCCTTGGTGCCCTCCAGGTCATCCACTGGAACTCCCCAAAGAAGCTCCGTGTGAAGAACAAACACGTGGAATTCTTCCGCAACCTCTACCTGACCTTCTTGGAGTATGATGGCAACCTCCTGCGGCGGGAGTTGTTTGGCTGCCCCAGTGAGACTGATGTCAACAGTGAAAATGTGAGTGTTCCACAGTTGGGAGGAGAGATTGTTCACACTCTAATTTGTCTGTATTGGGTCCTTACCAGGTTTTATACTCAGCTCAGAGCTGGAGCTAAAGGGACCCTTATGTTCCATAGAATCCATGGTCCAATGGGGCAATGGTCAGATCATATGGTGACTTCCTGTGGATCACTGAGTGGATCAGAGTGATTTTCTAGGCAGAACAAGCCATCAGAAATCTATGTCTGCCTCATGGCCAGGAAACTCCCAAACACACATATAGAACCCCTGATTCATCTTGCTCGGTGTCCAGGGTCACACAGAAGGAGATTCCCATAGGTACTGCCTCCTTCCCAATTGTTTTGGGCAAGGAAAGCATTGAATGAATAGTTACATGCATAGCTGAAGCTATTGGGTGCTTTAATTTTTTCCTATATTTTCACATACTGTATCTCACTTTTGTTCATTGAGTTCTTCTTTTACTATTGAAAAAGTTAAAGGAGAGAAAGTAAGCAAGTTGCCCATGGTTACACAGCAAGCAAGGGGGCTGGCTGTTACTAACACTGAACTTTTAAGCATGTGGAAAAAGTGGTAGCCACAGGCAGCAGGGACATAGAATCAAGCTGACCAGAAGTTAACTCTAACTATTACCTTTGTTGACACAAAGAATAAGAAAGGAGCATGGTAGCCATAGATAGTAGGGACATAGAATTGAGCTAAACCAAGTTCCACTCTTTTACCTTTGTTGACAGAAAAAAACACAGGTCTTATCTTATAAGAAATAAAAGATGGTTTATTCTGGAGCCATTGTTAGTGTCTGTGGCCCAGGAACAGAGCTTTTTGGTTGGTGGAAGCTAGTAATCTGCTAGATTATTAGATTCTAAAAGGTTTTTTATCTATTAGTCACAAGATGCTAGTTCACAGAGGTGGGCAAGAAGTGGCTGTCCTAGAGAGCAAGAACAAGCCCAAGATAAGGTAATTAGCCACAAGGGCATGCAATATTTCTGTCTCTCCATAGTCCTGAAACTCTCATCAGTCAATCAATCTCTGCAAACACAGATTCTTTTCTGGAGTTTTTGTTCAGACCTTCTTCTGTCTGTCTTAACAGATTCATTTATTTTCATTTTATGTATTGCTTGCATATATGTATGTGTTACTTCTATTGTTATGAAGAAAAATCATGGTGATGAAAACTCTTATAAAGGAAAACATTTAATTGGGGCTGTCTTACAGTTTCAGAGGTCCAGTCCATTAGCATCATGGCAGGAGGCATGGAAATGTACAGGCAAACATGTGCTGGAAAAGGAAGTGGGAATTCTACATCGTGATCCACAGGCAGCAGGAAACTGTCAGCCATACATAGCTTGAGGATATATAAGACTTCAAAGCCCATCTCCACATTGACACACTTCCTCCAACAAGGCCACACCTACTCCAACAAGGCCATACCTCCTAATAGTGCCAATCTCTATGGGACAGGCATTCAAACACAAGAGTCCAAGAGGGCTATTCCTATTCAGACTACCACATTTACGTATGTGACCTGTGTCTCTGTCTCTCTATTTCCTCAACTGCAAAATGGGCAAGAAATTGCATGTATGCATGTATACAACTAGCAACTGTTGTATAAGCTATGTGTTGCTTGTTCTCACTGTCCTGGTCCTCAGTGTCATCCACAGAAGAAATTGTTTCATTTGTTCAGTATAGAAACATGTACATAGGGTGTCCTGCTCACTCTGAGCTTTGAAGTACATACAGATCAAAGAGGGACTAGAAAGATGGCTCAGTGGTTAAGTGTACTGGCATGTGGTACACATACATATATGCAAGTAAAAACTCATATACTTAAAATGAAAATAAATGAATCTGTTAAGACAGACAAAAGGAGGTAAGAAGAAGGCACAATGGCCTATCCCTCAGGATATCCCAGCAGGAGAGACAAAGCTAGCTAGAATATAACCACCTAAGCTCTCAGGAAAATATGATCAGCTAATAACCAGTGCTATAGATTTTTTTTTTCTGAGGAGTAGCAAGCTTGATATGAAGATAAAATTGATACAGAAACCCGAATGACAGGAAAGCCAGCTGTAGTCAAGCAAGGGAGATAATATTCCAGACAGAAGACATACCTGGTCCAAAGGCAGAGGAGCAGGACCAGTTTGGAGAACAGGGTAGCGACTAGTGGGTCGGAGCAAAGAGTGCACAGCAGTTAATAAGTAGATGGAAGGATATGTGAGCTAGCAAAGGGTCCTTTGTAAACAAAGTGAAAAGTATCTAAGTCTTAATTTCCCTATGGGACTGGCAAGGTTTTCATAGCTGTCTTTGAAGTCCTTAGACTCTTTTAGACTCCTTGGAAAGCCAGGAGCCTTCTTGGCCTTTGATGGAGTGACTCTGATTACAGTGCCACCAGTACCTTCTGAATCCCAGTGAAGTTTTGATTTGTGCTAGCTCTCTCCTGTCCCTCTAGACTTCTTGGTGTCCACAGTTTATGGATGAAAAAAGGGAAGGAATTCCAGAAAGCATTTGAAACCCTCAGGGTCTGAGAAGCAGTGTTTCCATTCACTGTTTTCCTCAGCTTTTCTCTTTGCTCAAATCAAAGTTTGTTATCACCACTTATGGTAGAGTGCCTGCCTGGAGTTTTCTTCCAAATGCCCAGTGAAAACTCTCTTCTCTGTCATTTCTCCTCTGTGGTTGTCTGCCTGTTAGTCTTTGCAGCCCTGGATTCTCAGTGTAAATGCAAACCATAGACTAGAATCTAGACAATGAGTCATACGCAAGCTGCCACTTAACAACTCCTGGTGAAGAAGAAATAAAAGTCTTTCCAGGTCTGAGAGTAGCCTGCAGTAAGCACTCAGCATTCTAGCCTGTCTCTACCAACAACCATGACATTGCACTCCTAGTGCCCAGTTCTCTGCCAGGTAAGGTAAAAACAAAGGCAAAGAGACAGAGTCAACTCCAGGGTCCTGTCCAAAGCTAGTGCTTCAAACTCTAGGAAGACGCCATCAGAGCTGGCACAGTGCACACACAGCTGTGTGTCTGGAGGAAGCAATCAAGACATGCATCACTTCACCTTCACGCTCCCAAAGGGAACAGGTCCCACAGCAGACTGTGCAAGCTTCAAGATTTATTCATCCACCCAGCAGATGCTCACTGATTTGAGTTGCCAGCCACAGGGCTAGTGATGATACAGAAGACTCTGAAGGTTAAAGCTTTGCTTTCATAGTGCTTGTCTCTTGAGGATGCAAGCAAGCATGAGGGTGTCACAGGGTGGCAAGTTGTAGTAAGTGATGCATAGCAGTAGTGCTGAGGGTGCATGGTGGGGAAAGTCATGCCACATGAGTAAGAGAAAGAAGGAGTTTTACTAGGAGAGACTTACTGAAGAAAATATGATTTTTTTCTTTTTCACCCAGTATTTGTAATTGAATCTAGAATGTCATGCATGCTTGGCAGATAATCTGTGACTACATACCCGGTCTCTTTGTTCTTTCATTTTATTTTAAGACGTAAAGTTTTGTTAGCTTCCCCAAACTGCTTTTGTGCTCAGTTTGTAGTTCAGGCTAGACCTGAAGATCTGATCCTTCTACTCTCCAAGTGCTAGAATTGCAGGCCTGCAGCACTAGACTTGGCCAGGAACTCAGATATGAAGTCTGGGTAAGGAGAAGTGTGGAGTCTGTAGTGTGGACCATGTGAGAAAAAAACAGTGGAGACCAGGCAGATATGGGTTTTATGGGATACCATGTACATGACAGCTTAGTTGTTGCTTCTGTAGTGGTAGAGAGTAATGGTGATAATAAGGATGTAAACCCTCTAGAGATGAGCAACCGTCATTTAATAGACCCATGACCTCAGCGAAGTTTCAAAAATGCTCTTAGCCCCTGATTTACCACCTGATCAATGGGAACAGGGATGCCTTTCTGAGTGTTTCCCAGATAACTCTTAACAACCTCCAAAGAGAAGGTCTTGGTTTTCAGGAACACCAGGTATGTTGGGATGTACCTTTAGTCTAAAGGTAACTGTGATTCCATGACTAGACAGCAGGTTTAATTAATGCTTCTACTGGGGGAAAGACTAAGAGAAAACCTGTAGATTTCCTGTAGAAATATAACTATACATCATACAAGTTTTGTCACCTTTGCTCTGGGTCCATCAGTCTTCCTGAGTAAGAGATTCACAGCAGGAAAAAATGTGTCATTTGGTTGTTCCTGATGCTGAAACCAAAAATTGTAAAATTAATAAGTTAGTCAAGGGTATCTGAGTTAAGAGACTATTGCTGCGATGAAACACCATTACCAAAAGCAACTTAGGGAGGAAAGTCTTTATTTGGCTTTTACTTTCATATCATTGTTCAATGAAAGCAGGTGGAGTCGAACTCAAGCTGGAGGCAGGAGCTGATGCAGACGCCATGAAAGAATGCTGCTTACTGGCTTGCTCTTCATGCCTTCCTCATCCTGCTTTCTTACAGAACCCAGGGCCACTAACACAGAGATGACAGCACCCACAAATGGTTGGGACCTCCCCCATCAATCACTAATTACGAAAATGCCCTACAGGCTTACCCACAACCCAAACTTACAGAGGCATTTTCTCAATTGAAGCTCCCTCCTCTTTACCTTGGTCACGTTGACATAAAACTAGCCCACTCAAATCATTTGCCTCAGTAGCAAGGAACTGGGTTATAAGAAGCACCAGCGTCCAGCTAGGGGGCTGCTAGAATGAAAAAAACAGTCACATTTAGAAAAAACAAGCTCTACCAGGGGTATTGAATGACAGCAGCTGGTGAGACACAGCCACTCCTGTCCGGTTTATCTGGGCATCTGTCTCTGGAGCTGGTAAATTCATTTACATAATGTAGTACAATTCAGTGGTTCATAATATGCACAGCTATCCCTCAGGCATATAGAGCAAACAAACCATGGTGTTCCATGGAACACAGCTGGTGAGTCACAGTTGTTCTCTGCCCACTTGCCTATTCAAAATCCCATCTCCTGCATCTCGCTGAAATCCTTTAAAAACAGGGAGCTCACCACTTCCATGACAGATTGTCCACTGTGAGCCTTCTCTAGATAAGAAACTTTACTTCCTATTAACCTGAAAGCAGCCCCTCTACAAGGAACCTGTCACTCTGAGGCCTGTCCTCTACAGCAGTGAAAACTAAGGACAATCTAACTCTGCATTGAACATAGCATGCCTCCTATTGCTTGTCAGTCTAGAACTGTCCTCCCTAAGACTGTATTGCATAATATGTCTCTCTTATCAAGAAGATTTTGCTCCACTTTGGGGAATTTGCTGATAAAAGAAGCTCACTATTTTAAAATGCTTGAAGTAGCCAGGTGTTACCAATTTAAATTGAACCCAACAAAACACATGCCTTTTTTTAGTGACAGAGGACTGACCAAAGAAAGATGCCATATACCCAAGCAGAAAATGGCCTGTAACTATTGGCTTCTACTTCTGCAATTCTTTTCTGACAGCTGTCACTTTCAGTTTTTCAGCCTCAGGAACAGATCTTTCTAGGTTCACTTCCCTGTCAGCCAAAACAACAACTCTACATATCTTTATTTCAGAAAGACTGATGGTAAAGGAGTTATCTGCTGTTATGAAACATTATTAGACATCTGCAGAGCAAAGCAAAACAAGAACAACAACAAAGACTGGATGACAGTGAGTTTAGAATTCGTGTGCAATTGTAGACAGCAGTCAGCACCCGCACATCACAGCTTTCTCATCCCATGGCCATCTCAGACATCAGTAATTGATAAATTCACTCTCTCCACTTGGTCCGAGGCTTCATATTCTTACCATATCAGCACTCTGGGTCATCAGTTTCTGTCTCCTAGCAGTGGTGTAAGTATGTAAGCCTGCTGGGCATCCTAGGATTGAATCTCCGGCATTGCAATGGCTCTTTGTGCTCCTTCAGGAGCTCTATCCACTTTCTGCTAGCCTTTGGGAGCTGAGATTTCCTGCAGGGAATGGCAGAAGGAAATATATCTGTAATCTCCATAATGAGAGGGAAGCCCTGTGAGTCATGTGTCACAGGAACCAATCATGCAGAAGATTGGAGTTACATAACTTTCAAATGATAAGACCACCATTGTCATCAGGTCTACCTAAGTCTACAGCCCCAAAGCAGGGTGGTGTTCTCTGCCCAGTCCACAAAGGTAGAGATAGCTTCAGATGTAGACATGGTGTGGTTATGATTTTAAAAAGTCCTCACTTGTTTCTCTTCTCTTTCTTACTCTGAGAACCCAGCAAAGTTCCATTTTTAGAGGAGAACATAGAGACTTCGAGAAGTAAAATCACAGAGCAGTGGGGTCTCAGAGTGAAAGCTCATTCTGCATCAGTGTCTCTTCAACTCTTAAAAATATTTCCTAATCATGATAGCAATTGATATTATTCTATTATTCTCTCTCTCTCTCTCTCTCTCTCTCTCTCTCTCTCTCTCTCTCTCT
>OU015753.1:51080540-51132768 GCA_907169655.1 Acomys percivali
TCTCTCTCTCTCTCTCTCTCTCTCTCTCTCTCTCTCTCTCTCTCTCTCTCTCTGTGTGTGTGTGTGTGTGTGTGTGTGTGTGTGTGTGTGTGTGTGCACATGCAACTGTGCATGTGTGTGCAGTGTCAAGATGTCAACTTTGGTGTGTCCTCCACCCCAACTTATCTTTTGAGATAGAGTCTCACTAAAGCTGGAGGCTCACCAATTGGCTACAGTGGCTAGCCAATGAGCTTCAGGGATCCACCTGCCTCTACTTTCTAGTACTGATTACACATGCCTGCTTTTTTTTAAAAAATGTGGGCACTGAGGATTTGAATTCAGACCCTCATGCTTACATGGTATAGGAAAAGAATAATTATGGATCACACAAAGAAGCCACAAAGCAAAAATAAAATAAGGTGATGGCTGGGTCTCATCCCATCTGATTAGTGGGTATTCAACCTTACATTCTGACTCAATTGTCTAATTGATATGAGAGTCAAATATTAATAATATCTAGAACTTGGGCAAACAAGTACAAGACAGAGGAGATTTTTGGAATATTGAACGTTGGTGAGTGAGCTCCCTTTAATAGAAGAAAATGTATTTCTCGTAATAGGAAGCACATTGCTTATGAAGCTATCATCCCAGCCCCAAATCTGGTGTCATGTATGCATTTTATCTATCAGAGTATCAGCATATGTGTAAGACTGCCAGCCACCTCATTCTTAATCACTCTTGCTGACTATAAAACTGTAACAAGTTGTTTGCCTAAAACATGCACATGCCAGAATGAATCTTGCGTGTAGGATCAGGAAATGTAGCCCTAGGCTACATTTATGACTTTGGGTGTAACTCTAGCTTTCTATGAGCTTATACTTTCTCATCTGTAAAATGGTCATTAGCTTAATCCATGCAGGCCATGCTTAGAGGGCTAAGAGTTAGTGTCCAGTGTACCAACCACTACAAGTAGTTATTGAGTGTGTGTGTCAGGAAAAGCTCATCTTATACACCTTTCCTTCTAACCCATCTGAGATCTGACATCACATCATTCTGAAATGAAGAAGGATTACAAGTTCAGGTCCCTACTGCTATCTGTGACTCTCTTTTCCCTGTTAGTAAGCCCATTAGGAAGAAAAGACAGCATCACCATGGCTCACTTAGAAGTTAAAAAGTAAGACACATATAAACAGATTCCATAAACACTATATGACATCATTCTGTATAGCACTGCCAAAGAGCAGATGGCTTGTGCAGAAACATCTGTACCCTAACAAAGCCCCTGAGGTAAACCAGAATGTGCCATGCATGAGCCAACAACATGTCACCAACGTTTTTCCCATTTATTCATTAATTTAATCCCTTTACAACCTGATCCCAGCCCCTTCCCTCCTCTCCCCCTGGTTCCAACCTCAAGTGTCCCTCTCTCCATTTCCTCCTCTCCTTTTTCTTAGGGAAGGGGAGGTCCCCAGGGGTATCAGCCCATCTAGGTTCCTCAAGTTAGAGCAACATTAAGTCCCACTGGAGAGGCAGCCCAGCTAGGGAAAAGGGATCCAGCCACCAACTTTCCTTTTCTTTTTTCCTTTTTTTTCAACAAATATATCTAACTTTTATTTATTTAAAGTTCTTTTCATTTTGTTGTTTGAAACAGGGTTTCTCTGTATAGCCTTGGTTATCCTGAACTTGCTCTGTAGAAAAAGCCACCCACTTTTCAATCATACAATTGCAACTGAGACCATCATGAACAGTGCCTGGAACCCTAAGACAGCTGAGCAAGGCTCCTCACCAGTGAGCTCTCTAGGCTTCTTCAAAGCCTTAAAAATCAGTGTGGCTAGGTATATCAGTAAAGTGGCTGAAAAGAGGAGGAGCCTAACACTAAGACATTCTGTGGGCACATATCTAGGTACAGGCTTACACTTTGTAGCTGGCTTCTTAGTTTCAGCTCAGGCCTACTTTGTCTAGAGTCTACTTTCCCTGAGCCCCTGATGCTTTACTCATCAGATTGTTCTCTATCTTCTTAGAAGACTACCTAATGAAAATTCTGTGTGACTTAAGGTGATCTTTTTAAAATTTTTATGACTTTCGGTAAAAATGCAATAGGGTATATCAACTTGATAGACTCAAAAGGACAATGTGAGTTAGAGAGTATAGTGGTTAGTGCTGTCAACTTAACACAACAGAAAGTCACTGGGAGATGGGCCTTGCAGGATGCCTGTGTGGGATTATCTTCCTTTGAGGTAAGAGACTCACCCACTGTGGGTAATTCTCCTGGGTAGGAGAACCTGAACTCTGTGACAGTGAGGAAATCAATTTGAACCCTCCATGAATTCATTGCTCTTTTGAATATGGATATTGAGGAGCACAAGTCCTACCTTGTTTCTGCCCTTCAGGAAGCCCTGGACTCCTCTGCTGAACTCTTTTACATGACACTTGTGTCTGAGTGAGACTCAAAAATGGTAGCCATGCAACTTTATCTGTCCAAATACCAGTGTTCCTTTTGACTGCAAGGAGCTGGAAATACAGCCCAGATGTGCATCCACAAAGAGAGTATGTGGGTATTGGTGAGCACAGAATGTCTCTGCTACTTTAAATAATACATACACTAAGTCTTCTACAGCTGTTTGCCAGATTTAAGTCCATCTGCTCACCACTTCAAAGCTAGTATTCAGGAGACAAGAGTGGATAGGAAGGAAATCAGGCTGGTCAAGGGTTGGCACTGGAAAAATCAAGGAAGACACCATCCTCAAAGTTCCATCTCGGAGAACTCTGGTATACAGAAGGGCTTTTGTAGACAGGAAGAGATACAGCATTCATCCAGGGCATGTGTCTGTGTCCCTTCACAGTGACCTCCTGTAAGTAGTTACAAATATATTACTTCCTGCAATTTATTTTTGGGGCTGTTGTTGTGCAGGTTTTTATATTTTTGTGAATTTTTTACATGAGTACAGTATATGTATCATTTCTACACCTTCTTCTCTTTCAACTCCTTCCTTTCCCCTGTCCTCACTTTCAGATTCATGACCTCTTCTTCATAATTATAATAGTTTAGTGTCTGTATGTAGTGTATGTTGCACAAACAACCTTCTGAGTCCACATTTGTTTTAATGTTGCTCATATATACATGTATTTATAGATGAGCACTTGGATTGATTATGTCATCATTATGCAAATGATTTCACGGTTTTGTCATTATGCTGAGATCTCATGGGTGCATTCTTGCTGCAATTTAAACACCATAACAATTCACATCCTTTGTATACATTGATGCACAGAGTTAAAAAATAAGAAGGATATTCTGATATTATCTGAAGGCACCAGATACTCTCATATGTGAGTTTAAGGAAAGTATATTTAGCAGTTAACATCTTAATCACTTAAGTGTACTTTAATTTTTTTCCCTTGAGACCCTGTCTCACTATGTAGCCCAGGCTGACCTCAAGCTTGAAATCCTCTCCTTATACTCAGTGTATCATCAAGCCCAATCCTTAGGATTGAGAATGCCTGGAAGAAGAAGCCAAAGTAAACCTGCCAAGGACAACTGCCAGTGGAATGTCACTATTCCATAGCTACAGAACCATTGAGCTGGATGCTTAAAGCTAGAATATACCTTACATACCACTTGACTTGACATGATAGTGAACTCAGAGGAAATGCCCCTAGATTCAGTTATTGCTGCTTTGTTCACCTTGAACACATGGCTGAACCATTCAGAGATAAAGCCTTCATCACAAAGACAGGACTGAGAAGCACCCAGACAAGTGGTGCTGGTAATAGGATTTAAATGGGAGTAACTGTCAAACCATCTGCTAGTGACCTGCTGATTTTCCAAAGATGCTTTGTGAAACCCAGACTCTTTTGGTTTACTGTTTAAACGGGGCTTGTTTAAGGTCAGAATTATCAGGTCCTGGTTCCCAATCATCCCCATCATTCCACTGTTTCTTCACCCATATAAACAGAAGTCCCTTCAGCCGGAGCCAGGGAACAGCCTTCCACTGAACCCTTAGGTATGTCCAGGCATCATTTCATGCATTTCAAAGGCCAATCTCGACCATTGTCCTTAGGGATAGGAAGACAGAACAGAAGTGCAAACTGCTTAAAGGGGCATTTTCTCTGGAGTTAAATTCTGCCTATGCCTCAGCAGGTTGCCCAAAGAAGCAATTTAGCAAATGCTTTATCTCAGGAGAAATCTATCTTTTGTTTCTGCTACTCACTTGTTGGGGAGCTCTGTTTTCTCCTGTGAGAACACTGTACAGTAGCTTTCAGATATGTTAATGAAAACACTCCGTCCAGCCCATCGTGTCACTGGGCACATTGTCTAGTCCCTGGGTGAAGAGGACACTGTATTTAAGCCACTGTCTTCCTTTTGAGACAACATCAGCCATACAGCCAGCAATAAGCCAGCCAACACTAGAATTTGAAAAGGTAAGTAATGCAATCATAATTGCTTTGCTTAAGTCTATAGACCACTTTAAACTTTACAAACTGTTCCTACATACATTATCTCATTTGGGAAAATTTCAGAGAATTTGCTAACTGGAGGAAGGTATACAGAAGCAGTGAAATTTATCTTTGAATCCAGCACTCACAGAAAAATCTTTGTTAACGTTGTAATGTTTCCCTCATCTGATTCTGTGGTAGATTTTATTTGTTTGTTTTTGCTCTGTTTGGACCTTATTATATGTACCTTTTTTTTAATAGCCTGCTTTGTTCAAGTCACATTATGTTTTCTGTCACTCCTTTTGAAGCTTACATCCATTCTTGGGAAGAAGTAATTGTGTAGTGTAAAGTGTTTTTGGCTAGAGGTCTGAAGGGAGAGCCTGGATTTTTCTCCTTTTAACAAGAGATGTGTGTGGAGGGATTTCAAAAAGTGAGGCAGTGAACCTGGAAACATTAACTTGACACCCAACATCCAACACTGAGCAGGAGCTCTAGCCCTGTCAGCATAGGTCCATCCCATGGTGTTGATGGTAAAGGTAATACTAACACTAAATTGGCATATGGGTATCCTGGAGTCTCACAGACAGGTGTGTCTCAGCATTACCTGTGTGGGATTCAGATGAATCACATACCACTGATACCATGAAATTCATAAAAGAGAACATACATGCTCCAGGACTTCTAGTCAGCCCACCCTGCTAGGAAAGCTATGAGGGTAGCTTGCTAGTTATGAAGGTAATTTCCTTGATGCCACTCCCTTTCTTATGAAGCAGTCAATGATACAAATAGAGGCTTGTATAGCTTACAATGTGCTCAAGATGTCCTGGGTTTAGGGATTTTAATTTGAGTGGGATACAGCTCTTGCCGTTAGAGATTGTTCTGTGGGTGGTTTAAAAACTGTCAGCACTGCATCAAAATCTTCACCTGAGACCAAATCTTCCCTTGACAGTATATGTACACATGGGCCCTGGTATGACCTGCCTATAAGACCTCAGGTATTTGAAGCTGCTTTCTCACATGTCATGTGAGGTTTACAAGGGTTTCTCCAGAGTACCCGGAAGAGGATGAACACCTATGCAGATCCTGCTGTACATCTGCTTGCTCTCTAAATCTTGTTCAGCCATCACAGACCATTGAATGCAAACAGTGAAAATAACAGGGTTAACAATGTAGACTTATTATTTTCCATGAATATAATTAAAAGAAACAAAGGATAATTTGAAAGCAGGCCATCACAGTGATGGTGTTCATGTTATTCCTAGCAAATCATTCGTGCATGCAACCTGTAGCTATTGAGCATTTTGTTATGCACTAGGCATAAAGCAGGAGACCATCTTGTAAGGCCAGATGCCTTTAAATAATTTTATTTAGTGGAGTTTGGGAGCAACTCTTCAAGTCTAGAGGAGGAGTGGAACAGCTTTCCTAGAAGCGCCTACAATGGTCTCACAGAAAGGAAACATTTAGGTTGAATTTGAAAGTTTAATAGATTACGGGAAAGACTAATGAGACAAACAAGGTTTGACTAAGAGGAAAAAATGTAATGCCGAAGGAAGTCCTAGGAAGCCAGAGGGAAAATCAAGTCTGAAGAATCTTAATGGGGAGCCTGCATAAGATTTAGGTGATATACAGGGAAACTGTGTTTGGTTGTCACAAGAGACCTCCAGGTCTGTTCTTGCATATGAGAAAGGGTCATGTGGTGCATAGAATCATTGATGGAGTAAAAATTCCATTCTACATCTTGGGCCTATGTTAGATGGCTGAAGTGTCTCAGATCACTAGATATCAGTTGATTTCCCAGTGAGCATTTGGAAATATGTGGCTGCATCTGGGTTGTAAAAGCCCATCTGGTAAACCTATGAGCATTTACCAAACAGGTATTCAGGAGCTGAACTGTCCCTAGATTTGTCAGGGACCATAGTGAAAACATGCCTTCCAACACATGCTAATATTGCTCACAACTAATACCTCAGTGGTCTACAAGAAGCATTTGTTAGAAAAACTGCTGAGCGTGGCTGGGTTTGCTCACAGGACGTGGAAAGTCTACCTGCCATAGGCATCTTTCCTTTCCCATCAGGCTAGCTGGTTATGGTAGAGAATTACACATTCCTCTTGGAGTCTAGCCTCAGAATAAGAGGGTATTGCTTTTCCTAATTTCTAGCAACAAATGCCTATTCCAAGTCCAGCCTAGATTTCAAGGATAGAGAAAGAGACTCACAACTTTAGTAAGTACCACTGTGCAAAGTGAGGCCATTTCAGAGGAGGGAGTGAGGAGAAGAGTAAAGCTATTTGTGTGTACATGCTACTGCTTCTCTCTCTCTCTCTCTCTCTCTCTTTGCTACTCTTGAGAAATAACACAATAGTATAATGTATCAAGACAATGGTCTCCAGTGATGAAGGGCTATACTGAGAGAAACAGGTTAATGTGTACTCTTGTGAATTATGCTACCAGTTTTGAAATGTAAAAGAACACACATTTTGGTGAAACCAGTCTATTCTGTTCAGACAGATTAGTAAATCCAACAATGTAAACTTTAATCTCTATTCAAATGTGATACATGAGGTTGATGTGACAGGACAAAGAAATTACATCCAATGGTGTGACCCTTGGGTAATTACTATTTTTTAAGTTTAATTTTATTGAAATACAAACTGCATGTACTAAGTGTTGTCTGCTCAAAGCTGTAACTTGCACAGCATCTAGAAATTTTGCACTCAGGTAAAAAAAAAAAAAACACATATCACATTGATAGTGTAGGTCATTCCAAATACTCCAAAAGTTCTTTGTCTTTTTCCAAGCCACTGACTATAACCACCCACACATATACTAATCTCCTCTTTTAAAGTAAACTTTTATTTTTATTTTTTTGAGATTTCAGCTGTTCATCTGTTAAGCAGAGAACCTCATTTGTATAGTAGTGGTCCTATGGAGTTTACCGGCATATACTATAGTATGTTGGGCACCTGGAGCCTTGTAAGCTTGTTTTATTTAATTAATTTATTCAGATTATATCTCAGTTGTTATCCCCTCACTTGTATCCTCCCATTCTTCCTTCCTCTCTCTTTCACTCAATTCACCTCTCCTAGGTCTGTAACAGAAGGGGACCTCCTCCTCCCACCATATGGTCACAGCCTATCAAGTCTCATCTTGGTAGCCTGCTTATTCTTTCTCTGAGTCCCACCAAGCCTCGCCACCACGGGGAAGTGGTCAAGTATGGGGCACCAGACTTCATGCAAGAGTCAGTCCCTGCTCTCCACACAACTGTGAAGAATGTCCTGTCCATTGGAAAGATTCAATGTTTACTGCATATATTGTCTTGGTTGGTGCAGTAGTTTGAGCAGACCCTCCTGGGTACAAATCATGATGTTCTTGTGGGTTTCTAGGACACTCTGGATCCTTCTATTTCTCCATTCTCCCATACTTTTTTCACCTAGAGTCCCAATAGGAAGTCCCTGCATCTATCCCAATTTCCTGTTAAGTGAAGACTTTCAGGGGACATCCCTTTTGGGCTAGTGTCCAATTATGAGTGAGTACATACCATGTGCGCCTTTCTGGGTCTAGGTTAACTCACTCAGTATGATCCTTTCTAGTTCAATCCATTTGTTTGCCAATTTCAGGATTTCCTTGTTTTTAATAGCTGAGTAGTATTCCATAGTGTAAAAGGAACACAGTTTCTTTACCCATTCTTTGACTGAGGGACATTTAGGTTGTTTCCAGGTTCTGGCTATTATGAATAAGACTACTATGAACATGGTTGAGCATATGACCTTTTGGTGTGGTGGAGCATCTCCTGGGTATATTCTAAGAAGGGGAATAGCTGGTTCTTTAGGTAGCCCTATTCCCAGTTTTCTGAAAGTACCAGATTGAATTCCAAACTGGTTGTACAAGTTTGACCTCCCATCAGCAATGAAGGAGTGTTCCCCTTTCTCCATATCTTTGCCAGTATATACTGTCACTTGCGTTTTTTTATCTTAACCGTTCTGATGGGTATAAGATGGAATCTCAGAGTCATTTTGATTTGCATTTCTCTGATGACTAAGGATGGTGAGCATTTCTTTAAGTGTTTTTCAGCCACATGATAGTCCTCTGTTGATAATTCTCTGTTTAATTTTGAGCCTCATTTTTTAATTGGGTTATTTGATTAGGTGGTGTTTCATTTCTTGAGCTCTTTATATATTTTGGATATTAGACCTTTGTCAGATGTAGGGTTGGTGAAGATCTTTTCCCAGTCTGTAAGCTGTTGCTTTGTTCTGTTGACAGTGTCTTCTGTTGTACAGAAGCTTCTCAGCCTCATGAGGTCCCATTTATTAATTGTTGACCTTAAGGCCTGGGCTGTTAGAGTTCTGTTCAGGAAGTTGTCTTCTGGGCCAATGAGTTCCAGGCTTTTCCTCACTGTTTCTTCTAACAGATTTAGTGTCTCTGGTTTTATGTTGACATCTTTAATCCACTTGGACTTGATTTTTTGTGCGTGGTGATAAATATGGGTCTACTTGCATCTTTCTACATATAGACATCCAGTTCGAACAGCACCATTTGTTGATGACGCTATCCTTTTTCCATTGAATGGATTTGGCTTCTTTGTCAAAAATCAACTGTCCATATGTCTGTGGATTTATTTCTGGGTCTTCAATTTGATTCCATTGGTCAGCCAGCCTGTTGCTATGCCAATATCATGCTGTTTTCATTACTGTTGCTCTATAGAACAGCTTGAGATCAGATATGGAGATTCCTCCTGAGGACCTTTTATTGTAGAGGATTGTTTTGGCTATTCTGCGTTATTTTTTCCATATGAAGTTGAGAATTTATATTTCAATGCCTTTTAAAAATTGTGTAGGTATTTTGATAAGGATTGCATTGACTCTGTAAATTGCTTTTGGTAAGATGGCCATTTTTACTATGTTAATTCTTGAGATCCACAAATAAGATCCCTCTTTTGCTGTCATCTTCAACCTCCTTGTTCTGAGATTTGAAGTTGTATTTTCAAACAAGTCTTTCAATTGCTTGGTTAGAGTTACTGCTCGATATTTTACAATTCTTGGGGCTATCTTGAAGGGCGTAGTTCTCCTAATTTCTTCCTCTGAATGATTGTCATTTGTATATAGGAAAGCTACTAACTTTTTTGAGTTAATTTTGTACCCAGCCATTTTGCTGAACGTGTTTATCAGCAGTAGTATTTCCCCGATGGACTTTTGGGGGTCACTTATGTATACTATCATATCATCTGCAACAGGGATAATTTTTCTTCCTCCTTTCCCATCTGGATCCTCTTGATCTCCTTTTGTTGCTTATTGCTCTAGGTAGAACTTTAAGAACTATATTGAAGAGATATGGCGAAAGTGGGCAGCCTTGTCTGGTCCCCGATTTTAGAGGAATTTCCCTGAGTTTCTGTCCATTTAATTTGATGATGGCTATTGTCTTGCTGTATATATCATTTATTATGTTTAGATATGTGCTTTGTATCCCTGATATCTCCAAAACTTTAAATATGAATGGGTGTTGGATTTTGTCAAATGCTTTTTCTGCATCTAAGGAGATGACCATGTGTTTGTTTATATGGTGGATTACATTATTGTTCAGTTTGTTTATATGGTGGATTGCATTAATAGATTTCCATGTATTAAACCATCCCTGCATGCCTGGAATGAATACCTGCTCATGTTGAATGATATCTTTGATGTGTTCTTGTATTCGGTTTGTGAGTATTTTATTGCATCAATGATCATAAGAGAAATTGGTGTGAAATTCTCTTTCTTTGTTGGGTCTTTGTGAGGTTTAGGTATCAAAGTGACTGTGGCCTCATAGAATGAATTACATAATGTTCCATCCATTTCTATCTTTTGTAGTAGTTCGAAGAATATTGGTTTTAGCCCCTCTTTGAAGGTCTGGTAGATTTCTGTGGTGAAACCATCTGGCCCTGGGCTTTTTTTTTTTTTTTTTTTTTTTTTTTTTTTGGCTTGGTAGACTATTAATGACCACTTCTATTTCTGTAGGAGAAATAAGACTATTTAATTTGTTTATCTGATCTTGATTCAATTTTGGCAAGTGGAATCAATCAAGAAATTGTCTATTTTCCTTAGATTTTTCAAATTTTGTGGTATATATGCCTTTGAGGGTGGATCTTATGATTTTTTGTGTTTCTTCAGTGTCTGCTGTCACATCTCCCTTTTCATTTCTAATTTTTGTTAATTTGGATAGTGTCTAACTGTCTTTTAGTTATTTTGGCTAAAAGTTTGTCTATCTTGCTAATTTTCTCAAAGAACCAGCTCCTGGTTTTGTTGATTCTTTGAATTTTTATTTATTTATCTTTTTTAGTTTCTAATTTATTAATTTCAGCCTAGAGTTTGATTATTTCCAGAAGTTTTCTCCTCTTGGGTGTTTCTGCTTCTTTTTTTTCTAGGGCTTCCAGATGTGTCATTAAGTTGCTTATATGTGATGTTTCCAATTTCTTTATAAAGGCCCTTAGTCCTATGAATTTTCCTCTTAGTACTACTATCAATGTGTCACAAATTTGGGTATGTTGTTCCTTCATTTTCATTGAGTTCAGGAAGTCCTTAATTTCTTTCTTTCTTTTTTTTCCCTGACCCAGGTGTCATTAAGTAGAGAGTTGTACAGTTTCCAAATGTGTATAGGCATTTGGTTATTTCTGTTGTTGTTGAAGTCCAGCTTTAGACTATGGTGATCTGATAGGATACAAGGTATTATTTCAATCTTCTTGTACCTGCTAAGGCTTGATTTGTGACCTACTATATGATCAATTTTGGAGAAGGTCTCATAGGGTGCTAATAAGAAGTTATAATCCTTTGTGTTTGGGTGAAAAGTTGTATAGATATCTGTTAGAGCCGTATGTTTCATGACATTGGTTAGTGTCATCATTTCTTGATTTAGTTTCTGTTTCAATGACCTATCCTTTGGTGAAAGTAGGGTGTTGAAGTCTCCCACTATTAATGTGTGGGGATCGAAGTGTGCTTTAAGCTTTGTTAATAGATCCTTTACAAATGCGGGTGCCCTCATATAAGGAGCATAGATGTTCAGAATTGTGATGTCATCTTGCTTGACTTTAACTTTGATGAGTGTGAAGTGTCCTTCGTCACTTCTTTTGATTAATTCTGGTTGAAAGTCTTTTTTTATTTTTTATTAATTCATTCATATTACATCTAAATAGTTATCCTATCCCTTGTATCCTCTCATTCCTCCCTCCTACTTTCCCTCTACTCCCCTCCCCTGTTACTGAGACTGAGGGGGACCTCTTCCCCCTATATATGCTCATATGGTATCAAGTGCCACCAGGCCTCCCCATCAAGGGGACATGGTCAAATATGGGGCACCTGAGTTCATGTAAAAGTCAGTCTCCACTTTCCAGTCAACTGTGGAGATTGTCCTGAGAAATGAGGCTCAGAACTAAACAGAGAATTCTCAACAGAGGAATAGTGAATGACTGAGAAACACTTAAAGAAATGCTCAATGTCTTTAGTCATCAGAGAAATGCAAATCAAAACGATTCTGAGATTCCATCTTAGACCCATCAGAATGGCTAAGATCAAAAATTCAAGTGACACCACATGCTGGTGTCTCCTCATGTGGAGAAAGAGGAACACTCTTTCAGTGCTGGTGGGAATGCAAACTAGTGCAACCACTTTGGAAATCTATCTGGAAATATCTCAGAAAGTGTATTTTATTAGATATTAAAATCGCTACACCAGCTTGCTTCTGTGTCTGTTTACTGGCAACACCTTTTTCAGCCTTTTACCCTGAGGTAATGTCTTTCCTTCTTTCTGAGATGTGTTTCTTGAATGCAGCAGAATGTTTGGTCTTGTTTATGCATCCATTCAGTTAGTCTGTATCTTTTTATTGGAGAATTGAGACAATTGATGTTGAGAAATATTAATGACCAGTGACTATTAAGTCCCTTGATTTTGATGTTGGATGCAGTAGAGTGTTTTTGACGAGGCTTTGAGTACCCTGCCCTCAGTCCTTGGGGCTTTGTGTTCTAGGCTCAGATCAATCTAGAGTGCCTGAACCCCTGCTAGTTTCTAGTAGTTGTTTAGGTTTCTGCCTAATCCATCCATGTAGTGGGGCCTAGATTTCCCCCACCAGGGAGAGAGCAGCTACTGCTTTCTGATTGTTGTTGGTTGGCTAGATTTCTGCCCTATCCCCTCAGTCCTGCCTAGCCTCTCCCGAGAACATGGGAGGCCCTGCTAGGCTGTGGAGCCTGGCTAGGCTAGACTAGGCTAGGCTGGGTCAGATCTGTCCAATTGTGCAGGGACTGGGGCTGGTAGCTAGGTTTCTGCTCATTGAATTCAGACCGTACTGCTTTGTCTAGATAACATGTCCACAGCTGCCTGGGCCTCGGTGTGGCACCTGGACTTTCTGTGGACTGGTGCAGTCCATGTGGGGGCGTCTGAGGACAGATCCACCCATTTCCCTGAAATTTCTCCAGGATAGGAGCTCTGGTGCTTCACTGCCCTGAGTTCAGTCCCATAGACCCATATACAGAGTTCATGCTGTAGAGCTGCAGTTTGCAGTTCGTAGGCCGGTTCCAGTCCAGATGCTGGACTGTGCTCCCCTTCTCCATGGGCTGTTGGCTTACCAGAGGCCAGACCCGCCTGTGGTCTGCACTGCGTATACCCGTCTCACCAATTCTTGCAGTCTGTGACTCCCAGTAGAGTCCCTTGTCTCCTCCCTGTACATCAGATACAGTGAGTGTTTGGTGCCGCCATCTTGGAATCCTCTGCCATGTAAGCTTTTAGTTCCTTGTTAGCAGGTTACACTACTCTTTTTTTTTTTTCCTCTAGGTAAGGTAGGACAGAGAAATAGAACAAAAGATGCTTTTCCACTAATGAGGATAGACTTTCAGAAAGTTTGAGAAGCTGAAAGATAAAGAAGTTATCCTGATAAATTTAGGTTTAAAACTAATAAAAAGAGTTTTATGTCATTAATGAATTTACTTCGTTCTTTTCTCTTATACCTGATCCAAAGATTGAAGTATGTAGCTCCAGGAAGACAAAAGCCAAGCCACTCAGAACCCCTCCCATTTTGGATTTCCTCATTCTACAAAGATCTTCTTTGTGTTAATTGAAACCAAACTGTTTGACTGACTTACCCAGGAAACCCTCTGTTTTTTTGTGTGAGGATTTGTGAGGGCTCTGCATTTGTCAAGGAGCATCACTGTCTCTCTTGGCCACAAGGGGGCTCATCTCTTATCCTGAGAAGGTGATCACGTTTTGAAGTTAGAGTACAATCTTGAGGAAATAAAATGGGAGCCCTTTCCCTTGAACCACCAACACAAGAAGGACAGACAGTAGCAGGCATCTGAGTCCCCTGGAGCCTTGCCACCTGCCCTCAAGAGGTTTTCTTCCTTTACAGCTCCAGAAGCAACTGTCAGAGCTAGATGAGGATGACTTGTGTTATGAGTTCCGGCGAGAGCGCTTCACTGTCCACCGAACCCACCTCTACTTCCTGCACTATGAGTTCGAGCCTTCTCCTGACAACACGGATGTTACCTTGGTTGCTCAGCTCTCCATGGACAGGTATGGCCAATGACCTTGTCCACCACACAGTTCCCATAACTGATGCCCTTTACCCCATGGAACAGCAGAAGATAAGAGATGGTCTCCTAGGACTAGATAACTGAAGTACAGTTGGGAGTGATCTTAATCCCATCCTCACAGCTGCACAACAGGGATATCTTCTTTTAGTTTCTGGTGTTGCTTGAGGGTAGCAAGGAGGATTGGCTTATTAGGAGTAAAGCCCTACAGAAGAACCTGTACACTGGGGCCTCAGAGGTTGTCTTAGTTACTGTTGTATTGCTCTGAAGAGACACTTTGAACAAGGCAACTCTTTCAAAAGAAAGCATTTAATTAGGGCATGACTTACAGTTTCAAAGGATTACTCTATGGTCACCATAGTTGGAAGCATGATAGCTGGGATGTAGGCATGAACTAAGACCTTACATCTGGATCTGCAGGCAGGGAAGGGTAAAGAGAGATACTGGGCTTAGCATGGGATTCTGAAACCTCAAAGCCCACCACCAGCAACAACTTCCTTCCAAAAAATTGCACCTACTCCAACAAGGCCATACCTATTCTCAAATAGTGCCATTCCCTGATGGCTAAGCACTCAAATATATGAGCCTATGGATGCCATTCTCATTCACTCTACTTCAGTGAATCCAGAAAAACAAGAGCCAGACTTTTTCCTCACTCATGCCCTGATAAAAGAGTCCTTCAAGGGGCATTTTCCAGTGATGCTGCTATTAAGCTGGTCTTGTCCCAGTTACTATCTGGTAGGCTGGTACCTAGTTTTCACAATGGAATGAATTTAATCACAATAGGTTGCTTTTGAAACAAACCATACCCAGGCTCCATAGCAAACCAGTTAAGACAGAATTTTTGTCTAGACAATGTTTTAAGCTTGCAGTATGTGATCCAGGATCAAGAATATAACAATTAAGTAAAATTATAACTGCAACAAGAACTTTGAAGGGACTAGGATAGATAATGTCAGTGAGGCTGGGAATCTTTCTTAGATAATATCATTGGAAGAAGTCTTAATGAAAAAGGAACACTATCTGTAGAGACCTAAAAGCAATCTATAATGCCTTCTTCTGGCATGTAGGCATACATGTAGACAAAGCACTGTATACATAATAAGTAAATAAATCTTAATAAATTGAAAACAGGGCACACCAGTTTCTAAGAGTTTTCTAGACAGATGGTCTAGCGAGTCCAAAGGGTCTATAGTGGGAAGGGTGATTTATATATTCAAGAACCTGACAGGAAAAAGGTGTAACCACACAATTTTAGTTGTATGCAGTTCCTACAAAGGCCAGAATAGAGTGTTGGATCCGCTGGAGCTAAGTTGCGATACTTGTGAGCTGCCTGATATGGGCACTGGGAACCAAACTCATGTCTTTACATTGTATATACTCGTAATTGCTGAGCCACATTGATCTCCAGCTCTGATTTTTAATTTTTCAAATCTCACTGACTTCAAGAAGTGAGTGGATTTGAATCCCTGAAGTCACTGCTCCAGAGATAAGCAGCTTTTCTCTACCTAGCCATTATAGCTGACTCTCATACTAGCTGACCATGTTCTTCTTTAAGTTACATATGCCTCACAGTGGTTACCCTTACCCAGTGTCCTTTGTGCCATGCTGCCTCATTTCAAAAAGACATTAAATTGAGTGTCTGTTGAGCTACCTGACATGCCCTGTCTGGGCTGTGTCTTGGGTTTGCTCTACGGATGAAATGAGCCATGGTACTAAAAGAAGTATCAGATGTGCAATTGGTGTTCTGTAAATACCACTGTTACTGGTCATGAGTGAATGAAGAATGTGAAAAACCTGAAGGAACAAGAAGCTAGACATGCAGAGACTCACAGAGCAACATCCAGGACGTCCAAAATGAGTGGAAGTTTGCATGCCATGGCTGTCTAGGAATGATTCTTATTGAGTATAACTAATGGAAGTGGGTTCCTTTCTCTAAAAATAAGGTGGAGGGAACTATTGAGGAAGACATGTTGAGACACTGACTTAGACACACATACAAGTGGTATAGCTATGCACAAGACCTGGTCCTTGGAGGAAGATACTGTGTGTCGTCAGTGGCTCTTGACTTTCTTGAGTTTGTCTTTTCGGACAAGTCATCTTACCTCTCTAAACCCCAGTGTCCTTATCTGCAATAAATAGGGTTAAAATTCTGGCTAGAGTTGAGTGAGAGAATCTTTGGAAGCCCTTGTAAAATATTTGCCATTAAGGAACCTTTGGCTAGACCTAAATACCCCAATGGAAACTTCTGGGTATGTGTTTGTTTTTCTGTTGATATGATAAAATACTCTGATCAAAAACAAGTTTGAGATGGAAAAGATTTATTTTGCTTATGTTTCGAGATCATACTTCATCAAATAAGAGAGTCGGGAAAGGAACTTAAAAACAGAAATCACAAATAAATGCTGCTTGTTCCTCACTGTCTCACTGACAGGCTCACACTTTGATAGCTTTCTTGTATAGCCTAGGAAAACCTATCTAGGGATGATGCCACTTGCAGTGCGCTAAGCCATCCCACATCAGTCGTCAACCAAGAGACCTCAGAGACATGCTATAGACCTATCTGGTCTAGACAGTTTCTCAGTTGAAAATCCCTTAGATGATTCTACACTATTTCAAGTTGGCTGAAGCTTAACTAGCTGTACCACTGCCTAGATATGTGGATTTGTGTCAGGTACTTGGCCTTTTTCAGCCTCACTACGTGAAATAGTGATGATACTGTCAAGTCAGCTTCATTGATTGTAGTTTGGATACTATACCATAAGAGAATCTAAAGTGCTGAAAAAGTAGTGATATAAGCAAATATTAGTCAGCCTTGTGTGTGCATGTGTTTTTAAGCCAAGCTCCTGGACCCACTGCCAACAGGAGAATCACATTGGCCTGGGCCACGGTGACCAGGCAGCTCCTTCCCTCCTGGCCCTTTATATAAAGCTCCAGACCCACTTGAATTAGCAGCAAACACTGACCATGAGTCTATCCCTTCAAATTTCATACATACCAAGCTTAGAAGATATGGGGTAGCCTCTAGGGCACAGTGACAAGTATTGCCACCCAGGCAATACCCCAGAAGACATAAGAACTTGCAAAATTCCACGAGAGAAGCATGTAGCAAGGAACAATAAAAATTATAACACAGCACCAAAGACAATGCAGAAATTACTCCAACCATTTCCACTACATCCTATACATCCAGTTAGGACAGAGCATACTGAATGGTGCCTCCTTGATTGATTTTTAATTTAAGAAATAATTCAGTGTGCTTATAAATCTTTACATCAGAGGTAGATCCTGTGTGAATGGAATAACGAATTAGGGGAGGTAACTACTGGCTTGGTAACTCTACCTTCAGAACTCCAATCAGAAAGTGTGTCACCAGCCACCAATGTGGAATCAACAGCTTTTTCTGCCCCATGAGATCCTGGCAGAAGATAGGAATGGAGGGGGGTTACTGAACAAAAAGGTAGTTTAGTTTACTTTCTATTGCTGCAGAAGGCATCATTGTGACCCAAAGCCACTGGGAGAAAAAAAAAAAAGAGGTTGTTCGACTTATATTTTCCCACCACAATCCATCATTCAAGAAAGTCAGGGAAGTACCTGAAGCAGAGACCATGGAGGAACACTGTCTGCTGGCTGGTTACACATGGCTTACTCAACTATTTTTTTTTTATACAACCCAGGACCACCTACCCTGGAGTAGCACCACCCACGTGAACTAAGCCCTCCCATACCAATCATTAATCAAGAAAATGCCCCTACCAACTTGCCTACAGGCCACTCTGATGAAGACAGTTCCACAATTGGCCATTCTTTCTTCCCAGATGACTAGTTTTGTCAAATTGACAAAAATCAAACCATCACAATAACACATCTGGTCAGTGACAGATACTTGTTTTCTAATGTTCCTTTGACAACGATGTAATTATTGTTGTAGGCCTCATGGGACTGGTGGGTCTTCCTGCCTGCTTTCTAAACATGGAAGAAAAAGAACTAGAAATATAGAACTGCCCCAAGCCCGACCCCCAGAGACACTGTGGGGACTTGAATGTGCTTTGGTAAAGTACCCAGCTTGTCCTCGAGATACTTGGTTTAAAAGTACCAAGCCCAGTCTGGGCAGTGAGACGTTATTCCTTCTCCCTGTGACAAGCTCGTTAATCTGTGAGACATATCACACCATTAGATTCTCTGATGACTTCTCCTTATATTTAGAAGATTGAGGCCCCTGTGAGGCATCTACTCAACTCCATGATATCTTTCCTCCTCTGCCACTTACTTACCTACAACATTCATACTTGTCTGCCATCTTGCTTGGCTATGCTAAGCTGATTTTACACAAAGCTGTTGCTCTCTTGGGAAACCTATTCCCTGAGGTATTCAAAAAGTTATTCTCTCTCTCTCTCTCTCTCTCTCTCTCTCTCTCTCTCTCTTTCTTCTTCTTCTTCTTCTTCTTCTTCTTCTTCTTCTTCTTCTTCTTCCCTCCTTTCCTCCTCCTCCCTCCCTCCCTTCCTCTTTCCTTCCTTCTTCCTTTTTAAAAAAACATTTGGAAACAGAGACTTACTCTGTAGCCTTGGCGGGCATTGAAGTTGTTAAGTACACCAAGCTGGCCTTGAACTCCAAAGTTATGCCTGTCTCTGCCTCCAGAGTGCTAGGATTATACCATAAAACCTAGTACACGATGGCTAGTATAGCAAAATAGAATATTCAGAAGAACTTGTAAATAGCAGAAACTCATTTCCCATGGTGCTAGAGGTTTTGATGTCCAAGACTGAAGTGTTTGCAAATTCAGGAACTTGTCAGAGCTGCTTCTTGGTTCTAAATGATTTTTTTTCTCACTTAGTCCTTACATGGTAGAAGGAGCAAGAGAACTTTCTAGGGTCTTTTCAAAGTGTAGCAGATGCTTCATAGAGATATTTTAATACATATCTGGACATATAAGAAATAGCGATACACAGAAGGGATGATATGTGTATGGGTGTGGGCTTTTTCAAAGAAATTTTACAGAAATTAAGTTATTAAATTTTACTCAAATGTGGGTACAGGCTACTCAAGGGAGCGTTGTATGGATTATTACACAACCATTTCCCAAAGACCCCTCTATCTAAAGTCATCATTGTGGGAGTTAGTATTTTGAAGAAGCAGCACAGCTCCAGGTCATGCATTTCACCATCTCAGAAAGGCCATTCTGGCCCTCTCTAAGTCCTTCTTTCTTGAGTATTATGTTCCTGTTCCTTGCATCCTTAGTACATGGCTCCATCTGAACACCTCTCAATTTGTTTTGCTTATTGTCCCCTCTGCTATTGGTGCATAAACCCCAGAAATGGTAGAGTACTGACTGTCTAGCATCCTGGGACTGTTGGCAATAACAGACATTTGTTGTATAAAACTTGTTTGAGAGGCAGAACTGAAGAAATTGCAACTTCAGGGACAGCAGACCTACTGCACATCCAGCTTTCTACCATACACTTCCTGTAACTATCTCAGCAAACCCAACCACATGTTTTACTACTCAACAAACTGTCTCAAATCTTAGTATCTTAGGCTGACTACCATAATGATCTCACTAATCTATGAGCACTTTGGACTGGGTGTCTGTGGGTCCTTTCAGATGCCTGCTGTTAGCAAAGGTGGTCTTCTAAGATTAGGTGGCATGTGCTCATTATCAAGCTAGGTGGTACAGATTTATCCACAAGGTTGAGTGGGTGTCATGGAGTTCCAAGAATGTTGAGGGTCAAATCCAAGTGCCTGAATAGTTTTTAATCCTTCTAACATCACCTTTGCTAATGTCTCATGAAGTCACATGACCAGGCCTGAATCATGTAAGAGAGTATCAAACATAAAGTGTTGATAGAGAAAGTTAGGTAGCATTTGTAATTAGCCAAATGTATCGTCATTCCCAATGAATATGTATGTACACTGACATCAAAATACCATCACATGCTATGCTATGCTATGCTATGCTATGCTATGCTATGCTATGCTATAGCTCACACTACACTGCATAGCTCAGATCAAATCTCATACTACGACAATATTTAGGTCCTGAGCCCTTTGTTCACTCTCTCAAGCAGAAAGCAGTAGTGGGATCCGTGGTGAATTGGGAAAAACTTATAAAAGAAGGCAGAATTTTTTAGAGTTTCTAGAGCTACATTCTTGGTTGGCTAATCCTCTATTTGGCAAACACTCCCCCACTAAAATGATGCAGTCACATTTGAAAACACACACACACACAAACACACACTCAACTTCAATACTTTCCCCAAAATGACATCCTTGTAGGTTTTTAATTGACCTTTGCCTCTTGAAATATCTTGTGTTGGCCCAGAACCTAGCTGTTGTATCTGTCCCATCTTTCCAGCTCCGGGACCAAAATAGATGCACAGAGATTTGCATCACTTGAAACTGTATAAGGATGGATACTCATTAAGGACCAGGTGTGGAGAAACACAGCCATGAGAGAGCTATGGACCTTTGTGGCAAAACCAAAGAGGGGCCTAGGAAGAGGAAGGAATAGAGAATACTTGACAGCATGCAAAGCACACATTTGTTGCTGTTTGAATGTAAAATGTCTCCCATGGGCTCATATGGTTAATGGCCCCGGCTATTGGTGCCATTTTGGAAGCTTGTGGAAGCTTAAGAAAGTAGAGCCTTGTTAGATAAAATGAGTCATTAGGGTCAGTATTTGAAGTTTTCTAGTCCAACTCCACCTCCTCTCCTTCCTGCCTGTAGACATCATGTAATAGGTACCACCATGACTTCTACACCATGATGGACCATATCATTTAAATATATATATACTAACACAATATTCTTAATTAGGAAGACAGGCAAGGAAGGGGGAAAGGTTGCAACTGTGGGTTCAGATCCTAACACCTGTCCATTGACTAGTGACCTGGATCCTAGGCTTTTGGGTCAAACACCATTGTCCTTGCTGGGAACCTCAACTTATCAGTATGCACATCCTTGCTGAAAGGTCAGCTCTGCGGACGAAGAAGCAGAAGGTTTTTGGCTGATGGCAATGGCCAGAAGCAGGCAGTATGACCCTTTCCACTTGTTCCTTACTTTGCTTCTTGAAAAGATTTGGTACCATCTTCTATAAAGTTTGGCTTATTTTTCATATCAATAGCACCTTTCTCCCAAGAACCTTAGGTGCTTTGACTATGTTTTCATTCTAGACCCTTAGTGAAGGTTAGAGTAAAAGCTGCTCCAGATAGGGCCTGCTCCTTCCTTGGAAAATGCAGATTCACAACTAAAGTCTGTGCAAGGATCCAGAGCCAAGCCATCCTGTCTCTAGTCAAACACCTCTTGCTGCTCATGCCTCCAGCAGCCACCCTATCTACATAGAAGAAGTCAGTCACTCTTGATGTTTGCTTTCAAGTTCCAAAGGATTCATAGCCATGGGTCTCCATGGAAGCTCAGAGTCCCTCCATTCCACAGAATCAGTAAGGGAGGTTCTCAATGACCAGGCAAATGCAGCGGCCTGCTTCAAAATGGATCTGTCAGTTTTAAATAGTGTCTCATTGGCCATAATTAGCAGGGTACAGGAAGCAGGAGAATATTTTACCCTGAGAAGCCTCTTAATCCTCCCCAGTGAAAGAAGCAGCAGATAAGAGCAGTATCAACTGACAGAATCATTGTAAGATGGCTCTGAGGTTCAAGGAGAAAGCCATTGAACAAAGGCAGGTGTGCCTGTTTCCCTTTTGTTTAGAAACATGGAAATGTGTGGCATCAATTTCTTGGTAATTGCCCCAATAAAGCAGGCACTCCATGAGACTGTTGTTTATGTGGGTATTCTTTCTGAGTAGAGGAAAAAGCACTGAACTGGGCTTCTGCTGTGTCTTTAGCACAGGCTTTATACACCAGGCACTTCTGATGTCTTTAAATAGAATCTTCACGATTGATTGCCAAACTGTCTCGTTGCCTCAATCCTCCTAGAGGCACCTTTTTTTTTTCTTTCTCTGGACTTCATGGCTCCCCTGTCTCCTCAGCTCTGAAAAGTTGTTTTGTGTTTTTGTTTATCTTTGGTCTGGATTATATTTTTATTTTTGTTTTTGTTTTTCGAGACACCATCTCACACTGGAGCCCAGGCTTAGTTGGAACTCACTATGTAGCCCAGGCTAGCCTTGATCTTACAACAGTTCACTTGCCTTACCCTCCTGAACTGAAGCATGCTTAGCCACCAAGCCCAGCTTAGCCTTGCAAAGTGGCTGCTCGGTGTGTCCTAGAGCAGGAAATGCTGAAAACTGAAGATGGCACCACCCCAGGTACCAGGTATCCCACATACATTTGAGTTTCTATTGTACCTATTTTTTTTTCTGTTTCTTTTGTAAAACACTAATTTTGTTTTTTTCTCAGCCACTTCAAGACCCTATTAAGGTGCTTATCTATACATATAAGGTCAATAAGTTAATAAATCAAAGCTAGAGCTATAGTTTCTTCAACAGAAAGTTGCACAAGAATGCTGGGAGAATTCTGGGAGATGGTTGGCATACCAGAATTTCTCAATAATTTTAGTTATTACTCATTTTAATTATGTTTGAATGTTCCTTGGGTCCAACCTTCTGATGGTGGTCAGTGCCTTAAGAGGCCCACAAGCTTTTTTTGAGGCTTTGTTGAGAGAACACAGAAGATTGGGCTGGAAGAGTTCAGCCCTTATACTATAGTCACATACATACTCAGCTCCTCCTTTTTGCAATATTTATTCTATTCTACTATGACAAAATATCTGAAGCTGAGAACTTACTTTAAAAAAAAATTAGTTCACAGTATTAGAAGCCATAGATCCAAGCTGTAGCAGTGCATTCAGACTCTAGTGAACGGGGTGTTTGCCAATAGGAACAGAAATGCATGTGAATTTTGGGAACTAAAGGGCTCCCTTACCTGTCATAACATGACAAAGAAGCAAAAAAAAAAAAAAAAAAAAAAAAAAAAAGAAAGAAAGAACTGCATGCAAAAAAGGAATAAAACCCACTTTTCCCCCCCTCCTTCTCTGCCTCCTCTCCTTTGGGTGGTAATTGGTTTTTTGAGACAGAGTATTTTTCAATATTTTGTTCTGGAGCTCAGTGTACACCAGGCTGGCCTTGAACTCACAGAAATCCACCTGCCTTTGTTTGTTAACTGCTGAGATTAAAGGCATACTCCATTATGTCTACCTTCATCTGTTTCTTCAATGAAAGGCACTGAACTTCCAGAAGAAGGCAAAGCCTCTGGTGAGATAGGAAGCCAAGGAAAAACAGCCTACATTGGTAGGATTAACTGAGATCTCAGGAGATCTAACCCTTCTAAGGGTAGCACCCTAAATGCCTGAGCTACTTTCTGCTCAGTCCAATCTCTTTAAGTTTTCAACAATACCACACCAAGGACCTGGCTTTCAACACATGTACCTTTGGGGGAACACCCAGCCAATCCATAGCACCTCAGAGGATGGATGTAAGACTTAGAGTTTGTGTTATGGTTGTTTTCATGCAGTCAGCTAGAAGCAAAAAAAGAGAAAAGAAAAAAACAAGAACCAACAAGGTAGGTGTTCTGTGTCTGTTTTGTTGGTAAGAAACTGAATCATATTTAATTAAGATATTTGGATTTTCAAGTGATTGACCAAGGGACATTGGAGATAGATTAGAAGATGTCCTGCTGATGCTGTTTTCTTCCCTTCTTTTCCAGACTACAGATGCTGGAGGCCATCTGTAAGCACTGGGAGGGACCCATCAGCCTAGCCCTCTACCTGTCAGATGCTGAAGCCCAGCAGTTCCTCCGCTATGCCCAGGGATCCGAAGTGCTCATGAGCCGCCAGAATGTGGGCTACCACATCGTGTACAAGGAGGGCCAGTTCTATCCTGTCAACCTCCTACGCAACGTGGCTATGAAGCACATCAGCACACCCTACATGTTCTTATCTGACATTGACTTCCTGCCTATGTATGGGCTCTATGAGTACCTCAGGTAAGGAACTCAGGGAATCTAGCTGTTCTGTCCACTCTTGGGGCTGGTATTCACACAGGATCATGAAGAGCTGGACCAGAAGGCTCTCGGGACCATTGTCTAGTCTGCCACTTACCTTTTATAGGTAGGGAAACTCAACCCAAAAAGAGGCAGAGATTACCTCTGCCTATAGGTTTGGAATATGTATACAAAGTCCCATTTTCCCATGCACAGAATAGACCCAAGTTTTACACTGATGTGTTAATTTGGTATAGAAGCATCCTTTTTGTTCAAACTGTCTGTCCCTCTTGCAATGTTGCAGAGGACAGGCTTCTTGTAACCATTTTCAAAAGATTACTGCTTGCTCCTTAAAACACACCTAAGTAATAAAAATGCCTGGCATGTATTAAAGCATTTACGTATATGCCAGAAATGATTGACAAATAAAATTTCATTCTGTTTCGTTCTCCCACAGCCCCTGACACAGGTTATATTGTTGTCTTTATTTTACAAACAAGAAACTGCAGAACAAGATTAGAACACACTGGCTTATCTTACATAGCTAGTATGGAGGGATCTGGGCAGTCACGACACAGGACACCCAAACTCAGAACCATATGAATCTCAGGTATCCTTTTCCACCTCTTCCCACATAGCAGAGTCAAAGGCAGTACACTTCTACAAGACTAGGCAGTTGTATAGGGAGCTACATTTACTGCCGTATTATAAACAATATGAATTGAAAGGGACTGTAGAATTCACACAGCTCCAAATTGTAAAAAGAAATGTAAAATTACATGGTCTAACAATATCATTAAAGGGTCCTTTTTCTGATTGTCATGTCAACATGGATTTCCTTTGTGTCTAAGCCTGCTGGGATCCACATATGCCAAAGACGGTTTATATACCTTGTCCTTCTAGGATGCACATACCAAGTCTTAAAAGTATGAAGGGCGGCCCTTTGTTACACCATGGGCCAGTAAGACTTGAAGAGGCAAAATAACAGGTTTGAGTCCACAGAGATAGCAGCCATAAAATCTGAGGAGTGTCTGGCAGGCCCCTACCTCAGACCTTGACTAACTGCTCTGGGTTTTCTGATTCCCCAAACAAGCTCAATATAAACTCCTGAGATAGTGCTCCCTCTCCCTCTCCCTTCCTCTCCCCCTGTCTCTCTCCTTATCCTGTTCCCTGTCCCTCCTTCCCTCCCTCTGTCTCTCCCTCTCCCACTCTGTTCCTCCCAACCCCTTCTCTCCCTTCCTCTTCCACCACCCCCCATACATCCACCCAGGTCTCTCTCCAGGAAAGGAAGGTATTTTACACTCTGTATTTAACCTCTGGCTCATTAGAGTAACATTACAAAGTGATGTAGCATGGCATCAGTTCCTTCCTGGTAAGCTTGAAAGAGAGCCCCATCAGCTGTCAGAGAACCAAAGAGTAATACCCAGATCTAGCCAATGGACAGGATATTTTCCACAGTTGAGTGGAGAGTGGGGTCTGACTTTCACATAAACTCTGGTGTCCCATAATTGACCAGGTCCCCTGGATGGGGAGACCTGGTGGCACTCAGAGGAAGGATAGCAGGCTACCAAGAAGAGACTTGATACCCTATGAGCATATACAGGGGGAGGAAGTCCCCCTCAGTCACAGTCATAGGGGAGGGGAGTAAGGGGAAAATGGGAGGGAGGGAGGAATGGGAGCATACAAGGCATGGGATAACCATTGAGATGTAATATGAATAAATTAATAAAATATTTTTTTAAAAAAGAGTAAGTGACCACAAGAAATATAGCATTCTACCAGAGAAGTGGGTGGAGCTGTGGAGCTGTGATGCAATGTCCTGTGAATGAACTAGAATTCCTTACTCCCTGACTCAGATTGATTGTTCTCCAGGTCCAGCGCCAACGGAGTAATAAAATCCCAGTATGTAGAACAAGGCTGCCCCCATGTGGTCAAACTAAACTCTTAGCTCAGCCTTATCCCTCACAACTTGGGGGTTTGGGCAGTCAGCAAAATGCTAGGCTACGTACTGGAAGAATAGATAGATAGTTAGGGCCATCCTCAACTTAGACTGAGAAGAGAGAGGCTGGATAACTGTACTCTGCCCATCCTTCACCTTCTGGACCTTTCCTCAAAATGTAAACAAGCCCTCACCTCAGTGGTCTATTTCCTTACTTTACCATATGGGTAGCATGTTTTACAACACGGCACGTGTTTTCTCCACATGTGTCATTGGAGAATTCATTACAATTGCTGATGGAGACCATACTCAGTGCTAGGCAACATCTGGCACAACCAGTTACTTTGCTTAGTTCAAGGGTCACCACATGAATGTCATCAGGAATTTTGAAATATTGCAGATTTATAGACCCTGTCTAGGAAAGGTGCTATTTACAAGAGGCCATAGCTCTGTCTAAGCAACAGCCATCTCTCCAGGTGTGTAATTACCTTTCTGTTGTGACAGGATTGGAATTAATAGCTCTTTATGTTTTTGCTGAGGATCTGAATTTTTATGTATTTTAATGTTTTAATATTAATTAAATAATTGGGAACCAAAGAGATTGCTCACCCATTCTTCTTACAGAAGACTCAAGTTCAGTTTCTAGTACCACATGAATATTCACAGCCATGCACTACTTCAGAGGGCTGGAACTCTTTGAACACCAAGAACACATGTACTACAAACAGATATGAGCAGTCAGAACACTTATACACATAAAATAAAATAAAATAAATAAATATTTTAAAAATGAGCAAATAATTGAAAATGAAGTTTTAATACTATGGAACCAAACTGTATCTGCAGGCTACATTAGCCCTCTCTCATCTGCTCACCAAATTTTATCCTCTGACCTAGATTGTTTCTAGACACTAGAATTTTGAGAACCAGTAAGAATTCAGTCAGAAGGCCAAAATAAACCCACTATCATTTTTTTGTATGTAGACAGCTATGCCTTCCTTGAAGAGAATGTTTTCTAGTGAGTGGCAGCTATTATTTCTGATCTGTGAATCACCAGTGGGAATACTTGATAGTAGTGTACTGTTACTGTTTTAAGAAGAGGTCAAGGGTGCTATTTGCTGCAATAGCTGTGGTGTTCAAGAACTCCAGCATATCCTGTCAGAGATTCTCTTTTCCACACTTAAATCTAACAAAATATTTTACCCAAACTCTGTTAACCTTCAGATAGTAAATGATGATACTGACACCTTAGAGGAATCCTTATCATGCGCTGGAAGCCATGCCAGCTGCTTGACCCTCTTATTGTCTTCTTACTTCTTTAGGAAGTGAACATCTCTACAGGTCACCAAATTTAACTCTGAGAGAAGTGAAGAAATGGTGTCAGAGAGAGGAGAAAGTGGACTTCCATCCACACAGCTTGCTTTTTGCAAAAGATCAGGGTCACCCTTGCACTCCAAACTCTTGTTCATATCATGATTCCTTACTTCAGAAAAACAAACACAACAACAACAAAAAGCTCAGCATTGGAGCTCACTTAGCAGTTGTTTAGCAACAACTAATATAGCAAAAGCAAACAGCTCAGTTAGAAATAATGAAGTCAGATCTATGCATGGGCAGAGCTCCAGAGTTTCACCCAAGTCTCTTCCAGCCCTTACCTATGTCTGGTAAAGCAGCTGGTAGAGAAATAGCTTTCACTCTTGTCTGCAGAACTGTTAAGTAAGGTCACGGGGCATGGAGAAATCACAGAGACCTGCATTTGAACGAGTACGTGACTTCAGCAGCTTACTCTATTTCCCAATATCACTATTTTTAGCTAATAAAGGGGAACAGCCCACTGCTGGGTTAGAGTAGATGCTCCTCAGGAGTTAATTCTGTGTCCAATGACATGCTCACAACTGTCGGTATCAAAATGATTTGCCAGTCACCACCCCAGGACCTCCACTTGCAAACACCCTGCCACCTTCAGGACAGTTGGGTAACTGCATGGAACTATCTCATTCTTTTCCCTCAAGGATGTGAGAAACAGACAAATGGTCTCTGATCCATCATGGCTCAGTTTCTGATTTTTCAAAGATATAAGGCTGCATATACAGAAACTATACTCAAGACTCTGTATTTTGCTTTTTCCCAGCTAGCAATAAGCATATAATCCTCTATTTTGATGCTAGGGTGAACAGTGACAGAAGCTCCTAATCAGATGTATGGTCATAAGGGAAAACTGATATAATACTACACACTGTTGTCAGCTGGGTTAGGAGTAGTAAATGGGCTTCCCACATACCATATGTTCAATGTGTGATGAGTATATCAAGATGTAACCCTGTTTTAAGTGAAGGGACATCTATTCTTCTGTATCAGCTACTTTTCTGTTACTCTGATATAAAGTACCATGGTCAAAGGCAACTTAAGGAAGAAAGGATTTATTTTGGCTTATGGTTCCAGAGAGATAAGCATCCATCATGGCAAAGAGGCATGACAACAAGTAGTAGGCGTGATTACTGAAGCAGGAAGCTAAGAGCTTATGTGCCCCACCATAAACACAAAGCCAAGAGAGAAAATCGGAAGCCTGTGAGGCTTTTAATCTCAAAACCTGTTCTCAGTCACATACTTCTTCCAACAAGGCTATACCACATAAAGCTCCATAAACAGCAACACTTACTGGGGACCAATGCCAGAGACTATGAGGCATATTTCTCATTGAAACCACCACACCTACTTAGGGAGCATTTACTTGGACTTGACATCTAAAGACCTTCATGTTCTTCTTTTGTGACACCTCTTCATGAGGCCACTGGAAGGTTAGAGGTGATAGGACATTCTTTCCATGACCATTGCAATGCGTATCTGGCATCACAGGTTTGTGACAAAGCACAGAGTTAGCCCTGTTCAAGCATGCTTGAGGTTTTTAACCTGACTGTACGTGCTGCCACTTCTGCTGCTATTGATACCATTATCACTATGAATGCAAACATAGAATCTGCGGGAACTGATAGTATAGCAGATAAGTGTAGCTGGGCATGAAAGGCCTCAAAAATATCTGGTGGCTGAGATTAGGTTTAAAGGTCAATGGGTCTCCTGGCAAGAGACGTCAGGACACCAAGGACTCAGGAGCAGCTGGCATGGCTTATGGACTGAAAGGCAGAGGTGTTGGAAGGTGAGATGTTAGACTATTTACAGCCAAGACTGTTCATACCATGAGACTGGGCAGGTTTCCATTGTTGGTCACCTGCAAAATTCTCATCACTGATTATTACCTACATGTCATGGGTATTTCTGTTATCATCCTTGTATTTATGTCCTAGGAAATGAACATGGTACCCCGACAGATGCTTACCTCATAGCAGGTGGAAATGAGTAATCAGTATAATTCTACTCTGTCCAAGAGGACACATAGCTACCTTCCTTCATATTTTCTCTGGTGTATAACAGAGTGAGTGTAAAAAAGTCATGCCAAGTGACTCAGACTGAGTACCTACTAAGAAATATTAACCAGGTGGCATTTCCTTGGATCCATATATCCTTGTAACTCTGCCATATCTGTAACATTTAATATTTGTTGAGCACTTGCTATGTGCCAAACATTGTGTTATGCCCCTGCATGTGTTTTTGAAGATTAGCACCTCCATTCATTTTACTAATGAGGTACTCAGGCTAAGTCTCCTGCTGCAGAACTCAGAAACCTGGCTACCTGGTTCCCTGTAAACTTTTCCAGAAGTGCTCTCTGTTTAGTCTGCTGATTGATCCCAATAACCTGATGGTCCCGTGTCCAAGTTAATCACCATAATTATCAACCCACCTTGTACACAGAGAGAGGTCTATGCATCAGGAACTATCTTAACTTTGCCCTGAGGAAACCCATTTAATCCTTACAAAACTCTACAGAGTACACAGTAAGCACAGATCTTCCCAATCCTGGGGCCCCAAGGCTTGCTCAGGAGTACCACCTTGTGATTATCTAGTTTGGATGTGAATTTGGGGCACCTAGAGCAGAACTATACTTCTGGTAGCCCCGGCTGTGACCCATATCCCACATTTAACTCAGTGCCCACCTGTGGCAAGCTTTCCATGAAAGCTTTCCATGATGTGTAGCCATTGTTGCTAACAGTGAAAGAAGGTGAGCATTCACTAGAGATATTGAGGATCTTTAGAGATGATGGAGAATAGAGGCCAGGCTCATAGTCAATATGCTGTAGCTATTATGTCATCATCATCATCATCATCATCATCATCATCATCATTTACAATTTCCTCCTCAAGGTCCTCCCTCTGGGTATGTCATCAATCAATAATCCACCCATCTTGTGGTTAGTTTGGGAGCTACTCATTCTGGTAGATGACCTTGACTATCTGACCTCTTCCCTTATGGATCTTGTGTGTGGCCTTGACAAACAGACCCCATTCCTTAAGGGTCTGTCTTGTGGCTTTCTTCATGACTATATTCACAGAAGTCCCTCTGCATCTCTCTGCCTCCCTCCCTTGCTCCCTACCTTGAAGCCCTGTACTTATACTTACTTATTCAAGCTTGATGCTTGAGTGTCAATGTATTTGGCTTAATTCATGTTTATTAGTTGGAGAATATGTTATCTTAGTTCTCTTAATATCCAAGGACATAAAGCATTGATTGTGATAAGTATCAGAAAAAAAACTCATAAAATTAAGAAAATTGACTGTGATTATGCAGTTACAGACATACTAGAATCCAGATAGACTAGACATCATCTGGTTGACAAGATTGTGCATGATTCGTGTCCAACAGTTCATCCTCCCTTCAAACTCACATCTCATCTCATGAGAGGCACTAGACCCCGTTATTGAAAAACTTGTTAGTTGTCTTCCTCTTGAAATGGAAGAATAAATGGTCATACTCCCTTAGTGCACACATACAGCTGGAATGAAAAGTTAGCTGCCACTTTGTGCTGGGCACGGGCTCCCTAGCATATTCTGAAATATACTGCCATTGATCTTGTTTGCATTCTTCAGAATATCCCCAACACATACCGATCATATTGACCTAGCCCACAGCAGTTTGAAGTCAACAACACCCAGACAGTCCCAGACAGATGAAAACCTCAGAATAAGTCTTGTCTGGTCAAAATGAAACAGTGCTTTCTCACTTTTCTGAATCTCCAAGATATGTTGTTTTCTTGATTTTCTATACACACACACACACACACACACACACACACACACACACACACACATTAAAGTGGGTTGTGACAGATGCCTACAGCTATCGCCTTGGAAGGAGAATCTTTCAGGGTGTGTTGAGTGAGTAGAATGCATAAGCATAAGGGCTGGGATAAGGAAGTTAATCCTTTGCTGGAATTGGGCAAGTAGCTTGCATACTATTTTCAGAAATTTCATGACCAGTGTGACTTCTGGAGGAGTCTAATTAGAAAACATGGATATTCTCTTCTATTTCCTAGCCATTAGGAAAATAGCTAGCTGCTGGTTCGTTCCTGTCCTAGTCTGCTTTCTAGTGCTATAATTAATCCCATGATCAAAAGCAGCTCAGAAGAGAGGTCTTTCAGCCTAGAGCTTAGAGTTCATGAAGGGAAGTCAGGGCAGGAGTTCAAGACAGAAACCTGGAGGCAAGAACTGAGACAGAGGCATGGAGTAATGCTGCTTACTGGCTTGCTCCCAGGCTCATATCTGACTACCTTCTTACACCTCCCAGTACCATATGACCAGAGGTAGGACCACCCACAGTAAAATGGAACCTCCCACATCAATCATCAATCAAGAAAATGCCCCCATAGACATGCCTACAATCCAGTCTGCTGGAGGCAAGTCTCCGGTTGCAATTTCTATCACAAACCAGTATACCATACAAATCCACTTTTGCCAGCCTACAATCACTAAGATGAAAGTATTGGTTACCTACACTTGGTCAGTTGTACTGGCCTCTCTAGATATCCCTGCCTTACATATGTCCTCCAGAATTCTGTCAGGATGAAGCATGAGGAGACACCTGGGTGGTATGGATTCTCTTTCTAAATGCAACCTAACCCCACCTTTGTTTTGGGTCTGTGCCATCTCCTAGGAGATGTGACTGTTATCCATGGGGCTCATACCACTGGTCTGGGTAGCTGCTTCCTGTCTTATTCCAAGAGCTAGCTGTCAATAAGAAGATCACTTCCATTCCTGACCCCAGTGGACATCCCTGGCTTTCATCTTACCTGTCTTCTCAGCAGCATTTACTTGTTGATGAATCCTCACTAATAAACATCTTTTTTCTCTCATGGTTTATAGAAATACAGTCATTCTTTCATATAGATACACCAACCCCTTAGGGCTCAGACCTTAGAAGATACTTAAAATCACTGGGTGGATACTGCATCAGCAATGACACCAAATTCACATATACCCTAGCCACATAAAGTTATGTCCACATAAAGTTATGTCTTCACAAATACCTTCAGTGTTGAACACTGTCATTACTGTCCCTATCTCACAGACACAGAAATTACAGAACAAACAGCTTGAATGATTAAGCAAAATCTCAGCTAAGCACCAGGGTCTGCAACCTAGTCTTTCCCAGCAAAACCCTCAGACTGTGAGACTGGCAAACCTGAATGAATGTGAGAGCAGTCCTGCAATTGAAGCCACATATTACAGCCCTAAGGCAGCACCCATCTTTTCTAGACAGCTTAGCTTTTGCTTTTATATCCTTCAACTAATTGACCATATTATCAAGAGTTAGCTTCTTTCCTAAAAGTCAAATGATAGAGATGCTAATTATATGTTCCAAATATCTTCCCATTAAATGACTTACCTTGCAGACAAGTGATGACAACAGATTATTTGCAAAGAGTCAGTATTCTCCAGGCAAGGTAGGATGTATCAACAAAGCACATTGCATCTTTTCTAGGAGGAAGGTAAAGGGCCCAACATTGTATCTAAACTAGGTTTAATAGAAAAGTCTGACTGCAGATATCTGGCCACAGAGGAATGTAGACATTTGACATCATTGTTCAGACAAATAAGGGAGAGAGAAGAATTCAGGCCAGGACAGACTGACTATCTTCAGTCATTCTTCATAAATCACTACTGTGCTATGGGACTGTGTGCCACCATGGTTAGTCATAGTTGAAAGGCCCAACTATGATGATGTTTGGAGATTGCAAACTTACCTTCCATGCCACCCTAGGCCACCTCTTACCTATCCACCAAGGTCTGGTAAGACTGACTAAGGATGGTTTCAGAAAACTGTCCTTATCTGTCCTGGTCCATAGTCTTCCTCATCATTAATTTTTATAAAGTCCTGATAATGTGCTTCTCGGCCTGTGTCTCTGTTTTGCTCTACATTGACCCAGTTAAACACAGTGACTAACACAGAATGTAGCTTCTCTTTGAGCATCATCCCTGGTCCCTGCTTAAGTACAGGCTCTGAGTTGTGTGTGCCATTCCCTCAAGCCTTCAAAGCTGCTTTCTCTATTGTAGAGATAGACATAGAAGATCCATAATTGCATCAAAATATCCTAAAGTCGATGTGACTAGAACAATCTAGTCACAAAAGAGATCACAGTACAGCAGGTCTCAGGTTAATGACAGCCCTGCAGATGATATCCACTTATCACTTATGCCTGCCTTCTGCCAGGTACACAACTTGCCATAACACCTCATCCATAGCAACTCAAAAAAAAAAAAGAAGACATTATTGTCACTATTCTGGGCAGGAAGGACCTGAGGTAGTAAGGAACTTGTTTACTTGGCCAGAACTAAACTCAAAGTGGCATTGCCAGGATTCAAATCCAGTCCATGTTTCTTAAAAGCTTCATGTCATACTGCCATCGTTAAGCCTATTTCCCTAACAGATGATGTCTGAGCTGGAAGCCTATAATCCCACCCAGGAAGTCAGGATCCAGGTCCTGAGGAGCAGAAGACTGAATAGAAGTCATTGAATTTGGAGAACTCCAAGTAATCCATTAGAATTCTGTCTTATTTGGCCAGGTGCTCCCTATATGTGAAAAGGTTTTCTACCTACTCCATGGAGTCATGATCTAGGCCATTCCTGAGGTTGAGGGGTCATCATATGTCTTTCTTCTTATTAGCTTTGTATCCCTGGTCTTCTGTGGCCTCCCCTGTAGGAGGGATAGAAATACATCTTTTGAGACTGCCCCACTCTACAATTGGTTCTTATAGTAGCACATTATGCAATTGTGTGAAAAGTAGGCCCATCCTGAACCATCTAACCTAATGTTCTGTTGGATTTCCAGAATCTTAGTCCTCTGAGTCAGCCACAGTAAACTGTCAGCTCTTCTCTCAGCTCCCCGTGAGGAATTTGTACAGTTGCTTAGTCTCCATGGGCTGACAATCAGCTATCCTCACAAGGAAGGAATTTGACATAACATTAATGGTACCCCGTATCTCTACCTACCTCACTTTCAGGAAGTCTGTTATCCAGCTTGACCTTGCCAACACCAAGAAAGCGATGATTGTCCCTGCATTTGAGACACTGCGCTACCGACTCTCTTTCCCCAAGTCAAAAGCAGAGCTGCTGTCAATGTTGGACATGGGGACCCTATTCACATTCAGGTGAGTGACCCTCACAGAAGTCATCTGGGGGGCCCAAATGACCTCTCTCCCAAGACACCCAGATGTCAAAGTTGTTAGCAGAGAGGTCAGTGGATTGCATTAGTCCACTATAAGCCAAAGAAAGATACTCATCCCTGTGTCCTTGAGACTCTGTCTGTCCTCCATTCCTGGCATGTTACTTGCTTTTCATTATATATGGATGGTAGGCAGTGTATCTAGATGTAAAGAGAGGACTACTGGATCAAGAAGACACATTTATTTTTGTACTTTAAAAGAATTGACAAGCTCCATTTAGGACCTTGTCACTATCCCTTAGCTCAGAATTCTGTCTTTGATATATACATAGCAGTGTTCTCTAGAGGAATAGAACTGATAGGACATATATATATATATATATATATATATATATATATATATATATATATATAATGAATTTATTAGATTACCTTTTACAATACAATCAGATTGGTCCAACAATGGATGTCTATTGGAGAAGCCAAGAATTTGGTAGTTGCCCAGTTCAGGAGGCTATCATAGCAATACCAATCTGGTGCCAAGGACCTGGTAGATTCTTGCTCGTCGGTACACATTGGAAGTCTGAAAAATCTGGTTCTAATATCACAGAGGATCTGGTGATGGCAGCAGCAACAGGGTAGATAAATTTTTCAGCAAGAGTAAAAGTCCAGTGACCAAAAAACTTTCTTTCTTCCAAGTCTGGTCACTGCCAGAAGGTATCACCCATATTTAGGGTAGGTCTTTGAATCAATTGAGGCAATCAAGGTAATCCACACACAGACATTCCCACAAGCCAACCTAATGCATACAATCTCTCATTGAGACCTTGTATCAAGTTGAAAAGTAAAATTATTACAATATGCAATAATCCTTTTGGTGACTTTTATTGTGAGATCCTTGGTGGGGTTTTCTTTTCATGTTTTTGTGCACAAGTAAGTTAATATCTAAGGGCTCAGGCCATGTAAAGGTATCTAAAGTTATCACTTGCAACTTAAAGTCACTCAGGTGATGTGAGAATACATTTCAAGGCCATATTTGTGTGCATGAGAGATGGGGCCTAGCCTGCTGTTATCTATAATTACTGCTCTGGCCAGAAGCTCGCAATCCACCATGCTAAGTGCTAAATTATACCCTTTCCCTCTGATAAATTGCTTTTGTTACCTGCTCTCCAAAAAATCACATGTCATGAGAAGCTTCTATACCCCTCCAGGAACATGGTCCTCAGAATAGTATGGCCCCTGAATCAATATCAACATAACACATTGCCTGGGACCTTTTGTAAATACAGTGTCAGACCTCGTCCTATACCATAAACCCTGGTATTAAAACTAGTCCTTCACTTGACATACATCAAGCAAGAACACTGGTCAGTGAGCTCAGCTCTTTCTTCCCTATAACATTATATCAGGTGTTCTAGGGAACCCTCTCATCTTCTGCTTTTGAGGTTACCTGGTATAGATACATCCTGTTTTCCAGTAACTGGCTTTGGTGAACATGGCTACATGCCTGGAACTGAATCTCAAGTCCTTTCCTCTTCCCAGCCTTCCCATTGATTCTTCTGGATGGTTTTGTGATGGTCTGGAAGAAGTCCAATCTCTGATGAAACAAGAGTTTTAGAGAAGAGCCTTGCCACTGGGATGCCACCTGTCATGGAACACTCCTCTTACAGCCTTGCTTGCTGTACAGAGCTGTCCCTAAGGAGATTAAAGAAACCCATTATCTGTATTTCTCTCTCCTACAGCTAAGCTATTGGATGCCAACTATAGCTTCATTTTATTCCTTGAATCCACCTTCCACATAATTTGCATTCTCTCTCTCTCTCTCTCTCTCTCTCTCTCTCTCTCTCTCTCTCACACACACACACACACACACACACACACACACACACACACACACACACACCTCAAGCTTTAGATTATCCATCCACTCAATTTTTTTCAATGTACTCCCTTACATCATAAAACTGGAGATAGCTTTCAGAACAGAGCATCAACTTGTGCTAAGCTAAGAGAAGATCTTGGATCTGAAAGGAAGTCCTTTGAGATGAGGTGAGAAAGAGTGACCTAAGGTGTGTGGTACACTGAGAGACAAAGAATGAGAACAGAATCCTAATCTGGATGGCTTCCACTTCAACCTCTTGCTCCTTCTACTCTTGTATGTATGTTGAGGACAGTAGCATACAAGCTGGCCCTTGAACCAGGCTACCTGGGTTTCATTACTATTTGCAATCCTGTATTGGGTGCGTTTTTTAGAATTTAAAACAATGTGCATCTAAAGCATTTAAAATTGTTCCAACAATGGCTAACAAATACAATCTTCAGTTGATCACAAATACAAACACAATACTGTGCAGCAGTGCAAACTGTCTCTGTCTGCTTGCATGGAGTAGCCAGGTCTCTGCCCGGGATGGAAGTCCAAATTAAAGGTCCTAATAGGTCCATGGTTTTGCAGAGGCTGTAGGAAAGATGTCTTCCTTGTTCCTTTCTGCTTTTTCCCCTGGTGATTGACAGCAATCCTCAATATTCCTTGTTTCTTGAGGGGTCTGTCATTCTATTTTTGTCTGCATTTACATATGGTAGTCTCACTGTGCATCTGTGTGGTCAAATTTTCCTCTCATAAAAGGACATAAGATTAAGTCCCACCATAATTTTAACCTGAGTACATCTATAAAGATCCTCTTCCTACCAGGTCATATTTACAGGCACTAAAGTCTTGAACTTGAATGAGGGTTTTGCAGAGACACAGTGCATTCCACTAGGAAGACCATATCAACATGCATTTCTTCTTTCTCCATCTCATCTTGGGAAAATACGGCTTCCACCCCTTCACTCAATGGCTTTTCTCCACATGTTCCAGGTATCACGTATGGACTAAAGGGCACGCACCCACAAACTTTGCCAAGTGGCGGACTGCCACCACGCCTTACCAGGTTGAGTGGGAGGCTGATTTTGAGCCATATGTTGTTGTGAGACAAGACTGTCCTGAGTACGATCGGAGATTTGTAGGCTTTGGCTGGAATAAAGTGGCTCACATCATGGAATTGGATGCACAGGTGAGAACAGAACACCCACCTGGTACTATTCAGGAAAGGATAGAGATACAAATGTTGGAGCTAAAAGAGAACCTTTGAGACAATATGATTAAAAAGGACCTTCAGAGGAGCAAGATGTGTCTGGTTGTCTAGGCTTTCAACCTCAAAAATCTTTTTTCTAGGATTAGGCAATGTGAGTTTCCTATAATGTATCATCTTACCCTCTCCAGCTAGTGAGGAAGATGAGCACAGAGTGGCTTAGTCATGACTAGCCTTCAAATTGCATAATTGTCTGACTGAAAGGGCCACAAAGTGTGCCACTAAAATGTAGTTAATTATTCTGCCCTTCAATTAAAACAGCAGTGACTTTTTGAATTTGTTGCATCTGAAAGCCTTCATCCAATCACACAATACTTAACGAAATATACTTCAGAATTCTGCAGATTTTTTGTTCGTTTGTTTGTTTTGTTTGTTTTAGTTTTTGCAAGACAAGGTTTCTCTGTATAGCTTTGGCAATCTTGGAACTCTCACTGTAGGCCAGGCTGGCCTTGAACTGACAGAGATCTTCCTGCCTCTGCCTCCTGAGTGCTTGGATTAAAAGTGTGCACCATCACTGCCTAGCTGAATGCCAAAGTACTATATACTTTTACAAAGGACCAGGTGGTAAGTATGTGGAGCTTTGAGAGACCTGCCAGTGTTCTTTCTTCCTGTTTAGTTCTGCCACTCTTTTTCCTCAATAGATGGTCATAAACAAATGTGCATGGCTGGGTTTTAGCACAGCTTCATTTGTACAACCATGCAGGAAACCAGACAGACGGTTAAGCACCTTCCCTATTCATAAGACACATATTCCATTGAGTCTGAAGTATTCCTGGTGACTGAGAACTACTGATGTAGGTAGGAGCTTATAGAAGAGTGTCCATGTTGAGAAAAACAAGGCGTGATATCAATTGATTTGTACCTATGTCATGACCTGCATACCTACTTACAGACAGACCATTAGTCTTGGTCTGCCTTTGCTACCAGAGAGAACAATACTATTTCTGGGCCCAACAATGTTGTACAGTGACTATTCAAAGAAAAGTTCATTTTTCCCATCACCAAGGCCTACTCTGTGTTTTAGACTCTTTCACAGAGCTTTTGGAAAGGAACCATATTATTTCTTTAAAGATTTATTTATTTATTATTATATATAGTGCTCTGCCTGTATGTACACCATCAGGCCAGAAGAGAGCATCAGATCACATTATAAATGGTTGTGAGCCACCATGTGGTTGCTGGGAATTGAACTAAGTACTGCTAGAATAGCAGCCAGTACTCTTAACCTCTCCAGCCCAGGAACCATATTATATCCTGTATTTGCATATAGAACTCATCAGACACAATTTTACCTGTTACAGTGACTTAAGGAAGTGAGGCACTCACAGCTGACATGTCACAGAGCCCCAGCTGTAGGGGCTGGTGGGAGGGTAACCCACGTTGTCCCTGTGTGAAATGCCCCAGACATCTGAGCCCTTTGGTCTTGCATCTTCTGATTTTTCTCACTTCACCATCAGCTTCCATCGTCTGCCTGTCACATATGCCTTTTGTGTCCTCGGTTTGCCTTGCTAAGTTTATTCTTGTCTGCTCTGGGATGAGAAAGTAGATGACAAGAATCCAAAATTGGAGCAAACTGCATGTTCTGGGTTCTGTCTGAGTTCCATGACCTAAATTTGTGTCCACTGTTTTGGGTGTTCTGAGGTGTTAGGTATTTGTCTGTATCCTGCCAAGTCAAGCATATTCTATGATGCCACCACTTACAAGAAATTGAGGAAAATTTTATCCTTCTTAAGCTTCAATACAGCTAAACATTTTGGTCTTTTATTTGGATATTTTATTTATTTAATCATTAATCTGTCTACCTATTTTTAAGACAAGATCTCACAATATGGCTTAGACTGGTCTGGAACTTGCTATATAGCTCAGGTTGACCTGCAATCCATGGCATTCTTCTCAAGTAGCCTTTCCAAGTGCTGGGTTACAACCATGAGCCACCACATTGAGTTTAAACAATAGATTTTGGGGGGTTTTTTTTGCCTTTTGTTCTTATTTTGTCCTCTCTTGTACTTATCAGATGGTACTGTCAATATTCATCCAGTTTTGTGAGGAATCACAGAAACAAATATCAATTCATTGTCCAAGAGAATATTGCATGGTAGCATCACTACAGAGTGATCATGGGGAAATGGAGAGCCTTTGGGATTGACATGTGTTCTGCTCCCTTCTTTCTATAAAGTATGAGTTTCACCCTCAAAATCATCCTTCAAGATAGATTTCCTCATTCTCACTTTGTATATGGCAAATAAAAGTTCAGATGACTGATATTTTTTTACAAATTCATGGGCATGATCCTAAAGCAAGTTATTCTGGAGCAATTATGCCCTCTCCTAGTGTAATTATCTAGGCCTTTGATTTAGAGTCATACATGACCTAGGGCTTTTGTAAGATCTCTTACTGCTCTTGTCTTTCTCCTTCCAGGAGTATGAATTCACTGTGTTGCCCAATGCCTACATGATCCACATGCCCCATGCCCCCAGTTTTGACATCACTAAGTTCCGTTCCAACAAGCAATATCGCATCTGTCTCAAAACCCTGAAGGAAGAGTTTCAACAGGACATGTCCCGGCGCTATGGCTTTGCTGCCTTGAAGTATCTCACGGCTGAGAACAATAGCTAGCACTACAAAGGCCACCACTAGGGATAGGTAAACTACAAGGAAAGAGCCACTTGCTTCCATGGAGCCCAACCTTTGAAGGCAAACTCCATCATTGCTTGTCTTTGGTTTGTTTCCCCTTGTCACCTTGGTTCCACAAAAGCTGTTCTCTTCTGAGATCTTGGACAGGGATCAAGTGCACCATGAGGTTCTTCCAGAATGGGACACAGAAGGGTGGAAGCAAATGAAGAGTTAACAACTTACAACAAATGAACAAACCAAGTTAGAATTTCTGGATGTTCCCATTGAATTTTTTTAAAGCAATTATGGGTCAAATCTTAGCAATGGAGAAAGAAGTTACCATGCTCTGGGTTAGTCATTCTAGGAAATAAGAGCAAGATATTTCTTCCTAGTAAGGGAACTTTATCCTGCCACCCAGGTGGGCACCCAAAGTGGAGGGCAAAACAAGGAACCAAACAACCATTTGGAGACACAGGGACCTGGAGATGGAGTGAATTGGTTCTTTATTCTCAAAGTCACTCTTGTTTTGTTTTGCATTGTTTGAAACTGGGATAGTTTGTTTATTTTTTATCTAGGAATCCAAGTTAAAACAAAATCTAATCTTTAAAACTCCAAAAGAAAAATCAGCTCCCTCAACCAACACCTCTCAATCAGCAGTGACCTGGCAAAGACAAACATCCTCTCAACCAACACCCCTCAATCAGCAGTGGCCTGGCAAAGACAAGCATCCTCAGAGAATATTTACATGTGAGCACATGTTCAGGATGAACACTGAGACTACCTGATTCTGATGTACCACTTTCCAGATCCAGGGATATGACAGGGACTACAGAAATACGAGGCCAAACAGTATATGCATGTCACATTTTCTATGGACAATGACCAAGTCACAAGGAAAGGGCTTCAAAGAACTACTTCAGGACTCACAGAAGGTATGAATCCCTGCTCAGGCCTTTGGAACAACTTGAATAGTTCAGAAGTCCAATCTGAACACTTGACCACATGGAAACCACTGGAAGAAATGGGTCAGGTGTCTTCGTGTTCTTCCCTTTCTCACTGTTGGAAGTGGGGAAGCTGGTGAGCTTAGTTTCCCCTTAGGACCTGTGCTAGGGTTGCCAAACACCTCTTCATTGTTCAGATGGAAGAAAAACTGGACTTTTTACGCATTTTCTTTACTCTTCACTATTAATGTTGTATTTACATTGATGAGAACAAGAGTTGATGGCCTACACTCTGCTGTGCTGTTTGTATTGAGTTGCTATGTGACCAGCGAAAGCTGAATTCAATAAATGAAAGTACAGACTTTCTTCCTCATCTCCCTCCTACCCTTGTAAGAAGCCACATGACACAGTTGGTCCAGAGGGCAAAGTCAGATTCATACACAGCACCTCACATTCTCTGTTCTTCCATCTCATCTTTCTCTTTGTTTGAAAAGTCACCATTTTTCCCTCAATGTTCAAGGTTAGACCTTACTTTATCCTTAACCCTCAACCTATTTTCAAATCTTTCATTTTGCATCTTTCTTACCACTGTAGCCAGATATCTTATATTTTATGTATGCAAATTGTGGAAATCAGTATCATTCAATTGAATAGTCTGTCCTTAAGGGCTTTCTCATCCTGTGGATCCACACAACAGTCCAATCAATGAGACATGTGGTGTGATCAGTGGTGATTTCCCTAGATTAATACAAAATGAAGAAAACTGTAATCAGAATTAATTGTCACAGAGATACATATAAGTTTCTGTCTTCATTAGTTACTTCCATCATTGCTACAACAAAATATCTTACAAAGGGGTTTATTTTTGCTCAGAATTTGAGAATCCAGGCCATCATGGCAGGGAAAGCAGGTTAGCAGAAATTGAAGCCACTGACCATATCGTACCTGTAGTCAGGAATCAGAAAGAGATAAGATTAAACACTCGGCTTGGTTTCTCTTTTTTCCTCAGTCATGGACCCCATCAAGTGGGGTGATGCCCATTCTTAGGGTGAGAGTTCTCACTTCAGTTAACCTAATCTAGGTAATCTCTTAGACTTGTTTAGAGGTTTGTTTCATAAGCGATTATCCTCCTAGTTAATTCTAGATCCTGTCAGGTTGACAATGTTTACTATTACATTATGTGTAGTATATATCACATTATGTATAATATATAATACATAGATAAAGCAAGCATCTGAATGTATTGCATCTATGCAGGATTTATCATTATCAAAGTAATGCATGAATACCACTACAAGAAAACATGACAAAAAAAGTGTTCAAAGTCATATTAAGTTCAGTTTCTTTAGTAATGATGCTGCATCCTGTTCCACAGGCTCACAGAATTTACTGTGTCCATATCTTTTCAGTTGCAATGAGCAGTGACCTTCCCTGAACCCCATGCTTGCCTATTCAATATTTATCTTTATCTCATTGTCTTTTCCTTCCTTCACATACATGTATATGTGCGCACACACAAAGGCACACAAACATTCTGCTCCTCTCCCCAGATTATGTATTGCCAGTGGATTGATTTGAACTACTCATTTCCAGCTACTTGAGTCAAGCTTAACATTAGTTGGCAGCACAGTTCTCCCAGTATTAAACATCAAATTATATTTCCCTAAAACTTTTCTTTAAACATTTTTTCTGGCATACAAATCCCAGACAACTTGTTTTCATTTGTATATTTATAGCAATAGCCAATGACCATATAAATTGGTATTCAAGCAGGGTCACTCCTGAGAATGGAAGAAGATGCTAATTATTTTGATATAATGCCCATATACTGGAAGATGATGAAACTCCATGTACATAGACTTGATTAAAGCCAGAAGCTGACACTCCATACGAGCATGATAAACATCCCATTTCCTCAAATTTGGCTGCCTGACATGGTTATTTAGTCTCATTTGAAACTAGAGCCCAAAAGTTATCGGATGCCCAAATCCAAACAAGAGGTGGACAGCTAGTGGAGGTTCATGTATGTTGAACAGTAAGAAGCAGTTGAGGACATACGGGCTTGAATTAAATATATATATATATATATATATATATATACTTGTTGGGGGAAATTATTAACCTTCTTCCTTTTGTATCCATCAAGTAACACAAAGCCTGAAAAGTAGACACTCATCCATTCTCCAAAGCTAGTTGGGCCCATTGACTTCCTAAAGCTCATGTGAACTAGAACTGGTCAGTATGTAATCATACATAAGTAGCTGGATTCAACCTTGTGGGACAGAAACTGATTCTCTGAATATTAAGTGAACCAGGTAAAAGTATGGAATTTGAAGTTCCTTCTTGAGCCCTAGCCCATCAAACTGCTTCAAAGTAATATTCATAAACATGTTGACCTCACTTATAGAGAACTTATTTACCAAATCAACCAATAGATTCTTAGGGCTCTATTGTAAAATAATAGACACTATGTTTACACTGTTTCTCTCAAAGATGCTCTTATCTGAGTTAAGGCTTTAGGAAGCACAAGGTTGGCAGAGAAATATGATTAAAAAAAATACCCTTCCCGATGGAGTTTCTGCATACTACTAATGAAGATGGTAAGAGTCATATTATTGAACCTAAACTTCAAATCTATCTGGACCTTGGCAGACATGATATATTATGATCCCTCTTACTTAGCTGGTAGAGATATAGTTCAAAATTTTTACATGTTCTTCCCAATATCCTATAGACAATAATGAATGCTTTGGAATTAAAACAAAATCTGGCTGGCTTCAAAAACCTGTGTTTTTACACTAATACATGCCATGACCTTCCGTGTGATGCTGCAGGTATCCAGTGGGTCTAGTCATATCTGCATTAGTTCATTGTGACGTGTAGTTCTTTTAGTCCTAAGGATCTATTTTTCAGCTTAATGACAATAACATTTATGAAATTTCCCTGTTATCTGGAGCCATCTTAGCTGTTCCAGGCCCACAAATTGGATGTTGGAGATACCATGCCCAAACACTGTTCTCAGTAAGAGACTTCTTATTCCTAAAAATGGTATCTATAAGGAGGTAATGGGCTTCTGATTGTGGATTCGCTCATTGATTTGTTCCAGTATATTTAAATCGTCTTGAGAGGCACCAAATGTCCAGGATATAAGAATGCCAGCAGTTCTGGGAAAGAATTTCCCCATACAATGCATCACTAATTTAGCTACTTTACTACTAGATAATGAAAGTGGTTGTCAAAGTGTTTCATGTGGGGAGATGGGTATTTAATGGAGTCTAAGCCTTTTTACATGGTTGCTTCACATGGACATAAACTATACTGCATATGACAGGCAATGGGACTATGAAGCAAGGGAGAACAAATAAGCTGAGATATAGACTTTTAAAAAATTATATCTGCATCCAAAGCATAAGGCAGGAATTATATACATTATAAAGATAAGGATACAGATACTAAGGTATGTTAATTAAGAGCCCTGAAAATCAACCCTTTGTTTCTCAGGTCTATTTTTTTTAATTGTTCAGTTTTGGGGAGATTCAGATAAATAAAAGATTATAAAATCTTACTATGCGGAACAGGTGTAGCCCTTGAGAACTGATCTTGTTGTTTACTCCCTCTGGTATTTTTTAATCTTCCTGTGTGTAGGAATCTCACTAAGGATCTCATCAGCATAACATTTACTCGTTAGATGCCCCACTCCCCAAAGCCTATATTTCTAACAACCCCATGTGGTGGTGAGACAACTGGTACTTGTGATCTCTTCAGGCCTTTGACAATAAGCTTGTTCCAAACATTCGTGAAACTCTGACACTCTGACATCAAGACAGGAATTCACCAGATACAATAGCAAATCACCATATAAGCAATTTTTTTTTTTTAGTCACTGTTCTACTGCTGTGAAGAGACTCCATGACCACGGGAACTATTAGAAAGGAAACCATTTAATTGGGTCTGGCTTACACTTTCAGAGGTTTAGTTCATCATTTTCATCATGGTGGGAAGCATGGTGGCACATAAGCAGACATGCTGGAGAAGCAGCTGAGAGTTCTACATCCAGATCCACAGCAAGAAGTGAATGAAAGACCCTCCTGGATTAGGCTTCTGAAACTTCAAAGCCCACCCCCAGTGACACACTTCCTCCAACAAGGACACACCTCCTAATCTTTTCAAATAGCACCATTCCCTATAAGCCTATAGGAGCCATTTTTATTCAAACCACCATACAAGTGATTGGTAGTTTTTGTTTTCTAAAGATAAGTATTGGGATTTAGCAACTGAGCTAGCTGGTAAAAATTCCTATATGCAAAAAGAAGTATGAGTAATACATAATCCCTACCATCAGGGAGCCCTAGTGTTCTTGAGGAAGACAGATGGGTAAGCAAAAAGCAACATCTGAGTGATTTTGGAAAGCCTGGTGTTACATGGGATCTGGAGAAGAGGCACTCCTTCCAACCTGGAGATCAGGGAAAGCTTCCAAAACAGGTGATACCTATTTTGAATAAAAAAAATCCTGACAATGGATAAAATGATATGGAACAATGTAGTTAAACTGTTGTAATAGATATTAAAGTCATCTTATGAATGAGGTAATAGGCTTCCAATGCAAACATAGCCAATACCTGGGTTTATCCAGCCAACAACCTTCACGTTTAGTTCAGTTTGTAAATGTATTCCCTTTGTTTTGAGTAAGATTCCTGTCTCATTTTTAAAATATTTTATTTTTTATATAATTAATCTGTTCAGATTACAATTTAATTGTTATCCCATCATTATGACGGGTGGATCGGGGCCCATGAGGGTTTGCGCAAACTATTACACTAACTAAAGACAATACAAGTACCCTATTCTGATCTACCTAATGGACAGGACATTCTCCACAGTTATGGGGAAAGCAGCGATTGAATATGACAAGATTCCTGTCTCTTAATGTGAGTTTTCATGCTCATGTATACCAGAACTTGATGTTTGTAAATACAGATTCTGTTCTACTTTTGATTCATAATTATTACAAGTACTTGAATTGAGCTCACTATACTTGTCATAAGCAATTTTCATATTGTGATTCAAGTACTAATCTAGAATCAGTTGCTATTAATCAACATGTTAACAAAGGGGAAACTGAGCCCAAGTTTCCAACCAAATATACCTAGGGTTTGAAGCAGGGAAATTGGATACATAATTCACATTATATTCTTCTAAAGGAATTTTATTTTATTGAATGTGTTTTTTGCCTGCATGGTTTTCTGTGACCTTATACATGCAGTACCCACAGAGACTAGAAGAGGGTATCAGGTTGCTGAAACTGGTTGTGAACTTCATTGTGGATGCTGGTGATCATATTCAGGTCCTCTAAAAGAGCATCCAAAGATCCTAACTGCTTAGCCATCTCTCCAGCCACTCATTCACATTTTTAACTAGCATATCATTTCCCTGGAAATGCATAAAATGGCATACAATTACAACATCCTTTGTTCTGTGTTTAATTTCTTTTTTTACTTTTTTATTTTTTTTAAATGTGCACCTTCAGGAAAATTATTTTATTTTCTTTTTCTTTTTTTTTTATTAATTTATTCTTGTTACATCTCAATGGTTATCCCATCCCTTGTATCCTCCCATTCTTCCCTCCCTCCCATTTTCCCCTTACTCCCCTCCCCTATGACTGTTCCTGAGGGGGATTACCTCCCCCTGTATATGCTCATGGGTATCAAGTCTCTTCCCGGTAACCTGCTGTCCTTCCTCTGAGTGCCACCAGGTCTCCCCCTCCAGAGGACATGGTCAAATGTGAGGCACCAGAGTACATGAGAAAGTCATATCCCACTCTCCACTCAAGTGTGGAGACTGTTCTGACCATTGGCTAGATCTGGGTAGGGGTTTAAAGTTTACCGTCTGTATTGTCCTTGGCTGGTGCCTTAGTTTGAGTGGAACGCCTGGGCCCAAATCTGCCTATCATAATGTTCTATTTGTAGGTTTCTAGGACCCAATGGAGCCTTCTACTTTGCTATTCTCCCATGCTTCTCTCATCTAGAGTCCCAATAGGATGTCCTCCCCTCTGTCCCAGTTTCCTGGTAAGTGAAGGCTTTCATGGGACATGCCCCTTGGGCTAGTATGCAGATATAAGTGAGTATATACCATTTGAGTCTTTCTTCTTCTGGGTTAACTCAATCATTATGATCATTTTTAGCTCAATCCATTTATCCACAAATTTCGGGAATTCCTTGTTTTTAATAGCTGAGTAGTAGTCCATAGTGTATATGTACCACAGTTTCTTTATCCATTCTTCTACTGAGGGACACTTAGGCTGATTCCATGATCTGGCTACTATGAATAAGGCTGTTATGAACATGGTTGAGCAAATTTTCTTGTTGTGTGCTGGAGCATCTTCTGGGTATATTCCAAGGAGTGGAATAGCTGGGTCTTGAGGAAGCCCTATTCCCAGTTTTCTGAGATAGCACCAGATAGATTTCCAAAGTGGCTGTACTAGTTTGCATTCTCAACCAGCAATGAAGGAGTGTTCCTCTCTCTCCACATCCTCGCCAGCATGTGGTGTCGCTTGAGTTTTTGATCTTAGCCATTCTGATGGGTGTAAGATGGAATCTCAGAGTTGTTTTGATTTGCATTTCCCTGACGACTAAGGAGGTTGAGCATTTCTTTAAGTGTTTCTCAGCCATTTGATAGTCCTCTGTTGGGAATTCTCTGTTTAGTTCCAAGCCCCATTTCTCAATTGGGTTATTTGGTTTGGTGGTGTTTAATTTCTTGAGTTCTTTATATATTTTGGATATTAGACCTTTGTCAGATGTAGGGTTGGTGAAGATCTTTTCCCAGTCTGTAGGCTGTCGCTTTGTGCTCTTGACAGTGTGTCCAGGCTTACAGACGCTCTCAGCCTCATGAGGTCCCATTTATTAATTGTTGACCTTAAGGCCTGGGCTGTTGGTATTCTGTTCAGGAAGTTGTCTCCTGTGCCAATATGTTCCAGGCTCTTCCCAACTTTTCCTTCTAAGTGACGTAGTGTCTCTGCTTTTATGTTGCGGTCTTTAATCCACTTGGATTTGAGTTTTGTGCAAGGTGACAAATATGGGTCCAGTTGCATTTTTTTACACATAGACCTCCAGTTAGACCAGCACCGTTTGTTGAAGATGCTATCCTTTTCCATTGAACGGATTTGGCTTCTTTGTCAAAAATCAAGCGACCATATGTGTGTGGATTCATATCTTGGTCTTCGATTCGATTCCACTGATCAACCAGCCTGTTGCTGTGCCAGTACCATGCTGTTTTAATTACTATTGCTTTATAGTACAGTTTGAGATCTGGTATGGAGATTCCTTCGGAGCACCTTTTATTGTACAAGATTGTTTTAGCTATTCTGGGTTTTTTTGTTTTTCCATATGAAGTTCAGAATTGAACTTTCAATGTCTTTAAAAAATTGTGTAGGTATTTTGATAGGGATTGCACTGAATCTGTAGATTGCTTTTGGTAGGATGGCCATTTTTACTATGTTAATTCTCCCAATCCATGAGCAAGGAAGATCCTTCCATCTTCTCATGTCATCTTCAATCTCTTTCTTCAGAGTTTTGAAATTTTTTTCAAAAAAGTCCTTCACTTGCTTAGTTAGAGTAACTCCTAAATATTTTATATTGCTTGTGGCTAATGTGAAGGGTGTGGATTTCCTAATTTCTTCCTCTGCAAGCTTGTCATTTGTGTATAGGAAGGCTACAGACTTTTTTGAGTTAATTTTGTATCCAGCCAATTTGCTGAAAGTGTTTATCAGCTGTAGGAGTTCTCTGATGGAATTTTGAGGGTCACTTATGTACACTATCATATCATCTGCAAATAGGGATAATTTGACTTCCTCCTTTCCCCTTTGGATACCTTTGATCTGCTTTTGTTGTTTTATTGCTCTGGCTAGAACTTAGGGTACTATATTGAAGAGATATGGAGAGAGTGGGCAGCCTTGCCTTGTTTCCGATTATAGAGGAATGTCCTTAAGTATCTCACCATTTACTTTGATTTTGGCTATTGACTTGCTGTATATAGCCTTTATTATGTTGAGGCAAGTGCCTTGTCTCCCCGATCTCTCTAAAACTTTAAACATGAATGGGTGTTGGACTTTATCAAATGCTTTCTCTGCATCTAAAGAGATGATCATGTGGTTTTTTTATTTTCAGTTTGTTTATATGGTGGATTACATTGATGGATTTCCGTATGTTAAACCATCCCTGCATGCCTGGAATGAAGCCTACTTGGTCATGATGAATGATATCCTTTATGTGTTCTTGTATTCGTTTTGCAAGAATTTTATTTAGTATTTTTGCATCGCATCGATGTTCATAAGATAAATTGGTCTGAAATTCTCTTTCTTTGTTGAGTCTTTGTGAGGTTTAGGTATCAACATGACTATGGCCTCATAGAATGAATTTGGTAATGTTCCATACTATTCTATCTTTTGGAGTAGCTTGAAGAGTATCGGTATTAGCTCACCCTTTAAGGTCTGGTAGAATTCTGCACTGAAACCATCTGGCCCTGGGCTTTTTTTGCTTGGGAGACTATGAATGATTGCTTCTATTTCTGTAGGAAAAATGGGACTATTTAGCTTGTTTATCTGTTCTTCACTCAACTTTGGCAAGTGAAATTGATCAAGAAAATTGTCCATTTCCCTTAGATTTTCCTTTTTGTGGCATATATGCCTTCAAAGTAGTATCTTATGATTCTTTGTATTTCTTCAGTGTCTGTTGTTATGTCTCCCTTTTCATTTCTGATTTTGTTGATTTCAATACTGTCTCTCTGCCTTTTACTTAGTTTGGTTAACGGACTGGCTATCTTGTTGATTTTCTCAACAAGCTCTTGGTTTTGTTGATTCTTTGGACTGTTTTCTTAGTTTCTAATTTCTTAATTTCAGCCCTGAGTTTGATTATTTCCAGACGTCTACTCCTTTTGGGTGTTTCTGCTTCTTTTTTTTCCTAAGGCTTCCAGCTGTTTTGTTAAGTTGATTATGTGCGGTTTCCAATTTCTTTTTAAAGGCACTTAGTGCTATGAATTTTCCTCTTAGCACAGCTTTCAATGTGTCCCACAAATTTGGGTATGTTGTTCCCTTATTTTCACTGAATTTCAGAAACTCCTTGATTTCTTTCTTTATTTCTTCCCTGACCCATGTGTCATTTAGCAGAGAGTTATTTAGTTTCCACATGCGTGTAGGCTTTTTGTTGTTTCTGTTGTTGTTGAATTGTGGCCTAAGAGCATGGTGATCTGATAGGATACAAGGTATTATTTCAATCCTCTTGTATCTGTTGAGGCTTGCTTTGTGACCTACCATGTGTTCAATCTTGGAGAAGATTCCATGGGGTGCAGAGAAGAAGGTATATTCTTTCTTGTTTGGTTGAAAAGTTCTATAGATATCTGTTAGATCCATTTGACCCATGGCATTGGTTAATGATGTTATTTCTTGGCTTAGTTTCTGTTTCAATGACTTATCCTTCAGTGAGAGTGGGGTGTTGAAGTCTCCTACTATTATTGTGTAGGGATCGATGTGTGGTTTAAGCATTTTTAGCAGATCTTTTACAAATGTGGGTGCCCTTGTATTTGGAGCATAGATGTTCAGAATTGTGATGTCATCTTGGTTGACTTTACCTTTGATGAGTATGAAGTGTCCTTCTGCATCCCTTTTGATTAATTTTGGTTGAAAGTCTATTTTGTTTGATATTAAAATGGCTACGCCTGCTTGCTTCTTGTGACCATTTGCTTGGAATATTTTTTCCAACCTTTTACCCTGAGGTAATGCCTATCGTTATGGGCGAGATGTGTTTCTTGAATGCAGAAGAATGTTGGATCTTGTTTATGCACCCATTCAGTTAGTCTGTGTCTTTTTATTGGAGAATTGAGACCATTGATTTTGAGAGATATTAATGACCAGTGACTGTTAAGAGTCTTAAATTTGATGTTGTTTCCAATCAAGCGTTTGTGTAGTTGTGTTTTGCCATGGTATAGTTATCTATTTCCTGAGTAGTTTTGGTGGTTGTAGCTTGACCCTTTGGGATGGATTTTTCCTTCTAGTACCTTCTGTAAAGCTGAGTTTGTGGATAGGTACTGTTTGAATTTGGTTTTGTCATGGAATATTTTGTTTTCTCCATCAATGGTTATAGATAGTTTTGCTGGGTAAAGTAGTCTGGCCTGGCATCTGTAGTCTCTGAGGGTTTGCACGTTCTCTGTCAAGGGCCCTTCTGGCTTTTATGGTCTCTGCTAAGAAATCGGGTGTAATTCTGATAGGTTTGCCATTAAATGTTATTTGGCCCTTTTCTCTTGAAGCTTTTAATATTTTTTCTTTGTTATGTATGTTTTGTGTTTTGATTATTATGTGACGGGCAGTTTTTCTTTTCTGGCCAATTCTATTTGGTGTTCTGTAGGCCTCTTGTATGTTTATAGGCATCACTTTCTTTAGATTGGGGAAATTTTCTTCTATGATTTTGTTGAGAATAGTTTCTGGGCCTTGGAGTCTGATATCTTCTCTTTCTTCAATGCCTATTATCCTCAGATTTCTTCTTTTCATGGTGTCCTTAATTTCTTGGATGTTTTGTGTCAGGAGTTTTCCAGATTTGGCATTTTCTTTAATGATTGCTTCAAGATCTGTGATTGTATCTTCTAGACCTGAGATTCATTCTTCCATCTTTTGGATTCTGTTAGAAAAGCTCACCTCTGTGTTGCTCGCCTTCTTCTCTGAGGTCTCACGTTCTCGTTTTTCTTCTGTCTGTGTGTTTACCATTGAATCCCTTTTCGTCTTCAGATCTTGAACTGATTTTTTTATTTCTTTCATCTGAAAGTTTGTATATTCCTGAGTTTCTTCCATTGCCTCTTTATAGGTCTTCAGAGCTTGAACCGTTTTATTTATTTCTTTCATATGGTTGTTTGCATTTTCCTTAAATTTTTCCAGTTCCACTCTATGTGCTTCTTTTATGCCTCTCACCTGTTTGGCTGCGTCTTCCTGCATTTATTAAGAATTTAATTGGTTTCCTCCATTAATATCCTCATTACTAAGGATTTGAGATCATTTTCTTGTATTTCCATTGTATTTGAGTTCTCTGGGTTGTTTTCTTTGGGATAGCTGGAAACTGGAGATGCCATGTGGTTTTGGTTTTTTTTTTTTTTTTTTTTTTTTTTTTTTTTTTTTTTTTTTTTT
>OU015753.1:52137472-52169395 GCA_907169655.1 Acomys percivali
GGGAACTGTACCCTAAACGGGTTTTTTGCCTAAAGAGACTTGCATTAGAACGCATTAGATTTGGCTATCTGCGCAGTAGTACAGATTCTGATTACGTAAGTGTGTTTGATGAAATCAGCATTTCTCTTGCTTCCCTGTGAGTAAGGAAGCTCAGGTTTAGTCACATGAGCTCCGACAAGAGTTTCCTCAGTGTGTTCACATTTGCTTAGAAACAGTGTGTTTGCTAGGAGAAATAGGCGTTACTGTGCCGTTTCAGCCTTCAGCAAATACATGTGTAGAAGGACAGTGCTAGCAGAAACAACAGTTTCTCGACGTTTTCTAACTCAGGAAACAAGCTGCACAATTCCGGGATGCGTATGGGGAACTGCACCGGAAACGGGTTTTTTGCCTAAAGAGAATTGCATTAGAATGCATTAGTTTTGCTTATCTGCACACTAGTAGATTCTGAGTACGTAAGTCTGTTTAATGAAATCAGCATTTCTCTTGCTTCCTTGTGAGTAGGGAAGCTCAGGTTTGTCACAGGAGCTCCCACTAGTGTTTCCTCAGTGTGTTCACATTTGCTTAGAAACAGTGTGTTTGCTAGGAGAAACGGGCGTTACTGTGCCGTTTCAGCCTTCACCAAATACATGTGTAGAAGGACAGTGCTGGCAAAAACAACAGTTTCTCGACGTTTTCTAACTCAGGGAACAAGCTGCACACTTCTGGGATGCGTATCGTGAAATTCGCCTGAATCGGTTAAATTTCTAAGAGACTTGCATTAGAACGCATCAGATTTGCCTATCTGCACAGTAGTACAGATTCTGATTACGTAAGTGTATTTGATGAAATCAGAATTTCTCTTGCTTCCCTGTGAGGGAGGAAGCTCAGGTTTAGTTACAGGAGCTCCCACAATTGTTTCCTCAGTGTGTTAACGTTTGCTTAGAAACAGTGTTTTTGCTAGGAGAAACAGGCGTTACTGTGCCATTTCAGCCTTCAGCAAATACATGTGTAGAAGGACAGTGCTCGCAGAAACGACAGTTCCTCTTCGTTTTCTAACTAAAGGAACAAGCTGCACACTTCTGGGATGCGTACGGGGAACTTCGCCAGAAACGGGTTTTTTGCCTAAAGAGACTTGCATTAGAATGCATTCGTTTTGCCTCTCTGCGCAGTAGTAGATTCTGAGTACGTAAGTGTGTTTGATGAAATCAGCATTTCTCTTGCTTCCCTGTGAGTAGGGAAGCTCAGGTTTAGTCACAGGAGCTTCCACTAGTGTTTCCTCATTGTGTTTACATTTGCTTAGAAACAGTGAGTTTGTTTTGAGAAACAGGCATTACTGTGCCGTTTCAGACTTCATCAAATACATGTGTGAAGGACAGTGCTAGCAGAAACGACAGTTTCTCGACGTTTTCTAACTCAGGGAACAAGTTGCACACTTCTGGGATGCGTATGGTGAACTTCGCACGTAACGGGTTTTTTCCTAAAGAGGCTTGTATTAGAACGCATTAGATTTGCATATCTGCGCAGTAGTACAGATTCTGAGTACGTAAGAGTGTTTGATGAAATCAGTATTTCTCTTGCATCCCTGTGAGTGGAGAAGCTCAGGTTTAGTCACAGGAGCTCCCACAAGTGTTTCCTTAGTGTGTTCACATTTGCTTAGAAACAGTGTTTTTGCTAGGAGAAACGGGCGTTACTGTGCCGTTTCAGCCTTCATCAAATACATGTGTAGAAGGACAGTGCTGGCAAAAACGACAGTTTCTCGACGTTTTCTAACTCAGGGAACAAGCTGCACACTTCTGGGATCCGTATGGTGAACTTCGCCTGAATCGGTTTTTTTTCTAAGAAACTTGCATTAGAACGCATCAGATTTGCCTATCTGCACAGTAGTACAGATTCTGATTACGTAAGTGTATTTGATGAAATCAGAATTTCTCTTGCTTCCCTGTGAGGGAGGAAGCTCAGGTTTAGTTACAGGAGCTCCCACAAGTGTTTCCTCAGTGTGTTCACATTTGCTTAGAAACAGTGTTTTTGCTAGGAGAAACGGGCGTTACTGTGCCATTTCAGCCTTCAGCAAATACATGTGTAGAAGGACAGTGCTAGCAGAAACAACAGTTTATCGACGTTTTCTAACTCAGGAAACAAGCTGCACAATTCCGGGAAGCGTATGGGGAACTTCGCCAGAAACGGGTTTTTTGCCTAAAGAGACTTGCATTAGAATGCATTAGTTTTGCCTCTCTGCGCAGTAGTAGATTCTGAGTACGTAAGTGTGTTTGATGAAATCAGCATTTCTCTTCCTTCCCTGTGAGTATGGAAGCTCAGGTTTAGTTACAGGAGCTCCCACTAGTGTTTCCTCATTGTGTTCACATTTGCTTAGAAACAGTGTGTTTGCTAGGAGAAACGGGTGTTACTGTGCCGTTTCAGCCTTCATCAAATACATGTGTATTAGGACAGTGCTAGTAGAAACGACAGTTTCTCTTCGTTTTCTAACTCAAGGAACAAGCTGCACACTTCTGGGATGCGTATGGGGAACTTCGCCCGAAACGGGTTTTTTGCTTAAAGAGACTTGCATTAGAATGCATTAGTTGTGCCTCTCTGCGCAGTAGTACAGATTCTGAGTACGTAAGTGTGTTTGATGAAATCAGCATTTCTCTTGCTTCCATGTGAGTGAGGAAGCTCAGATTTAGTCAGAGGAGCTCCCACAAGTGTTTCCTCAGTGTGTTCACATTTGCTTAGAAACAGTGTGTTTGCTAGGAGAAACAGGCGTTACTGTGCCGTTTCAGCATTCATCACATACATGTGTAGAAGGACAGTGCTGGCAGAAACGACAGTTTCTCAACGTTTTCTAACTCAAGGAACAAGCTGCACACTTCTGGGATGCGTATGGGGAACTTCGCCTGAATCGGTTTTTTTTCTAAGAAACTTGCATTAGAACACATCAGTTTTGCCTATCTTCACAGTAGTACAGATTCTGATTACGTAAGTGTATTTGATGAAATCAGCATTTCTCTTGCTTCCCTGTGAGTGGGGAAGCTCAGGTTTAGTCACAGGAGCTCCCACATGTGTTTCCTCAGTGTGTTCACATTTGCTTAGAAACAGTGTGTTTGCTAGGAGAAACAGGCGTTACTGTGCCGTTTCAGCCTTCAGCAAATACATGTGTAGAAGGACAGTGCTAGCAGAAATCACAGTTTCTCGACGTTTTCTAACTCAGGGAACAAGCTGCATACATCTAGGATGCGTATGGGGAACTTCGCCTGAAACGGGTTTTTTGACTAAAGAGACTTGCTTTAGAACGCATTAGTTTTGGCTCTCTGCGCAGTAGTACAGATTCTGAGTACGTAAGTGTGTTTGATGAAATCAGCATTTCTCTTGCTTCCCTGTGAGTGGAGAAGCTCAGGTTTAGTCACAGGAGCTCCCACAAGTGTTTCCTCAGTGTGTTCACATTTGCTTAGAAACAGTGTGTTTGCTAGGAGAAACAGGCGTTACTGTGCCGTTTCTACCTTCAGCAAATACATGTGTAGAAGGACAATGCTAGCAGAAACGACAGTTTCTCGACGTTTTCTAACTCAGGGAACAAGCTGCACACTTCTGGGATGCGTATGGGGAACTTCGCCTGAAACTGGTTTTTTGCCTAAGGAGACTTGCATTAGAACGCATTAGTTTTCCCTATCTATGCAGTAGTACACATTCTGAGTACGTAAGTGTGTTTGAAGAAATCAGCATTTCTCTTGCTTCCCTTTGAGTGGGGAAGCTCAGGTTTAGTCACAGGAGCTCGCAAAAGTTTTTCGTCAGTGTGTTCACATTTGCTTAGAAACAGTGTTTTTGCTAGGAGAAACGGGTGTTACTGTGCCGTTTCAGCCTTCAGCAAATACATGTGTAGAAGGACAGTGCTGGCAAAAACGACAGTTTCTCGATGTTTTTTAACTCAGGGAACAAGCTGCACACTTCTGGGATGCGTATGGGGAACTTCGCATGAAACGGGTTTTTTCCTAAAGAGACTTACATTAGAACGCATTAGTTTTGCTTATCTGCGCAGTAGTACAGATTCTGAGTACGTAAGTGTGTTTGATGAACTCAGGATTTCTCTTGCTTCACTGTGAGTGAGGAAGCTCAGGTTTAGTCACAGGAGCTTTCACAAGTGTTTCCTCAGTTTTTTCACATCTGCTCAGATGAATGTGTTTACGAGGAGAAACAGGCGTTACTGTGCCGTTTCAGCCTTCAGCAAATACATGTGTAGAAGGACAGTGATAGCAGAAACGACAGTTTCTCCACGTTCTCTAACTCAGGAAACAAGCGGCACACCTCTGGGATGCATATAGGGAACTTCGCCAGAAACGGCTTTTTTGCCTAAAGATCTGGGATGCGTATGGGGAACTTCGCCCGAAACGGGTTTTTTGCCTAAAGATAATTGCATTAGAACGCATTAGTTTTGCCTATCTGCGCAGTAGTACAGATTCTGAGTATGTAAATGTGTTTGATGAAATCAGCATATCTCTTGCTTCCCTGTGAGTAGGGAAGCACAGGTTAATCACAGGAGCTCCCACAGTTGTTTCCTCAGTGTGTTCACATTTGCTTAGAAACAGTGTGTTTGCTAGGAAAAACAGGCGTTACTGTGTCGTTTCAGCCATCAGCAAATACATGTGTAGAAGGACAGCTCTAGCAGAAACGACAGTTTCTTGACGTTTCCTAACTCAAGGAACAAACTGAACACTTCTGTGATGCGTTTTGGGAACTTCGCCCGAAGTGGTTTTTTGCCTAAAGAGACTTGCATTAGAACGCATTAGTTTTGCCTCTCTGCGCAGTAGTACAGATTCTGAGTACGTAGGTGTGTTTGATGAAATCAGCATTTCTCTTGCCTCCCTGTGAGTGGAAAAGCTCAGGTTTAGTCACAGGAGCTCCCACAAGTGTTTCCTCAGTGTGTTCACATTTGCTTAGAAACCGTGTGTTTGCTAGGAGAAACAGGCATTACTGTGTCGTTTCAGCCTTCATCAAATACATGTGTAGAAGGACAGTGCTAGCAGAAACGACAGTTTCTCGACGTTTTCTAACTCAGGGAACAAGCAGCGCACTTCTGGGATGTGTTTGGGGATCATCGCCTGAAACGGGTTTTTTTGCCTAAAGAGAGTTTCATTAGAACGCATTAGTTTTGCCTCTCTGCGCAGTAGTACAGATTCTGAGTACGTAACTCTGTTTGAAAAAATCAGGATTTCTCTTGATTCACTGTGAGTGAGGAAGCTCAGGTTTAGTCACAGGAGCTTTCACAAGTGTTTCCTCAGTTTTTTTAACATTTGCTCAGAAACAATGTGTTTAGGAGGAGAAACAGGCGTTACTGTGCCGTTTCAGCCTTCAGCAAATACATGTGTAGAAGGACAGTGCTAGCAGAAACGACAGTTTCCCAACGTTTTCTAACTCAGGAAACAAGCGGCACACCTCTGGGATGCATATAGGGAACTCCGCCAGAAACGGCTTTTTTGCCTAAAGATCTGGGATGCGTATGGGGAACTTCGCCTGAAACGGGTTTTTTGCCTAAAGATACTTGCATTAGAACGCATTAGTTTTGCCTATCTGCGCAGTAGTACAGATTCTGAGTACGTAAATGTGTTTGATGAAATCAGCATTTCTCTTGCTTCCCTGTGAGTAGGGAAGCTCAAGTTTAGTCACAGGGGCTCCCACAAGTGTTTCCTCAGTGTGTTCACATTTGCTTAGAAACAGTGTGTTTCCTGGTAGAAACAGACGTTACTGTGCCGATTCAGCCTTCAGCAAATACATGTGTAAAATGACAGTGCTAGCAGAAAAGACAGTTTCTCAACGTTTTCTAACTCAGGGAACAAGCTGCACACTTCTGGGATGCGTATGGGGAACTTCGCCCGAACGGGTTTTTTTCCTAAAGATACTTGCATTAGAACGCCTTAGTTTTGCCTATTTGCGCAGTAGTACAGATTCTGAGTACGTAAGTGTGTTTGATGAAATCAGCATTTCTCTTGCTTCCCTGTGAGTAGGGAAGCTCAGGTTTAGTCACAGAAACTCCCACAAGTGTTTCCTAAGTGTGTTCACATTTGCTTTAAAACAGTGTGTTTGCTAGTAGAAACAGGCACGACTGTGCGTTTCAGCCTTCATCAAATATATGTGTAGAAGGACAGTGATAGCAGAAACCACAGTTTCTTGACGGTTTCTAAGTCAGGGAACAAGCTGCACACTTCTGGTATGCGTATGGGGAACTTCACCCGAAACGGTTTTTCTGCCTAAAGGGACTTGCATTAGAACGCATTAGTTTTGCCTATCTGCGCATTAGTACAGATTCTGAGTACGTAAGTGTGTTTGATGAAATCAGCATTTCTCTAGCTTCCCTGTGAGTGGGGAAGCTCAGGTTTAGTCACAGGAGCTCCCACAAGAGTTTCCTCAGTGTGTTCACATTTGCTTAGAAACAGTGTGTTTGCAAGGAGAAACAGGCGTTATGTGCCGTTACAGCCTTCTGCAAATATATGTGTAGAAGGACAGTGCTAGCAGAAACGGCAATTTCTCGACGTTTTCTAACTCAGGGTACCAGCTGCACAATTCTCAGATGCATTTGGGCACTTTGTCTGAAACGGGTTTATTGCCTAAAGCGGCTTGCATTAGAATGCACTACATTTGCCAATCTGCGCAGTAGTACAGACTCTCTGTACGGAACTGTGTTTGATGAAATCAACATTTCTCTTGCTTCCCTGTGATTGGGGAGCTCAGGTTTATCCAAGAACCTCCCACAAGTATTTCCTCAGTGTGTTCACATTTGCTTAGAAAGAGTGTATTTCCTGGCAGAAACATGCGTTACTATGCCGTTTCATGCTTCAACAAACATGTGTAGAAGGATAGTGCTAGCAGAAACTATAGTTTTTCGATGTTTTCTATCTCAGGGTACAAGCTGCACAATTCTGAGATGCATTTGGGCACTTGGTCTGAAATGAGTTTATTGCCTAAAGAGGCTTGCTTTAGAACGTACTAGTTTTGCCAATCTGCGCAGTAGTACAGATACTAGTACGTAATTGTGTTTGATGAATTCAACATTTCTCTTGCTTCCCTGTTTGTAGGAAGCTCAGGATTAGTCATAGGAGCTCCCACAAGTGTTTCCTCAGTGTGTTCACACTTTCTTAGAAACAGTGTATTTGCTGGCAGAAACATTGGTTACTATGCTGTTACACTCTTCGGCAAGCACATGTGTAAAAGGACAGTGCTAACAGACACAACATTTTCTTGACTTTTCTAACTCACGGAACAAGATGCACATTTCTGAGATGCATTTGGGCAACTTCATCTGAAATGGTATTTTTCCTTAATTAGACTTGCCGTACAACACACTAGTTTTGCCCATCTGTGATGTAGAGCAGATTCTGAATATGGAGCTCTGTTTGATGAAATCAGCATTTCTCTTTCTTCCTGAGAGAAGAGAAGTTCAGGTTTAGTCACAGGATCTCCCACAAGTGTTTCGTCCGTGTGTTCTCATGCTCAGAAACAGTGGATTTGCTGGCAGAAACATGCATTACTGTGCCATTTAAACATCAGCTTACACTTGTTAAGAAGGACAGTGCTAGCATAAACGACAGTTTATCGAAATTTTCTAACTCAGGGAATAACCTGCACACTTCTGAGAAGCATTTGGGCAACTTCGTCTGAAAAAAGTTTTTTGCCTAAAGAGGCTTGCATTAGTATACACTACTTTTGCTCATTTGCGCAGTACTCCAGATTCTTAGTACGTAACCGTATTTTATGAAATCAGCATTTCTCTTGCTGCCCGGTGAGTAGGAATCTCAGGATTATTCACATGTGTTCCCACAATTGTTTCCACAGTTTGTTCCATTTTGCTTAGAAAAAGGGTATCTACGGAAGAAACATGTGTTACTGTGCCATTTCACCCTCTGCAAACACATGTGTAGAAAGACAGTGCTAGTAGAAAAGACAGTTTCACGAAGTTTTCTAACTCAGGGAACAAGCTGTACATTCCTGAGATGCATTTGGGCAAGATCACCTGGAATTGGGATTTTGTGTGAAGAGGCTTGCCTTAGAATGCATTAGTTTTGCCTATCTGCTCAGTAGTACGGATTCTGAGTACATTACTGAATTTGAAGAAATCAGCATTTCTCTTGCTTCCCTGTGAGTAGGAAGCTATGTTTTAGTCACAGCAGCTCCCAAAAGTGTTTCCTCAGAGTATTCACATTTGCTTTGAAACAGTGTATTTGTTGGGAGAAATATGTGTTACTGTTCTGTTTCACACTTCAGCAAACACATGTGTAGAAAGATAATGCTAGCAGAATCAACAGTTTCTCGAAGTTTTCTACCTCTTGGAACAAGCTGAACACTTCTTAGATGCATATGGTCAACTTCGTCTGAAACGAGCTTATTTCCCTACAGAGGCTTGCATTAGAACACAGTAGTTTTGCCCATCTGTGCACTACAGCAGATTCTGAATACTTAAATATGTTTGATGAAATCACCAATTCTCTTGCTTCCTTTGAGAAGGGAAGCTCAGGATTAGTCACAGGAGATGCCACGTGTTTTTCCTCAGTGTGTTCCCATTTGCTTAGAAACAGTGTATTTGCTTGCAAAAACATGCATTACTGTGCTGTTTCATGCTTCAGCAAACACATGTGTAGAAGGAGAATGCTATCAGAAATGACATTTCTCAATTTTATATAACTCAGGGAACAAGCTACACATTTCTGAGATATATTTGTGTAACTTCGTATGAAACGGGATTTTTGCATAAAATGGCTTCCATTAGAAAGCACTAGTTTTGCCCATTTGCACAGTAGTACATGTTCTGAGTATGTAACTAAGTTTGATATAATAAGCATTTCTCTTGCCTCAATGTGAGTAGAAAGCTCAGGAATAGTCACAGCAGTTCTCATAAATGTTTTGTCAGTGTTCACAGTTGCTAAGAAACAGTGTATCTGCTGGAAAAAAACATATATTACTGTTCTGTTTCATGCTTCAGCAAACACATGTGTAGAAGGACAGTGCTAGCAGAAACGACAGTTTCTCGACCTTTTCTAACTCAGGGAACAAGCTGCACACTTCTCAGATGCAATTCGGTAACTTCATTTCAAACAGTTTTTCGCCTAAACAGGCTTGCATTAGAACACACTAGTTTTGCCCATCTGCGAAGCAGTACAGGTACTGAATACGTAACTGTGTTTGATGAAATCAGCATTTCTCCTTCTTCCTGTGAGTAGGAAGCTCAGGTTTAGGCACTGGAGCTACCACAAATGTTTCGTCAACGTGCTTACATTTGCTTAGAAAGAGAGTATTTGCTGGCAGAGACATGCGTTACTGTGCTCTTTCAGGCTTCAGCAAACAAATGTGTAGAAGGACAATGCTAGCAGAAACGACAGTTTCCCGATGATTTCTAAATGAGCAAGCAAGTTGCACACTTCTGAGATGCATTTTGGCAACGTAACTGAAACGGGTTTTTTGCCTAAAGAGGCTTACATTAGGACGCACTAGTTTTGCCAATCTGTTCAGTAGTACAGGTCTGAATACGTACCTGTGTTTGATGAAGTCAACATTTCTATTGCTTCCCTGTGAGTAGAAAGCTAGGGTTTAGTCATAAGAGCTCATACAAGTGTTTCCTCAGTGTGTTAACATTTGCTTAGAAACAGTGTATTACTGGCAGAAAAATGCGTTACTGTGCTGTTTCAGGCTTCAGCAAATATATGTATAGAAAAACAATGCTAGCAGAAACGACAGTTTCTCAACGTTTTCTAACTGATGGAGTGAGCTGCACACTTCTGAGATGAATTTGGTAAACATCGTCTGAAACGGGTTATTTTGCCAAAAGATGCTTGCATTAGAATGGACTAGTTTGGCCCATCTGAGCAGTAGTACATATTCTGAGTACGTAACTGTGTTTGAATGAAATCAGCATTTCTCTTGCTTCCCTGTGAGTAGCAACCTCAGGATTTGTCACAGGAAATCCAACAAGTGTTTCCTCAGTAGGTTCACATTTGCTTAGAAACAGTGTATTTGCTGGCAGAAAGTGCGTTACTGTGACATTTCACAACGAAGGAAACACATGTGTAGATGGAAAGTGCTAGCAGAAATGACAGTTTCTCAACATTGTCTAACTCAGGAAACAACTGCACACTTCTGAGTTGCATTTGAGTAACATGGTCTGAAACGATTTTTTTGCCTAAAGAGGCTTGCATTAGAACGCAATAGTTTTGCCCTTCCGCATAGAAGTACAGGTTCTGAGTACGTAACTGTTTTGATTAAATCAGCATTTCTCTTGCTTCCCTGTGAGTAGGAAGCTCAGGTTTAGTCACAGGACCTCCCACAATTGTTTCCTCAGTGTGCTCACCTTTGCTTAGAAAAAGTGTATTTGCTGGCAGAACCATGCGATATTGTGCTGTGGCAGGCCTCAGCAACACACATGTGTAGAAGTACAATGCTAGCAGAAAGAACAGTTTATCAACCTTTTCTAAGCCAGGGAACAAGCTGCACACTTCTGAGATGCATTTGGGAAACTTCCCTTGAAACGGGATTTTTCCTAAAGATGCTTGCATTACAACGCATTTTCTTTGCCCATCTGTTTAGAAGTACAGGTTCTGAGTACGTAACTGTGTTTGATGAAATCAGCATTTCTCTTGCTTCCCTGTGAGTAGGAAGCTCAGGTTTAGTCAAAAGAGCTCCCACAAGTGTTTCCTCAGTGTGTTCACATTTGCTTAGAAATAGTGTATTTGCTGTCAGAAACATGCGTTACTGTGCCGTTTCACGCTTCAGCAAACACATGTGTAGATGGACAATGCTAGCAGAAACAACAGTATCTCAACCTTTACTAACTCAGGGAAAAAGCTGCACACTTCTGAGATGCATTTAGGCAAATTTGTCTGAAACAGGTTTTTTGCCTTAGGAGGCTTTCATTAGAACCTACTTTTTTGCTCATGTGAGTAGCAGTAAAGGTTGTGAGTATGTAACTGTGTTTGATGAAATCAGCATTTCTCTTGCTTCCCAGTGACTAGGAAGCTCAAGTTTAGTCACAGGAGCATGCACAAGTGTTTCCTCGGTGTGTTCACATTTGCATGGAAACAGTGTATTCGCTGGCAGTAACATGCGTTACTGTGCTGTTTCAGGATTCGAGAAACATGTATGTAGAAGGACATTGCTAGCAGAAACAACAGTTTCTCGACGTTTTCCAACTCAGGGAACAAGCTCCACACTTCTGAGATGCATTTGAGCAACATGGTCTTAAACGGGTTATTTGCCTAAAGAGGCTTGCATTAGAACGCACTAGTTTTGTCCATCTGCGTAGAAATCCAGGTTCTGAGTACATAACTGTGTTTGATGAGATCAACATTTCTCTTGCTTCCCTGTGAGTAGGAAGCTCAGTTTTATTCACAGGAGCTCCCCCGAGTGTTTCCTCAGTGTGTTCACATTTCCTTAGAGACAGTGTATTTGCTGGCAGAATCATGCATTACTGAGCTGTTTCAGGCTTCAGCAATACACATGTGTGGAAGAATAATGCTAGCAGAAACAACAGTTTCTCAACCTTTTGTGCATCTGCGTGGCAGTACAGGTTCAGAGTACGTAACTGTGTTTGATAAAATCAGCATTTCTCTTGCTTCCCTGTGAGTAGGAAGCTCAGGTTTATTCACAGTAGCTCCCACAAGTGTTTCCTCAGTGTGTTCACATTTGATGGAAAAATGTTGTTGCTGGCAGAAACATGTGTTACTGTGCTGTTTCAGGCTTCAGCAACACACATATGTAGAAGAACAATGCTAGCAGAAACAACAGTTTCTCAACCTTTTCTGCTTCTGCATAGCAGTACAGGTTCTGAGTATGTAACTGTGTTTGATGAAATCAGCATTTCTCTTGCTTCCCTGTGAGGAGGAAGCTCAGGTTTAGTCACAGGAGCTCCCAAAAGTGTTTCCTCACTGTGTTCACATTTGGTTAGAAACAGTGTGTTTGCTGGCAGAAACATCCGTTACTGTGTCGTTTCAAGCTTCAGCAAACACATGTAAAGAAGGACAGTACTAGCACAAACAAGAGTTTCTCTATCTTTTCTAACTCAGGGAACAAACTGCACACTTCTGAGATGCATTTTTGCAACATTGTCTGAAACAGGTTTTTTGCATAAAGAGGCTTGCAATAGAATGAACTAGTTTTGCCCATCTGTGTAACAGTACATGTTCCGAGTTCGCAACTGTGTGATGAAATCAGCATTTCTCTTGCTTCCCTGTGAGTAGCAACCTCAGGTTTAGTCACAGGAGCTCCCACAAGTGTTTCCTCAGTGTGTTCACATTTGCTTAGAAACACTGTATTTGCTGGCAGAAAAATGCAGTACTTTGATGTTTCAGGCTTCAGCAAACACATGTGTAGAATGAGAATGCTAGGAGAAACGACAGTTTTTCGATGTTTTCTAACTGATGGAACAATCTGTACACATCTGAGATGCAATAGGACTACGTCGTCTGAAACAGGTTTTTTGACTAAAGAGGATTGCATTAGAACACACTAGATTTGCCAGTCTGCGTAGTAGTATAGATTCTGAGTACGTAATGGTGTTTGATGAAATCAGCATTTCTCTTGCCTCCCTCTGAGTAGCAAGCTCAGGTTTAGTCACAGGATCTCCCATAAGGGTTTCCTCAGTGTGTTCACATTTGCTTAGAAACAGTGTATTTGTTGGCAGAAACATGCGTTACTGTGCCGTTTCACGCTTCGGCAAACACATGTATAGAAGGACAGTGCTAGCACAAAGGACAGTTTCTCGACATCTTCTAACTCAGGGAACAAGCTGCAAACATCTTAGACGCATTTGCGCAACTTCGTCTGACATGTGTTTTTTGCCTAAAGAGGCTTTCATTAGAACTCACTAGTTTTGCCCATCTGCGTAGAAGTATAGGTTCTGAGTACGTAACTGTGTTTGATGGAATCAGCATTTCTCTTGCTTCCCTGTGAGTAGGAAGCTCAGGTTTAGTCACAGGAGCTCCCACAAGTGTTTTACTCAGTGTGTTTCCTAGTCCCTAAAAACACTGTATCTGCTGGCAGAGACATGCAGTACTGTGCTGTTTCAGTCTTCAGCAAACACATTTGTAGAAAGACAATGCTAGGAGAAACGACTGTTTTTCGATGTTTTTTAACTAATCGATCAAGCTGCACACCTTTGAGATGCATTCGGGCAACTTCTTCTGAAATGGGTTTTTTGCCTAAAAAGGATTACATGAGAACACATTAGTTTTGCCAATCTGCGTAGTAGTATAGATTCTGAGTACATAAATGTGTTTGATGAAATCAGGATTTCTCTTGCCTCCCTGTGAGTGGGAAGCTCAGGTTTAGTCACAGGAACTCCCATAAGTGTGTCCTCAGTGTATTCACATTTCCTTAGATACAGTGTAATGTTGGCAGAAACATTCATTACTGTGCCGGTTCACGCTTCAGCAAACACATGTATAGAAGGACAGTGCTAGCAGAAATGACAGTTTCCCGACGTCTTCTAACTCAGGGAACAAGATGCATACTTCTGAAATGCATTTGTGCAACTAGGTCTTGAAACAGGTTTTTTGCTTAAAGAGGCTTTCATTAGAATGCAATAGTTTTGCTCATCTTCATAGCAGTACAGATTCTGAGTATGTAACTGTGTTTGATAAAATCAGCATTTCTCATGCTTTCCTGTGAGTAGGATGATGAGGTTTAGTCACCTGATCTCCCACAAGTGTTTCCTCAGTGTGTTCACTTTTGCTTAGAAACACTGTATTTGCTGGCATTATCATGCGTTACGATGCCGTTTCAGGCTCCAGCAAACACATGTGTAGGTGAACAGTACTACCAGAAACGACAGTTTCTTGACGTTTTCTAACTCAGGGAACAAGCGGGACACTTCTGAGATGCATTTGTTCAACTTCGTCTGAAACGGGTTTTTTGCTTAAAGAGGCTTTCATTATGACGCATTAGTCTTGCCCATATGCGTAGAAGTACAGGTTCTGAGTACGTAACTGTGTTTGAAGAATTCAGCATTTCTCTTGCTTCCCTGTGAGTAGGAAGCTCAGGTTTAGTTCAGGAGCTTCTACAAGTGTTTCCTCAGTGTGTTCATATTTGCTTAGAAACAGTGTATTAATTGGCAGAAACATGCGTTACTGTGCCATTTCACGCTTCAACAAACACATGTGTAGAAGGACAGTGCTAGCAGAAACGCAAGTTTCTCTAAGTGTTCTATCAGTGAACAAACTGCACTTTCTAAGATGCATTTGCGCAACTTCGTCTGAAACAGGTTTTTTGCCTAAAGAGGCTTGCATTAGAACGAAGTAGTTTTGTCCAACTGCGCAGCAGTATAGGTTCTGAGTATGTAACTGTGTTTGATAACATCACTTGTCTCTTGCTTCCCTGTGAATAGGAAGCTCAGGTTTAGTCACAGGAGCAGTAACGACAGTTTCTCAATGTTTTATAATTCAAGGAACAAGCTGTCCACTTCTGAGATGCATTTGCGCAACTTCATCTGAAACTTGTTTTTGCCTAAAGAGGCTTGCCTTAGATCGCACTAGTTTTGCCCATCTGTGTAGTAGTACAGATAATGTGTACGTAACTATGTTTGATGAAATCACCAATTCTCGTGCTTCCCTGTGAGTAGGAAGCTCAGGTTTAGTAACAGGAGCTCCCACAAGTGTTTCCTCAGCGTGTTAACATTTGCTTAGAAACAGTGAATTTGCTGGAAGAAACATGCGTTACTCTGCCCTTTCACTCTTCAGCAAACACATGTATAGTAGGACATTTCAGGCAGAAATTCTAGTTGCTCGACATCTTCTAACTCAGGAAACAAACTGAACACTTCTGAGATGCATTTGTGTAACTACCTCAGAAACGGATTTTTTGCCACAAGAGGATTAGATTAGAACGCACTAATTTTGCCCATCTGACTAGCACTACAGGTTCTGAGTAGGTAACTTTGTTTGATGAAATTAGCATTTCTCTTGCTTCCCTGTGAGTAGGAATTTCAGGTTTAGTCCCAGGAGCTCCCACAAGGGTTTCCTCAGTGTGTTCACATTTGGTTAGAAACAGTGTATGTGCTCGCAGAAACATGCATTACTGTGCCATTTCACGCTTCAGAAAACACATGTGTAGAAAGACAGTGCTAGCAGAAACGAAAGTTTCACTACCTTTTCTAACTCAGGTAACAAGCTGCACACTTCTGAGATGCATTTGCGCATCTTCATCTGAAACGGTTTTTTTGCCTAAAGAGGCTTGCATTAGAACACACTAGTTTTGCGCATCTTCGTAGCAGTACAGGTTCTGAGTACATAATTGTGTTTGTTGAAATCGGCATTTCTCTTGTTTCCCAGTGCGTAGGAAGCTCAGGTTTAGTCACAGGAGCTCCCACAAGTGTTTCCTCAGTGTATTCACATTTGCTTAGAAACAGTGAATTTGATGGCAGAAACATTCCTTTGTCTCATTTCATGCTTCAGCAAACACATTTGTAGAAGGACAGTGCTAGCAGAAACGACAGTTCCTCTAAGTTTTCTAATTCAGGGAACAAGCTGCCCACTTCTGAGATGCATTAGGGCAACTTCGTCTTTAACGGGTTTTTTGCCTAAAGAGGCTTGCATTAGAACACACTAGTTCTGCGCATCTGCGTAGCAGTACAGGTTCTGAGTATGTAACTGTGTTTGATGAAATTATCATTTCTCTTGCTTCCCAGTGAGTAGGAAGCTCAGATTGAATCAAAAGGAGCTCCCACAAGTGTTATCTCAGTGTGTTCACATTTGCTTAGAAACAGTGTATTTGTTGGCAGAAACATGTGTTACTGTGCTGTTTCAGGCTTCAGCAAAAACATGTATAGAAGTACAATGCTAGCTGAATAAACAGATTCTTGACGTTTTCTAACTCAGGGAAGAAGGTGCAAAATTTTGAGATGCATTTGGGCAACTTCATCGGAAATGGGTTTTTTGCCTAAAGATGCTTGCCTTACAACGCACTAGTTTTGCTCATGTGCGTAGCAGTACAGGTTCTGACTAAGTAACTGTGTTTATTGAAATCAGCATTCCTCTTGCTTCCCTGTGAGTAGGAAGCTCAGTTTTAGTCACAGGAGCTCCCACAAGTGTTTCCTCAGTGTGTTCACATATGCTTAGAAACAGTGTGTTTGCTCGCAGAAACATGCGTTGCTATGCCGTTTAAACAAACACATGTAAGAAGGACAGTGGTAGTAGAAACGACAGTTTCTCGACCTTTTCTAACTCAGGGAAAAGCTGCACTCTTCTGAGATGCATTTTCAGAACGTCATCTGAAACATGTTTTTGCATAAAGAGACTTGCATTAGTCACACCATTTTTGCCGATCTACACAGTAGTACAGATTCTGAGTTTGTAAATGTGTGTCAAGAAATCAGCATTTCTCTTACTTCACTGAGAGTAGGGAAGCCAAGTTTTATCACAATAACTTCCAAGGGTTTCCTCAGTGTGTTCACCTTTCCTTAGAAACAGTGTACTTGCTGGCAGAAACATGTGTTCTGTTACGTATCACCCTTCAGCAAACACATGTGTAGAAGTACAGTGCTAGCAGAAACGACAGTTTCTTGACGTTTTTTATCTCAGGAAATAAGTTGCATACTTCTGAGTTGCATTTAGGCAACTTTCTCAGAAATGACATTTTTTTGTCTAAAGAGACTTGCATTAAAACGCACTAGTTTAGCCTATCTGCACAGTAGTACAGATTCTGAGTAGGTAACTGTTTTGGGGAAATCAACATTTCTCTTGCTTCCCTGTGAGTAAGAAGCTCAGGTTTAGTCACAGGAGCTCCCACAAGTGCTTCCTCAGTGTGTTCACCTTTGTTTAGAATCATTGTATTTACTGGGAGAAACATGTGTTACTATGCTTTTCACGCTTCAATAAACACATGTGTAGAAAGACAGTGCTAGCAGAAATTACAGTTTTTATCAACCTTTTCTAACTGAGGGAACATGCTGCACACTTTTGAGATGCATTTGGGCAACTTCATCTGACACAGGTTTATTGCCTAAAGAGACTTGCATTAGAACGCACTAGTTTTGCTAATCTGCGCAGTAGTACAGATTCTGAGTATGTAACTGTGTTTGATGAAATCAGTTTTCTCTTGCTTCCCTGTGAGTAGGATGCTCAGGTTTAGTCATAGGAGCTCCCACAAGTGTTTCCTCAGTGTGTTCACATTTGCTTAGAAGCAGTGACTTTGCTGGCAGAAAGATGCACTACTGTGACATTTCACGCTTCAGCAAATAATGTGTAGAAGTATAATGCTAGCAGAAATGACAGTTTCTCAACATTTTCTAACTGAGGGAGCAAGCTGCACACTTCTGAGTTGCATTTGCGCAACTTCGTCTAAAACGGATTTTTGCCTAAAGAGGTTTGACTTAGAACGCACTCTATTTGCCAATCTGCGTAGAAGTACAGGTTCAGAGTACGTAACTGTGTTTGATGGAATCAGCATTTCGCTTGCTTCTCTGTGAGAAGGAAGCTCAGGTTTAGTCACAGGAACTCCCACAAGTTCTTCCTCAGTGTGTTCACATTTGTTTAGAATCAGTGTATTTACTGGCAGAAACATCAGATACTGTGCTTTTTCAGGATTGAGCAAACACATATGTAGAAGTATAAGGCTAGCAGAAATGACAGTTTCTCGACATTTTCTAACTGAGTGAGGAAGCTGCACTCATCTGAGATGCATTTCGGCAACTTTGTCAGAAATGAGTTTTTTTTCCTAAAGAGGTTTGCATTAGCCACACTAGTTTTCCGATCTACATAGTAGTACAGATTCTGAGTATGTAACTGTGTTTCATGAAATCAGCATTTCTCTTGCTTCCCTGTGAGTAGGGAAGCCAAGTTTTAGTCACAATAGCTTCCACAATGGATTCCTCAGTGTGTTCTGTAACATGCGTTACTGTCTCGTTTCATGCTTAAGCCAAAACACGTGTAATGGACAGTGCTAGCAGAAACGACAGTTTTCAATGTTTTCTAACTCAGGGAACAACCTGCACACTTCTGCGATGCATTTTGAGAACTTCGCCAGAAACATGTTTTTTGCATAAAGATACTTGGATTAGCCGCATTAGTTTTGCCGATCTAAACAGTAGTACAGATTCTGAGTATGTAATTGTGTTTAATGAAATCAGCATTTCTCTTGCTTCCTTGTGAGTACGGGAGCCAAGTTTTAGTCACAATAGCTCCCACAAGGGTTTCCTCAGAGTAATCACATTTCCTTAGAAACAATGTACTTGCTGACATAAACGTGTTCTGTGACGTTTCACCCTTCCACAAACACGTGTAGAAGGACAGAGCTAGCAGAAAGGACGGTTTCTCGATCTTTTCAAACGCAGGTAACAAGTTGCACACTTATGAGATGCATTTGCGAAACTTCGTCTGAAACGGGTTTTTTGCCTAAAGAGGCTTGCATTAGAACGCACTAGTTTTGCCCATATGCGCAGTAGTGCAGATTCTGAATAGATAACTCTGTTTGATGAAATCAGCATTTCTCTTGCTTCCTGTGTGAAGGGAAGCTCAGGGTTAGTTTCAGGAGTTCCCACAAGTGTTTCCTAAGTGTGTTCACATTTGCTCAGAAACAGTGTATTTGCTGGCAGAAACACGCGTTACTGTGCTGTTTCACGCTTCTGCAAACACATGTGTAGAAGGACAGTGCTAGCAGAAAGGAAGGTTTCTCTATCTTTTCTAACTCAGGAAATAAGCTGCACACTTCAGAGATGCATTTGTGAAACTTCGTCTGAAACGGGTTTTTTTCCTAAAGAGGCTTGCATTAGAATGCACTAGTTTTGCCCATTTGCGTAGAATTACAGGTTCTCAGTACGTAACTGTGTTTGATGAAATCAGTATTTCTCTTGCTTCAGTGTGAGTAGGAAGCTCAGGTTTTTACTCAGGGAACTACACGGACACTTGTGAGATGCGTTTGGGGAACTTCGCCTGAAACGGGTTTTTTGCCTAAAGAGACTTGCATTAGAACGCATTAGTTTTGCCTATCTGCGCAGTAGTACAGATTCTGAGTACGTAAGTGTGTTTGATGAAATCAGCATTTCTCTTGCTTCCCTGTGAGTAGGAAAGCTCAGGTTTAGTCACAGTATCTCCCACAAGTGTTTCCTCAGTGTGTTCACATTTGCTTAGAATCAGTGTGTTTTCTAGGAGAAACAGGCATTACTGTGCCGTTTCACCCTTCAGCAAATACATGTGTAGAAGGACAGTGCTAGCAGAAATGACAGTTTCTCGAAGTTTTCTAACTCAGGGAACAAGCTGCACACTTCTGAGATGCGTGGGGGAACTTCGCCTGAAACGGGTTTTTTGCCTAAAGAGACTTGCTTTAGAACGCTTTAGTTTTGCCTATCTGCGGAGTAGTACCTATTCAGAGTACGTAAGTGTGCTTGATGAAATCAGCATTTCTCTTGCTTCCCTTGAGTAGGGAAGCTCAGGTTTAGTCACAGTAGCTCCCACCTGTGTTTCCTCAGTATATTCACATTTCCTTAGAAACACTGTATTTGCTGGCAGAAACATGCCTTACTGTTCCTTTTCATCTTTCAGCAAACACATGTGTAGAAGTACAGTGATACCAGAAAAGACAGTTTCACGACTTTCTTTAACTCAGGAAACAAGCTGCACACTTCTGAGATGCGTTTAGTCAAGTTCGTCAGAAATGAGTTTTATGCCTAAAGAGACTTGCATTAAAACGCCCTAGTTTTGGCTATCTGCGCAGTATTACATATTCTGTGTACGTAACTGGGTTTGATGAAATCAGCATTTTTCTTGCTTCCCTGTGAGTAGGGAAGCAAAGTTTTAATCACAGTAGCTCCTTCAAGTATTTCCTCAGTGTTTTCACATTTCCATAGATACAGCGTATTTCCTCGCAGAAACATGTGTTACTGTGCTGTTATAGGTTTCAGCAATCACATGTGTAGAAGTACAATGCTAGCAGAAAAGACAGCTTCTCGACATCTTCTAACTCAGGGAACAAGTTTAACACTTCTGACATGCGTTTGTGCAACTTTGTTAGAAATGAATTTTTTGCCTAAAGAGGCTTGCATTAAAAAGCACTTGTTTTGCCTATCTGCGCAGTAGTACAGATTCTGAGTAGGTTCCTCTGTTCGATGAAATCAGCATTTTTCCTTGCTTCCCTGTTAGTAGGGAAGCTCAGTTTTAGTCACAGAAGCTCCTACAAGTGTTTCCTCAGTGTTTTCACATTTCCTTAGAAACAGTGTACTTGCTGACATAAACATGTGATGTTTCACCCTTCAGTATACACACGTGTAGAAGTACAGTGCTAACAGAAAAGACAGTTTCTTGACGTTTTTTATCTCCGAAAACAAGTTGCACACTTCTGAGATGCGTTTGGGCATTTTTGTCAGAAATGATTTTTTCCTAAATTGGCTTGCTTTAGAAGGCACTAATCTTGCTAATCTGCACAGTACTACACATTCTGAGTACGTAACTGTGTTTGATGAAATCAGCATTTCTCTTGCTTCCCTGTGAGTAGGAAGCTCAGGTTGAGTCACAGGAACTTCAACATGTATTTGCACAGTGTGTTTACACTTACTTAGAAACAGTGAATTTGCTGGCAGAAACATGCGCTACTGTGCCATTTCATGCTACAGAAAACACATGTGTAAAAGGACAGTGGTAGCAGAAATGACAGTTTCTCGACATCTTCTAACCCCGACAACAAGCTGCACACTTCTGAGATGCAGTTGGGCAACTTCGTTTAAAACGCTTTTTTTTAATTAATTAATTTATTTATTAATTTATTCATATTACATCTCAATTGTTAGCCCATCCCTTGTATCCTCCCCTTCCTTCCTCCCTCCCGTTTCCCCCTCTACTCCCTTCCCCTATGTCTGTGACTGAGGGGTCCTCCTCCCCCTGTATATGCTCCTAGGGTATCAAGTCTCTTCTTGGTGACTTATTATCTTTCCTCTGAGTGCCACCAGGCCTCCCCATCCAAGGGACATGGTCCGATATGGGGCACCAGAGTTTGTGTGAAAGTCAGATCCCCTTCTCCACTTAACAGTGGAGAATGTCCTGTCCATCGGCTAGACTGGGTAGGGGTTCGAAGTTTACTGCTATATTTTCCTTGGCTGGTTCCATAGTTTGAGGAGGACTAGAGGGCCCAGACCCGCCTGTATTTTTCCAGGACCCACTGGATTCCTCTATTTCCTCATTCTTCCCGGCTTCTCACCCCTAAAGTCTCAATAGGATTTTCTCCCCTCTGACCCACTTTCTTGGTAGGTAAAGTTTATCATGGGGGTGTACCCCTTGGCCTAGTGTCTCGATATAAGTGAGTATATACCATTTGACTCTTTTTGCTTCTGGGTGAACTCACTCATTATGATAATTTCTAGATCGATCCATTTGTCCACAAATTTTGGAAATTCCTTGTTTTTAATAGCTGAGTAGTATTCCATAGTGTAAATATACCACAGTTTCTTTATCCATTCTTCTATTGATGGACACGTAGGTTGTTTCCATGTTCTTGCTATTATGAATAAGGCAGCTATGAACATGGTTGAGCATATGTCCCTGTTGTGTGGTAGTGCATCTTCTGGGAATATTCCAAGGAGTGGAATAGCTGGGTCTTGAGGAAGCCCTATTCCCATTTTTCTGAGAAAGCGCCAGATAGATTTCCAAAGTGGTTGTACTAGTTTGCATTCCCACCAGCAATGAAGGAGTGTTCCTCTCTCTCCACATCCTCGCCAGCATGTGGTGTCAGTTGAATTATTGATCTTAGCCATTCTGATGGGTGTAAGATGGAATCTCAGTGTCGTTTTGATTTGCATTTCTCTGATGACTAAGGAGGTCGAGCATTTCTTTAAGTGTTTCTCCACCATTTGATGTTCCTCTATTGAGAATTCTCTGTTTAGTTCTGAGCCCCGTTTCTCTATTGGGTTATTTGGTTTGATAGTGTTTAATTTCTTGAGTTCTTTATATATTTTGGATATTAGACCTTTGTCAGAAGAAGGGTTGGTGAAGATCTTTTCCCAGTCTGTAGGCTGTCGCTTTGTTCTCTTGACAGTGTCACCTGCCTTACAGAAGCTTCTCAGCCTCATGAGGTAGCATTTATTAATTGTTGATGCTAAGGCCTGGGCTGTTGGTGTTCTATTCAGGAAGTTGTCTCCTGTACCTATGTGTTCCAGACTCTTCCCCACTTTTTCCTCTAATTGGGTTAATGTCTCTGGTTTTAGGTTGAGGTCTTTAATCCACTTGGACTTGATTTTTGTGCATGGTGACAAATAGGGGTCTAATTGCATTTTTCTACATGTAGACATCCAGTTAGACCAGCACCATTTGTTGAAGATGCTGTCGTTTTTCCATTGAATGGATTTGGCTTCTTTTTAAAAAATCAAGTGACCAAATGTGTGCGGATTCATCTCTGGGTCTTCAGTTCGATTCCATTGATCCACTAGCCTATTGCTGTGCCAGTACCATGCTGTTTTAATTACTGTTGCTCTATAGTACAGCTTGAGATCAGGTATGGAGATTCCTCCAGAGGAATTTTTATTGTATAGGATTGTTTTTGCTATTCTGGGCTTTTTGTTTCTCCATACGAAGTTGAGGATTGTTCTTTCAATATCTTCAAAATATTTTGTAGGTATTCTGATAGGGATTGCATTGAATCTGTAAATTGCTTTTGGTAAAATGGCCATTTTTACTATGTTGATTCTCCCGATCCACGAACAAAGTAGATCCCACCATCTTCTGATGTCATTTTCAATCTCTTTCTTCAGAGATTTAAAGTTTTTTTCAAATAAGTCCTTCACTTGCTTGGTTAGGGTTATTCCTAGGTATTTTATATTGCTTTTGGCTATCGTGAAGGGAGTAGTTTTCCTAATTTCTTCCTCTGCCTGTTTGTCATTTGTATATAGGAAAGCTACTGACTTTTTTGAGTTTATTTTGTATCCTGCCAATTTGCTGAAGGTGTTTATCAGCTGTAGGAGTTCTCTGGTGGAATTTTGGGGGTCACTTATATACACTATCATATCATCTGCAAATAGGGATAATTTGACTTCTTCCTTTCCCATTTGGATCCCCTTGATCTCCTTTTGATGTCTTATTGCTCTGGCTAGAACTTCAAGAACTATATTGAAGAGGTATGGGGAAAGTGGGCAGCCTTGTCTGGTCCCCGATTTTAAAGGGATTTCCTTGAGTATCTCTCCATTTAATTTAATGTTGGCTATTGGTTTGCTGTATATAGCCTTTATGATGTAAAACGCGTTTTTTGCCTAAAGAGGCTTGCATTACAACGCCCAAGTTTTTCCAGTCTAAAGAGTAGTAAAGATTCTGAGTATGTAACTGTGTTTGATGAAATCAGCATTTCTCTTGCTTCCCTGTGAGTAGGAAGCTCAGGTTTAGTCACAGGAGCTCCCGCAAGTGTTACCACAGGTTGTTACATTAGCTTAGAAACAGTGTATTTCCTTGCAGAAACATGCGTTACTGTGCCGTTTCATGCTTCAGCAAACATATGTGTAGATGGACTGTGCAGAAACGACATTTTCTCCACGTTTTCTAACTCTGGAAGCAAGCTGCACACTTCAGAGATGCATTTGGGAAACTTCGTCTGAAACGGGTTTTTTGCCTAAAGAGGCTTCCATTAGAACACACTAGTTCTGCCAATCTGCGCAGTAGTACAGATTCTGAGTACGTAAGTGTGTTTGATGAAATCAGCATTTCTCTTGCTTCCCTGTGAGTAGGAAGCTCCACTTCGTCACATGAGCTCCTACAAGTGTTTCCTCACTGTGTTCTCATTTGCTTAGATACAGTGTATTTGCAGTCAGAAACATGCGTTACTGTGCCGTTTCACCTTCAGCAAACATATTTGCAGATAGACAGTGCTAGCAGAACCGACAGTTTCTTGACGTCTTCTAACTCAAGGGCAAGCTGCACACTTCTGAGATGTACTTTGGGGAACTTTGAAATGGGTTTTGCCTAAAGAGGCTTGCATTAGGACGCAATAGTTTTGCCAAACTGCACAGTAGTACAGATTCTGAGTACATGACTGTGTTTGATGAAATTAGCATTTCTCTTGCCTCCCCCTGAATAGGAAGCTCAGGGTTAGTCTCAGGAGCTCCCACAAGTGTTTCCTCAGTGTGTTCTCATTTGCTTAGAAACAGTGTATCTGCTGGCAGAAACATGCGTTACTGTGCCTTTTCACCTTCAGCAAACACATGTGTAGATGGACGGTGCCAGAAGAAATGACATTTCTCGACATGTTAAAATAGGGGAACAAGCTGCACACTTCTGAGATGCATTTGGTCAACTTATTCTGAAACGGGTCTTTTGCCCAAAGAGGTTTACATTAGAACGCACTAATTTTGCCCAACTTTGTAGCAGTACATATTCTGAGTACGTAACTGTGTTTGACGAAATCAGCATTTCTCTTGCTTCCCTGTGAATAGGAAGCTCCAGTTTGTCACATGATCTCCTACAAGTGTTTCCTCACTGTGTTCACATTTGCTTAGAAACAGTGTATTTGCTGGCAGTAACATGCGTTACTGTGCTATTTCATACTTCAGCATACACATGTGTAGATGGACGGTGCTAGCAGAAATGACAGTTTCTCGACATCTTCTAACTAGGGGACCAAGCTGCACACTTCTGAGATGCATTTGGTCAACTTCGTCTGAAACGGGTTTTTTGCGCAAAGTGGCTTGCATTAGAATGCACTAAGTTTGCTAATCTGCGCAGTAGTATAGATTCTGAGTACGTAACTGTGTTTGATGAAATCAGCATTTTTCTTGCTTCCTTGTGAGTAAGGAAGCTCAGTTTTATTCACAGTGGCTCCTACAAGTGTTTCCTCAGTGTTTTCACATTTGCTTAGAAACAGTATACTTGCTGGCAGGAACAGGCATTAACTTTCCATTTCAGCCTTCAGCATACACATGTGTAGAAGTACAGTGATACCAGAAACGACAGTTTCTTGACGTTTTTTAACTCAGGAAATGTTACATTCTTCTGAGATATGTAGGGCAACTTTCTCAGATATGAGTTTTTTGCCCTAAGAGACTTGCATTAAACGCTCTAATTTTGTCTATCTGTGCAGTAGTACAGATTCTGAGTAGGTAACTGTGTTTGATGAAATCTGCGTTTCTCTTGCTTCCCTGTGAGTAGGGTGGCTATGGTTTAGTCCCAGTAGCTCCCATAACTGTTACCACTGTGTGTTCACTTTTCTTTAGGAACAATGTATTTGCTGGCGTTACTGTGCCTTTTACCCCTACAGCTAACACATGTGTAGAAGAACAGTGGTGGCAGAAACAACAGTTTATCCATGTTTTCTAACACAGGGAACAAGCTGCACACTTCTGAGATGCATTTTGAAAATTCGTCTGAAACGGGTTTTTTGCCAAAAGCGGTTTAGATAAGAAAGCACTAGTTTTGCCCATCTGAGTAGAAGTACAGGTTCTGAGTACATAACTGTGTTTGATGAAATCAGCATTTCTCTTCATTCCCTGTGAGTACGAAGCTCAGGTTTAGTCACAGGAGCTCCCACAAGTGTTTCCTCAGTGTGTTCACATTTGCTTAGAAACAGTGTATTTGCTGGCAGAAACATTCGTTACTGTGCTGTTTCATACTTCAGCAAACACATGTGTAGAAGGACAGTGCTAGCAGAAATGACAGTTTCACAAACTTTTCTAACTCAGGTAACAATCTGCACACTTCTGAGAACCATTTGCGCAACTTCATCTGAAACAGGTTTTTTGTCTAAAGAGTCTTACATTAGAACGCACTAGTTTTGCCCATGTGCGTAGCTGTATACGTTCTGAGTACGTAACTGTGTTTGATGAAATCAGCATTTCTCTTGCTTCCTTGTGAGTAGGAAGCTCAGGTTTAGTCACAAGTGCTCCCACAAGTGTTTCCTCAGTGTGTTTACATTTGCTTAGAAACAGTTTATAAGCTGGTAGAAACAAGTGTTACTGTACCATTTCATGCTTTAGCAAACACATGTATAGAAGGACAGTGCTAGCAGAAAGGATAGTTTCTCGATGTTTTCTAATTCAGGGAACAAGCTGCACACTTCTGAGATGCATTTGGCAACTTCATCTGAAACGGGTTTTTTGCCTAAAGAGGCTTGCATTAGAACGCACTAATTTTGCGCATCTGCGTAGCAGTATAGATTCTGAGTAAGTAACTGTGTTTGATGAAGTCAGCATTTCTCTTGATTCCCTGAGAGTAGGAAGCTCAAATTTAGTTAAAAGGAGCTCTCACAAGTGTTTCCTCAGTGTGATCACATTTGCTTATAAACAGTGTATTTGCTGGCTTAGAAACTCTGTATTGGCTGGCAGAAACATGCGTTACTGTGCCATTTCAAGCTTCAGCAAACATATGTGGAGATGTACAGCGCTAGCAGTAACGACAGTTTCTCGATGTTTTATAATTCAAGGAACAAGCTGTCCACTTCTGAGATGCATTTGCACAACTTCGTCTGAAACCTGTTTTTGCCTAAAGAGGCTTGCCTTAGAACGCACTAGTTTTGCCCATCTGTGTAGTAGTACAGATAATGTGTACATAACTATGTTTGATGAAATCACCATTTCTCATGCTTCCCTGTGAGTAGGAAGCTCAGGTTTAGTAACAGGAGCTCCCACAAGTGTTTCCTCAGTGTGTTCACATTTGCTTAGAAACAGTGAATTTGCTGGAAGAAACGTTCGTTACTGTGCCGTTTCACGCTTTAGCAAACACATGTATAGTAGGACATTGCAGGCAGAAACGACAGTTTCTCAACAACTTCTCACTCAGGGAACAAGTTGCACACTTCTGAGATGCATTTGCACACCTACGTTTGAAACGGGTATTTTGCCTAACTAGGTTTGGATTAAAACGCACTATTTTACCCATCAGAGTACGAGTACAGGTTCTGAGTATGTAACTGTGTTTATTGAAATCAGCATTTCTCTTGCTTCCCTATGAGTCAAAAACTCACGTTTAGTCACAAGAGCTCCCACAAGAGTTTCTTCAGTGTGTTCACATTTGCTTAGAAACATTGTATTTGCTGGCAGAAACATGCGTTACTGTGCCGTTTCACGCTTCAGCAAACACATGTGGAGATGGACAGTGCTAGCAGAAATGACAGTTTCTCGTTCTTTTCTAACTCAGGGAATAAGCTGCACACTTCTCAGATGCATTTGCGCAACTTCGTCTGAATCAGGTTTTTTACCTAAAGAAGCTTTCATAAGAATGCACTAGTTTTCCCCATCTGCGTAGAAGTACAGGTTCTGAGTACATAACTGTGTCTGATGAAATCAGCATTTCTCTTGCTTCCCTGTGAGTAGGAAGCTCAGGTTGAGTTCGAGGAGCTCCCCGAAGCGTTATCTCAGTGTGTTCACATTTGCTTAGAAACATTATATTTCCTTGCAGAAACATGCGTTACTGTTCGGTTTCAGGCTTCAGCAAACACCTGTGTAGTTGGACAGTGCTAGCAGAAACGACAGATTCTCAATGTATTCTAACTCATGGAACAAGCTGCACACTTCTCAGATTCATTTGGACAACCTTGTCTCAAACGAGTTTTTTACCTAAAGAGGCTTGCATTAGAACACACTAGTTTTGCCCATCTGCGTAGAAGTACAGATTCTGAGTATGTAAATGTGTTTGATGAAATCAGCATTTCTCTTGATTCCCTGTGAGGAGGAAGCTCAGGTTTAGTCACAGGAGCTCCCCCAAGTGTTTCCTCAGTGTTCTCACATTTGCTTAGAAAACTGGATTTGCAGGAAGAAACATGCGTTACTGTGCCGTTTCAGGCTTCAGCAAACACATGTTTAAATGGACAGTGCTAGAAGAAACGTAGTTTTCTATGTTTTTAACTCAGGGAACAAACTGCATACTTCTGAGATGCATTTGCACAACTTCGTCTGAAACGGATTTTATGCCTAAAGAGGCTTCCATTAGACCATACTAGTTTTGCCCACCTGCATAGCAGTACAGGTTCAGTACATAATTGAGTTTGATCAAATCAGAATTTCTCCTGCTTCCCTGTGAGTAGGAAGCTCGGGTTTAGTCACAGGAGCTCCCACAAGTGTTTCCTCAGTGTGTTCACATTTGCTTAGAAACAGTGTACTTGCTGGTAGAAACATGCGTAATGTGTCCCTTCACGATTAAGCAAACATATGTGTAGATGGACGATGCTAGCAGAAAAGACAGTTTCTCTATGTTTTCTAACTCAAGGAACAAGGTGCACACTTCTTAAATGCATTTGGGCAACTTCGTCTGAATAGGGTTTTTTGCCTAATGAGGCTTTCATTAGAACGCACTAGTTTTCCCATCGGCGTAGTAGTTCAGGTTCTTAGTACGCAACTGTGTTTGATGAAATCAGCATTTCTCTTGCTTCCCTGTGAGTAGGAAGCTCAGGTTTAGTCACAGGAGCTCCCACAAGTGTTTCCTCAGTGTCCTCACATTTGCTTAGAAACAGTGTATTTACTGTCTGAAACTTGCGTTAATGTGCCGTTTCACCCTCAGCAAAAACATGTCTAGAAGGACAGTGCTAGCAGAAACGACAGTTTCTCGACCTTTTCTAACTTAGGAAGCAAGGTGCACACTTCTAAGATGCATTTGCGCAACTTCCTCTGAAACTTTTTTTTTTTTTTTTTTTTTTTTTTGCCTCAAGAGGATTCCTTTAGAACGCACTAGTTTTTCGCATCTGCGCAGTAGGACAGATTCTGATTACGTAACTGTGTTTGATAAAATCATCATTTCTCTTGTTCCGTTAGTAGGAAGCTCAGGTTTAGTCACAGGAGCTCCCACAACTGTTTCCTCAGTGTGTGCGCATTTACTTAGAAAGAATGTATTTGCTGGTAGAAACTTACCTTACTGTGCTGATTCAGGCTTTAGCAAACACATGTGTAGAATTACAATGCTAGCAGAAACGACAGTTTCTTTACATTTTCTAACTGAAGGAGCAAGCTGCATAATTCTGGGCTGCATTTGGGCAACTGTGTCTGAAACGGCTTTTTTGCCTCAAGAGGTCCGCATTTCAACGCACTAGTTTTGCCGATCTGCATAGTAGTACAATTCTGAGAATGTAACTGTGTTTGGTGAAATCAGCATTTCTCTTTCTTCCCTGTGAGTAGGAAGCTCAGGTTTAGTCACAGGAGCTCCAACAAGTGTTTCCTCAGTGTGTTCACATTTGATTAGAAACAGTGTTTTTGCAGGTAGAAATATGTGTTACTGTGCCCTTTCACGATCAGCAAACACATGTGTAGAAGTACAGAGCTAGCAGAAACGACAGTTTCTCGAAATTTACTAACTCAGGGAACAAGCTGCACACTTCTGAATTGCATTTGTGCAACTTTGTCTGAAATGGGTTTTTTCCTAAAGTGGCTTGAATTAGGACCCACTGGTATTGCTCCTCTGGGTAGCAGTACAGATTCTGAGTACGTAATATTATTTGATGAATTCAGCATTTCCCAGGATTCCTTGTGAGTAGGAAGTGCAGGTTTAGTCACAAGGGTTCCCACAAGGGTCTCCTCAGTGTGTTCACATTTGCTTAGAAACAGTGTATTTGCTGGCAGAAACATGCATTACTGACCCGTTTCACACATCAGAAAACACATGTGTAGAAGGACAGTGCTAGCAGAAACGGCAGTTTCTCGACGTTTCCTAACTCAGGGAACAAGCTGCAAACTTTTGAGATGCAATTGGGCAACCTCGTATGAAACAAGTTTTTGCCTAAAGAGGGTTGCATTAGAAGGCACTAGTTTTGCCTATGTGTGCAGTAGTACATATTCTGAGTATGTAATTGTGTTTGATGAAATCATCTTTCTCTTGCTTCCTGTGGGAAGGGATACTCATATTTAGTCACACGAGGTCCCATAGGTGCTTCCTCAGTGTGCTCACATTTGCTTAGAAACAGTGTATTTGCTGGCAGTAACATGCGTTACTGTGCTGTTTCACACTCAGCAAACACATGTGAAGAAGTACAGTGCCAGCAGAAACCACTCTTTCTCGAAGTTTTCTAACTCAGAGAACAAGCTGCACACTTCTGAAATGCATTTGGGCAACTTCGGCTGAAACATGTTTTTTGCGTAAAGAGACTTGCATTAGAATTCACTAGGTTTGCCCATGTGTGTAGTAGTACAGATTCTGAATATGTATCTGTGTTTGATGAAATTAGCATTTCTCTTGCTTCCTTGTGAGTAGGAAGCTCAGATTTAGTCACAGGATTTCCCACAAGTGTTTGCTCATTGTGTTCATATTTGCTTAGAAACAGAGTATTTGCTGGCAGAAACGTGTGTTACTGTGCCATTACACGCCTCAGCAAACACATGTGTAGAAGGACAGTGCTAGCAGATTCAACAGTTTCTCGACATTTCCTAAGTCAGGGAAAAAGCTACACAGTTTTTAGTAGCATTTGGGCATCCTGGTCGGAAAAGGTTTTTTTTACCTAAAGAGACTTGCATTCGAACACACTAGTTTTCCCTATCTGCAGAGTAGTATAGATTCTGAGTATGTAACTGTGTTTGATGAAATCAGCATTTCACTGGCTTCCTGTGTGTAGGGAAGCTCAGGGTTAGTCTCAGAAGCTCCCACAGTGTTTCCTCAGTGTGTTCACATTTGCAGAGAAACAGTGTATTTGCTGGCAGACACATGCATTACTGTGCCATTTCACCCTCAGCAAACACATGTGAAGAAGGACAGTGTTAGCAGAAACGACAGTTTGTCCATGTTTACTAACTCACTGAATAACCTGCACACTTCTGAGATGCATTTGGGAAACCTCGTCGGACACTGGTTTTTTGTTTTGTTTTGTTTTGTTTTGTTTTGTTTTGTTTTGTTTTGTTTTTGCCTAAAGAGACTTGAATTAGAAGGCACTAGTTTTGCACATCTGCGCAGTAGTACAGATTCTGAGTATGTAACTGTTTTTGATGAAATCAGCATTCCTCTTGTTTCCTTGTGAGTAGGAGCTCAAGTTTAGTCACAGGAGTTCTGAGAAGTGTTTCCTCAGTGTGTTCACATTTGCTTAGAAACAGTGTATTTGCTGTCAGCAACATGCGTTACTGTGCCGTTTCAAACTTCAACAAACACATGTGTAAAAGGACAGTGCTGCAGAAACGTCAGTTTCTCTACGTTTCCTAACTCAGGGAACAAGCTGCACACTTCTGAGATGCATTTGGGCAACCTCTTCTGAAACGGGTTTTTGCCTAAAAAGGCTTGCATTAGAACGCACTAATTTTGCCCATCTGCGCAGTAGTATCGATTCTGAATATGTACCTGTGTTTATGAAATCAGCATTTCTCTTGTTTCCCTGTGAGTAAGAGTCTCAGGTTAAGAACAGGAGTACACAGAAGTGTTTCCTCAGTGTGATCACATTTGCTTAGAAACAGTGTATTTGCTGGCAGAAACATGCATTACTGTGCCGTTTCACCCTCAGGTAACACATGTCAATAAGGACAGTGCTAGCAGAAACGACAGTTTCTTGACGTTTTCTAACTCAGGGAACAAGCTGCACACTTCTGAGAAGCATTTGGGAAACTTCGTCTGAAACGGGTTTTTTGCCTAGATAGGCTTGTTTTAGAACGCACTAGTTTTGCCTATCTGCGCAGTACCACAAATTATGAGTACATAAGTGAGTTTGAGGAAATCAGCATTTCTCTTGCTTCCCTGTGAATAGGTAGCTCAGGTTTAGTCACAGGAGCTCCCACAAGTGTTTCCTCAGTGTATTCACATTTCCTTAATTGTTCCATGCATCATGCACACCTTATATACACTTAAAATTTTAGGACTGTGTAATGCTTGTGAGAAATTATATGCTTTCCGACCAAAAGAAACAGACACTGACACTGGATCAGATCTGACAGGATACATTCCTTGCAGCATACTGGACCATGTCATCCTGTTTGGAAAAACTGGTTGAAAAGAAAGAAGGAGGAATATAGAAATATACATGAAAGAAAGAACAAAAAGTAGATTAGTGAATCTACTCCTCAACTTAATGCCTTAATTGTCACTCACAAGATATTTTTAATTAACTGATATAGAATTTTGT
>OU015753.1:52204395-52223882 GCA_907169655.1 Acomys percivali
GTATTAAAAGTGGATGAACATTCAGCAAATTACTAGAAATGCATAATATAAGAGGGACAGTGACCATGGAATGCAAAAGATTGAAGGTAGGAAAATGGACACTTGCTAGTGTAACAGGGTAAAGGTGTCACAATCTTTTCGCAGACAAAGCCGTCTTTGGTTTCTACTCTCTGCCCTGAAAATTCCTCTGTGAAAGCAGCTAATTATATTTTATGAAGTTGATGTGGAAATTTCCCAGTTAATTGTGTGGTTTTGGCTCTAATTAAAATGATTGATTGCTTCCTGTTGCAACTGCAAACCAGAATATAGTTTTTTTGTGTTCCTTGTTGTTATAAAATCCATGTAGTATGTTCTGTAAATGGTATTTCTGTCCAGGAAGTATATGATGAGCTTAATGCAGACTATTAAATTTGATTCTGATGAGTGGTCTCTAGACTTTTACACCATGACACCTAATTCTCAACATTTTTTATCTCAGGGAACAAGCGGCACACTTCTGAGATGCATTTGGGCAACCACATCTGAAATGTTTTTTTTCTGTAAAGAGGCTTGCATTAGTACACACAGGTTTTGCTCATTTGCGCATAAGTACAGATTCTAAGTACATAACTCTGTTTGATGAAATCAGCATTTCTCTTGCTTTCCTGTGAGTAGAAAGCTCAGGTTTAGTCAAGTGTTTCCTCAGTGTATTCACATTTGCTTTGAAACAGTGTATTTGCTGGCAGAAACATGCGTTACTGTGCCCTTTCACAATTCAGCAAACACATGTGTAGAAGTACAATGCTGTAAGAAACGACAGTTTCTCGAAATTTTCTGACTCAAGGAACAAGCTGCACACTTCTGAGATACATTTGGGCAACCACGTCTGAAACGGGTTTTTTGCCTAAAGAGGCTTGTATTAGAACGCACTAGTTTTACCCATCTGCACAAGAGTAAAGATTCTGAGTACGTAAATTGTTTAACAAAATCAGCATTTCTCTTGCTTCCCTCTGAATAGGAAGCCCAAGTTTAGTCACAGTAGCTCCCACAAGTGTTTCCTCAGTGTGTTCACATTTGCTTAGAAACAGTGTATTTGCTGGCAGAATCATGCTTTACTGTGCTGTATTACGCTTCAGAAAACACAGGTGTAGAAGAGCAGTGCTAGCAGAAATGACAGTTTCTCAATGTTTTCTAACTCAGGGAACAAGCTGCACACTTCTGAGATGCCTTTGGTCAACTTCGTATGAAATGCGTTTTTTGCTTAAAGAGGCTTGCATTAGAACACACTAGTTTTGCCCATCTGCGTAGCAGTACAAGTTCTAAGTACGTAACTGTGTTTGATGAAATCCGCATTTCTCCTGCTTCCATATGAGTAGAAAGCTCAGGTTTAGTCACAGGATCTCCCACAAGTGTTTCCTCAGTGTGTTCACATTTGCTTAGCAACAGTGTATTTGTTGGCAGAAACATGCGTTACTGTGCCATTTCACGCTTCAGCAAACACATGTGTAGAAGTACAATACTGGCAGATTGTTTTTTCACTCAGGGAACAAGCTGCACACTTCTGAGATGCATTTCGGAAACTTCAACTAAAACGGGTTTTTTGCGTGAAGAGCTTTGCATTAGAAGGCACTAGTTTTGCCCTTCTGTGCAGGAGTACAGATTCTGAGTAAGTATCTTGTTTGAAAAAATCAGCATTTCTCTTGCTTCCCTGTGAGTAGGAAGCTCTGGTTTAGTCACAGAGGCTCCCACAAGTGTTTCCTCAGTGTGTTCACATTTGCTTAGAAACAGTGTATTTGCTGGCAGAATCATGCTTTACTGTGCTGTATTACGCTTCAGCAAACACAAGTGTAGAAGGACAATGCCAGCAGAAAACACAGTTTCTCTACGTATTCTAAATTATGGAAGAAGCTATACACTTCTGAGATGCATTTCGGCAACTTCGTCTGAAATGAGTTTTTTGCCTAAAGAGGTTTGCATTAAAACGAATTAGTTTTGCCCATCTGCGCAGTAGTACAGAATCTGAGTTCGTAACTGTGTTTGATGAAATCTGCAATTCTCATGTTTCCCTGTGAGTAGGAAGCACAGATTTAGTCATAGTAGCTCCCACAAGTGTTTCCTCAATGTTCACATTTGCTTAGAAACAGTGTATTTGACGGCAGAAACATATGTTACTGTGCCTTTTAACCTCCGCAAACACATGTGTAGAAGGACAGTGCTAGCAGAAACGACAGTTTCTTGACGTTTTCTAACTCAGGGAACAAGCTGCATACTTCAGAGATACATTTGGGCAATTTTGTCTGAAACGGGTTTTTTGCCTAAAGAAGCTTGCATCATAATACACTAGTTTTGCCCATATGCGCAGAGTACAGATTCTGAGTACGTAACTGTGTTTGATGAAATCAGAATTTCTCTTGCTTCCCTGTGAGTAGGAAGCTCAGGTTGAGTCACAGGAGCTCCCACAAGTGTTTCCTCAATGTGTTCACATTTGCTTAGAAACTGTGTATTTGCTGGCATAGACATGCGTTAATGTGCCCTTTCACGCTTCAGCAAACACATGTGTAATAGTTCAATCCCGGAAGAAACGATAGTTTGTCGATTTTTTCTTACTCAGAGAACAAGCTGCACACTTCTGAGATGCATTTGGGCAACTTCGTCTGAAACGGGTTTTTTGCCTAAAGAGGCTTGTATTAGAACGCACTAATTTTGACCATCTGTGCAGGAGTACAGATTCTGAGTACGTAACTTGTTTGACAAAATCAGCATTTCTCTTCCTTCCCTGTGAGTTGGAAGCTTAGGTTTAGTCACAGTAGCTCCCACAAGTGTTTCCACAGTTTGTTCACATTTGCTTAGAAACAATGTATTTAATGGAAGAAACATGCGTTACTGTGCTGTATCATGCTTCAGCAAACACAAGTGTAGAAGGACAGTGCTAGCAGAAACGACAGTTTCTTGACCTTTTGTAAATCAGGGAACAAGCTACACACTTCTGAGATGCCTTTGGCAAACTTCGTATGAAACAGGATTTTTGCCTAAAGCAGGTTTCATTAGAACGCATGAGTTTTGTCCATCTGCGCAGTAGTACAGATTCTGAGTATGCAACTGTGTTTGATGAAATCTGCATTTCTCTTTCCTCTCTGTAAGTAGGAAGTGCAGGTTTAGTCACAGGAGCTCCCACAAGTGTTTCCTCAGTGTGTTCACATTTGCTTAGAAACAGTGTATTTGCTGGCATAAACATGCGTTACTGTGCCGATTCATGCTTCAGCAAACACATGAATAGAAGGATAGTACTAGTAGAAACGACAGATTCTCGACATCTTCTAACTCAGGGAACAAGCTGCACAATTCTGAGATGGATTTGGGCATCTACGACTGAAACGGGTTTTATGCCTAAAGAGGCTTGCATTAGAACACATTATTTTTGCCCATCTGCGTAGCAGTACAAGTTCTGAGTGCGTAAATGTGTTTGATGAAATCAGTATTTCTCTTGCTTACCTGTGAGTAACAAGCTCAAGTTTAGTCACAGGAGCTCCCACAAGTGTTTCCTCAGTGTGTTCACATTTGCTGAGAAACAGTGAATTTGCTGGCAGATACATGCGTTACTGTGCCGTTCCATTCTTCAGCAAACACATGTGTAGAAGGACAGTGCAGGCAGAAAAGACAGTTTCTCAATCTCTTAAAACTCAGGGAACAAGCTGCACACTTCTGAGATGCTTTTGCGCAACTATGTCTGAAACGGCTTTTTGCTTAAAGAGGTTTTCATTAGAACACAATAGTTTTGCCCATCTGCGTAGCAGTACAGGTTCTGAGTACTTAACTGTGTTTGATGAAATCATCATTTCTCTTATTTCACTGTGAGTAAAAAGCTCAGGTATAGTCACAGGAGCTCTCACAAGTGTTTCCTGAGTGTGTTCACATTTTCTAAGAAACAGTGTATTAGCTGGTAGAATCATGCGTTATTGTGCCGTTTCACGCTTAAGCAAACACATGTATAGAAGGACAGTGCAGGCCAAAACGACAGTTTCTCGATGCCTGCTAACTCAGGGAACAAGCTGCACATTTCTGAGATGCATTGCGCAACTACGATGAAACGGGTTTTTGACTAAAGAGGCTTGCATTAGAATGCACTAGTTTTGCCCATCTGCATAGCAGTACAGGTTCTGAGTACGTAACTGTGTTTGATGAAATCAGAATTTCTCCTGCTCCCCTGTGAGTAGGCAGCTCAGGTTTATTCACAGGAGGTCCCACAAGTTTTTTCTCAATGTGTTCACATTTGCTTACAACAGTGTATTTGCTGGCATAAACATGCGTTACTGTGCCGTTTCAGGCTTCAGCAAACACATGTGTAGAAGTACAATGCTAGCAGAAATGACAGTTTCTCAACGTTTTCTAACTGAGAGAAGAAGCTGTACACTTATGAGATGCATTTAGGCACCTTGGTCTTAAACGGGTTTTTTTGCCTAAAGAGGCTTTCATTAGAATGCACTAGTTTTGCCCATCTGCGTAGCAGTACAAGTTCTGAGTACATAACTGTGTTTGATGAAATCAGCTTTTCTCCTGCTTCCCTGTGAGTAGAAAGCTCAGGTTTAGTCACAGGATCTCCCACAAGTGTTTCCTCAGTGTGTTCACATTTGCTTAGAAACAGTGTATTTGCAGGCAGAGACATGCGTTACTGTGCCAAATCATGCTTCAGCAAACACATGAATAGAAGGACAGTACTAGCAAAAATGACAGTTACTCGATGTCTTCTAATTCAGGGAACAAGCTGCAAACTTATGAGATGGATTTGGGCATCTTCGAATGAAATGGGTTATATGCCTAAAGAGGCCTGCATTAGAACACACAAGTTTTGCCCATCTGTGTAGCAGTACAAGTTCTGACTATGTAACTGTGTTTGATGAAATCAGCATTTCTCTTGTTTCCCTGTTAGTAGGAAGCTCAGGTTTAATCACAGGAGCTCCCACAAGTGTTTCCTCAGTGTGTTCACCTTTGCTTAGAAACAGTGAATTTGCTGGAAGAAACATTCGTTACTGTGCCGTTTCACGCTTCAGCATACACATGTACAGAAGGACAGTGCTGGCAGAAACAACAGTTTCACAACTTCTTCTAACTCAGGGAACAAGGTGCACACTGCTGAGATGCATTTGCGCAACTACATCTGAAACGGGTTTTTCCCTAAAGAGGCTTGCATTAGAACGCACTAATTTGCCCATCTGCGTAGCAGTACACGTTCTGACTACGTAACTGTGTTTGATTAAATCAGCATTTCTCTTGCTTCCCTGTGATTAGGAAGCTCATATTTCATCACAGAATCTCCCACAAGTGTTTCCTCAGTGTGTTCACACTTGATTAGAAACACTGTATTTGCTGGAATTAACATGCGTTACTCTGTCATTTCACCCTTCAGCAAACACAAGTGGAGATGGACTCTCCTAGCAAAAACCACATTTTCTCGACGTTTTCTAAATGATGGAGCAAGTTGCACACTTCTGAGATCAATTGGGCAACTCCATCTGAAACGGGTTTTTTGCCTAACTAGGCTAGCATTAAAACGTACTAGTTTTGCCAATCAGCCCAGTAGTACAGATTCTGAGTACGTAACTGTGTTTGATGAAATCAGCATTTCTCTTGCTTCCCTGTGTGTAGGAAGCTCAGGTTTAGTCACAGGATCTCCCATCAGTGTTTCCTCAGTGTGTTCACATATGCTTAGAAACTGTATTTACTGGCAGAAACATGCGTAACTGTGCTGTTTCAGGCTTCACTAAACACATGTTTAGATGGACAATGCCAGTAGAAACGCCAGTTTTCTATGTTTTCTAAATCAGGGAACAAGCTGCACACTTCTGAGATGCATTTGGGCAACTTCATCTGAAATGGTTTTTTTGCCTAAAGAGGCTTGCATTAGAACATACTAGATTTGCCCATCTACGTAACAGACCAGGTTCCGAGTACATAACTGTGTTTGATGAAATCAGCATTTCTCTTGCTTCCCTGTGAGTAGCAACCTCAGATTGAGTCACAGGAGCTCCCACAAGTGTTTCCTCAGTGTGTTCATATTTTCTTAGAAACAGTATTTTTGATGGCAGAAACATGCGTTACTGTGATGATTCACACTTCAGGAAACACATGTGTAGAAGGACAGTGCTAAGAGAAATGTCAGTTTTTCGACTGTTTTTAACTCAAGGAACTAGCGGCACACTTCTGGGATGCGTATGGGGAACCGCACCCGAAACGGGTTCTTTGCCTAAAGAGACTTACTTTAGAATGCATTAGTTTTGCCTATCTGCGCATTGTACAGATACTTAGTATGTAAGGGTGTTTGATGAAATCAGCATTTCTCTTGCTTCCCTGTGATAAGAGGCTCAGGTTTAGTCAAAAGAGCTCCCACAAGTGTTTCCTCAGTGTGTTCACATTTGCTTAGAAACAGTGTATTTGCTGGCAGAAACATCCGTTACTGTGTCGTTTCACGCTTCAGCAAACACATGTATAGAAGGACATTGCTAGCAGAAATGACAGTTTCTCGACGTCTTCTAACTGAGAGAACAAGCTGCACACTTCTGAGATGCATTTGTGCAACTAGGTCTGAAACAAGTTTTTTTGCCTAAAGAGGCTTTCATTAGAATGCACGTGTTTTGCTCATCTGCATAGCAGTACAGATTATGAGTATGTAACTGTGTTTGATAAAATCAGCATTTATCATGCTTCCCTGTGAGTGGAAGTTCAGGTTTAGTCACAGGAGCTCCCACAAGTGTTTCCTCAGTGTGTTCACATATGCTTAGGAACAGTGTATTTGCTCGCAGAAACATGCGTTACGGTGCCATTTCACGCTTAAGCAAACACATGTATAGAAGGACAGTGGTAGCAGAAACGACAGTTTCTCGACCTTTACTATCTCAGAACACAAGCTGCACACATCTGAGATGCATTTTCAGAACGTCCTCTGAAACAGGTTTTTTGCATAAAGAGACTTGCATTAGCCACACTAGGTGTGCCGATCTACACAGTAGTACAGATTCTGAGTATGTAACTGTGTTTCATGAAATCAGCATTTCTCTTACTTCCCTGTGAGTAGGGAAGCCAAGTTTTAGTCACAATAACTTCCACAAGGGTTTTCTCAGTGTGTTCACATTTCCTTAGAAACAGTGTACTTACTGGCAGAAACACGTGTTCTGTTACGTTTCACCCTTCAGCAAACACATGTGTAGAAGTACAGTGCTAGCAGAAACGACAGTTTCTTGACGTTTTTTATCTCAGGAAATAAGTTATACACTTCTGAGTTGTGTTTAGGCAACTTTGTAAGAAATGACATTTTTTGCCTAAAGAGACTTGCATTAAAACGCACTAGTTCTGCCTATGCGCAGTAGTACAGATTCAGAGTAGGTAACTGTTTTTTATGAAATCAGCATTTCTCTTGCTTCTCTGTGAGTAAGAAGCTCAGGTTTAGTCACAGGAGCTCCCACAAGTGCTTCTTCAGTGTGTTCACATTTGTTTAGAATCACTGTTTTTATTGGGAGAAACATGTGTTACTGTGCTATTTCACGCTTCAAAAAACACATGTGTAGGACTGTGCTAGCAGAAATTACAGTTTTTATCAACCTTTTCTAACTGAGGGAACAAGCTGCACACTTTTGAGATGCATTTGAGCAACTTCATCTGACACGGGTTTATTGCCTAAAGTGACTTGCATTAGAACGCACTAGTTTTCCTAACCTGCGCAATAGTACAGATTCTGAGTATGTAACTGCGTTTGATGAAATCAGTTTTCTTTTCCTTCCTTGTGAGTAGGAAGCTCAGGTTTAGTCACAGGAGCTCCCAAAAGCGTTTCTTCAGTGTGTTCACATTTGCTTAGAAGCAGTGTATTTGCTGGCAGAAAAATGCGTTACTGTGCTGTTTCACGCTTCGCCAACACATGTGTAGATGGACAGTGCTAGCAGAAACGACAGTTTCTCGACATCTTCTAACTCAGAGAACAAGCTGCACACTTCTGAGATTCATTTAGGCTATTTCATCTGAAACAGCTTTTTTGCCTAAAGAGGCTTACATTAAAACGCACTAGTTTTGCCTATGCGCAGTAGTACAGATTCTGAGTATGTAACTGTTTTTGATGAAATCAGCATATCTCTTGCTTCTCTGTGAGTAGGAAGCTCAGGTTTAGTCACAGGATCTCTCAAGTGTTTATTCACTGTATTCACATTTTCTTAGAAAAAGTGTATTTCCTGGCAGAGACATGCGTTACTGTGTTGTTTCAGTCTTCAGCAAACACATGCTACAGAATGTACAGTACAATGCTAGCAGAAACGACAGTTTATCCCAGTTTTCTAACTCAGGGAACAAGAAGCACACTTCTGAGATGCATTTTGAGAACTTCGTCTGAAACAGGTTTTTTGCATAAAGAGACTTGCATTAGCCACACTAGTTTTGCTGATCTACACAGTAGTACAGATTCTGAGTATTTAACTGTGTTTGATGAAATTAGCATTTCTCCTGCTTCCCTGTGAGTAGGAAGCCCAGGTTTATTCACAGGAGCTCCCACAATTGTTTTCTCAGTGTGATCACATTTGCTCAGAAACAGTATATTTACTGGCAGAAACATGCATTACTGTGCTGTTTCAGGCTTCAGCAAACAATGTGTAGAAGCACAATACTAGCAGAAATGACAGTTTGTCGACATTTTCTAACTGAGGGAGCAAGCTGCACACTTCTGAGTTGCATTTGCGCAACTTCGTCTGAAACGGGTTTTTTGCCTAAAGAGGCTTGAATTAGAACGCACTCGATTTGCCAATCTGCATAGAAGTACAGGTTCAGAGTACGTAACTGTGTTTGATGGAATCAGCATTTTGCTTTCTTCCCTGTGAGTAGGAAGCTCAGGTTTAGTCACAGGAACTCCCACAAGTGCTTCCTCAGTATGTTCACATTTGTTTAGAATCAGTGTATTTACTGGCAGAAACATGAGTTGCTGTGCTCTTTCAGGATTGAGCAAACACATATGTAGAAGTACAATGCTAGCAGAAATGACAGTTTCTCGACGTTTTCTAACTGAGTGAGGAAGCTGCACTCATCTGAGATTCATTTGGGCAACATCGTCTGAAACGGATTTTTTTGCCTAAAGAGCTTTGCATTAACCACACTAGTTTTCCGATCTACACAGTAGTACAGATTCTGAGTATGTAACTGTGTTTCATGAAATCAGCATTTCTCTTGCTACCCTGTGAGTAGGGAAGCCAAGTTAGTCACAATAGCTTCCACAATGGATTCCTCCGTGTGTTCACATTTCCTTAGAAACAGTTTACTTGCTGGCAGAAACATGTGTTCTGTGACGTTTCACCGTTCAGCAAACACATGTGTAGAAGTACAGTACTACCAGAAAGGCGATTTCTTAATGTTTTTTATCTCAGGAAATAAGTTACACACTTCTGGGATGCTTTTTTTCAACTTTGTCAGAAATGAGTTTTTTTTCCTAAAGAGACTTGTATTAGAACGCACTAGTTTTGCCAATCTGCGCAGTAGTACAGATTCTGAGTACGTGACTGTGTTTGATGAAATTAGCATTTCTCTTGCTGCCCCATGAAGAGGAAGCTCAGGGTTAGTCTCGGGAGCTCCCATAAGTGTTTCCTCAGTGTGTTCTCATTTTCTTAGAAACAGTGTATTTGCTGGCAAAAACATGAGTTACTGTGCCGTTTCATCCTTCAGAAAACACATGTGTAGATGGATGGTGCCAGCAGAAACGACATTACTCGACATCCTAAAATAGGGGAACAATCTGCACACTTCTGAGATGCATTTGGTCAACTTCATCTGAAACAGGTTTTTTGCCCAAAGAGGCTTGTATTAGAACACACCTATTTTGCTAATCTGCGCAATAGTATAGATTCTGAGTACGTAACTGTGTTTGATGATATCAGCATTTCTCTTGCATTCTTGTGAGTAGGGAAGCTCAGTTTTATTCACAGTGGCTCCTACAAGTGTTTCCGCAGTGTTTTCACATTTCCTTAGAAACAGTGTACTTGCTGACAGAAACATGCATTACTGTTCCGTTTCAGCCTTCAGCATACACATGTGTAGAAGTACAGTGATACCAGAAACGACAGTTTCTTGACGTTTTTTAACTCAGGACACGTTGCATTCTTCTGAGATGTGTTTGGGCAACTTTGTCAGATATGAGTTTTTTGCCTAAAGAGACTTGCATTAAAACGCACTGGTTTTGCCTATCTACGCAGTAGTACAGATTCTCAGTAGGTAACTGTGTTTTATGAAATCTGCATTTTTCTTGCTTCCCTGTGAGTGAGGAAGCTATGGTTTAGTCCCAGTAGCTCCCGCAACTGTTACCACTGTGTGTTCACCTTCCCTTAGCAACACTGTATTTGCTGGCGTTACTGTGCCTTTTCCCCCTACAGCTAACACAAGTGTAGAAGGACAATGGTGGCAGAAACTACAGTTTATCGATGTTTTCTAACTCAGCGAACAAACTGCACACTTCTGAGATGCATTTTGATAACTTCATCTGAACAAGTTTTTTGCATAAAGAGACTTGCATTACCCATACTAGTTTTGCTGATCTAAACAGTAGTTCAGATTCTGAGTATGTAACTGGGTTTCATGAAATCAGCATTTCCCTTGCTTCCCTGTGAGTAGGGAAGCTAAGTTTTAGTCACAATAGCTTCCACAAGGGTTTCCTCAGTGTGTTCACATTTCCTTAGAAACAGTGTACTTGCTGGCAGAAACATGTGTTCTGTTACGTTTCACCCTTCAGCAAACACATGTGTAGAAGTACAGTGCTAGCAGAAACGACAGTTTCTTGATGTTTTTTTATCTCAGGAAATAAGTTGCACACTTCTGAGATGCGTTTGGGCAACTTTGTCAGAAATGAGGTTTTTTTGCCTATAGAGACTTGCATTAAAACACACTAGTTTTAGCTATCTGCGCAGTAGTACAGATTCTGAGTAGGTAACTGTTTTGGATGAAATCAGCATTTCTCTTGCTTCCCTGTGAGTAGGGAAGCTCAGGTTTAGTCACAGAAGCTCTCACAAGTGTTTAATCAGTGTGTTCACATTTGTTTAGAATCAGTGTATTTGCTGGAAGAAACATGCGTTACTGTGCCGTCTCACGCTTCAGCCAACACATGTGTAGAAGGACAGTGCTAGCAGAAACGACAGTTTCTGGACATCTTCTAACTCAAGGAACAAGCTGCACACTTCTGCGATACACATGGGCTACTTCATCTGAAACGTCTTTTTTGACCAATGATGCTTACATTAGAAAGCACTAGTTTTGCCTATCTGTGCAGTAGTACAGATGCTGAGTATGTAAGTGTGTTTGATGAAATCTGCATTTCTCTTGCTTCCCTTGAGTAGGAAGCTCCGGTATATTCCAGGAGCTCCCACATGTTTTTCCTCAGTGTGTTCACATTTGCTAAGAAACAGTGTATTTACTGTCCAAAACATGTGTTAATGTGCTGTTTCACCCTCAGCAGAAACATGTGTAGGACATTGCTAGCAGAAACGACAGTTTCTCGACCTTTTCTAACTTAGGGAGCATGCTGCACACTTCTAAAATGCATTTGTGTAACTTCCTCTGAAACGTTTTTTTTTTTTTTTTTTTTTTTGCCTCAAGAGGCTTCCTTTAGAACGCACTAGTTTTTCGCATCTGCACAGTAGGACAGAGTCTGATTACGTAACTGTGTTTGATGAAATCATCATTTCTCTTGTTTCCCTGTTAGTAGGAAGCACAGGTTTAGTCACAGGAGCTCCCACGACTGTTTCTTCAGTTTGTGCGCATTTATATGAAAGAATGTATTTGCTGGCAGAAACATGCATTACTGACCCGTTTCACATTTCAGAAAACACATGTGTAGAAGAACAGTGCTAGCAGAAACGGCAGTTTCTCGACGTTTCCTAACTCAGGGAACAAGCTGCAAACTTTTGAGATGCAATAGGGCAACCTCGTCTGAAACAGGTTTTTGCCTAAAGAGGGTTGCATTAGAACGCACTAGTTTTGCCTATATGCGCAGTAGTACAGATTCTGAGTATGTAATTGTGTTTGATGAAATCAGCTTTCTCTTGCTTCCTGTGGGAAAGGATGCTCAGATTTAGTCACAGAAGGTCCCACAAGTGCTTTTTAAGTGTGCTAACATTTGCTTAGAAACAGTGTATTTGCTGGCAGTAACTTGCGTTACCGTGCCGTTCACACTCGCAAACACATGTGAAGAAGGACAGTGCTAGCAGAAACCACTCTTTCTCGATGTTTTCTAACTCAGGGAACAAGCTGCACACTTCTGAGATGCATTTGGGCATTTCTCTTGCTTCCCTGTGAGTAAGGAAGCTCATTTTTAGTCACAGTAGCTGCCACAAGTGTTTCCTCAGTGTGTTCATATTTGCTTAGAAACAGTGTGTTTGCTAGGAGAAACAGGTGTTACTGTGCCGTTTCACCCTTCAGCAAATACATGTGTAGAAGGACAGTGCTAGGAGAAAAGACCATTTCTCGACGTTTTCTAACTCAGGGAACAAGCTGAACACTTCTGAGATGCGTTTGGTGAACTTCTTCTGAAACTGGTTTTTGGCCTAAAGAGATTTGCATTACAACGCATTAGTTTTACCTATCTGCGCAGTAGTACGGATTCTGAGTACGTAAGTGTGTTTGATGAAATCAGCGTTTCTCTTGCTTCCCTGTGAGTTAGGAAGCTCAGGTTTAGTCACTGTAGCTCCCACAAGTTTTTCCTCAGTGTGTTCACATTTGCTTAGAAACAATGAATTTCTGGCAGAAACAGCTGTCACTATGCCGTTTCACACTTCAGCAAACACATGTGTAGAAGGACAGTGCTATCAGAAACGACAGTTTCTCGACGTTTTCTAACTCAGGGAACAAGCTGCACACTTCTGTGATGCATTTGGGCAACGTCAGCTGAAACGGGTTTTTTGCCTAAAGAGACTTGCATTAGAACGCACTACTTATGCCTATCTGCGCAGTGGTACAGATTCTGAGAACGTAAGTGTTTTTAATGAAATCAGCATTTCTCTTGCTTCCCTGTCAGTACGGAAACTCAGGTTTAATCAGAGTAGCTCCCACAAGTGTTTCCTCAGTGCGTTCACATTTCCTTAGAAACAGTGTATTCGCTGGCAGCAAGAGGCATTACTGTCCCGCTTCACCAATCAGCAAACACATGTGTAGTCGGATATTGCTAGCAGAAACTACAGTTTCCTGACATTTTCTATCTCAGGAATCAAGCTGCACACTTCTAAGATGTGTTTGGGCAACTTCGTCTGAATCCGGCTTTTTGCCAAAAGAGACTTGCATTAGAATGCACTAGTTTTCCCTATCTGCACCGTAGTACATCTTCTGAGTACGTAAGTGTTTTTTATGAAATCAGCATTTCTCTTGCTTCCCTGTGAGTAGGGAGCTCAGGTTTCATCACAGTAGCTCCCACAAGTGTTTCCTAAGTGTGTTCACATTTGCTTAGAAACAGTGTGTAGCAAACTCTGGTGCCCCATATCGGACCATGTCCCTTGGATAGGGAGGCCTGGTGGCACTCAGAGGAAAGAGAATAAGTCACCACGAAGAGACTTGATACCCTAGGAGCATATAAGGGGAGGAGGTCCCCCTCAGTCACAGACATAGGGGAAGGGAGTAGAGGGGGAAACGGGAGGGGGGAAAGAAAGGGAGGATACAAGGGATGGGCTAACAATTGAGATGTAATATGAATAAATTAATAAATAAATTAATTAATTTTTAAAAAAAAGAAACAGTGTGTAGGCTTGAGGAAATAGGCGTTACTTTCCGGTTTCACCCATCGGCAAACACATGTGTAGAAGGCCAGTAATAGCAGTAATGACAGTTTATCGAAGTTTTTAACTCAAGAACAACCTGCACACTTCTGAGTTGCGTTTGGGCAAGTTCGTCTGAAACGGGTTTTTTCCCTAAAGGGACTTGCATTACAACGAACTAGTTTTGCCTATTTGTGCAGTATCACAGATTCTGAGTACGTAAATGTTTTTGATAAAATCACCATTTCCCTTGCTTCCCTGTGAGTAGGAAAGCTCTGGTTTAGTCACACTATCTCCCACAAGTGTTTCCTCAGTGTGTTCACATTTCCTTAGAAACAGTGTATTTGCTGGCAGAAACATGCTTTTCTGTCCCGTTTCACCCCTTCAGCAAACACATGTGTAAAAGGACAGTGATAGCAGGAACGAAAGTTTCTTGACGTTTTCTGACTCAGGGAACAATCTGCACACTTCTGAGATACGTTTGGGAAATTTCGTGTGAAACGGGTTTTTTACCTAAAGAGACAAGCATTAGAACGCACTATTTTCGCCTATCTGCGAAGTAGTACATATTGTGAGTACGTAAGTGTGGTTGATGAAATCAGCATTTCTCTTGCTTCCCTGTGAGTAGGGAAGCTCCGTTTTAGTCACAGTATTTCCCACAAGTGTTTCCTCAGTGTGTTCACATTTGCTTTGAAACAGTGTATTTGCTGGCAGAAACAGGCGTTACTGTCCCATTTCACCCATCAGCAAACACATGTGTAGATGGACAGTGGTAGCAGAAACAACAGTTTCTCGACGTTTTCTAACTCAGGGAACAAGCTGCACACTTCTGGGATGCGTATGGGGAACTTCGCCCGATACGGGTTTTTTGCCTAAAGAGACTTGCATTAGAACGCATTAGTTTTGCCTATCTGCGCAGTAGTACAGATTCTGAGTACGTAAGTGTGTTGAATGAAATCAGCATTTCTCTTGCTTCCCTTTGAGTAGGAGAGCTCAGTTTTAGTCAGAGTAGCTCCCACAAGTGTTCCCTCAGTGTGTTCACATTTCCTTAGAAACAGTGAATTCGCTGGCAGCAAGAGGCTTTACTCTCCCGCTTCACCAATCAGCAAACACATGTGTAGTCGGATATTGCTAGCAGAAACTACAGTTTCCTGACATTTTCTAACTCAGGGAACAAGCTGCACACTTCTGAGATGCATTTGTGCTACTTCGTCTGAAACTGGCTTTTTGCTTAAAGAGACTTGCATTAGAATGCACTAGTTTTCCCTATCTGCACCGCAGTACAGCTTTTGAGTACGTAAGTGTTTCTGATGAAATCAGCATGTCTCTTCCTTCCCTGTGAGTAGAGAAGCTCAGGTTTCATCACAGTAGCTCCCACAAGTGTTTCCTCTCTGTGTTCACATTTACTTAAAAACAGTGTATTTGCTGGCAGAAACAGGCGTTACTGTGCCATTTCACACGTCAGCAAACACATTAGTAGAAGGACAGTGCTAGCAGAAATGACAGTTTCTCAACGTTTTCTAACTCAGGGAACATGGTACACACTTCTGAGATGCGTTTGGGCAATTTATTTTAAAAGGGATTTTTGCCTAAATCGATTTGCATTAGAACACACTAATTTTGCCTATCTGCACAGTAGTACAGATTATGAGTACGTAAGTGTGTTTTTGAAATCAGCATTTCTCTTGCTTCCCTGTAAGTTGAGAAGCTCAGATTTAGTCACAGTAGCTCCCACAAGTGTTTCCTCAGTGTTTTCACATTTGCTTAGAAAGAGTGTGTTTGCAGGCAGAAACAGGTGTTACAGTGCCATTTCACCCATCAGCAAACACATGTGTAGAAGATCAGTGCAGGCAGAAACGAGTTTCACCACGATTTCTAACTCAGGGAACAAGCTGCACACTTCTGAGATGTTTTTGGGCAACTTCTTCTAAAACGGGTTTTTTTCCTAAAGAGCCTTGCTTTAGAACGCACTAGTTTTGCCTATGTGCACAGTAGTACAGATTCTGAGTACGTAAGTGTGTTTGATGAAATCAGCAATTCTTGTGCTTCCAAGTGAGTTGGGAAGCTCAGGTTGAGTCACAGTAGCTCCCACAAGTGTTTCCTCACTGTGTTCACATTTGCTTAGAAACAGTGTTCTTCCTGGCATAAACAAGCATTACTGTGCCGTTTCAGCCTTCAGCAAACACATGTGTAGAAAAACAGTGCTAGCAGAAAGGACAGTTTCTCTCCATTTTCTAACTCAGAGAACAAGCTGCAAACTTCTGAGATGCGTTTGGGCAACTTTTTCTGAAACGGGTTTTTTCCTAAAGAGACTTGCTTTAGAAAGCACTAGTTTTGCCTATGCGCTCGGTAGTACAGATTCTGAGTATGTAAGTGTGTTGGATGAAATCAGCATTTCTCTTGCTTCCCTATGAGTAGGGAAGCTCAGATTTAGTCACAGTAGCTCCCACAAGTGTTTCCCCAGTGTATACACATTTGCTTAGAAAGAGTGTATTTGCAGGCAGAAACAGGTGTTACAGTGCTGTTTCACCCATCAGCAAACACATGTGTAGAAGGACAGTGCTAGCAGAAACGAGTTTCTCCACTTTTTGTAACTCAGGGAACAAGCTGCACACTTCTGAGATGCGTTTGAGCAACTTCGTCTGAACTGGGTTTTTTGCCTATAGCGACTAGAATTAGAACGCATTAGTTTTGCCTATGTGCATGGTAGTACAGATTCTGAGTACGTCAGTGTGTTTGATGAAATCAGCATTTCTCTTGCTTCCCTGTGAGTAGAGAAGGTCAGGTTTAGTCTCAGTAGCTCCCACAAGTGTTTCCTCAGTGTGTTCATATTTGCTTAGAAAGTGTGTTTTTAATGGTTGACCTGGGGTTACTGTCCCATTTTACCCATTATCAAACACATGTGTAGAGGATAGTGGGAGCAGAAACGAGTTTCTCCACGTTTTCTAACTCAGACAAGAAGCTGCACACTTCTGAGATGCGTTTGGGCAACTTCGTCTGAAACAGGTTTTTTGCCTACAGAGATTTCCTTTAGAACTTGCTGGTTTTGCCCATGTGCACAGTACTTCAGATTCTGAGTACCAAAGTGTGTTTGATGAAATCAGAATTTCTCTTGCTTCCCTGTGAGTAGGGAAGCTCAGGTTTAGTCACAGTAGCTCCCACAAGTGTTTCCTCAGTGTGTTCACATTTGCTTAGAGAGAGTGTATTAGCTGGAAGAAACAGGCGTTGCTGTTTCGTTTCACCCTTCAGCAAACACAGGTGTAGAAGGACAGTGCTAGCAGAAATTACAGTTTCTCGACGTTTTCTAACTCACGGAACAAGCTGCACACTTCTGAGATGCGTTTGGGCAACTTCATCTGAAACAGGTTTTTTGCCCAAATAGACTTGCATTAGAACGCACTAGTTTTGCCTATGTGCACAGTAGTACAGATTATGAGTACGTAAGTGTGTTTGATGAAATCAGCATTTCTCTTGCTTCCCTGTAAGTTGGGAAGCTCAGATTTAGTCACAGTAGCTCCCACAAGTGTTTCCTCAGTGTATTCGCATTTGCTTAGAAAGAGAGTATTTGCAGGCAAAAACACGTGTTACAGTGCCATTTCACCCATCAGCAAACACATGTGTAGAAGGATAGTGCTAGCAGAAACGAGTTTCTCCACATTTTCTAACTCAAGGAACAAGCTGCACACTTCTGAGATGTGTTTGGGCAACTTCTTCTAAAACGGGTTTTTTTCCTAAAGAGCCTTACTTTAGAACGAACTAGTTTTGCCTATGTGTACAGTAGTACAGATTCTAAGTACGTAAGTGTGTTTGATTAAATCAGCATTTATCTTGCTTCCTTGTGAGTGTGGTAAGCTCAGATTTAATCACAGTAGCTCCCACAAGTGTTTCCTCAGTATGTTCAAAATTGATTAGAAAGTGTGTATTTGCAGGCAACAACAGGTGTTACAGTGCCATTTCATCCATCAGCAAACACATTTGTAGGAGGTCAATGCTAGCCGAAATCACAGATTCTGGACGTTTTCTAACTCAGGGAAGAAGCTGCACATATCTGAGATGGGTTTGGGCAACTTCGTCTGAAATGGGATTTTTGCCTAAAGGGACTTGCATTAGAACGCACCTGTTTTGCCGATCTGCGCAGTAGTACACATTCTGAGTACGTAAGCGTGTTTGATGAAATCAGCATTTCTCTTGCTTTGCTGTGAGGAGGGAACCTCCGGTTTAGTCACAGTAACTCCCGCAAGTGTTTCCTCAGTATGTTCACATTTGCTAAGAAAGAGTGTATTTGCTGACAGAACCAGGTATTACAGTGCTATTTCACCCATCAGCAAACACATGTGTTGAAGGACAGTGCTAAAAGAAATGACAGTTTCTCGACGTTTACTGACTCAGGGAACAAGCTGCACACTTCTAAGATGCGTTTGAGCAACTTCATCTGAAACTGGTGTTTTGCCTAAAGAGAATTTCATTAGTACAAACTACATTTGCCTTCTGCACAGTAGTACAGCTTCTGAGTACGTAAGTGTGTTTGATGAAATCAACTTTTCTCTTGCTTCCCTGTGAGTAGGGAAGCTCAGGTTTAGTGACAGTAGCTCCCACAAGTGTCCTCAGTGTGTTCACATTTGCTTAGAAACACTGTATGTGCTGGCAGAAACATGCGTTACTGTGCCATTTCACCCTTCAGCAAACACATGTGTAGAAGGACAGGGCTAGCAAAATGACAGTTTCTCGACGTTTTCTAACTCAGAGAACAAGCTACACACTTCTGAGATGGGTTTGGGCAACTTAGTTTTAAAAGGGTTTTTAGCCTAAATAGACTTGCATTAGGACGCACTGGTTTTGCCTAACAGCACAGTAGTACAGATTATGAGTACGTAAGTGTGCTTGATGAAATCAGAATTTCTCTTGCTTCCCTGTGAGTAGGGAATCTCAGATTTAGTCACAGGAGCTCCCACAAGTGTTTCCTCAGTGTATTCACATTTGCTTAGAAAGAGTGTATTTGCAGGCAGAAACAGGTGTTACAGTGCCATTTCACCCATCAGCAAACACATGTGTAGAAGGACAGTGCTAGCAGGAATGACAGTTTCTCGAGGTTTTCTGACTCAGGGAAAGGCAGAACAATTCTGAGATGTGTTTGGGCAACTTAGTCTGAAACGGGTTTTTTGCCTAAAGAGACTTGTATTACAACGCACTAGTTTTGCCTATCTACGCAGTAGTACAGATTCTGAGTACTTAAGTGTGTTTGATGAAATCAGCATATCTCTTGCTTCCCTGTGAGTAGGAAACCTCAGGTTTAGTCAAAGTAGCTCCCACAAGTGTTTCCTCAGTGTGTTCACATTTGCTTAGAAAGAGGGTATTTGTTGGCAGAAACAGGTGTTACAGCGCCGTTTCACCCATCAGCAAACACATGTTTTGAAGGACACTGCTAGCAGAAATCACAGTTTCTCGACATTTTCTGACTCAGGGAACAAGCTGCACACTTCTGAGATGCGTTTGGATATCTTCGTCTGAAACTAGATTTTGCCTAAAGAGAATTTCATTAGAACTCACTAGTTTTGCCTATGTGCACAGTAATACAGATTCTGAGTACATAAGTGTGTTTGATGAAATCAGCATTTCTCTTGCTTCCTTGTGAGTGGGGAAGGTCAGGTTTAATCACAGTAGCTACCACAAGTGTTTCCTCACTATGCTCACATTTGCTTCGAAAGATTGTATTTGCAGGCAGAAACAGGTGTTACAGTGCCATTTCACCCATCA
>OU015753.1:52224282-52262517 GCA_907169655.1 Acomys percivali
GAAACAGGTGTTACAGTGCCATTTCACCCATCAGCAAACACATGTGTAGAAGGACAGTGCTAGCAGGAATGACAGTTTCTCGAGGTTTTCTGACTCAGGGAAAGGCAGAACAATTCTGAGATGTGTTTGGGCAACTTAGTCTGAAACGGGTTTTTTGCCTAAAGAGACTTGTATTACAACGCACTAGTTTTGCCTATCTACGCAGTAGTACAGATTCTGAGTACTTAAGTGTGTTTGATGAAATCAGCATATCTCTTGCTTCCCTGTGAGTAGGAAACCTCAGGTTTAGTCAAAGTAGCTCCCACAAGTGTTTCCTCAGTGTGTTCACATTTGCTTAGAAAGAGGGTATTTGTTGGCAGAAACAGGTGTTACAGCGCCGTTTCACCCATCAGCAAACACATGTTTTGAAGGACACTGCTAGCAGAAATCACAGTTTCTCGACATTTTCTGACTCAGGGAACAAGCTGCACACTTCTGAGATGCGTTTGGATATCTTCGTCTGAAACTAGATTTTGCCTAAAGAGAATTTCATTAGAACTCACTAGTTTTGCCTATGTGCACAGTAATACAGATTCTGAGTACATAAGTGTGTTTGATGAAATCAGCATTTCTCTTGCTTCCTTGTGAGTGGGGAAGGTCAGGTTTAATCACAGTAGCTACCACAAGTGTTTCCTCACTGTGCTCACATTTGCTTCGAAAGATTGTATTTGCAGGCAGAAACAGGTGTTACAGTGCCATTTCACCCATCAGCAAACACATGTGTCGAACGACAGTGCTAGCAGAAACGAGTTTCTCCACGTCTTATAACTCAGGGAACAAGCTGCACACTTCTGTGATTCGTTTGGGCAGCTTAGTCTGAAACGGGTTTTTTGCCTAAAGAGACTTACATTGGAATGCAAAGTTTTACCCTTCTGCACAGTAGTACAACTTCTGAATACGTAAGTGTGCTTGATGAAATCAGCCTTTCTCTTGCTTCCCTGTGAGTAGGGAGGCTCATGTTTACTCACAGTAGCTCCCACATGTGTTTTCTCTGTGTGCTCACATTTGCTTAGAAACAGTGTATTTGCTGGCAGAAACAGGCGTTACTGTGCCATTTCACCCTTCAGCAAACATATGGGTAGAAAGACAGTGCTAGCAAAAATGACATTTTCTCGACGTTTTCTAACTCAGGGAACAAGCTCCAAACTTCTGAGATTCCTTTGTCAACTTCATCTGAAATGGGTTTTTTCCTAAAGAGACTTGAATTAGGATGCACTCGTTTTTCCTATTTGCACACTAGCACAGATTCTGACTACGTAAGTGTGTTTGATGATTTCAGAGTTCTCTTGCTTCCCGGTAAGAAGGGGAGTTCAGTTTTAGTCAGAGTAGCTCCCAAAAGTGTTTCCTCTCTGTGTTCACCTTTGCTTAGAAAGAGTGTATTTGCTGGAAGAAACAGACGTTAATGTGCCGTTTCACAGTTCAGCAACAAATGTGTAGAAGGACAGTGCTAGCAGAAATGACAGTTTCCCGACATTTTCTAACTCAGGGAACAAGCTGCAAACTTCTTAGATGCGTTTGGGCAACTTCGACTGAAACGGTATTTTTACCTAAAGAGACATGCATTAGAATGTACTAGTTTTGCCAATCTGCACCGTAGTGCAGCTTCTGAGTACGTAAATGTGTTTGATAAAATCAGCATTTTTCTTTCTTCCCTGTGAGTAGGGACGCTCAGGTTTAGTCACAGTAGCTCCCAGAGGTGTTTCCTCTTTGTGTTCACATTTGCTTAGAACAGTGTTTGAAGGCAGAAACAGGTGTTACAGTGCCGTTTCACCCTTCAGTAAACAAACGTGTAGAAGGACAGTGCTAGCAGAAATGACAGTTTCTCGACGTTTTCTGGCTCAGGGAACAAGCTGCACACTTCTGAGATACGTTTGGGCAACATCATCTGAAACAGGTGTTTTGCCTAAAGATACTTGCATTAGAACGCACTAGTTTTGCCTCTGAGTGCAATAATACAGATTCTGAGTACATAAGTGTGTTTGATGAAATCAGCATTTCTCTTGCTTCCCTGTGAGTAGGGGGGCTCAAGTTTAGTCACAGTAGCTCCCACAAGTATTTCTTCAGTGTGTTCACATTTGCTTAGAAAGTGTGTATTTCCTGATAGAAACAGGTGTTAAAGTGCTGTTTCACCAATCAGCATTCACATGTGTAGAAGGACAGTGCTAGCAGAAACAACAGTTTCTCGACGCTTTATAACTCAGAGAACAGGCTGCACACTTCTGTGATGTGTTAGGGCAACTTTGTCTGAAACGGGTTTTTTGCCTACAGAGACATGGATTAGAAGGTGCTAGTTTTGCCTATGTGCACAGTAGTTCAGATTCTGAGTACGTAAGTGTGTTTGATGAAATCAGCATTTCTCTTCCTTCCCTGTGAGTAGGGAAGCTCATTTTTAGTCAGCGTAGCTCCAACAAGTGTTTCCTCAGTTTGTTCACATTAGAAAGATTGTATTTGCTGTTAGAAACAGGAGTTGCTGTGTCGTTTTACCTTTCAGGAAATACTTGTGTAGAAGGACAGTGCTAGCAGAAACGAGTTTCTGCATGGTTTCTAACTAAGGGAACAAGCTGCACACTTCTGAGATGCATTTGGGAAACTTCGTCTGAAACTGATTTTTTGCCTAAAGTGACTAGCATTAGAACGCACTAGTTTTGCCTATTTGGACAGTACTACAGATTCTGAGTACGTACGTGTGTTTGATGAAATCAGCATTCATCTTACTTCCCTGTGAGTAGGGAAACTCAGGTTTAGTCACAGTAACTCCCACAAGTTTTTGCTCAGTGTGTTCATATTTGCTTAGAAAGAGTGTGTTGAATGGCAGAATCAGGCGTTACTGTACTGTTTCACCCATCTGCAAACACATGTGTAGAAGGATAGTGCTAGCAGAAATGAGTTTCTCCACGTTTTCTAACTCAGGGAACAAGCTGCACACTTCTGACATGAATTTGGGCAACCTCGTCTGAAACGGGTTTTTTGCCTAAAGAGACTTGCATTAGAACGCACTAGTTTTGCCTATCTGCGCAGTAGTACAGATTCTGAGTACATAAGCGTCTTTGATGAAATCAGCATTTCTCTTGCTTTCCTGTGAGTAGGGAACCTCCGGTTTAGTCACAGTAACTCCCACAAGTGTTTCCTCAGTGTGTTCACATTTCCTTAGAAAGAGTGTATTTGCAGACAGAAACAGGCATTACAGTGCCGTTTCACCCTTCAGCAAACACATGTGTAGAGGTACAGTGCTAGCAGAAACGAGAGTTCCTCGACGTTTTCTAAGTCAGGGAACAAGCTGCACACTTCTGAGATGCGTTTGGCAACTTCATCTGAAACAGTTGTTTTACCTAAAGATATTTGCATTAGAACACACTAGTTATGCCTCTGGGCGCAGTAGTGCAGATTCTGAGTACGTAAGTGTGTTTTATGAAATCAGCATTTCTCTTGCTTCCCTGTGAGTGGAAAGCTCAGGTTTAGTCACAGATGCTCCCACAAGTGTTTCCTCAGTGTTTTTCACATTTGCTTAGAAGCAGTGTATTTGCTGGCCAAACAGGCGTAGCTATGTCGTTTCACCCTTCAGCAAACACTTGTATAGAAGGACAGTGCAAGCAGAAATGAAAGTTTCTCAACGTTTTCTAACTCAGGGAACAAGCTGCACACTTCTGAGATGCGTTTTGGCAACGTAGTTTGAAAAGGGTTTTTTGCCTAAGGAGACTTGCATTAGAACGCACTCGTTTTGCCTATGTGCACAGTAGTACAGATTCTAAGTACGTGTGTTTGGGAAATCAGCATTTTTCTTGCTTCCCTGTGAGTAGGGAACCTCAGGTTTAGTCCCAGTAGCTCCCACAAGTGTTTCCTCAATGTGGTCACATTAGCTTAGAAGCTGAGTTTTTGCTGGCAGAAACAGGCGTTACTGTGCTGTTTCACCCTTCAGCAAACACATGTGTAGAAGGACAGTGCTAGCAGAAACAACAGTTTCTCAATGGTTTCTAACTCAGGGAACAAGCTGCACACTTCTGAGATGCGTTTGAGCAACTTCGTCTGAAACTTGTTTTTGGCCTAAATAAACTTGCTTTAGAACGCATTAGTTTTCTCTATGTGCGCAGTAGTACAGATTGTTAGTACCTAAGTCTGTTTGATGAAATCAGCATCTCTCTTTCTTCCCTGTGAGTAGGGAAGCTCAGGTTAGGTCACAGTAGCTCCCACAAATGGTTCCTGTGTTCACATTTGCTAAGAAACAGTGTTTTTTCTGGCAGAAACAGGCATTACTGTGCCATTCCACCAGACTTGCATTAGACTGCACTACTTTTGCCTATCTGCGCAGTAGTACATATTCTGAGTATATAAGTGTGTTTGATGAAATCAGCATTTCTCTTGTTTCCCTGTGAATAGGGAAGCTCCGGTTTAGTAACAGTAGCTCCCAAAAGTATTTCCTCAGTGTGTTCACATTTGCTTAGAAACAATGTATTTTCTGGCAGTAATAGGCGTTACTGTGCCAATTCACTCTTCAGCAAATACATGTGTAGAAGGACAGTGAGAGCAGAAATGACAGTTTCTCGATATTTTCTAACTCAGGGAACAAGCTGCACACTTCTGAGATGTGTTTGCGGAACTTAGCCTGAGACGGGTTTTTTGCCTAAAGAGACTTGCAATCGAACGCACCAGTTTTGCCTATGTGCTCAGTAGTACAGATTCTGGGTACATAAGTGTGTTTAATGAAATCAGCATTTCTCTTGATTCCCTGTGAGTAGGAAAGCTCAGGTTTAGTCACAGTATCTCCCACATGTGTTTTCTCAGTGTGTTCACATTTGCTTAGAAAGAGTGTATTTGCTGGCAGAAACAACAGGCGTTACTGTGCTGTTTCACACTTCAGCTAACACATGTGTAGAAGGACATTCCTAGCAGAAACGACAGTTTCTCAACATTTTATAACTCAGGGAACAAGCTGCACACTTCTGAGATGCGTTTGCCAAACCTCGTCTGAAACGGGTTTTTTGCCTAAAGACACTTGCGTTAGAACGCATCAGTTTTCCCTATGTGCGCAGTAGTACAGATTCTGAGTACGTAAGAGTGTTTGATGAAATCAGCATTTCTCTTGCTTCCCTGTGAGTAGGGAAGCTCAGGTTTAGTCACAGTAGCTCCCACAAATGTTTCCTGTGTTCAAATTTCTAAGAAACAGTGTTTTTTCTGGCAGAAACAGGCGTTACTGTGCTGTTCCACCCTTCAGCAAAAACATGTGTAGAAGGACAGTGCTAGCAGAAATGACAGTTTCTCGACATTTTCTAACTGAGATAACAAGGTGCACACTTCTGCGATGCTTTTGGACAACTTCTTCTGAAACGGGTTTTTTGCCTAAGGTGACTTGCATTTGAATGCACCAGTTTGGCCTATCTGCACAGTAGTACAGATTCTGGGTATGTAAGTGTGTTTGATGAAATCAGCATTTCTCTTGCTTCCCTGTGAGTAGGGAATATCAGGTTTAGTCACAGTAGCTCCCACAAGTGTTTCCTCTGTGTGTTCACATTTGCTTAGAAACATTATATATTCAGGCAGAAATAGGCTTTATTGTAATGTTTCACCCTTCAGAAAACACATGTGTAGAAGGACAGTGCTAGCAGAAACGACAGATTCTCGATGGTTTCTAACTCAGGGAACAAGCTGCACACTTCTGAGATGCGTTTGGGCAACTTCGTCTGAAACTGATTTTTTGCCTAAAGAGACTTGCTTTAGAATGCATTAGTTTTGCCTATGTGCCCAGTAGTACAGATTGTCTGTACGTAAGTGTGTTTGATGAAATCAGCCTTTCTCTTACTTGCATGTGAGTAGTGAAGCTCAGGTTTAGTCACAGTGCTCCCACAAGTGTTTCCTCAGTGTGTTCACATTTGCTTAGAAACAGTGCATTTGCTGGCAATAATAGGCATTACTGTGCCTTTTCACCCTTCAGCCAGCACATGTGTAGGACAGTGCTAGCAGAAATGACAGTTTATCAATGTTTTCTATCTCAGGGAACAAGCTGCACACTTCTGACATGAATTTGGGCAACCTCGTCTGTAACGGGTTTTTTGCCTAAAGAGATTTGCATTAGAACGCACTAGTTTTGCCTATCTGCACAGTAGTACAGATTCTGAGTACGTAAGCGTCTTTGATGAAATCAGCATTTCTCTTGTTCCCTGTGAGTAGGGAAGCTCAGGTTTTGTCACAGTAGCTCCCACAGTGTTTCCTCAATGTGTTCACATTTGCTTAGAAACAGTGTATTTGCTGGCAGATAATTATGTTACTGTGCCATTTCACACTTCAGCAAACACATGTGTAGAAGGACAGTGCTAGCAGAAATGACAATTTCTCGACGTTTTCTAACTCAGGGAACAAGCTGCACACTTCTGGGATGCGTATGGGGAATTTCGCCTGAAACGGGTTTTTTGCCTAAAGAGACTTGCATTAGAACGCAATAGTTTTGCCTATCTGCGCAGTAGTACAGATTCAGAGTACATAACTGTGTTTGATGAAATCAGCATTTCTCTTGCTTCGCTGTGAGTAGGGGAGCTCAGGTTTAGTCACAGTAGCTCCGACAAGTGTTTCCTCAGTGTGTTCACATTTCCTTAGAAACAGTATATTTACTGGAAGAAACTGGAATTCGTGTGCCGGTACACACTTTATCAAACACATGTATCCTAATACAGTGCTAGCAGAAACGACAGTATCTCAACGTTTTCCAACACAGGGAACAAGTTGCACACTTCTGAGATGCATTTTTGCAACTTTTTCTGAAACTGGTTTTTTGCCTAAAGTGACTTGCATTAGAACACACTAGATTTGCCTTTCTGCACAGTATTACAGATTCTGACTACGTAATTGTGTTTGATGGAATCAGTATTGCTTTTGCTTCCCTGTGACTACGGAAGCTAGGTTTAGTCACAGTAGTTGCCACAAGTATTTCCTCAGTGTGGTCACATTTGCTTAGAAACAGTGTATTTGCTGGCAGAAACTTGCGTTACTGTGCCTTTTCACCCTTCAGTAAACACATATGTAGATGGACAGTGCTAGCCGAAATGACAGTTTCTCAATATTTTCTACCACAGGGAACAAACTGCACACTTCTGAGATGCATTTTTGCAACTTTCTCTGAAATGGCTTTTTTAACTAAAGAGACTCGCATTCGAATGCACTAGTTTTGCCTATCTGCACAGTAGTACAGATTCTGAGTACTTAACTGTGTTTGATGAAATCAGCATTTCTCTTACTTCCCTGTGAGTAGGGAAGCTCACGTTTAGTCAAAGTAGCACCCACAATTGTTTCCTCAGTGTATTCACATTTGCTTAGAAACAGTGTGTTTGCTGGCAGAATCAGGCATTAGTGTGACATTTCACACTTCAGCGAACACATATATAGCAGTACCCTGCTGGCAGAAAGTTCAGTTACTCGACATTTTATAACAAGGGAAAAAGTTGCACACTTCTGAGATGCACTTTGGCAACTTCGTTTTAAATGGGGTTTTTTTTTCCTAAAGAGACTTGCATTAGAACGCAGTAGATTTGCCTATCTGTGCAGTAGTACAGATTCTGAGTACGTAACTGTGTTTGATGAAATCAGCATTTCTCTTGCATCGCTGTGAGTAGGGGAGCTCAGGTTTAGTCACAGTAGCTCCCACAAGTGTTTCCTCAGTTTGTCCACATTTCCTTAGAAACAGTGTATTTGCTGGTAGAAACTGGCATTCGTGTGCCCTTACACACTTTATCAAACATATATCGTAGTACAGTGCTAGCAGAAACGACAGTATCTCAACGTTTTCCAACACAGGGAACAAGTTGCACACTTCTGAGATTCATTTTTGCAACTTTGTCTGAAATGGGTTTTTTGTCTAAACAGACTTTCATTAGAACGCACTAGATTTGCCAATCTGCACAGTATTACAGATTCTGAGTACGTACATATGTTTGATGAAATCAGCATTTCTCTTGCTTCCCTGGAGTAGGGAAACTCAGGTTTTGTCACAGTAGCTCCTACAAGTGTTTCCTCAGTGTGTTCACATTTGCTTAGAAACAGTGTATTTGCTGGCTGAAACCTGCGTTACTGTGCCGTTTCATCCTTCGGCAAACACGTGTGTAGAAGGACAGTGCTAGCAGAAACGACAGTTTCTCGACGTTTCCTACCTCAGGGAACAAGCTGCACACTTCTGAGATTCATTTGGGCTACTTTGTCTGATACGGGTTTTTTGCCTAAAGAGACTTGCATTAGAACACATTAGTTTTGCCTATCTGCGCAGTAGTACAGATTCTGAGTACGTAACTGAGTTTAATGAAATCAGCATTTTTCTTGCTTCCCTGTGAGTAGGGAAGCTCACGTTTACTCACAGTAGCTCCTACAAGTGTTTCCTCGGTTTGTTCACATTTGCTCAAACAGTGTATTTGCTGGCAGAAACGGGCATTAGTGTGCCGTTGCACACTACAGGGAATACATATATAGCAGTACACTGCTAGCAGAATGTTCAGTTTCCCCACGTTTTCTAACACAGGGGAAAAGTTGCACACTTCTGAGATGCACTTTGGCAACTTCGTCTGAAACAGGTTTTTTTTTCTAAAGAGATTTACATTAGAATGCACTAGTTTTGCCTATCTGCGCAGTAGTACAGATTCTGAATACGTAACTGTGTTTGATGAAATCAGCATTTCTCTTGCATCCCTGTGAGTAGGGGAGCTCAGGTTTAGTCACAGTAGCTCCTAGAAGTTTTTCCTTAGTGTGTTCACATTTGCTTAGAAACAGTGTATTTGCTGGTAGAAACATGTGTTACTGTGGCATTTCATCCTTCAGCAAACACATGTGTAGATGGACATTGCTTGCAGAAACGTCAGTTTCTCGACGTTTTCTAACTCACAGAACAAGCTGCACACTTCAGAGATGCATTTTTGCAACTTTGTCTGAAACGGGTTTTTTGCCTAAAGAGACTTACGTTAGAACGCTCTAGTTTTGCCTATCTGCGCAGTAGTAAAGATTCTAAATACGTAACTGTGTTTGATGAAATCAGCATTTTTCTTACTTCGCTGTGAGTAGGGGAGCTCTGGTTTAGTCACAGTAGCTCCCACAATTGTTTCTTCAGTGTGTTTACATTTGCTTAGAAACAGTGTATTTGCTGGTAGAAACTGACATTCGTTTGCCATTAAACACTTTATCAAACGCATATATCGTTGTACAGTGCCAGCAGAAACGACATATATCAACATTTTCCAACACAGGGAACAAGTCGCACACTTCTGAGATGCATTTTTGCACTTTCTTTGAAAGGGGTGTTTTGCCTAAGGAGACTTGCAAACTAGATTTGCCTTATCTGCACATTATTACAGATTCTGAGTATGTAATTGTGTTTGGTGAAATCAATATTTCTCTTACTTCCCTGTGAGTAGGGGAGCTCATGTTTAGTCACAGTAGCTGCCAAAATTGTTTCCTCAGTGTGTTCACATTTGCTAGAAACAATGTATTTGCTGGCAAAAACCTGCGTTACTGTTCCGTTTCACCCTTCAGCAAACACATGAGTAGAAGGACAGTGCTAGTAGAAACGACAGTTTATCCACGTTTTCTAACTCAGGGAACAAGTTGCACACTTCTGAGTTGCAGTTGGGCAACTTTGTCTGAAAGGATTTTTTGCACTTGTATTGCCTATCTGCGCAGTAGCACAGATTCTGAGTACGAAACTTTGTTTGATGACATCAGCATTTCTCTTGCTTCCCTGTGAGTAGTGAAGCTCAGGTTTTGGCACAGTTCCCACAAGTCTCCTTCCTCATCCCTTTTGATTAATTTTGGTTGAAAGTCTATTTTGTTCAATATTTAAAAAGCTACGCCTGCTTGCTTCTTGTGACCATTTGCTTGGAATATTTTTTCCAAACTTTTACCCTGAGGTAATGCCTATCGTTATAGGTGAGATGTGGTTCTTGAATGCAGAAGAATGTTGGATCTTGTTTATGCACCCATTCAGCTAATCTGTGTCTTTTTATTGGAGAATTGAGACCATTGGTGTTGAGAGATATTAATGACCAATGACTGTTAAGAGTCTTAATTTTGATGTTGTTTCCAGTCGAGCGTTTGTGTAGTTGTGTTTTTGCCATGGTATAGTTATCTATTTCCTGAGTAGTTTTGGTTGTCGCTTGACCCTTTGGGATGGAGATTTCCTTCTAGTACCTTCTGTAAAGCTGGATTTGTGGATAGGCACTGTTTGAATTTGTTTTTGTCATGGAATAGTTTGTTTTCTCAATCGATGGTTATTGATAGTTTTGCTGGGTAAAGTAGTCTGGCCAGGCATCTGTGGTCTCTTAGGGTTTGCAGGATCTCTGTCCACGCCCTTCTGGCTTTTATGGTCTCTGCTGAGAAGTCGGGTGTAATTCTGATAGGTTTGCCATTAAATGTTATTTGGCCATTTTCCCTTGCAGCCTTTAATATTGTTTTCTTTGTTCTGTATGTTTTGTGTTTTGATTATTATGTGACAGGGAGTTTTTCTTTTCTGGTCAATTCTATTTGGTGTTCTGTAGGCCTCTTGTATGTTTATAGGCATCTCTTTCTTTAGATTGGGGAAGTTTTCTTCTATGATTTTGTTGAGAATAGTTTCTGGGCCTTGGAGTCTCTTTCTTCAATGCCTATTATCCTCAGATTTCTTCTTTTCATGGTGTCCTTAATTTCTTGGATGTTTTGTGTCAGGAGTTTTCCAGATTTGGCATTTTCTTTAATGGTTGCTTCAAGATCTGTAATTGTATCTTCTATACCTGAGATTCGTTCTTCCATCTCTTTGGATTCTGTTAGAAAAGCTCACCTCTGTGTTGCTCGCCTTCTTCTCTGAGGTCTCATGTTCTCGTTTTTCTTCTGTCTGTGTGTTTATCATTGAATCCATTTTCGTCTTCTGATCTTGAACTGATATTTTTTATTGCTTTCACCTGATTGTTTGTATATTCCTGAGTTTCTTCCATTGCCTCTTTATAGGTCTTCAGAACTTGAACCATTTTATTGATTTCTTTCATATGGTTGTTTGCATTTTCCTGAAGTTTTCCCAAATCCACTCTATGTGCTTCTTTTATGACTCTCACATGTTTGGTTGCGTCTTCCTGCATTTGTTTATGAATTTTATTTGTTTCCTTCATTAGTATCCTCATTACTAAGGATTTGAGGTCATTTTCTTGTATTTCCATTGTATTTGAGTTCTCTGGGTTGTTTTCTTTGTGATAGCTGGAAACTGGAGATGCCATGTTGTTTTGGGGTTTTTTGCATATGCTTTTAGGCTGTCCTTTAGACATCTTGCCTTCTTTGTTTTTGTTGTGTAGCTTCCAGAGTTGGATGGAGGGAGTCTGATGATAGATTCACTTGTTTTCTCACGATTTCTGTAGGCTGGAAGCTCTGATACTTCACTGGTGTGGATGGCAGGAGGTTAGCCCTGTCGTTTTGGACTCTCACAGCAGGTGATCCTCAGCTCCCCTGTGCTGTGAGTCTTGCAATTGTTCTGGGTCTCTGAATGAGCATTGGATCAGGCCAAGTTATCCACAGCCTTCTGGGTTCCCTGCCAAGTCCAGCCAGGGACACTGGCCTGAACCACGTGCCGAGCTCAGCTAGATTCTCAGGGCCTGAACTGTCTGCCAAGCTCAGCAAGGGATTCTGGGCCCAAAATGCACACATGGTCCAGCCAGAATTTTTGGGCTGGGACTGCACACCAAGCTCAGGTAGGAGCTTATGGCCCAAAGTGCACGCTGTGGTCAGTTATTGACTCAGGGCCCAAACTGTCTGCCAAGCTCAGCCAGGAATTCTGGATTCAAACTGCACACTGTATCCAACCAGAGTCTTAGAGCCAAGACTGTGCCAAAAGCTCCACTAGAGTCTCTAGGCCCAATCTGTCTGCCAAGCACAGTTAGGGACTCTGGCCCTAAACTGCACGCCGAGCTCCACCTGAGTCTCTGGGGCAGAATTGTGCACTGAGCTCAGCCAGGGACTATGGACCGACACTGCACGCTGAATTCAGCCCGGGACTCTGGGCCTATACTGCGTGGATAGTCCAGCCAGAGTCTTGGGGCCGCCAAGCCTTTGCACACAGCTCAGCTAGAGTCTTTGGGCCCAATTTGCCCGGCAAGTCTAGCTAGGGTCTCTGGGCTGAATCTGCGTGCTGACCTCAGCCTGCGTCAGTGCCCCAGAACTGCCCGCTGAGCTGAGCTAGTGTCTTTGGCAGAACTGCTCGTTGAGGTGAGCTAGCGCCTCCGGTGGAACTGAGCGCTCCGCCCAGCCTGCGTCACAGCAGTAGAACTGCAGCTGCGCTGAGCTGGTGTTTAGGGTGGAACTGAGCGCACTGCCCAGCCTGTGTCACAGCAGGAGAAATGCAGTTGCACTGAGCTGGTGCCTAGGTTGGAACTGAGCGCTCCACCCAGCCTGCGTCACAGCCAGAGAACTGCGGCTGCACTGAGCTGGTGCCTCCGGTGGAACTGAGCGCTCCGCCCAACCTGTGTCACTGCTGCACTGAGCTAGTGCCTGGGGCAGAATTCCTTGCTGAGCTGAGCCAGCGTCTCCACGGCACTGGCACTGAGCTGAACCCGGGACTCTGGGACTGAACTGTCTGCCCAGTCCAGTTTGGGTCACAAGGCACCATGAGACCCAAATCCTGTCCAGAGTCCCCTCTCCCGCAGCAACTCCCACCAGCCACCACACCAATCGCCTCCACCGGAAGACTCTGAGCTGCAAACCTCAGCCACTGCTGCTGCTGACGTTGGTGCCGCTGGTGCCGCCGCCGCTGCTGTCTCTGCCGCTGCTGTCCGATCCAAGAAAATCCATGCTCCTCTCGTGTGCAGGGGCACGCAGGTCCTCCGCACCCTGGTCGCTCCGAACCATGGAGCACCTCTGCTGCTGTGGTGTGGTGTGGTGTGGTATTCCTGGCTCAGAAATCTGTGAATTTCCCTGAATTGTTCACTGGAGCTTCCAAACATGGTCCGCACTGCTCGCTGCCATCTTGGGTCCTCTCCAGTTTCTCAAATTTTACAAATAAAAATTTCCCTCTATATTAATATTTCAGAGTACTTGGATTTGGTTCCTAACTCTAGAATGACATAGCTCATCGGCTCTGATGCCCTGTTTGGTTCTCCATCACCTCCTGTACATAAATGGTGTGCACAAAGTCACATAGGGATGCATACATACATGCAAAGAGAACAAATGATATTTTAAAAGATATTATTGGAATTTAATCTATATTACTTCTTAGATGAGATTAGTTATTAAAAAAAATAGTGTGCATAGAATTCACTCAAACTGCAGTTTGATTACCAAAACTCTTTCTTAGAAAAAAGTGATCCTCCATGAATTCATAATGATTCAGTGAGGATAAAGTCATAAGGGTTTGTTGTTTGTTGTTGTTGAAGAAATATTAATAATTGTATTCCTAGAAAGACAAACTTAGAAAAATGACCCATTTTATTTGGGCAGTTGCTTTTTAGACAGCTCTGTAATGCCAGTGAGCTTGGGAAAGGATAATCCACATAAAGAATTTAGCACAATAGCAAATGCTCACTTGTCTCATTATAAATTTCATTCTCTGGGCATGAGTTGCATTCAAAACAGCAGGCTACCATTCCCTCCTTTGAGAATTTTCTGAATCCAGGACCACAATCATCACTGCACACAGAAGGAAGCATCTGAGAAAAGTAGATACAGACTGACGTCAGAAGTTTTACTGATATCTTTCCTCTACATTATATTGTTGTGATACGAATAAGCTTATTTTATATACAAAAACTGAGGGAGCATATGTCTCTTGGTGTTTAATATACTTAATGCAAAGTATATTAAAAGATGAAAACAAATTGATGAAATTGTGAATTGATTTTTTAAACAATTTTATTCAATATGTTACATATACAGTGGGCATAAATTTCTGTAATTGTATATTATTGAATTTTGGTCTGTTTCATTCCTTTATGGGGGATAAATATACTGGGTAGAGTAACTGAGGTTGGCAGCTGTGTCTCTAAGTTTTTCATATACACCACTGTTACTCTCTTCTAAGAATGTCCATAGTGGAATCTGCTGATATCCATATGGGACCTTTATATTAATGAAGCTTCTCCCTTTAAGCTTGCATTTCCCCTCTGTTACAAAGCAAATGTAAATAAAATATGTCAAGGGCTGGTTATTTTTTTGATGTTAGGACTTTGATATTTAAATGGATATTGTATCTAGATGACCACAGAAACTATTGTATTTGGAAATTTATACCACCATTTTACTAGATACAAAGTAAATCCCTTTAGTGTTTCCTTCTTCTCCTCTTGTGCTCATGGTTTATTAATTTGAGCTTGTCATCATATCGCTTGTTAGTTTCCTTGTTGTTTTATCTTCATCATAGTTTGAATTTTCAAAATCTTATGCCTTGTCTTCAAGAATTGACATACTATATTCATTATGAAGTATTCTCTTTGTGTAGCTTTATACTCATGTTTTAATTTTATTTATTTTGATATTCTGTATATTTTAGTTAGATATAATTTTTATCTTTATTGAAGTCCTTTGTCACATAGTCACTCAATGACTTACTGTATGCAAGTTTTAATATCTTATTCTATGTTCCCAGAGGTCACATCTGTCTTTCTTCATTTTTTCAGAATACTCTTATAATCATATTTTAGTTTGTTAACAATTTGTCATTGAGCATACTCTCATTTACATGTATAAATATAACATTTGGGGTCATGTTTATTCAATATTGTTATGATTATGTTTGTTTGTTTCTTCAATGGGATTTGCAAAATTAGAAGCAGAACACTGCTTGTATTATTTCATTCCTGTGTACTATTCCAGTGAATGTTTATATGAGGTTGAACTGATGTGTAGCTTTAAGAAATATGAGACTTAACTTCTTCCCACTGAATTGATATGTAGCTCAGTAGCTACACCTTCAGCTTACATGTTCTTTTCCCTTAGAAAGACTTTTATCATCACTCTTAGAAGAATTATTTACTATACATTTTATATTATCTTACCAACCTGATATATAACTTCAGATAAAACTTGAAGACTTTCTTGAAATTATCATTTTTAAAATGGAATGAAATTTGCAACTAGGATACCTTAAACCACCCATGTAAGAATTCATACCTATAATATCACAAGAGCCATAATAAGAAATTTCTTTTATCAAAGCCAATTTTTATTACTATCAATCCTTCCCCATGCATAGAAGAAAAGTAGACAGACTTTTATTAGTTAAAAAGAACTATTCCATAGTTAAGTGTAACAAACAAGATTCATCAAATGAGCAATTTCTTGTACATGGCATCATCAAAGTATTAAAACATAAACCATTTTATTGCTCATTAACAATATCCAAAGTTGATTTTTTAGAAGCCAAAGTCTGACTGTAAACTGTTTTAAGCTTCTAAGGATCTGTATCACTTTTTTGGCATCCATATGCACCACTTGCGCCAGTGTTTCACAGATATCTATGTAGGTAGCACACACATAATGACATAAAAGTAAAAAAGAAAGAAAGGAAAAACAATGTTATAATTTATAGACTACCTATAGGGTTCCTGAAAATGTTAATTCTTAATTAGGAGTTTTTACAATTTAAGACTTTTGTGTAAAAAAGTTTAAACAGTATAACATAATGATTTTGTCTGGAGAGATGGCTCAGAGGTTAAGAGAATTGCCTGCTCTTCCAAAGGCCCTGAGTTCAATTCCCAACAACCATATGGTGGTTCACAACCATCTATAGAAAAACATCTGGTGCTTGCTTCTTGCGAGCAAGTGTACATGTCACCAAAACACTGTATACCTAAATAAAAAAGTATTTAAAAATTAATTATTTGCATATGTTTACTTTACTCCATTTTTACAATTAGCCTCAGTCGCTTCAACGTTTGTGCCAGAGTTCAAATACAAGAGAAGAAATCACTGTGTGGCAATAAGAATGCTATCAAAACAATATTGCTTACTTTTTTGGAAACAATATCAAATAGAGGTAATGAACTGTTTCATATTAATAATAAAAATCAGAAACAGGCTCTGATATGTCTGAATTTGTCAAAGGATTAATAAAACTGTCACCTTAATAACTGAGAAGAAGAAAAATAATATAGGAGGTTCCTCCAATTGCTTTCTTATTTCACAAACCATTTCATTTCACTAATTTACAATGTGCACACTTAACAGTGTTTAGTGCTGTTTGAGCTAAATCAGAACAGTTAGTTCAAACCCACCTTTTTATTTCCTGTGGCCCACTCCATTGCATCTACTGATAAATGGAGCTGTTGACCACGTGGAAAGTATGGGCTAAAGCTTCCTATCTTCACCTTAAGCCCGAAACTCTGTTGCAAATTTGAAACTTGGAAAATGTCATATTTCTCTCCCAGTTTTTCTCTCTGGATCATATTCACTCTGTCACCAACAGGATTAACGAAGTGAGTCTTCCTCACAAAAGAGTGCAGCTGAAATACAGGCAGCACATTAAAATGTGTATTTCCTTACTTAAGGTCGGAAAATATATTCTGATTTCTTCCAAAAGGAAATCTTAGTAAAAATTCCCAGCAGTGAAATATCAATGAAAGCGACTGGATAAATAAAATTATTGTAATATTCCCAGAATTTTTCTTTTAGTGTCTACCAAGTAATTAGATATACTTGTCAAACAAAACATAGATACACAACACACACAAACAAACATCTAAACCTAAAAATATTCAGAATGATTCAGGGATATACACATAATACAGTGGCACACTGTTTTGCACACACATACACATAGATGCCCAGACACACAAATATACATACAATGATACACAGATAGACAGACATATGCAACAGGGCCTTCACACAGACACACAGATGTAGAAACACTCAAAACACATACACAAGTACTCACATGCATTGCCTGGCAAGTACACAAGCAAGACATACACATACAGAGTGTCATTGAAACACTGATAAATTTATGTTTACATACAAAGGCACATGGAGCGGCAGATAAAATAACAGCACCAAACACATAGAGATACAGATAGACTGCAACACAGATATACATTCATGCAAGCAAATACAGAGAAACCCAACACACACACACACACACACACACACACACACACACCAGAGGCACCTGTAAACACCTTAATTTGACAAATACATACAGGAGGATAATACAGACACAATCACTCATACAAAAAGACATTGATAAACAGACCAACATGCTCACTTCCACCAATAAATAAAAAGATAGACAGGTTGACATAAAAACGTACATATACAGCCATACAATTATACAAACAGATGCAAAGCAACGCTAACACATTCAGATAAGTGATAAGTATATATTCACACAACTAAACACAATTGTATGTATTAAACGGAATTCCAGATTTGTTTCCTGTGTGATTAGTCTCAGAAACAAAAGTAAGGACCCTAGTGTCTATAGTGGGGGGCAGAATCAGTAGAGAAAATTTGTCATCCCCTGCAATTATGGCAACATATTTGACAAGTAATGAACAAGGAATCATCTTCTCATAAAGGAGAGGATTCATTAAGGAAACAGTGATTATATTTCCAGTATTAGAAAAAGTGTGATACTGTTTAGGTTCTCTGTATCAAAATCCATGATCTTCATTGAAAAATGTGCCTTCCCCACAACTGACTTGACATTCTGCATATTTGTTAATCTCTAGATTTCATTCCTCAGCTGGAAAATATACATAAATCTTCCTAATTTAAAAATTTTCCTATTCCACTCAGATTTGGTCTGTGAGAGACTTTAAAAGAGTATGACATTGATGACACCAAATACATTCCAAGAGAAGAAACAATACCTCTGTGCAATTAACGTTGAGTTTGTGCTTATAGATCATTGGCCGGTGATCTACCAGTAGAAAAGTCATCTCATGGAGTGGATGGGCCATAACATACACAGCATTGTATATGTGATAAAAGCCATGTCAAAAGTCTGTTCCATTAGCCAATTCAATTATGTATTGGATGTGCATTTCTTCAGTGTTTTTAATTTAGATGACAAGACATCACAGTTAAAATACATCCACTCCAGGCTTGCCAGATATTTGTGTGAGTATTTGAATAGGTTCAATGATTGAAAAAAAATTTTTTTAACCTAAAATATCAGCATGGTGGTGTGCAAAAACAAAAGTTAAATGCAATGAGTCAAGGGTAAAGTCCCTTGTATTGATACTGACATCCCACTGTGAGGTAGTGAGCCATATTCTCTGCATACTTAGAGAGTCCCACACTTTTGAGCTCATAGCTAGAGTACTATCGATGTCACCATAAAGGATAACGACATTTGTGGACGATGTCATTATTTGGTTGTAATATACTTCAGCTCTTGACATGTATAACTGCATGTTGACTGGGATCGTGTTCACAAAGGCAAAGCAGACTGTATTTTTTTCCATCTCTCTTCCCAAATACCACAGAAATTCAATACCCACATCATTGTCTGAGATTACTAGACCAATCCAGTTCCAGCTGAAGTAAAGAATAAAGGAGACCATGGCCAGGGCAAGAGATATGTCCTTGGGGGCCATGTGAATCAGATATGGAAATTGCTCATGATCATCCAGGACTGGATGGAAAGGTCCATAGGTGAGGTGAAGCATCTAACACATGGGAAGCAGCATGAGTCAGCATGTATTTCTAAGAACTTTCATACACTTTTTTTTTGCAAAATGCTCTAGAGATACCCATTAGTTATTACTTGTTCACTCCTCCCTATTTCAAACAAGGAAATGCCAAAGCCCTATCATATCTGTATAGGAAGTACACTTAAACAAGTAGATTGACATAATTATGAGGCCAGCCTTCTTCTTAAACTCTTTTGTCATCTCTGAATTGCTCCAAAGAAGACATGATTTCAGAAATTCCCACCTAACAAAATCTCACCTCCTGAGGTTGTAAGATGTATGTCTGATATGCTTCTGATGTTTCCCAGTTTGGACCGGTAAGCAACACATTACACAAAGGTTTCATGTCACAGTGGTAATTAGGTAAAAGATCATAAAGCTCATTTTCTAATTCAGCACTCAACCATTCATATACTTTTAACAGAGGCATACAACCAGCTGCTAGGTCTCTAAATTTAAGAGAAATATTTGGCAAAAGATGAGAGTTCCTGTTGACTTCATCCAAGGAAAAGGCCAAGGCCAGATCAAACTGGTGTTTTTTAGTTAGTTTGCTATAAAAAAGGATAGAGTGTTTATTATGGACATAGATCTATAGCTAATCATTTGTAGTCAGTGCAAGGCATATCCTGTACTAGGCAGTATTGCATTTTACCCCTAATTATTGAAACAAATGTTTTGTGTTGTGAGATTGTGATGGCATCAGAAGCTGGAAACTTGTGAAAGATTTAAACAGCCATAGGAGTGTTTCTTCCATATATAACATGTGTTATTGACATCTACCACAAAAAATGTTTCCATCTCTGATTTTTTAGTGCTTTGTTAGTAAGTAAAGGCAAGACCAATGGCTTGATAAAAATATTTCTGATCAAGTCTGTAATTTGAAATTATTGAGCAATATAAACAATACATTTATTGGGCAATGTAGTTAACATATCCCCTTATCGCCATCCTAATCTTATTTGTATTTTCTCTGAGTTAATCTCTTGTGAAAGGAAAATCTTTTCCTAAAGTTTTATATTTAAATAAATTCATAAAAGAAAAACACATTTGGTCAAAGATATATGTATGCATGTGTAGGAATGGCCATGAGCAATGATCATTTGGGCCACAAGAGGGCAATAGAATTTCAAATTATACTTTGGTGTAATCTAATCAGACTTTACATGCACAAGGGCACACTTGCTTCAAGTGAGTCTTCTAGAGATTAAGAGCTCTGAGTGCAGAGATTAAGGTCAGACACCACAATCCCAGTATCATTCATCTGCTTTCTGCTTACACACACATGTGATTTAGTCATACTGCTTATATCCTAGTAACAAAATTTTCTTCTAGAAAATGTCTTTTGACTCCCCTTATGTTAACAATAACAACACTAGAATCCTACTGAGAAGTAGAACATTAATAAATTGCAGTAAATTTTTGACATGCTAATATTAAATGATGAAACATAGAAGTATACAAAATAAAATACCTGGACAAAGTTTGTGCTTTTTCTCATTTATGCTTGGTCATACGTATAAGCCAGTGATTGTAGAAGTATGCAAATGAATTAAGGAGCAACAGGAACCTATAGAAACTTCCTAGTGGACAGATCTGCTACTTCCATTCTCAATACAGCTTCAGAAGGCACAGAATGACGACATGCAAGGACTTTGATAGAGTAACTGTGTGTCTATGTAAATGGTCTCAACCATTTGGTCACAATAATCACTGGTCCAAGAATATGCACCAAGAACGACACACCAGTGAAAGGTCTATCAGCATACTTGCATGTATATAGGCTATAACTAATTGAACTAGTATGGGACTTCTTTTAGCAATAAATCACTGGCTATTGTGCAACTGGAAACTGTGAATAAGAGAGATATATTTGCTGGATCAAGGTTCAGTCTTTTCTTTGTTCAGCATCCAGCCTTTAAGTGTGCCTAAGTGGAAGAAAAACTGATTACTCTCTGATTGAAGTAAAAGTAGAAATATCCCAATGGGTCTTTAAAAGATTTAAAGTTCTTTCTTGGTGTGCATGCTGTGAGAACATGACTAAGGACTCAGAGCATTGTGTTGATCTACATCTTAAGATACCTCCTGAAATATATATTATGATATTTTCATAGAAAATATAAAAGCACTTACTACATATTCAGAAGTTTATTTCAATCCTCTAGGTGCATGGGCCTCTGTACTGGTTCAATGGCAAAAGGACAACTTAACAAAAAACTCCTTTCTTTATCTTCATTCTGCTTCAATCTCCAAAAGCATCCGGAATGAATAAGACTGACCATGAGAATTGGAATGTTCAGGAGCAAGAAGAGGAAAGTCAAAGTGAAGATATCTCTTCTGCCTTAATCCTGGACAATGTAGAATGTGAAGTGCCATGCAGATCAACATATCAGATGGGCACTTATGTATTTTCATCTTTTTTCTCTAATCAAAGAAGAAGCTGCTTGAATATTCACGATCCCTGCTCCTGACCCTTGCAGGAATTCTAAAAACTCTATATCCCGGGGCTTGGCATATGATGTCCACAGTTCATGTGATAAACATGGTAGGTAAATACATATGAAGATAATTCAGTCTTAGGTTCCATGACATCACTCATATTTGTGAACTTTAAAGTCCCTAGGAGGAAGGCATTTAGTTTAAATTTAGTCCCTGAAATGTCTTAACAAGCTGATTATTTGAACACAAATAGCAATGATGTCAGTGAATTGAGTCTGAAAATCCACAGTGAGACATGCAGTAATGGGTTAGGAAGGACTCACAATGCTCCAAGTCATGGGGACACAATGGGAATTGTATTGCCATGTCTAAGTCAGAGGGTGGCAATTCAAGTTTAGAGCAATGGAAACTCACAGAGCTTACACAGTGGGGACTATGCTACACATGTCACATGTATGTGATATACTAACCAAACCTTTCCATCTATTGTCTTGAAAATCCATAACCAGGCCCAATCCAGAAATATACTGAATCCTATTGTATCCAAAATCATCTACTTAGCCACAGACCCACATTTTATTTACATATTCGAGCTTGATATTTAAAGGTTCAACAGGATCTAGAGAGAAACATCAGACCTGTGTTCCTAATTTCAAATTATAAGAAAGACATATCAACCCTACAAGCAATCAATAATTTTTGAGTTCTAAATAACGATCTCCTTTCCAGATAATCAGTTCTCACAGATCAATAACTTCTTCTGTGCCATTTTCTCCTCATTATCGTTGATTTGATAGCAGACATGCATTACTCTACTATTTCACCCTTCAGCAATCACACGTGTAGAACTACAGTTCTAGGGAAAAAAGAACAGTTTCTCGACATTTTATAAGTCAGGAAACTTGTTGCACACTTCTGAGATGCGTTTGTGCAACTTTTCAGAAATGAGTTTTTTGCTTAAATAGACTTGTGTTAGAATGCACTAGTTTTGCCTATCTGTGCAGTAGTACAGATTCTGAGTACGTAACTGTGTTTGATGAAATCAGCATTTCTCATGCTTCGCTGTGAGTAGGGGAGCTCAGTTTTAGTCACAGTAGCTCCTACAAGTGTTTCCTCAGTGTGTTCACATTTGCTTAGAAACAGTGTATTTGCTGGCAGAAACTTGCATTACTGTGCCATTTCACCCTTCGGCAAACACATGTGTAGAAGGACAGTGCTAGCAGAAACGACAGTTTCTCGATGTTTTCTAACTCAGGGAACAAGCTGCACTCTTCAGAGATGCATTTTTGCAACTTTGTCTGAAACGGGTTTTTTGCCTAAAGAGACTTGCATTAGAACGCAATTGCCTATTTGCGCAGAAGTACAAATTCTGAGTATGTAACTGTGTTTGATGAAATCAGCATTTCTCTTGCTTCCCTGTGAGTAGGGAAGCTCAAGTTTAGGCACAGCTCCCACAAGGGTTTCCTCAGTGTGTTCACATTTGCTTAGAAACAGTGTATTTGCTGGCAGAAACAGGCGTTACTGTGCCGTTTCACCCTTCAGCAAATACATGTGTAGAAGAACAGTACTAGCAGAACCGACAGTTTCTCGACATTTTCTAACTCAGGGAACAAGCTGCAGACTTCTAAGATTCATTTTTGCAACTGTTTCTGAAACAGGTTTTTTGCCTAAAGAGACTTGCATTAGAATGCACTAGTTTTGCCTATCTGTGCAGAAGTACAGATTCTGAGTTGTAACTGTGTTTGATGAAATCAGCATTTCTCTTGCTTCGCTGTGAGTAGGGGAGCTCAGGTTTAGTCACAGTAGCCCCCACAAGTTTTTCCTCCGTGGGTTAGGGTTAGCGGTTAGGGTTAGGGTTAGCATTTCGGTTAGGGTTAGGGTTTGGGTTAGTGTTCCTTTAGGGTTAGGCTTACAGTTAGGGTTAGGTTTAGATTTAGGGTTAGTGTTAGAGTAGGGGTAGGGTTAATGTTAGGTTTAGGGTTATGGTGGTGTAAGGGTTAGTGTTAGGTTTAGTGTTAGGGCTAGGGTTTGGGTTAGGTTTAGGTTTAGGGTTATTGTTAGGGTTAGGGTTAGGGTTAGTGTTCAGTTTAGGATTAGGCTTAGTGTTAGGGTGTCGGTTAGTGTTAGGGTTATGGTAGGGTTAGGGCTTGGGTTTGGGTTAAGGTTATGGTAGGGTAAGGGTTATGGTTATTGTTAGGGTTAGGTTTAGAGTTAGGGATAGGTTTAGTGTAGAGTTAGGGTTTGGGTTAGGGTGAGGGTTAGATTTAGGTTTATGGTAGTGTTAGGATTAGGGTTAGGGTTATAGTGTAGGGTTAGGGTTGGAGTTGGGTGATGGTTTGGGGTTGGCGTTAGAGTTAGTGTAAGGGTTAGAGTTAGGGTTTGGGTTAGGTTTAGGGTTAGATTCAGGATAAAGGTTAGGTTTGGGGTTAGTGTTAGGGGTCGGGTTAGGGTTAGGGTTATATTTACAGTTAGGGATAGGGTTGGGTTAGGGTTAGCGTAGGGTTAGTGTTAGGGTCTTGGTTAGGGTTGGGGTTTAGGTTATAGTTAGTGTTACTGTTAGGGTTAGGGTTAGGGTTGGAGTTGGGTTTGGGTTTGGGTTAGGGTTAGTGTTAGGGTTAGGGATAGGGTTAAGTATAGTGTTAGGGTTATCTTTAGAGTAGGCTTAGGGTGAGGGTTAGCGTTAGAGTTAGGGTTAGGGATATGGTAGGATTATGGTTAGGGTTAAGGTTAGGTTTATGGTATGGTTAGGGTTAGGATTAGGGTTAGAGTTAGTGTTAGGTTTAGGGCTAGGGTTAGGTTTAGGGATAGGGTTAGGAATAGGTATAGTGTTAGGGTTAGGGTTAGGCATTAAGGATAGGGTTAGGGTTACTGTTACGGTTAGGTTTAGTGTTAGGCTTAGGTTTAGAGTTAGGGTTAGATTTAAGGTTAGGGTTAGAGTAGGGTTGGAGTAAGGTTAGGGATATGTTTAGGGTTATGGTAGGGTTAGGGTTAGGATTATTGTTAGGGTTAGGGTTAGTTTTAGAGTTCAGTTAGGGTTAGGCTTAGCTTTAGGGTTAGGGTTAGGGTTAGGGTTATGGCAGGTTAGGGTTAGGTTTAGGGTTAGGGTTATGATAGGGTAAGGGTTATGGTTATTGTTAGGGTTAGAGTTAGGGTTAGGGTTAGGGTGGAGTTGGGTGCTCGTTTGGATTTGGCCTTAACGTTAGGGTTAGGTTTATGTTTAGGGTTAGTGTCAGGTTTAGCGTCAGGATATTGGTTAGCGTTAGGTTTTTGTTACGGTTGGTGTTAGTGTTAGGGGTAGGGTTGGGGTTAGGGTTAGAGTAGGGTTAAGGTTAGGGATAGGTTTAGGATTAGGGTTAGGTTTAAGATTTTGGCAGGGTTAGGGTTAGTCTTAGGGTTGGAGTTGGGGTTGGGGTTAGGGTTATGATAGGGTTAGGGTTACAGTTAGGGTTAGGGTCAGGGTTATGGTAGGGTTAGAGTTAGGGTAGGGTTATGGTTATGATTAGGGAAGGGTTAGGGTTATGGTAGGGTTAGAGTTAGGGTTAGGGTTAGGGTTATGATAGGGTTAGTGTTACAGTTAGGGTTATGGTTATGGTTAGGGTTAGGGTTAAGGTTGTGTTTAATGTTAGTGTTAGGTTTAGGGTTATGGTAGGGGTAGGTTTAGTGTTAGGTTTAGGGTTAAGTATAGGCTTAGTGTTAGGGTTCAGTTTATGGTTAGGCTTAGTGTTAGGGTTAAGGTTAGAGTTAGGGTTAGGGTTAGGGTAGGGTTACGGTTTAGGTTAGGGTTAGGGTTAGGGTTAGGGTTAAAATTGGGGTTATGGGAGGGAAAGTGTTAGGGTTATGGTTAGGGTTAGATTCAGGGATAGGTTTAGGGTTGGAGTTGGGTGCCAGTTTGGTGTTGGCATTAGGGTTAGAGTTAAAGTTTGGTTTTGGGTTAGGGTCAGGATAAGGGTTATCGTTAGGGTTAGAGTTAGGTTTAGGTTAGGGTTACAGTTAGGGCATGGTTACGGTTAGGCTTAGGGTTAGGGTTAGGCTTGGTTAGGTTTAAGGTTAGTGGTAGGGTTATGGGTGTGGTTAGGGTTAGGATTAGGGTTAGTGTTAAGGTTGTATTTAGGGTTTGGGTTAGGGGTTAGTATTAGGTTTTGGGTTACTATTACGGTAAGGTTTAGTTTTAGGCTTAGGGTTAGGGTTTGGGTTAGAGTTAGGGTTTGTGTTAGGGTAGGGTTAGGGTTAGGGTTGTGGTAGGTTTAGGGTTAGGGTCAGTGTTAGGGCTAGGGTTAGGGTTAGTGTTAGTGTTAGGGTTATTTTAGGGTTAGCGTTGGATTTTTGGTTAGGATTAGGGTGACGGTTAGGTTTAGGGTTACTGTTAGGGCTATGGCTAGGGTTAGGGGTTAGGGTTAGGGTTAGGGTAAGGTTTAGTGTTTGGGTTATGTTTAGGGTTAAGGTTAGGGTAGGAGTTACGGTTAGTTTTAGGGTAACATCAGGGTTAGGGTTATGGTAGGGTTAGGGTTAGGGTTAGGTTTAGGCTTAGGATTAGGGTTCAATTTAGTATTAAGCTTAGTGTTAGGGTTAGGGTTAGAGTTAGGTTTAGGGTTAGGGTAGGGTTAGGGTTTGGGATAGTGTTAGGGTTAGGCTTAGGGTTAGGGTTAGGGTAGGGTTATGGTTTAGGTTTAGAGTTAGGATTTTGTTTAGCGCTGTAGTTGGGTGCTGGTTTGGTGTTGGTGTTAGGTTTAGGGTAGGGTTACCGTCAGGATAAGGATAGGGTTAGTGTCAGGGGTAGTGTTAGGGTTAGGGTTAGGGTAGGGTTAGGGTTAGGTTTAGGGTTTGATTTCGGGTTAGGTTTAAGGTTAGGGTTAGGGTTCGTGTTAGGGTTAGGGTTAGGGTTTGGATTAGGGTTAGGGTTAGATTTAGGGTTGGTGTTTGGGTTGGGGTTAGTATTAGGGTTAGGGTTAGGGTTAGGGTTTAGGGTTAGGATTATGGTTAGGGTTAGGCTTAGGGTTAGGGTTAGGTTTAGTGTTATGGTTTGGGTTAGGGTTAGGGTTAGAGTTAGGGTTAAGGTTCAGGTAGGGTTAGGGTGTAGGTTTGGTCAGGGTTAGTTTGAGGGTTAAGGCTATGATAGGGTTAGGGGTACTGTTAGGGTTAATGTTAGGGTTAGAATTAGGTTTAGCGTTGGAGATGGGTGCTGGTTTGGGGTTGCTGTTATGGTTATGGTTTGGGTAGCTTTAGGTTTAGGTTTAGGGTAAGCATAAGTGTTAGCGTTAGGTTTTGGGTTAGGGTTAGGGTTAGGTTTAGGGTTAGGGTTAGCGTTAGCGTTCATGTTAAGGTTAGGGTTATTGTTAGCGTTAGGGTTAGGTTTAGGGATAAGTTTAGGGTTAGGGTTAGGGTTGCAGTTCAGGTTACACTTATTGTTAGGGTGAGGGGTAGGTAGGGTTAGGGTTCAATTTATGATTAGGTTTATGGTTAGGGTTAGGGTTCATGTTACCGTTAGGGTTAGGGTTTGGGTTAGGGTTAGGGGTATGGTTAGGGTTGGAATTAGGTTTATGGTTAGTGTTAGGGTTAGGGTTACGTCTAAGGTTAAGTGTGGTTTAGAGTTAGGGTTCATATTAGTGTTAGTGTTAGGGTTTAGGTTAGGGTTAGTGGTAGGGTTATGGTTAGGGTTAACGTCGGTGTTAGGGTTAGGGTTAAATTAGGTTTACGGTTAGGGTTAAGTTTAGGGTTAGGTTTAGGTTTAGGGTTAGGGTTAGTGGTTAGGGTTAGGGTTACTGTTAGGGTTAGGGTTAGGGTAAGGGTTAGGGTTAGGGTAGGGGTAGGGGTAGGTTTAGGGTTATGGTAGTGTAAGGGTTTGGGTTAGAGTTAGGTTTAGGGTTATTGTTAGGGTTAGGGTTAGTGTTAAGGTTATGGTAGGGTAAGAGTTAGGGTTATTGTTAGGGTTAGGCTTAGAGTTGGGGTTAGGTTTAGGGTAGAGTTAGATTTTGGGTTAGGGTTAGAGTATGGGTTATGGTTAGGGTTTATGGTAGGGTTAGGATTAGGGTTAGGGTTAGAGTTAGGGTTAGGGTTAGGGTTGGAGTTGAGTGCTGGTTTGGGGTTGGCGTTAGGGTTACGGTAAGGGTTAGGGTTAGGTTTAGGGTTAGATTTAGGGTTAGGGTCAGGATAAGTGTTAGGGTTAAGGTTAGGTTTATGGGTAGGGTTAGGGTTAGTGTTAGGGTTATGTTTAGGGTTAGAGATAGGGTAGGGTTAGGGTCAGGGTTAGCATAGGGTTAATGTTAGGGTTTTGGTTAGGGTTGGGGTTTCGGTCATGGTTAGTGTTACTGTTAGGGTTATGGTTAGGGTTAGGGTTGGAGTTGGGTTTCGGGTTGGGGTAGGGTTAGGGTTAGGGTTACTGTTAGGTTTAGGGTTAGACTTAGGGTTATGGTTAGAGTTAAAGTTAAGATTAGGATTAGGGTAGGGTTAGTGTTAGGATTCGGGTTTGGGTTAGCGTTAGGGTTAGGGCTAAGTTTATGGTTTGGGAGTTAGTGTTAGTGTTAGGGATAGGGTTAAGTATAGTGTTAGGGTTATCTTTAGTGCTAGGCTTAGGATGAGGGTTAGCATTAGAATTATGGTTAGGGATACAGTAGGATTAGGGTTAGGGTTAAGATTAGAGTTGGGTTAGGTTTATGGTATGGTTAGGGTTAGGATTAGGGTTAGGGTTAGGAATAGGGTTAGTGTTAGGGTTAGGTTTAGGATTAGGGTTAGGCATTAGGGATAGGGTTAGGGTTACTGTTAGGTTTAGGTTTCGTGTTAGGCTTAGTCTTAGGGTTAGGGTTAGAGTTAACGTTAGGGTTAGGGTTAGGGCTAGGGTAGGGATAGGGTTAGGGTAGGGTTAGGATTAGGCATTAGGGATAGGGTTAGGGTTACTGTTAGGGTTAGGTTCATTGTTAGGCTTAGGTTTAGGGTTAGGGTTAGAGTTAAGGTTAGGGTTAAGGTACGGTTAGGGTTAGGGTAGGGATAGGTTTAGGGTTATGGTAGAGTTAGGGTTAGGGTTAGGATTACTGTTAGGGCTAGGGTTAGGGTTAGTTTTAGAGTTCGATTTAGGGATAGGCTTAGCGTTAGGGTTAGGGTTATGGCAGGTTAGGGTTATGGTAGGGTTAGGGTTAGTGTTATGTATGGTAGGGTTAGAGTTAGCGTTTCGGTTAGGGTAGAGTTGGGTGCTCGTTTGTATTTGGCTTTAGGGTTAGAGTTATTTTTACGGTTAGGGTTATTGTCGGGTTTAGGGTCAGGATATTGGTTAGTGTTAGGTTTTGGGTTATGGTTAGTGTTAGTGTTAGGGGTAGGAGTAGGGTTAGAGTTAGGGTATGGTTAAGGTTAGGGTTAGGATTAGGGTTAGTGTTAAGATTGTGGTAGGGTTAAGATTAGGCTTACGGTTGGAGTTAGGGTTGGGATTAGGGTTAGGTTTATGGTTAGATTTAGGATTATGTTTAGGGTTAGAGTTAGGGTGTAGGGTTAGAGTAGGGTTAGGGTAAGAATTGGCGTTAGGGTTAGGGTTAGGGCTAGGGTTAGGGTTAGGGTTTAGGATTAGGGTTAGGTTCAGTTTTAGGGTTAGGTTTAGCGTTAGACTTAGGGTTAGGGTTAGGACTAGAGTTAGGGTTAGGTTAGGGTTAGGGTTAGGGTTAGGGTTAGGTTTAGGGTTAGGAGTCAATTTAGAGTTAGCCTTAGTTTTACGGCTGGCGTTGGGGTTATGGTTAGGTTTAAGTTTAGGGTTAGGTTTCAGTTTAAGGTTAGGCTTAGTGTTAGGGTTTGGGTTAGAGTTAGGTTTAGGTTTATGGTAGGGTTAGGCTTTGGGATAGTGTTAGTGTTAGGGTAAGGGTTAGGGTTATTTTAGGGTTAGGGTTATGTTAGGGTTAGGGTTATGTTAGGGTTAGGGTTAGAGTTAGAGTTTTGTTTAGTGTTGTAGGTTGTTGCTGGTTTGGTGTTGGCATTAGGTTTAGGTTTAGGGCTAGGGTCAGGATAATGGTTAGCATTAGGTTTTGGGTTAGTGTTGGATTAGGGGAGGATTTGTGTTAGAGTTAGGTTTAGGGTATGGCTTTAGGGTTAGGTTTAAGATTAGGGTTAGGGTTCGTGTTAGGATTAGGGTTAGATTTAGGGTTGGTGTTTCGGTTGGGGTTAGTGTTAGTATTATGTTTAGGGTTAGGGTTAAGGGTTACAGTTAGGGTTACAGTTAGGTTAGGCTTAGGGTTAGAGTTAGGGTTTGTGTTAGGGTTTGGGTTAGGTTTAGGGTTAGGGTTAGGATTAGTGTTATGGTTTGGTTTAGGGTTAGGCTTAGGGTTAGTGTTAGGGTTAGAGTTAGGCTTAGGTTTCAGGGAGGGTTAGGGTTTGGGTTCAGTTAGGGTTAGTTTGAGAGGTACGGTTATGGTAGGGTTAGGGGGACTGTTAGGGTTGCTGTTAGGGTTAGAATTAGGTTTAGCGTTGGAGATGGGTGCTGGTTTGGGGTTGGCGTAATGGTTATGCTCTGGGTTATGTTTAGGTTTAGGTTTAGGTTTAGGTTTAGGTTTAGGTTTAGGTTTAGGTTTAGGGTAAGCCTAAATGTTAGCGTTAGGTTTTGGGTTAGGGTTAGGGTTAGGGTTAGGGTTAGGGTTAGGGTTAGGGTTAGGGTAGGGTTCGTGTTAGGGTTAGTGTTAGCGTCCGTGTTAGGTTTAGGGTTCGTGTTAGGGTTGGCGTTGGGGGTAGATTTAGGAGTAGGTTTAGCGTTAGGATTAGGGTTGGGGTTTAGGTTACAGTTAGGGTTAGGGTAGGGTTAGGGTTAGGGTTTGGTTTATTGTTAGGTTTAGGGTTCGTGTTAGGGTTAGGGATAGGATTAGGGTTAGTGTTAGGGGTATGGTTAGGGTTGGGATTAGGTTTACGGTTGGTGTTAGTGTTAGGGTTAGGGTTACAGTTAGGGTTACGGTTAGGGTTAGGCTTAGGGTTAGAGTTAAGTTTCAGGTTAGTGTTAGTGTTATGGTTTAGGTTAAGGTTAGTGTTAGGGTTATGGTGAGGTTTAAGGTTGGGGTTAGTGTTAGGGTTAGAGTTATGTTAGGGTTAGTTTTAGGGTTAGGGTTAGGGTTAGGGTTAGCAGTTAGGGTTAATGTTAGGTTTAGGGTTACTCTTAGGGTTAGGTATAGGGTTAGGCTTAGGGTTAGGGTTAGGGTTAGGGTTAGGATTAGGGTAGGAGTAAGGTTAGTGTTAGGTTTAGTGTTATGGTAGTGTAAGGGTTAGGATTAGGGTTAGTGTTAGGGCTAGGGTTTGGGTTAGAGTTAAGTTTAGGGTTATTGTTAGGGTTAGGGTTAGGGTTAGTGTTAGGGTTCAGTTTAGGCTTAGGCTTAGTGTTAGGGTTACGGTTAGTGTTAGGGTTATGGTAGCATTAGGGTTAGGGTAAGGGTTAAGGTTATGGTCGGGTAAGGGTTATGGTTATTGTTAGGGTTAGGGTTAGAGTTAGGGTTAGATTTAGGGTAGAGTTAGGGTTTGGGTTAACGTTAGGGTTAGGTTTAGGGTAGGGTTAGGATTAGAGTTAAGGTTAGATTTAGGGTTAGTGTTAGGGTTGTAGTTCGGTGCTAGTTTGTTGTTGGCGTTAGGGTTAGGGTAAGCGTTAGGGTTAGGATTCTGGTTAGGGTAGGGTTAAGGTCAGGATATGGGTTTGGGGTAGGGTTTGGGTTAGGGGTAGGGTTAGAGTTAGGGTTAGGGTTATGTTTAGGGTTAGGGATAAGGTAGGGTTAGGGTTAGGGTTAGCGTATGGTTAGTGTTAGGGTTATAATTAGGGTTGGGGTTTATGTCATGGTTAGTGTTACTGTTAGGGTTAGGGTTAGGTTTAGGGTTAGAGTTGGGTTTGGGGTTGGGATAGGGTTAGGGTTAAGGTTAGGGTTAGTGTTAGTATTAGGTTTAGGGTTAGACTTAGGTTTATGGTTAGGGTTAGAGTTAGGGTAGGGTTAGTGTTAGGATTAGGGTTAAAGTTAGGGTTAGGGTTAGGGCTACAGTTAGATTTTGGGGGTTAATGTTAGTGTTAGGGATAGGGATAAGTATAGTGTTAGGGTTATCTTTTGAGCTAGGCTTAGCGTGAGGGTTAGCGTTAGAGTTAGGGTTAGGGATACGGTAGAAATAGGGTTAGGGTTATGGTTAGGGTTAGGGTTAGGTTTACGGTACACTTAGGGTTAGGATTGTGGTTAGGGTTAGTGTTAGGTTTAGGGCTAGGGTTAGGGTTAGGAATAAGGTTATTGTTAGGTTTAGGGATAGGTTTAGGGTTATGGTAGGGTTAAGATTAGTTTTAGGGCTAACATTAGGGTTAGGCTTAGGGTTATATTAGGATTAGGGTTAGGATTAGGGTTAGGTTTAGGGTTAGGGTTAGACCTAAGGTTAGAGTTAGGGTAGGGTTAGGGTTAGGGTTAGCGTTAGGGTTAGGGGTTAGGGTTAGGCTTACGCTTAGGTTTAGGCTTGGGTTAAGGTTAGGGGTCAGGGTTAGTGTTAATATTAGTGTTAGGATCCTAACTTTTATCCTAACTCTACCTTAACCCAGATCCTAATCTTAACACTAGCCCTACCCTAAGCCTACCCTAACCCTAGCCCTCACCCTAAGCCTAAGCCTAACCCTAAAGCTAACCCTACCTGAACCCTACCTGAACCTTAGCCCTAACCCTAACCCTAAGCCGAAGCCGAAGCCTAACCCTAAACGTAACCCTACCTCTAAACATAACCCTACCCAAAACCCTAACACTAAACCTAACCCTAACCTGAACCCTACAATAACACTATAGCGAACCCTAACCCTATCCCTACCCTAACCCTATCCCTACCCTAACCCTAACTCTAACCCTAAACCTAACCCTAACACTAACCCCAACCCTTCAATAACCTTAAACTTAACACTAACCCTAACCCTAATCCTAACCCTAAACCTAACACTAACTTTTATCCTAACCCTACCCTAACCCTAACCCTAGCCCAACCATAACGTTATCCTAACCCTAACTCAAACCCTAACCGTAACCGTACAGTAACCATAACCCTAACCCTAACCCTACCCTAATGCTAACTCTAACTCTAACCCTTTCCCAGCCCTAAGCCTAAGGCTAAGCCTAACCCTATCCCTACCCTAATCCTGACGCTAACCCTAACCCTAACCCTAACCCTACAATAACCAAACCCTAACCCTGACCCTAAACCTACCCTAACCCTAACCCTAATCCTAACCTTAACTCAAACGCTAACCCTTCAATAACCTTAACCTTAACCATAACGCTAACCTTAATCCTTACCCTACCCTAACCCTAATCATAATTCGAAACCTACAATAACCAAACCCTAACCCTAAACCTAAACCTAACATTAACCCTAGCCCTACCCTAACCAAACCCTAACCATAACCATAAACCTAACACAAACACAAACCCTAACCCTAACCCTAACTCTAACCCTAACCCTAACCCTACGCTAACCTTAAACCTAACCCTAACCATAAGCCTAGCCCTAAACCTAATCCTAACCCTAACACTCACCCTAACCCTAAGCCTAAGCCTAAACCTAACCTTAACTCTAACCCAAACCTTCATCCTAACCATAACCATTACCCTAACCCGAACCCTAAAATAACCCTAACCCTAACCCCACCCTAACCCTAAACTAACCCTAATTCTAACCCTAACACTAACACTAACACTAACCATGCAATAACCCTAACCTTAACCCTAAACCCTAACCCTAACACTAACTTTTATCTTAACCCTACCCTAACCCTAACCCTACAATAACCCTAACCCTAACCATGACCCTAAACCTACCCTAACCCTAACCCTAATCCTAACCTTAACCCAAACCCTAACCCTTCAATAACCTTAACCTTAACCTTAACCGTAACCCTAATCCTAACCCTAACGCTTACCCTACCCTAACCCTAATCATAACTCGAACCCTAACACCAAACCTACAATAACCAAACCCTAACCCTAACCCTAAACCTAACCTTAACCCTAGCCCTACCCTAACCATACCCTAACCCTAACCCTAAACCTAACCCAAACACAAACCTTAACCCTAACCCTAACTCTAACCCTAACCCTAACCCTACCCTAACCCTAAACCTAACCCTAACCCTAACCCTAAGCCTACCCCTAAACCTAACCCTAACCCTAACACTCACCCTAACCCTAACCCTAAGCCTAAGCCTAAACCTAACCTTAACCCTAACCCAAACCTTCACCCTAACCATAACCATTATCCTAACCCTAACCCTACAATAACCCTAACCCTAACACTACCCTAACCCTAAACCTAACTCTAACCCTAACACTAACCCTAAACATTCAATAATCCTAACCTTAACCCTAACCATAACACTAACCCTAATCCTAACACTAACTTTTATCCTAACCCTACCCTAACCCTAACCCTAACCCTAACCCTAACCCTAACCCTAACCCTAACCCTAACCCTAACCCTAACCCTAACCCTAATTATTACTGTAACCCTATCCCTAACCATAAAAGTAACCCTATAATATCCCTAACCCTAAACCTAACCGTACCCTAACCTGACCCTAACCCTAACCCTAACTCTAACCCTAACCTAGCCCTAACACTATCCCTAAGACTAACGCTAAACCTAACCTGATCACTAACCCTAACCCAAATCCTAACCCTAACCTTTTACTAACCCTAAACCTACCCCTAACCCTAACCCTAACCCTAACCCTAACCCTAACCCTAATCCTAATCCTACACTAACCCTAATGCTAACCCCCACCCTAAGCCTAAGCCTCACCCTAAACTTAACCCTAACCCTAACCCTAACCCTTACCTTATCCCTAACCCAAGCCCTAATGCTAACTCTAACCCTAACACTAACACTACAATAACCCTACCCATAATCCTACCATTAGCCCTAACCCTAAAACTAACACTAACACTAACCCAAATCCTAACAATAACCCTAACCCTAACCCTAATGTTAAGCCTAACCCTAAGCCTAAGGCTAGCAATAAGACTAACCCTAAACTTAACCCTAAACCTAACACAAACCCTAACATTAACTGTAACCCTACAATAAACCTAACCCTAACTGTACCCCTAACCCAACCCTTACCCTACAATAACCCTAAATGTATCCCTAACCATAATTCTAACCCTAACACTACCCTAACCCTAACGATAACCCTAACTCTAAACCTGACCCAGGGCAAAGCCTAAGCCTAACCCTAACCCTAATTCTAACCCTAATCCTACAATACCCCTAACTCCAACCCTAAGCCTAACACTAAACCTAACACTAACCCTAACCCTAATGCAAACCCTAACCCTAACCTTAACCCTAATGCTAACCTAACCCTAAGCCTAAGACTAAACCTAAACTTAACCTTAACATTTACACCTAACATAACACTAACCTTAACCCCTAACCCTAACTCTAATCCTAACCCAGCCCTAACCTTAACCATAAGCATAACCCTAAACCTACCCCTAACCCTAACCCTTACCCTAAGACTAAGCCTAACCCTAAACCTAACCCTAACCCTAATCCTAACCCTAACCCTAATCCTAACCATAACCCTAATCCTAACCCTAACCCTAATCCTAAACCAAACCCTAACTCTAATCCGAACCCTAGCACAAACCCATCAATAACTCTAACCTTAACCCTCACCCTAACCCTAAACCTAACACTAAGCCTAACCCTACCCCTAACCCTAACCCTAAACCTAACCCCAACCCTAACCCTAACCCTAACTTTCAATAACCCTAAACTTACCCCTAACCCTAACCTTTATCCTAACCATACCCTAATACTAACCATAACCCTAACCCGACACTAACCCTAATACTAACCCTAAGCCTAAGCCTAACACTAACACTAACACTAACCCTAACCCTAACCCTACCCTAACTCTAACCCTAAGGGTAACTGTAACCCTAACTCTAACCCTAACCCTCACCCTACAATAACCCTAAACATAACCCTAATCCTACTCTAACCCTAACCATAACCATAACCATAACCATAACTCTAACCTTAACCCTAACAATACCTTAACCCTAACCCTAAACCTAACCCTAACTCTACCCTAACCCTAATGCTAACCCTAATCCTAAGACTAAGCCTAACCCTATACTGAACCCTAACCCTAATCCTAAACCCTAATCCAAACCCTAACCCTAACTCTAACTCTAACCATATCCCTAAACCAAACCTAACCCTACAATAAGCCTAACCCTATCCTTAACCCTAATCCTAACCCTAACACTACCCTAACCCTAACCCGAACCCGAACCCGAACCCTAACCCTAATCATATCCTTAACTCTAACCCTACCCTAACCCTAACCCTAACCCTAACCTAACCCCAAACCTACATTAAAACTAACCCTAACCCTGCCCCGAGTCCGAACACTACCCTAACCGTAACCATAGCCATAACCATAACTCTAACCCAACCCTAACACTACAATAACCCTAAACCTATCCCTAACCCTAATCCTAACCCTAACCCAAACCCTAAACCTAACCCTAACCCTACCACTACAATAAGCCTAACCCTCTCCTTACCCTAACGCTACACGAACCCTAACCCTAACCCTAATCCTAACCTTAACCCTAAACCTAACCCTTCAATAACCCTAATGTTAACCCTAACACTAACCCTAACACTTACCCTACCTTAACCTTAACTGGAATCCTAACCCTAACCCTACAATAATCCAACCCTAACCCTAACTCTAACCCTAACCTTAACCCTAGCCCTACCCTAACGCTATGCTAACACTAACCCTAACCCTAAGCGTAAGCCTAACCCTAAACTTAAACCTAACCCTAACCTTAACCAAAACACAAACACCAACCCTTACCCTAACCCTAAATAACCCGAATCCTAACCATACCCTAACCCTAACCCTAGCCCTAACCCTAACCTTAAGCATAACCCTAAACTTAACCCTAACACTAAACTTAACCTTAACCCTAACCCTAAACCTGACTCTAACCCTAACCCTAATCCTAAGCCTAAGCCTAACCCTAACCCTAACCCTAACCCAAACCCTAGCCCTAACCCTAACCCTACCCTAATCCTAACCCTAACCCTAACAGTAACCCTAACCCTTCAATAACCATAAACTGAATCCTAACCCTAACCCTAACTTTTATCCTAACCCTAACCCTAACCATAATGCCAACCCTAACCCTCAGCCTAAGCCTCAGGCTAAAGTTAAACCTAACCCTAACCCTAACCCTAACCAAAACCCTGACCGTAACCCTACCCCTAACCCTACGTTAACCCTAACCTTAACCCTACCCCTAATCCTCACCCTACCCTAAACCTAAACCTAAACCTAACCTTAACCCAAACCTAACACTACAATAACCCTAAACCTATCCGTAACCATAATCCTAACCCTAACACTACCCTAACACTAACCCTAACTCTAACCATAACCCAGCCCTAAGCCTAAGCATAAGCCTAACCTTATCCCTAACCCTAACCCTACAATAACCCTAATCCTATCGGTAACTGTAACACTAACCCTACCCTAACCATAACACTAACTCTAACCCTAACCCAGCCATAAGCTTAAGGCTAAGCCTAAACTTAACCCTGCCCATACCCTAATACTAACCCTAACTCTAACCCTAACCCAAACCCTAACCATAACCCTAAACCAAACCCCAACACTAACCCTAATCCTAACCCTAACCCTAACCCTATCATAACCCTAACCCTAACCCCAACTTTAACACTAACCATAACAATAACCCTAACCCTAACCCATACGCTAACCCAAAACCTAACGCTAACCCTGACTCTAACCCTAACCCTAAACTAACCCTAACCCTAACATTAACCCTAACCCTAATCCTACAATAAAGCTAACCCTAAACCTAAACCTAAACCTAACTATAATCCAAACCCTAACCCTAAACCTAACCCTACCCTAACCCTAACCCTACAATAACCTTAAAACTAACCCTAACCCTAACCTTAAAATAACCCTAAAACTTACACTAACACTAACACTAACCCTAACCCTAACCTTACCCTACCCCTAACCTTAAGGGTAACCGTGACCCCAACCCTACAATAACCCTAAACCTAACCGTAACTGTAACCCTAACCCTAACTCTAACCCTAACCCTAACTCTAAGCCTAACCCTACACCTAACCCTAAAATAACCCTAATCCTAACCCTAACACTTCAATAACCCTAACTTTAACCCTAACCCTAACCCTAAAACTAACTCTAACCCTAACCCTAACCCTACAATAAACCTAACCCTAAGCCTACCCTAACCCTAAACCTAACCCTAACATTAAATTTAACCCTAACCCTAAGCATAACCCTAAACCTAAGCCTAACCCTAACCTGAACCCTACACTAACATTAACTATAACCCTAACCCTAACCCTAACCCTAATCCTAACCCTAACTCTAACCCTAAACCTTCAATAACCCTAACCTTAACCCAAACCCAAACCCTAACCCTAACCTTTATCCTAACACTACCCTAACCCTTACCCTAACCCTATCCTGACCATACCCTAAAGCTAACCATAACCCTAAGCCTAAGCCTAACCCTAAACTTAATCCAAACCCTAACCCTAAGCCTAACCCAAACCCTAACCCTAACATTAACTCTAACCCTAAACCTAAAACTAACCCTAGCCCTAACCTTAACGCTAACCCACATCCTACAATAACCCTATCTTTAACCCTAACCCTAAACCTAAACCTAACTATACCCCTTACCATAACCTTAACCCTATCCTACCCTTTACCCAAACCCTAACTCTAACCCTACAATAACCTAAAAGTAACCCTACCCCTAACCCTAATACTAACCCTAACACTACAATAACCCTACCCCTAACCCTACCTTAACCCTAAACCTACCCTAAGCCTAACACTAACCGTAACCCTAACTGTAACCCTACCCTAACGCTAACCCTAACACTAACCCTACAATAACCCTAACCATAACCGTAACCCTAACTCTACCTTAACCCTAACCCTAACCCTATCCGAGCCCTAACCTTAACCCTAAACCTCACCCTAACCCAAACCCTAACCCATACCCTAACCCGAACCCGAACCCTACACTAACATTAAATATAACCCTAACCCTAACCCTAACCCTAACCCTAACCCTAACCCTAACCCTAACCCTAACCC
>OU015753.1:52286198-52315530 GCA_907169655.1 Acomys percivali
GAAACCTGATCAAGTGGCGGGGGACCATAGGGAGGTGGAGGGTGAAAAGGAGGAAGGAAAGAGGCAGAGAGAGGCTTAGGATCCCAGAGAATTTTTGCTTTAGGGTTGGCTAGAGTTGAGGAGGGAATGTTATCAGGTTTTGCCTCCTTGGACACGGTGAGGGTTGCCTCCAATTTTACAGGTGGCCAGTCAGAGTTATGTTCTCTTCTTCCAGGGAGGCGGCACCACCAGGGTCAAGAGGTCCATTATCTCCAAAATCAATGATGGAAGGATATAATGTTGAAGTGCCAGTAAGCAGAGGCAAAGGGTGAGACAGGGCAAGTGGGGAGGGGGAAACAGAGGAACTAGAACACCCAACAGCTATCTCAGAGTAAAGACTCGGCTTGTGGGTCCGAATTCCCTCAGGAGTCTGAGGCCGGGACCGAGAGGTCACAGACGGCGACTGGGAGCACTAACAGAGGAGCTGTTCTCCTTCATCAATTACATTTTTGACATCAGGCCAATCATGATGAGTCTTGGACTTCATTAATGAGATTCCAGTAACTGAAAGCCATCACAGACACCTTTTCAGGACCGAAAGTATGATAATAGTCTTGAAGACAATAACCAACCCTTCGCCACTTTTTCTCATTAATAGTCCCTTCCTGTGGAAACTATGGACAGACATCAGCTAAGAATTTTAAAAACCTAATAAGATCCTTCTTTTTAACTTTAGTTCCTCGCGTCTTGAGTGAATCTTTAAGCCCAGAAACAAAGAGGTCGTGTTGAGAGATTTCTTGTCCCATCATGAAAGAGAAACTTATGGCATGCACCATTTATGACATGCACTACTTATGACATGCACCACTTGCAACTTACCAATTGCCTGAGAACTGCTCAGGAGACTCCAAGTCTTGGATGCCGGCCGTTCCACTGATGGTGAGGCGGTGTTCTCTCCAAGGGGGTCGCGTCGGGCCCCACATTGGGCGCCACCTGTCCGGGCCCGCTGGAAAATCAACCAAGACCCACGGACCCCTACAGAGAGAATGGGGGACAAGAGACACAAAGAACGGACAACAAGTCAAAAAGATCTGATCAAACTGACAAAATTTTATTTTTCTCAGGCTGCTTATAAGCACAAGGCAGGATGTTGGGTGGGGGCAGAGGGGAAACTAGGGTGAAAGCGAGGTCAGCCCCCTGCTGCTGCATACCGCACAATGTTCCCTTCATGGTCAGGTGGCGCTGCGCTGGCAGTTTCCTAGAAGCGTGGGACAGCAAGACCGAGCGCTAACTTAGGTGAAACAGATCTATATCTGGTTATTGAGAAAGCTAAAGACAGGAGGTCTCCTGGAGAGTTCTCTGAGAAGTCACCAAACGGAGGGAGCAGGAGAGATTTTTGTCAAGCAGAACACAGGAGGTCCAAATGGCCATATTTGCTGAAAGCGCCCCCATCAAAAATTGACATAAATTAACATTGATCCAATGAGCTGGACCCAGAATAATAATGAAATGAACTCTCTATGAGGACTCATGAGGACTTGCCTGAATGGTCCATATAGGCTGCATGAATCCCCAGATCTAATGCCCCAGTCTCATGCACAGCTCTGCAGAAAAATATCATTGCCAACCTTCCCTGCCCATAATATTCCCATCTCCTGTGGATCCCACACATCTTCCCCTTTGAAGAGACAAGAAACACAGAACAAAAAAGAGATGGGCCCAGAAAAGTAATCACTCACCACATAATTAAAACAATAAACATGCAGAACAGTAAATGAATAATAAAAGCTGCAAAATTTTTAAAGACCAAATAACAGATAAAGAGAGATGTATTAAACTTACACCAGAATTTTCAGTGAAGACTCGAAATGCCAGAAAGGTCTAAAGAGATGTGTCTCAGACTTTAAGAGCTTGCAGATGCCGGAACAAAAAACTAGAACTTGCAAAACCTACAATTACCACAGATGGAGAAAATAAGATATTCCTTGATAACATCAACTTTACACAATATCTATAAAGAAATTGAGCCTTATAGAAGTTAGTAGAAGGAAAGTTCATCGTGAGGAGGTTTACTGTACCTGTTAAACCAAAGGAAATAAATAGTCTTACACAATTAAAACCAAAAGAAGGGAAAAGTACATGTACACCACCAATACCACCACCACCACCACCACAACCACCACAGGACCAGTATCACAAACAACACAAAAACACAAGAATCAACAATCATTGGTCATTGAATTCTCTTAATATCAGTGGTTTTACTTGCCTATTAAAAAAACAATGACTAACAGAATGGACATGAAAGCAGGACCCATCCTCCTGCTGCATCAAGAAACAGACTTGAAAATCAGGAATCAATAGTACCTCCAGGTTAATGGATGAAAAAAATATTCCTAACCGCGGGACCTGAGAAGCAAGCTGGTAAAGCCACAAAACAATATAGACTTCAGACTAAAAATGTTAACAAGGACACAACAGGATCATCAAAAGAAAAATCTACCAGGCTCAACATCTATTCTATGACCCCCCTTACCCATGTGCATAAAACAAAAGCTTTCTACAGCATAAATTAAGTATTGACCATCACAAACTGATAGATGGAAACTTCAAAACATAATCTCACCAATACATAGTTCATCTATTTTTTAAAAATGTTTGATATAACATATAACAAATATGCAGCCCTCGCTTTGGATACGGCCCTGGCTGTTGTCAGTGTTTTTAGGGGAAATTTACAACAACAATAAAAACAACAACAACAAACGCTTCACATGAGGCCCCACCTGGGATACACCGGCTGCAAAGGGAATTATGTATGAGCGCAATTCCCTTTGCAGCTCTTTTAAACTGTTAAGCTATAGCAGAACTTGGGCTTTTGTGAGAATATGCTAAGAGTGAAGCCAGGTTTCTAGGGTTTATTTTTGTTGTTCGTTTGTTTTTGATGTTTGTTTATTGTTGTTGTTTTGTGTTGGTTTTTTGTTTTGTTTTGGTTTGGTTTTGGTTTTTGGTTTTGGGGGGGTTTTTTTGGTTTTTTTGTTTTTTGGTTTTTTGTTTGTTTGTTTGTTTGTTTGTTTGTTTTGCTTTTGAGACAGGTTTTTTCCTATTATGTACCTCTGGTTGTCCTAGGACTCACTATGTAGACCACCAGACTGGCTTCAACTCACAGAGGTTCACCTTCCCCTGCTTTGGAGTGTAGAGATTGGAGGAGTGAGCCGCCGTGCTGTCTTCAGGCTTCTGTTTCAGAAGAGCTTTGCAAACCACGTTAAGAACTTTGGGCTTGGAGCATCTTAGCGAGAGGTGCTGCCTACGGCCAAGCCTCACTCCCCTGAGTTCAAGCACCGAATTCACATGGTGGATGCAGAAAGCTTGACTCTTACAGTCGTCCTCATACTCACGCCCCCTTCCCCGAGTAAATGAATTAATGTAAAACACTTAAATAGAACTTTGGGTTTTATTCCATAGGGCTTCATGCGTATTTGGGTGGGCTTGCTCTGGTTACAGGGAAGAGAAGGGAGAGATGGGAAGGCCAGACTGGTTGGCTACAACCAACACTGGTCAAACAAGAATTACTAAGAACTGAATCTAAAGGATAGTGATAAGGATTTTGTTTGTTTGTTTTTGGAGAGGGAAAGCATACAGTAACAAATCTCCCCTTGCTTCCTTCTCAGAGCTGCGTTAACACGATTGGCCTGATCCTTTCCGGGTTTTTGTCCCTTCTGTTGCAGTAGGCCACATCGATGCTCATGTCAGCTTAGCTCTACAAGCGCCTCCAGTTTTCCAAACTGTTCTCTTTAGATCACGGGACTTGGGCTTTCGTCGGGGAGGAGGGGAGGAGGCACACACACAGGTCATGAGTAAAGGTCTCTGCATATGACTTAAGCGTCATCACCGGTAAAGAAGGTTGGTGACACCCTAGCTTGTGGAGGTCTGCGCACTGGCCGGGTGAAGGAGGAGAGGAGAGGGGCGGAATTTAGGGCGGAGTTTCACATAGAAAGGCGGGGCAGTTAGGGCCTGGGAGTCCCGCGGAGACTGAGAGCATCCCTTTCAGATTGAGTAGGTGGGTGCAGGGTGGCGGCCTCAAGATGAAGGGCCAGGCTTGAGGGTCAGTCGGGGTAACCACTGAAGACTGCGGGCTTTTTGCCTCTGCAGGGGCGAGGAGGGGCAGGGCCAGGGGCGGAGTTTTAAGCCCAGCCTTCTGGTGCACGTCTCTGATTGAGCGAGGTGGGATCTGAGGCGGGCCCTAGGGGCGGGACCCATTCTGCTTTTTTGACAGCAGTCTCTTGCAAAGCCGCAGCCGAGTGGGTTTGGGAACCTGTGGCCCGGCTCCACGCGTCCCCGTCCCCTCCGTGGCCCTAGCCCCGGCCATGAAGCGTATCTTCTCCTGCTCCAGTTCCCAAGTGGCGGTAGGTGCTAAATGTACAGGGGAAGGGTTGGGGCTGGGATCCAAGCCTTGTGTTGACAGAAGTCCTGAGTCCCATCTCCACGGACTAATGCATTAGGCCTGCATTAGTTTTTCCTGCGCTGCCGCTCCGGCAATGCGGCTGCCAGCCCTGCTAACTGAACTTATGGGTGTCATCCAAAACCTGTCTCTCAACGTTCCCAACTTTTCCCTTCCCAAGGTCTTTTTCCCTTGGCTCCTTGTTCCCAGAACATTTATGACTTCCAGTTTCTGATATGCTTTCTAAAGACCTGTCTTCTTCCAATAACCCTCCTCCCAGTACCAACAACCCACCTCCAGACATCTGCCCCCCCTACCCCAGCCTTTGCCTCCGTTTTTACTTCCACCCCTAATTCCTACCCAATTGCTTCATTTTCCATCCTTGCTTTCTCCCCACAACTTTCTCTCCCACATAGCTCCATTTTTTATTTTATTTATTTATTTTTACTGTTTGCTTTCTGCCCCAAAAGTATTCTCTGCCCGGTGCCTTCTCCCAGCCCGCTCCACCCTTGGTTTTGTTCCGGTCCATGGCACGTCCACTCCCATTCTCTCAAGCACCACTCCAAACCTCTTTCTAAGCGGCTATTGAACACGGGGCCTCTGATTTCTCTCTAATTTCTGGCCACCTTTTCCTCAATGTTACTCCCTCTACCTTTTGACTGACCTCCTGCCAGCTTACTGTGTCTCAGTCTTCTAATCTAGCTCTAGCTCGCTGGACAGACACTGTTAAAAGGGCAGGCAAGTCTCCTGGCTGATCCCCAAGAGCTTGGGTGAGTTGCCTGCAGAATCTTCCCTGGCCAGTTCACTGCAGTGTCTGGTCCTGGGACCAATCAAGTCTTTCTGCCTGGTTCCCTTCCTGATTTTTCCTTTGTCTAGTTTAGGGTTTGTGCTCATTTTCTTTGATTGAGCTAGGGAAATGTGATGGTGAGGGAGAAGACAGAGTGGGCTCTCAATGAGAGAGCTCCTGGCAGAGGTTACCCTATTCTTTGTGCTCCCCCACCCCACCCCAAAATGAAACAAGGATTTCAGAAGATGGTGGTTCATGGAGGGTACAGCTTTCCTTCCCTAAAGAGCACTTCCAGAGTGACCCTCTGGCTGGGCAGTGGTGGTGCACGCCTTTAATCCCAGCTCTTGGGAGGCAGAGGCAGGTAGATCGTTGTGAGTTTGAGGGCAGCCTGGTCTACAAAGCGAGTCCAGGACAGCCAGGACTACACAGAGAACCCCTGTCTTGAAAAAAACAAAAAACAAAATAAACAGAGTGACCCTCTGTAAAGGGATGACATCTTCCCAGGTGGCCGGAGGTTGGGGGGAGGGTTCGGTCACTTGGTACTAATATTGCTTAGTTGACTTGTCTGTAAGCAAGTATACGAAAGGTTCAGTTATCTCACTGTGCACGGGCAGGCCACAGAAACCTGGCAGAGAGCTGTGAAGCAAGAGTGGGAGCTGTTGAGGCCTGTCTCTGTCCCATTTGTATTTACTTCTACATGGAATTTCCACCCACTGACCAACCAGGCAAAAGGCATTTACTATTACAGGCAACAAGCTGAGGCTGCCTGGCCTCGTGCTTAAGTTTTAGTGATTTTCTTCTAATCAAGACATTAGATAGACATCTACTAATCAGACCTTCCCTAAATATGGAATGGCTTTCCCTTCAGATTATGGAGTCTGCTTTCTCCTTAGGAGAGGAGAACACTTTTATTCTTTCTTTCTTTCTTTCTTCTTCTTCTTCTTCTTCTTCTTCTTCTTCTTCTTCTTCTTCTTCTTCTTCTTCTTCACCTTCTCCTCTTCCTCCTCCTCTCCTCCTCATCCTTCTGGAGACAGGATTTCTCTGTGTAGTTCTGGCTGCTCTGGAACTCACTCTGTAGACCAGGCTGGCTTCAAACACAGAGATCTGCCTGCCTCTGCCTCCCAAGTGCTGGGACTGCAGATGTGTGCCACCACACCTGGCTTATTTCATTCTTTTTGTTTTTTTCCTTCCAGCCAGGTACTAAGCAGGCCCAACCCTGCTTAGCTTCTGAAATCAAGCAAGCTCAAGGTGATATGGCCCCAGGCTCTTTCTGATTTCCTATTCTTTGGCAGCACCTCCTTTTCTAGATGCAGGTGTAAGCAGTGGGCTTGCTCTTGGGACATCCAGCCCTCCTTTTATCCCTTGTGACACTAGTTCTCTACACTCCATAAGGAGTGTCCACTCATCTGAACTCTTAGTATCTCAAGTTCATGGTATATCAAGAGCGTAGGGCGTAAAGGCACATTCAGACCTATATGCTTAGAATGAGGACGTCTTTTCTCAGATCAAGCTTGAGGCATACTTTAAAACAGGCTGGCTTCAGCTATAAGTTGTCTCCTCCAAAAAAAAATCCCATTGTAATAATATCTAAGATAATATCCTCCATTTACCACATTGAGTGTGACAGATCTCCTGGAATGCCAGAACCCTGGCTTCTGAATTATGCCAGCAGCTCATCTTTCCTCATCCCAATTCAAGTCCTTGCGTGAGGAATCTTTTTTTCTGAGGCAAGGATGGGTGGATCAGTGATCATTTAACAGTTAGCCTGTCTTGGCCTAGGGGTGTAGCTCAGCTGAGAGAGCACTTGCCTAGCATGCACGAAGCCCTTGGTTCCATCCTCAGCTCCATGTAAACTGGGCACGGTGGCACATGCCTGCAATCCCAGCACTCAGATAAAAGGATCAGAGCTTCAAGTCATCTTCCATAGTGGATGGAATTTGGGGCCAGCCTGGGATATGTGAGACCTATCAAAAAAAGAGTAGTAAACCAACAAAATCTAATGAATATCCCTTACTGTCCAGGAAGACAATAAACAAAAACACAGCCCCTCTAATCTCATGTTATTCGAGCCAAAGTCGATGATGTTGTCAAGGGTGGCATAAACCTAAGTGTACTCTCCCCCGGCCTGACATAGACCAAGAGATGGACCGGTAAATAGTTTTCAGCCTGTGGCACCAGCTCAGCATCGAGGGATTTCTATTGCACTTGAAGAGTTAAGCAGCAGGCCCTCATCCCTCCAAGGCAACTTTCCCATTCACATCCACCTGTTCTTCAGCCGAAGAGACTTGCTCCTGTCCATCTGTTGGTGTCTTGCCTTCCCATCTCCTTGGGCAGCCTAAGAGTTCACAGTCAGAGACAGAGGTGGGTAAAAGTACTTCCACATGGGCTCCCTAATCTCAGCTGCAAAAATAACACAGCTCGTCCTTGTGAGGGAGTCTGCTGATAATTAATTTGGTGATTGCTCCCCCAGCCCCAGGCTATGATGGTAATGCCGTGTCTCCTTTCCAAGGTGTTAAGGCAAGCAATGGGCTGAGTCTTGCCCTTTGGAAACACACCTCTTGTCCTTCACTGTCCAGTGGTTTCATCAGGAGGAATTTCTACCCATTCTAAAGTCTTCTTGGTATAATGAGACTATAGGAAGTAAACTAGGCAGAGTTAGGAGGACCCAGCTGGAAAGAAATATAACCAGAGTGCTAGCTTGGCTGACTCACTGGCTGGAATAAGGAAGATCTTTCCACTCAGCCGGAGAATTCTAAGCCCTGGAACATCCAGAGTGTGCCCAGCAAAGCCAAGAAGGATGAGGACTGGGATTCCCGCGTGGTGTGTGTCTATCACATGATGGATGCAAACTATATGCTCTGTCTGCTCTTATTTCATTAAGAAGTTAAGGTTCAAGGAAGTTGGTACACACCTGAGACAGAGACAGAGCATTAACATGATGGGTTTTGAGCAGGGCACAGTGACATACACTTAAAACCCCATCACTCTCGGGGCAGGAGGAGGATTGTGTCAGGCTAGTCAAGAACACTGTAGGCAGAGAGAAGAGAGTTTAAGTCTGTGATTGTTGGACCTGAGGTGAAGGTCAGCGGGTGGCAGTGGTGTATGGTGGAGTCATTGTTCCAGTTCTGCTTTCTATCCAGTGACCTGGTTCCCAAGAGGCACCAAAAAAAAAAGCGTGTTCTTGCATGTCAGAACCTGCCAGCTTGTGGAGGAGTCATTTTGCTTGCTTTGTCATTCAAGAATAAACCTGTTTGGAGACTCTTCCGGGCACAGGGAGTAACATCCGAGACTGAGTAGCTTTGCCCTGGAGGCAGTCTCAAACTTTATCTGGAACTAAGTAATCCTTTTCCCATAGTTCTGTGACAGTGTGGTCTGAGGTGGGAGTTAGGCCTGGACGCAAGACGCCTGTGCTATTTCTAAAGCCAACGCTGTTTGCTCTTTTATGTGATCCTGGACAGATGTTTAACATGTGTGTGCTCCCATTCCTTTTTCTGTAAAAGGCACAAGATAATATCACCCCTAACTATTTTGGGGGACTATTAGAGGCTAATTGGAGGGACTAGGGGAAGTTATGAGTGTTTTATAGGAGCATTACCTCAGAATCCATCCAGCGTAGACAATTTTATGGCTTGGACCTTTAAATCTCTCCTGTGTTGATGATCAGCAATTTGTCCAGGCTATATAACCATTACCTGAGAATAAATTATTGGGCTTCCACAAGACTTCCCGCGCCCCCTTTGCTATAACCTCTTACTTGATGAGATCATGAAATGCAACAGGCCACTTGAATTCTCACTACTTCCTGTTTTGTTGTAAGGATGCACTACATTTCTGTGGTTCCATCTACATTATCTTGTTTAGTGCATTTGGTGAGGTGGTTATTACTGCTTACATTTTATGTGCAAAGAAACAGGTTAGAGTGTTTAATGGTCTGCTCTAGGTCACATCGCTGAGAGTGTAGCTGAGCCAGGTCCCAGACTCAGTCCAGCTGACAAAATACTCATCCTGAAGACTTTTCCTTCGTACCAATGATCTTTGCGCTACCCCAGCCTTCCTTTGTGTTTCTCCTCTCTGGGTCAAACCAGGCTTTTCTGTGCTTGCAGCCCTAAGTGTTTTTACACAGCTCTCTCTTTTATGCCCTGTAATACTTCAATTATTTTAATTACTCCTCCACCCTCAAACCCTGAGCTGGAAGGATGGAACAATGTAGGCTGAGGTGTGGCTGCTGTCTGGGGCAGCTGCTCCCTGCCAGGGAAACTAAAAGGGAGGGAGGGAGGAGAGTGAGCAATCCTTCTCTGCCTCTTCTTTCTGCTGCCTCCTCAAGCACAGCCACAAACTGGCTTGACTTTGCTAGTTGTTTCCAGTGAAGAGATTGAGAGACTAATGGAAGGCCTAACCAGATATGAGACAGGAAAGCAAAATCTCTGCAATTACTGCCCACCCTACACCCAGTTTGGGGCCCAGAGTCAATACAAAGAAATGGTATGATTAGGTAGTTGAACTTATGCCTGTAACTGGAAGCTGGCACCTTGATGTACTTTGCAAAGGACTAAAGACAAAAGGCAGAGTTTCAGGGGGTGATGAGAGGAGCTGTGAACAAATCAGGAGTGGTCAGGTCAGGTCAGTTTAGTTTGCTCAAGGAAGACATAGGGAGCACTAAGAAAGGGGTCATTGCTAGGATTGCCATCAGGGTGGGCATCTAACAATTGTCCTGCTGATACATTGTGTGGCATGGGTGTTTTTTGTTTATTTTATGACATTAAGAATGGAACCGGGGGCTGGAGAGGATGGCTCAGTGGTTAAGAGCACTGGTTGTTCTTCCAGACGACCCAGGTTCAATTCCCAGCACCCACAGGGCAGCTTAAAACTGTCTGAAACTCCAGTTCCAGGGGCTCTGACACCCTCCCACAGACACACATGCAGGCAAAACACCAAAGCACATGAAATAAAAATAAATAAACCATTTTTTAAAAATTAAAAGAGTCTTACCAGGTATAGTGATATGCAGGAGACAGAGGCAGGAAGATCTGTGAATGTTAAGGCCAGCCTGGGCTACAGTGTGAGTTTCAGGCTTGCCAAGTCTACATAGACTCTGTTAAAAAAAAAAAAACAGCAACAACAACAAAAACACAAATACAAAACATAAATAAATAAAATGCTAGACATTCAGTGTTATTAATAACTTTAAAGCTATGTGTGCTCAAAAACTACCAAAATGCTGGTTATTCAAGAGGCTGAGATAAGAGCTGAGTTTGAGACCAGTCTGGCTACATAGAGACCCTGAGACTAGCCTGGCCTATATCAACTCTGTTTCAACAAAACAAAACAACTTTAAAATAATAAAGTATTCAGGTGGTGGTGGCACACACCTTTAATCCCAGCACTTGAGAGGCAGAGGCAGGAGGACCTCTGTGAGCTTGAGGCCAGCCTGTTCTACAGAGTGAGTTGCAGGACAGCCAGGGCTACACAGGGAAACCCTGTCTTGGAAAAAAAAAACAAAGCAACACCAACCAACCCTCCCCCCCAAATAATAAAAGTAATAATATTTTTGTTGTTTTTGTTTGCTGAGAGAGTCTTGGTTAGCCTCAAACTTAGGGTTCTCTTATCTCAGTCTCTCAAGTGTTGAGGTTACTGGCATATACCACTATGCCTGAGACAGATGGATGGATGGATGGATTAGATAGATAGATAGATAGATAGATAGATAGATAGATAGATAGATGGATAGATAGATATGCACCCCATCTCACATGTAGGGTTTCATGTATATCAAACTGGCCTTAAGGTGGCTATGTAGCTGAGGCTGAGGCAGGGCCTGATCCTCCTGCCTTCCCTGTCTGGGATGCTAGTAGTATATAATACTAGCCACCACATGTACCTTTGTAATTTTTTGCTTGTTTGTTTGTTCGGATTTTTTTGTTGTTGTTTTATTTTGTTGTTTGTTTGTTTTTTTTTTTTCTCTCTCTCAAAACAGTGTCTCTCTGTGTAGCCCTGGCTGTCCTGCACTCACTTTGTAGATCAGGCTGGCCTCGAACTCACAGAGATCCACCTGCCTCTGCCTCCCAAGTGCTAGGATTAAAGGCATGGGCCACCACAACCCGGCTCTTTGTAATTTTTAATTCAGAAATCCCCTGGGTACCTTAGGGTTTGTGGTTGACTGCTGCTGTCGATAATTCTTGGTGTCACATGGAATAGTAAGTATTTTGCTAGCCTGCTTAAGAAAGATCTGCTCGAGGCCAAGTGATAAGGAGCAGCAAGGACCTCCAGGATGCTCCCTTCTTCTTTCTGTGCCTGTAATATCGCATTTTTCCCCCATCTCACTGCCTGCCCCAATGTTCATACAATCTGTGACTCCTGACTAGGTGGAGAAATGGAACCGTCGTGACCAGAAGCTGCTGGAGGCCGTGCAGAGGGGGGATGTGGGACGCGTGGCAGCCTTGGCCTCTAGAAAGTCAGCCCGACCCACCAAATTAGATTCGAATGGCCAGTCCCCGTAAGTAAGTCTTCTTGACACCACCCTGGCATGTAGTTCTCTTAGAAAACTTCAATGCCTGTGACTTGGGAGCTCTCTTATTGTTTGAATTGGCGAGTACATGGATTAAACCTTTGCCATTTATCAAGCACAACAAATGAGGGAGGAGGATGTCGTCCAACCTCCCATCGCCCCCGCGGAAGCCACATTGACTTGAAAAGGATGTAAAGCTCACTAAACCAACAGACAACTAATAGCTAAACAAAGTTTCCTCATCTCAAAAGCAGGAGGGTGTGTGTGCTTGAGAAGCTGGGAGTGAGGGAGTAGGTCATAGGAGTCACGTGGCTAGAGGGACCGACACTGCCGCCAGCTTTCTGCTCAGCTCTGCCTGACTCTTTCTCAGTCTCTAAGGCCTCCATGCTGGGAGAGGCAGGCACTCATGTGTCCCCTGAACAATCCTTGCAACAATCTGAAATCCCGTGAGATTTGTAGCAGCTTCTAGCTTTTCCAGTAGCACACTCTGACTTCATGGCTGTAGGTCATGCAGGCAGTCGGACTCTTAGCAAGACAGTCTCGGGGAGCCCCCCTCCCCCGCCCTGCCCACCCTCTCTGCACCAGGAATTGGCTTTGCGCTAGGGAGCAGAGGAAGCAGAGCTTATTAAAGCTCCCCTTTGTCAGCTGTGCTGGTACCTGTTTATAATCCCAGAATTTAGGAGGTGAATTCAGAAGGAGCAAGCGTTCAAGGCCAGCTAGGTCCTGGTAGGAAGACTCTATTTCAAAACAAACAAAGCCAAAGTTAAAACATCTAGATGTAAACTGATGAGAACAGCTTAGAATATGAAACATGATTTAAAAAGACAGAGTCATGTGTCCTCCCCACCCCCCACCCCCATCCCCATCCCATTTTATCCCCTGATCTTTCATCCTTTTCTGTCTCTTGGCTTTGACACTGGCAGGTTTCATCTGGCTGCCTCCAAAGGCCTGACAGAGTGCCTGACAATATTGCTTGCAAATGGGGCTGACATCAACAGTAAGAATGAAGATGGTGAGTCAACCAACACCGCCTGCCCATTATGCGTCAATACTGTCTCTGTGGCTGCAGAGGTACCCTGCTGGGCTTTGATGGTGGTTGCAGCTCTGGGCCTTTGCTTCTTTGCTCAGTAAGTCTTAGCCAGCATCTCTCCTGGGGTTCCCCTCCCTGTAAGCTAGGCGCACCTCACCCTTGCTCCCCAGCCTCCATTGAAGGTACCAGCTGCTTGGGGAACAGGAATTTCTGGCCTGGTATGCCCTAAGCTTCTCTTCTCTAATCTTCCTCCTGATTATCTGTGCGTCTCTTGCCTTCCCTCCCAGTGAGTCACCTGCATTCGCAGGGCCACCCATCCTCTCTCTCTTTCTCTTTCCAGGAAGCACCGCCCTTCATTTGGCCACCATCTCCTGCCAGCCACAGTGTGTGAAGGTCTTGCTGCAGGTAAAGGCACTCCTCCGATGCCTCTGTGCAGGCAAGAAAAAGATGCAGCACGTCCCATCTTGGTTTTGTAGTAACTAACAATATTGTCTCATTCCGAATAACACAGCCCACAGCCATGTATTAATACGTTCATAGACATTTGTCTACCATCTATTCTGTACATGTGCCATGTTGATACTGTCTTTGTGGGCAGGCCAGAAAGCAGAGTACCCAAAGACTATTGAGTTCTCCTACTGCAGAGACTAGCTGCTACATATATGGGCAGGTAGAAGAAAAGCAGGGATGTTCAAATAAAAAAGTCTTTGCAGGGAGAGGCTGTAAGAGGGCTCAGCAGGTAAAAGAACTTGCTGCCAAGTCTTATGACCTGAGTCAGACCCCCAGAATGCACATGATGGAAGGATAGAACTGACCCTTGAAAGTTGTCCCCTGACTTCCACAGTATTTCTATACCCCTTCCCCAAGTAAAAAATAAATAAAATAAAATGAGAAGGAGGGGGGGGTTATAGACAAGTAGCATAAAGAAAACCATACACGTATACTGACATGTGGACAATTTTTGAGTCTCCCAATAGACCACTGAGCACACACTGACTGTTCTACTTTTAATACTCCTGATCTTTTCCTGATTTCACATATTGGTCCCGAAACTCCAGCCAATTCAGCTGTCACATCACTTGCTTTAATATATTTACTTACCAATCACCTGTTTTGGTCCCCTCCCCCACCCTTTGGCCTTAGTTATAAACTAGGAATGAATTTCAAGGCTCACATCACCTGCAGGGAGTGACTGGGCTTGCCTAGCAGTTGGCTTTCCTCAGAGCCATGGTCCTCCTGTTCTTTTTCATATTACCATGGAAACTGATGGCTCATATGGGGTATGGGATGAGGATGCTAACCACAAGCTCCATCACTGCTTCTCTTTGTGGCTGCTTACAGCATGGTGCTAATGAAGATGCTGTGGACGCAGAGAACCGCAGTCCATTACACTGGGCAGGTGTGTGCCCGGGGACTGGTAGGAAGAAGGCTGGGAAACAGGAAAGGGGGTTAACATTTGGGAGGAAAGGACAGATGCCCTTCAAAGGCCTTCTTCACCTTTCAATCCTCCCAGCCTCCTCTGGCTGTGCCTCAAGTGTCCTCCTGTTGTGTGACCATGAGGCCTTCCTTGACGTGCTGGACAACGTGAGTATCAGACGACCAATGGGCAGTGCCTCACACCTGGAGGCTGCTGCTTTCTCTGAGTTTGATTCACCAGATGCTGTGGTCTGTGCTCCCACCCCAATCCCGCCTCTTCTCCTTATCATTTAGGAAGATCCTAATCCTCTGAGCTAGAGCGTGTTTCAGCAGGGCCAGGGGGACTGGGGTTGGGTAGGGGGGCTTGGTAGGGTCCTATCATCAAGTCCTTGATTCTCCTGGCTCCTTATGGTCTCCCATACTCTCTTTGCAGGATGGACGCACACCCCTGATGATTGCATCGCTGGGTGGTCATGCAGCTATCTGCTCACAGCTGCTGCAGAGAGGTGCCCGGGTTAATGTCACAGACAAGGATGACAAGTGAGCCGTCTCTATCTTCCATGCCAATGATCACTTCTTTACCAATCTAGAAGGGAGCCCATGCGTTCAGTGCGTGATCTGGAGAGAACAGGGTAGTCTCTGTTCTTCTGGCCTTATCCCTTCCTGGGAATGGTTCAGAGAAGCTTTGCCTGGTGCCCTGATTAAGGTAGCCATGCCAGCACAGGTGACTCTAGAAGTAGGATGGCTACCTCTGAGATCACTGTTTTAAGCTACTAGCTTTTGAACTATTTCCTAAACAGTGAGGTCCTTTTCTTCCATATCTATGCAGAAGACGAGTGTGATGGTACACACTTGGAATTGAGTACTTGCACGGTTGAGGAAGGAAGATTATGAGCATGTATGTTGCTGTGTGTGTGTTTTGTGGGTGCGTGCACATGTGCAGAACTTCAGCATTTTACAAAGAAGATGAAAATGAAGCCCTCCAAGTGGTCCCAACGTTGATACTGCAGTTCCAAGGAGTGCCACTGGGAAAGTATTTATGAAACCTTGAGGGAAAGCTGGTGCTCCGAATTTGTCTCCACTCACAGATCAGCTTTGATCCTGGCCTGTGAGAAAGGCAGCTCTGAGGTGGCTGAGCTGCTCCTGAGCCACGGAGCAGATGCTGGAGCAGTGGACAGCTTGGGGCACAGTGCTCTGCATTACGCTCGGCACACGCAAGACAAGGAGCTATGGAGACTGCTACAGCAGGCCCTGAACCGGCGGCGGAGAGGCGGTAAAAGTTCCTTTGTTTCCTCAAGGGTCTCTCCAATAGCCAAAGAATTAAAAGAAGCTGCTTCATATCCCACTGCTCAGGGAAGCAGCCCATCTGAAAAACTGGACTGCCAGGTTAGTCGAGGTTTTATGAAGTTAGTGCTGCTACATTTTTGGGAACACATAATCCCATGTTCCCAAAAACATGGTCACAAAATTCCCCAGTTCAGCCTTTACACACTGACTGCAGCTCTGGCTACTAGGTGTTTGTTTGTTTGTTTGTTTAGAACAAGGTTTCTCTGTGTAGCCCTGGCTGTCCCTGGAATTCACTCTGTAGACCAGGCTGGCCTCGAATTCAGAGATTTGCCTGCCTCTGCCTCCTGAGCGCTGGGATTAAAGGGGTGCACCACTGCTATTGTCATCCATGGGATTTCTATTTTGCCCACCATTGATGTCCCAATGCCTTCACAATACCAGCACAGAGACCAATAAAAGAAAACAGTGAACAAGATAAAGGAGCACTCCATCCCTGGGATAGGAAAGCAACGTGGCTGGGTAGTCAGGGAGCCATGGAAAAAGAGTGTCACCAGGAAGCTGTGTGTGAGGGTTATCATACCAAGAGGCCACTTTTCTCTAACGAAGTCTGAAAACTGGGTGAGAACTAAGTTCTCGTTTGTTCCATGTCTTCTTTTATAGGTCATGCACTGGTTCAACACCCAGATCATACATCTCAGGTATGACCCCTGAGAGTCTCCCCTCTTTGTTTCTGGCTTGCCCTCTAGCAATTCCAGTATTCCGTGTGGGCATCAGGACATTGCCAGAGAAGCAAGGCCCTTGCAGAGGCTCCCTGTATAGCCTCACATCACTCTTCCTTCTGACATAGGCCTCTCCATCTGAGCCTCATGTGGCATCACCTCCTAAGAGCTCATGGAGACCAGAGCCCGAGGAAAAGCAGGAGGAAGAGGAAGAGCGGCGCTCGGAAGGGTGGAAGTGGAAGTATGAAGAGGAGCAGAAGAAAGTTTATCAGTTGGAGCAAGAGCTGGTGCACAAGACAGAAGAGTGCAAGGCTAGAGCTGCAGCCATCTTAGGCCTGGAGAACCAGATTCGAGAGCAAGTGCAAGAACTAGAGTGTCTCCTATTGCAGAAGCCTAGAGCTCCAGGAAAACTGGGCCCTGGCCTCCGGCCTGGAGGAGATGGTATGGAGGAGGGTTGTCCCGTGAACCTACTGGCTGAGCGGATCCAAGAGCTAAAGAAGCAGCAGAAGACAGCAGCCACAACAGACCCAACAGTAGCTCCCAAGAGAGCTGAAGAGTTAGTGCCAGCAGAGATCCAGGATGAAGTGCGTGGAAAGCCCCAGCAAGAACAGGCACCACCCCAGAGCCCAGGGTCTGAGACTATTGGAAAAGCCACAGGACAGCAACTGAACACCAATGGGGAACAAAACCTTGACCTTGATAACACTGAGAAAAAGAGGCCTCAGGCTCCGGGGAATATGCCAGCAGGCACAGTGCGGGAACCAGTAGGCATAGCAGCTATGAACCAGCTCCTCCTACAGCTAGGGGAAGAGCTGGCTGCAGTGTGGCGGGAAAAGGATGTGGCCAGAGGGGCTTTGTCAAGGCCCGTACTGGAGGGAGCCCTGGGGACTCCCAGAGCTGAGGCTGCAGCAGCTGCCTGGGAGAAGATGGAAGCCAGGCTGGAGAGGGTGCTGGTGAGGTTGGATCAAGCAAAAGAGGGACTGCAGGTGAAATCCGAGGTCCCTGCCCAGGCATCCAGAGAGAGAGCCCCAGGATGCATTAAAGAGCAGGAAGAAAAGAGGGCTCCCGGAGCCAGAGGAGAACCCTTAGGGGCCCCTGGAGAAGAACAGGCCTCAGGAGGAGGCCTGGCCAAGGGATACCTGGAGAAAGAGGTGTCCGCACTGAGATTGAGCAACAGCAATTTGCTGGAGGAATTGGGAGAGCTGGGGCGTGAGAGGCAACGCTTGCAGGGAGAGCTGCAGTCCTTGACCCAGAGGCTACAACGGGAGTTTGTGCCCAAGCCCGAGGCACAGGTCCAGCTACAGCAGTTGCGGCGGAGCGTTGGGTTGTTGACCGATGAACTGGCTATGGAGAAGGAGGCTACAGAGAAGTTGCGCAGGCGACTGGCCTCCCAGAACAGCAGCCTCCAAGGACTGTGGAACTGCCTTCCCCCGGACCTTGTGGGCAAAGCAAATGCACGGAGTACAGCTGCAGAACCCCTAGAGGAGCTGCAGGCCTGCATCAGTACCCTGGTGGACAAGCACCTTGAGGCCCAGAAGATGCTGGCTCGGTTGGAGGAGGAAAACCAACAGCTGAGGGGACCTTCAGCCCCCTGTGGAGAGCCAGAGGCATCCCTGAAGGCCACAGCATCCCCCCAAGTGGCTGCCCTGGAAGAAGATCTGGGGAAGCTAGAAGGAGAGCTACGGGCGGTGCAGGCCACGATGAGTGGGAAGAGCCACGAGATATGCAAGCTGAAGCAGCTGCTTTACCAAGCCACAGAGGAAGTGGCTGAGCTGAGGTCTCGGGAAGCAGCCAGCCTGCGGCAGCACGAGAAAACGCGAGGCTCACTGGTGGCCCAGGCTCAGGCTTGGGGCCAGGAGCTCAAAGTTGTGCTGGAGAAGTACAACACAGCCTGTCGGGAAATGGCTCGGTTGCGGGACACCGCGGCAGAGGAGCGTCGCCGCAGTGAGGACCTGGCGGCTCGGGCGGCTGAGCAGGAGCGCCAGGCTGGCGAGATGCGCGGGCGCTCGGAGCAGTTCGAGAAAACCGCTGAGCTGCTGAAAGAGAAGACGGACCACCTCATCGGGGCTTGCCGGGACAAGGAAGCCAAGGTGAGAGTCCAGGCAGCCTTGAGAGTATTGCGGGGAGTGGCCGTGCGTTTGCGGGGCCTGCAGAAGGGAAGGTCAGATTAATACAAAACATTATGCCGGTGCTCACAAGGACTGCTCTGTGCTTGCCTAGGGCAAGAGAGGGTTGGAGCTGAGATTGGAGCTGAGGTGGAGTACAGATAGAAGAAAGAGATAAAAATAAGCCACTGAGACAAGAGAGAAGAGGGCATAGGGACTAAAATTTACTACTCAGGGTTCAAAAGCTATGTGTGCCCCCCCGGGGCTACCACCAGGGAACACCACGGTGAATTAGTATTTTATCTTAATCCTATATTAGCCCAACTTAGTGGTGTAATGAGTTCTGTGGTTTTGCTGAGGTTCTGGTTTGCTGACTCAGAGTCTGATGGGTTAACTGAGGAGGCTCTTCCCTCTTGCTCCATTTACTGTAGATCCCACTAATGATTTCCCGTGGCCAAAACAACACTAACGCAAAAGAAAAGCAAAAACAAACCAAACAGGACAGTTTGAAAAACTGTGCAGGCAGGCACTCAGCAGGTGGATACAGGAGGTGGCTTCAGGGTACCTCTTCAGCTACACAGCTGGTTCCAAGCCACCCTGGGCTCATGAGACCCTGTCTCAAGAGAGCAAGCAAACCCACGCCACAACAGAGTTTGAAAGCCACTATTTTCTTAGGGCAATGAAATTTTATATATTCTTAACCATTTTACCAATGGATCTAGAGGTTGTGGGACTACCCGCTAAATGAATGAGTTCATATGTTTTATTAAAAAGTGTATAACGGTCTAAATTTGGAACAATGGAAGACTATAAACAGCATGTACCTGGGTGTATAATGCATAGACAGAAGAAATGTTGTCCAAAATAGGCATCACTATGGAAGAGAGTTAAAGGAAGCATTTTGTCAATAAATGGCAAAATGTCAATAAATGGCAAGAAAGTCAATAAATGAGAATGTGGTACATGCACACACACACACACTCACACACTCAAACACACTCACACACTTACAAATACTCACACACTCACACACACACTTGCACACTCTCACACACTCACACACACTTACAAACACTCACACACTGGGTGGACATTGACAGATCAGTGGCAGAATCATTGCCTAGCATGTATGAAAGCCTTAGGTTCCATCCCCAGCATTGATAACAAAACAACAAATTAAGCGTAATAGCTGACTGGTCTTGGACAACTTTTCATTTTGTTGTGTTTTGAGAAAGCGTCTCACTATGAAACCTTGGCTGGCCTGTAGACATAAACCAGGCTGGCCTTTAATTCACAGAAATGAGGCTGCTTCTGCTGAGTGCTGATATTAAAGGCATGTGCCACCACACCCAGCAACTTACTTAACATCTCCAAAATGCAGTTTTCTTCTACTTTTTCTTTTTCTTTCTTTCTTTCTTTTTCTTTTTTTTTTTTTTTTTTTTTTTGAGTAGCTCTGGCTGTCCTGGAACTCATTCTATAGACCAGGTTAGCATCAAACTAGGAGATCCGCCTGCCTCTGCCTACCGGATGCTGGGACTAAAGAAAGCATGTGCCACCACACCACTACCTGGCTGAAACTCAGCTTTCTCTTCAATAAGATTAAGTTACTAGGGACTGGAGAGGTGGCTCAGAGGTTAAGAGCCCTGGCTGCTCTCCCAAAGGTCCTGAGTTCAATTCCCAGCAACCACATGGTGGCTCCCAACCATCTTTAGTGAGATCTGGTGCCATCTTCTGGCATGCAGGCAAAACACTATATACAAAATAAATAATTCCTTTTTTTTTTTTTACTTAATTTATTCAGATTACTTCTCAACTGTTATCCCCTTACTTGTGTCCTCCCATTCCTCCCTCCCTCCTTCTTTCACCCTGTTCCCCTCTCCGAGGTCTGTGACAGAAGGGGACCTCCTCCCCCACTATATGGTCACAGTCTATCAAGCCTCATCTTGGTAGCCTGCTTATCCTTTCTCTGAGAGCCACTAGAATAAATAATTCTTTTTTAAAAGTTGTTACTGTGTTGCAGAAATTGCTCATTGGTTAAGAGGAACAATGGCTCTTCTTCCCAAGGACTTGAGTTCCTGGTACCCAAATGGTAGCTCACAAACTACCTGCAATCCCAGGGGATTCAATGTCCTTTCCTGGCCTGCTCAGGCAGCAGACACACACATAGGGTACAGACATACATGCAGGGAAAACACCCATACACAAAAGAAACACAATTAAAATATCAATATGGCGGCCGTTATAAAGATTTTATTAGATAGCAAATTTATTTGGGGACTGGAAAGATAGTTTGCTTGCCTAACAATATAGAATGCTTGCCTAACATGTATGAGGCTCTGAGATGCATCCCAGTGCCACATAAGGGGGTGGAGGCATGCAGCTTGAGAAGTGGCTCAGCAGTTAAGAACGTTCACTCTTGCAGATGACCAGAGTGGGCTTCCCAGCACCCTGTTGGGCTGTCTACAATCGCCTATAACTGCAGCCTCAGGAGATCCACACATGTCTGAACTCTCTGGGCACTGTACTAACTTGCATCCACCCATATATAGACACACACATAAATAATTAATGAAAAAATAGAATCCTTTTTAAAACTTGAAGTGCCAGAGAGAGGACTCAGTGGCAAAGAGTGCTAGCTGCTCTTCCAGAGGACCCAAGTCTAATTCCTCCCAACCACCTGGTGGCTTACAACCATCTGTAACCTCAGTTCCAGGGTTTCTTAAGGCACCAGGGTACACATGGTACACAGCAGTGCAGACAAAACACCCATACACATAAAGAATTAAAATAAATACCAGGCATGGTGGCACATGCTTTTAATCCCTGTCCTCGGGAAGCGGAGACAGGTGGATCTCTGAGTTCAAGGCCTATTCACTTGGGCAAGTGGGGCTTACATGTTAGAGGTATTTAATCCCTGTGAGTTCAAGGACAGCCTGGTCTACAAAGCAAGTCCAGGACAGCCAAGGCTACACAGAGAAAAGCTGTCTCAAAAACAAACAAATAAAATAAAATAAAATAAAATACAATTTCAAAAGAAGTTGAATTGGGTGTTCAAGGTTATCCTTGTGTTTGAGACAGCTTGGTTTACATGAGACCATGTTTAAATAAATTATAATTATTCAGAATAAAAGCTTGATGGCATGGAGGCCAGGCATAGTGGCACACACCTTTAATCACAGCACTCAGGAAGCAGAGATAGGTGGATCTCTAAGTTCAAGGCCCATTCACTTGGGGAAGTGGGGTTTACATGTTAGAGGCATTTTTGTTTTATAGATCTCTTAAGCACATTACAGGTCTACATCGTGAGTTCCAGGGCAGCTAGGACTACACAGAGAAACCCTGTTTCAAATAAAGTTTGAAGATATCTATGGCTTAAAGGCAGGATTTGCCTACAACAACCACGGCCCTCGGTTCATCCCCCAGCACCACAAGTGGAAAAGGAGAAAGAAAGAAAATAAATTGATGTATAGGGCTTGGAGAAACGGCTCAGCAGTTAAAGTTTGCTTCTCTTTCAAAGGACCACAGGTCACAACTATGGTAACTATGGTAACCCACAACTATCTATAACTCCAATTGCTGAGGATCTGGAGTCCTCTTCTGGCCCTCAAAGGCACCAGCTACATAGGTGATTTACTTATGCACACTCAGGCAAAACACTCAGACTTATAAAAACTAAATACTCAGGATAATTTGGGTCACAGGTAAAGAACTCAGTAAGAAGTTGCTATAGCTGTGGTGGCACATGCCTTTAATCTCAGTACTCAGGGGGCAGAGGTAGGAAGATCTTGGTGAGTTTGAGGCCTGCCTAGTCTATGCAATGAGGTCCAGGCCAGGACGACGGACACTGGCCAAGTCCATACCTAGGATTCCCAGAGAATGGCTGCAAATTACATTAGGTGCTTATAAAGGCAAAACCCACAAGGCTATGTATTTCTGTCTTCATCCAATTTGGGACAAGCACACATCCTGATGGACTTCCTGCCTCCATACTTCCTGTCTATGTGTGATCAAGCTCATGCTGTGCAGTTGGAGCAACCAAACTTGTTTACAGAAGTGAAAATATGTGGCTTGTTACCACACCTGAGCAACAGCCCCCAGCATTCTAGGAAGTTATCTGTCCTTGGGCTTGTGGAGCTTACAGGTTATAGGCATTTTTGTTCTATAGATCTCTTAAGCACAGTGATTTAAACTTAAAACACAAGTTTAGCCCTCCACATCCTTTTCTTTCCTTTTGGCTTTAGATCAAGGAATTGTTGAAGAAGCTGGAGCAGCTTTCAGAGGAAGTTCTAGAAGTCCGGGGCGAAAACACGCACCTGGCCCTGCAGCTGCAGGTATGTTTTAGCCAGAGCAGGTGATAGAGATGAGGTGGGGGAAAGCAGAAGTCTAGAGTTTCAGGAGACTCGCCAGGCTGGACCAGTGATCCGCCTCATGAAGGTTTCCTTTATCCTGTCCTCGTGCACGGCGAGCATGGGAAAGGTAGGCATGTGACTCCCCATGGGTGCTCTCTCTCCCAGGATTCCCAGAAGAACCATGAAGAGATCATCTCCACCTACAGGAATCATCTACTGAACGCTGCTCGGGTGAGCTTGGTGGAGTCGCAGGGGTACAGAGCTGAGGAAGGAGTGTTCCTGTTTGTCCCTTCTCTTTCCTATACATACTCGTCATTTTTCCGGAGCGCTGGACCCAGGTCTCTGGATTCATTAAGTGGGTCAAAAGAGGCCATGTGTGGATATGAAAGGAGAAACGTCTGCTTTTTTGTTTGTTTGTTTATTTTTTTCCTCCCGATTCCCAAATCAATTGCGAGGTTTTCCCTCAGTTTCCTCTAAGGTGACTTTGCCCTAATCAAGGAAGAGTGGATGGTACCTCCTCTTTTCTTAGGGGTGATAAGGGATTAAAACTACAATTATGCACTAGATGTTTGCTTTGTATTCCCAGTGTGGCCCCTACAGCAATCCCGAGAAGCAGATATCATTTTCTTCCTTGTAAAGGTGGGAAAATAACCATGGAATGGTTAAAAAAATATATATCAGGTTACAAATGAGGGCTAGGGATGTAGCTCATGGACAGAGCACTTACCCTGTAGTCACAATTCTGCAAACCAAAACCACAACACAACAGAAAGCTTAACAAGAATGTGTTAAGGATCATATGATTATGATAGATGATGACTGGTACTCTGCTATCCTACAAAACTGCTGCCTCACCTGCCACTCCCCATGGCCTGCTCTTCATCATCCTTTATGTCTTTCCTGCCACCCTCAGGGCTACATGGAGCAAGATGTGTACAATATCCTACTTCGAATCCTCAGCATGCAGGAGTAAGGCAGGCTCACTGCTACCCTCAGAGATAATGTCATTCCCTTTTGTGAGTAATGATATGGGAGGTGGTGTGGTAGGGATGGGGGGGGAGCTTTGGAGAAAGACCATTAAGGAAGGAAGAGCTGTGGTGGTTCCTGTTGCCTCTCTCTCTCATTCTAGGAGTCCTGTAGGGCATAGAGCATTAGAAGTAAAGTTAACTGGGAGTCACTAGGGGGAGTCAGGACTTTGTGAGCAGGTGACCGAGACTAATGGTGATGACTGGATAGGACAGAGAAGGTGGCTAGAATATTTTCCTAGAGTCTGGTGGAGGGTGAAGGGTGGTGGGACAGTGATACAGTTGTTCCCTAGAGTAGGACTTTAGAGACCCCAGGCTTTCTCTTTCGTGTTCACACCTTTCATTCAAAACCTAACTATCCTCCTCCTTCCTACCCTTCTGTGGGCAGCCTGCTTCCCAGCCTGGAAAGACAAGCAGCCCCTTCAGCACACTGGTGAGGGTAGGAGGAGAGAGAGGACACAGGATTGTGTGCATTTCACCTTTGAATTTCTTCTTACAGGGAATAAGAGCGTTGCTTGGTACACAGAGGCTCTCTCTATCAAGCTGTGGTGGGCAGGTGGTGGGTGGGTGATTGCCTACTAGGTGTGGTATGAGTAGGGTTTCACTGGACACGTGGACCCCAGACCTGAAACCCTGCACCCTGGAGTCAGCACAGATCAGGCCAGAATTGTGGATGTAAACTAGCTCCATGGAAAATAAAGTAGAAAACTATAAAAGTAAAAGTATGCTTTGTTTTCTTTTCTACACCTGCTCTAGCTCTCAAATAATGACACAGAGACCTAGTAATTGATTGATTGATATAGTTTCTCTGTGTCACCCTGGCTGGTCTCAGGCTCACAAAAATCCAACTGCCTCTTCCTCTCTGAGTGCTGGGATTACAGGAGTCTGCCACCACGCCCAGGTTATTAAATTTATTAATATGCTTCAAAGCACTATTGCTGGGCAGATTCTCAGCTATTCTAACGTGTCTATGCCGGTCAGCCCTACTTTCCAGCCATGTGCCATGTTTGTTACCTGACAGCTTAGTCTCCCCCTACCTGCTCCTGCTTCATTTTTGTCCTCATGGCAACTCCCTTACTGTGACCTCCTCCTCATGGCTACATCCTCATGACAACTCCCTTACTGTGACGTCCTCCTCATGGCTACATTCTCATGGTGTGCTTCTCTTTGACCTTCTTCTTCTCTCATTCCACCTGGGACCCTCCTCCTGGGATTGTAAATCCTGCCTCCACTCTCCCGCCCAGCTACTGGGCTCTGCTTCACCTGTTGGTTCCTCCCTACCCTCTATCCGCGGCCCCCCACAGGGTTTCTATAGTAACCCTGGCTGTCCTGGAACTCACAGAGACCTCCCAGGTTCTGCCTCCCAAGTGCTGGGATTAAAGGCCTGCATCTCCACCACTGCTTGGCATTTTTGTTTGTTTGTTTGTTTGTTTTAAGGGAATTTTTAGATTAGTGTGTGTGTGTGTGTGTGTGTGTGTGTGTGTGTGTGTGTGTGTGTGTGTGTGTGTGTGTGTGTGTTTCCTGCATGTACTTATGTGCACCGCATCATAGTAAAGACAGAAAGATGATAAAGGTGAAGAAGAGAGCAAGAAGATTAGGGCGAAGTCAGTGTAGGTGGAACATGGTGTCAGTGAAGAGCTGCTGACCATCTGCTGTCTTCCTGATGAAGAGTTGAAGATCTTAGACTCTTTTATCTCCTTCAGTTTTTTGTTTGTTTGTTTGTTTGATTCATTTGTTGGTTGGTTGGTAGCCATATCTGCTGCAACTTCCTCACCTCCAAACTTTCATTTTGGCCCTTAGTAAATACATTTTACATTTGATATGCAGATATCTGAAATCGTATTTACCTTTACTCTTTCTCTTCTATAATTGTGTTTTAATGAAAAGAGATTGGTCATAATCCATTCATTAAAGAGTCAAGATGCATAGTTTCAAAAATAACCTTCTGTGAAAACACTCCTCCTTTGGTCTTTCTCAGACGGTCTTTTACCAACATCTGCCCTCCCTCTTCTGCCCCTAGTCCTTTTCCTCTACCTCCTGGATCCATGATCTTTTCATGTGTGTGTGTTTATGTGTGCACATGTGGGTGTGCTCCTGCCCTTGTGTGTGTAAAGGTCAGAAGTCAGTGCTGGTTGTATTCCTTGATTGCTTTCTACCAGATATAGATATACATGATATAGATATAGATATATTTTTTCTCTCTTTGATTGCAGCTGCCTAGCTGTAAACATTACAAGGAACCAGGCTTGATTTCAGTGCATTCACTAAAGAGCCCAGGGTGCTTACAGAAACAGGGTTTCCTGTGGGGAGATATAAATAAAAACATAACACTTCCAGGCTTGGAAGCAGTGGCCGTGAGGCTTTACCTAGCATCACACAGGCAGGGCAGTGGAAGCCTTCCATTAATCACCATAGGAAAGAAAAGAAGAACTGGTTTCAGAGTGTGTGTGCATGGGGGGATCGAAGACAAGAGGACAGATATATCATTGGCAGTTGGGGGTAAAAGAAGGCTAGTGTGGAGTCACCTGAGACCTGTGTTACAAGCTCATATATGCATTATTTGTTTGTTTGTTTTGGGCTTTTCAAGACAGGGTTGTTCAAGCCCTGGCTGTTCTAGAACTTGCTCTGTAGACCAGGATGGCCTTGAACTCAGAGATCTGCCTGCCTCTGCCTCCTGAGTGCTGGGATCAAAGGTGTGCCCCATCACTGCCTGCTGTTTTTTTATTTTTGTGATGGGGCTCACTCACTATTTATCCCAAGCTAACCCTGAACTCACAGCTATAATACTTCAGAAGTCCCACACTTTGCTATAAATGAATATATAAAAATGAAATGTCTCTCCATCCCCTCCATGAGCTTTTAAAATGAAGATTGACAGAGGCAGGTTTTTATTTTTTCCTTTCAAAGATTTGTTTTTATTTTAGGTGTCTGAGTGTTGTGTCTGCATGTATATCTGTGCATCGAGAGTATGCAGAGCTCAGGGCGCACCTGCTCCTCTGAAACTGGAGTCACATATAGCTGTGAGCCACCACGTGGGTGCTGGGAATTGAATCTGGGCCCTCTACAAGAGCAGTAAGTTGTTGTTGTTGTTGTTGGGAGGAGGAGGAGAAGGAGGAGAAGGAGGAGGAGGAGGAAGAGGAGGAGCAGGAGAAGGAGGAGGAGTGTGTATACAGTGCTCTGCCTGCATGTACACCTGTATGCCAGAGAGGGCACCAGATCTCATTATAGATGGTTGTGAGCCACCATATGGCTTCTGGAAATGGAACTCAGGAACTCTGGAAGAGCAGTGAGTGTCCTTAACCTTCTGAGTCACTCTCCAGCCCCTCTCTTTTTTGCTTGCTTGCTTGCTTGCTTGCTTGCTTGTTTGTCTATTTGTGACAAGATCTCACTATGTAGCTCCAGCTGTCAAGGAACTTGTAGAGTTCCACCCTCCTCTGTGGGAAGGATTGTAAGCTTTGTCACAGGTGAAAGCAGTCTTGGTGGGCTTTACCCTTGGACGCCCAATGGATACCTTGAGATAGACTGGGTGGTGCCATCCTGGGCCTGGAATTCAGGAAGCGGACCTGGGGACTCCACTTAGACTATTGTATTGTTTTGTTTTGTTTTGTTTTGTTTTTAAATTATTTATTTATTTATTTATTTATTATGTATACAATGCTCTGTATGTACACCTGCAGGCCAGAACACAACATTAGATCACATTATAAATGGTTGTGAGCCACCATGTGGTTGCTGGGAATTGAACTCAGGACCTCTGGAAGAACAGTCAGTGTTCTTAACCTCTGAGCCATCTCTCCAGCCCTGACTATTGTGTTTTTAATCAACCCTCAATGGGAGAAGGAGACCACCCTTTTCACACGACACTGACAGGCGGAAAGGAGAGAGCAACAACAGGTTCAGACCGGACCAGCACGCAGGCCAGAGACACCTAGGGACCCATCCCATGGAACAGATACCGGAAGGCTCACTCTTTTTTTTCCCTTTAACCTTTTTTCTCTCTTGTGTAAGCTAGTTGGGTTGTATAATCAAGTTTAATTGTTAAGAAACAGAGCCTACACTCCTCTGCCTCCAAGTGCTGGCACCCTGCCAGGAGGCAACAAGTACTCTTAACTGCAGAGCCATCTTTCCAGTCCATAGATTTTTTTTTTCTTTAAGATGGCCAATCTAAGATATTGTATCTAGGGCTGGAGAGATGCCTCAGCAGTTAAGGATGACTATTAAGCCTGTGGTGGTTGGTGCACTCAGGAGACAGAAGCAACTAGATTTCTGCAAGTCTGAGAGACCCTTGACTTTAAAAAACAAAACAAACAAACAAACAGAACCCAAGGGGCTGGAGAGCTGGCTCAGAGGTTAAGAGCCCCGACTGCTCTTACAGAGGTCCTAAGTTCAATTCCCAGCAACCACATGGTGGCTAACAACCATCTATAATGTGACCTGGTGCCCTCTCCTGGCCTACAGGTGTACATGCCGGCAGAGCCCTGTATTCATAATAATAAATAAATCTTAAACACAAAAACAAACAAAGAAAAACCCCAAACAAAACAAGAACCAATACTGCCCCTGCAGAGCACCCCATTTCACTCCCAGTACCCGTGTAGGACAGCTCACTCTTGCCCGTGATTCTAACTCCAAGAGGGCCTGACACCCCTAACCTCTGAAGGCAATCATGTGTTCTCTCATACACCATTAAAAACAAACAAACAAACAAAACCAACCTGGAGCCTGCAGTTACCTCAGGTAGTAAGCATGCATGTTTTGGGGCTTAATCTGCTGCTCCCACATGGTGGAAGAAGGAAATTATACAGCTGTCCTTTCACCTACACACCTATGTGGCATGTGCACTGAGCGCACACACTCAGAGAATAAATGGAAAAAATAGAAATAAAACTTCTGTTAAGATCTTGCCTATATTTGACACACATGGTCTTGTGGCATCACCAGTCTTTGTTTTAGGTACATATAGGGATAAGGGATGGGGGGAGTCTGAAGTAAAAAACAACACACACACACACACATATCCTAAAGGAGTTTTCAACATACAAGTGACTCTGGACCACAGTGAGAAAAGTCTGGACCTTGAAGGAAGGAAGGGACACCTGGGTTCTGTTCTAGGACCCTCCTCTAGCCTGGCTACTAGGTGACAATGAGATCCTCCTAAATCTGGTGGCCTACAAGCAGACCCCTCCCTTAGCCCGCCCTCCGGTGGGTTAAGCTGGGTCAGGCAGCTGGGGCTTGGCTCCAGAGAAAGAGTAAAGAGAGATTGCTGTGGAAAACTGGGGCTACACACAGGCTGCAGGAACTGCTCCAGAGTTTGGCTGCGGGGTGGGGGTTGAGGGGATGGAGATGCAGCTGAGATACATAAGTTAGATCAGTGAGAAGGAACAGAGCAGCTTTGGGGTTCACAGGGACCTCTTGGGAGTTCACAAAGGGAAGCAGAAAACTGCCAGAGGAGGGCACCTAAAGGGCGCAGTAATTTATCTTAAAGAGAAAAACAATCATTCTGTTTTTCCTCTCAGTTACTAGAGGGACTGGCACATTCACTCCTTGTTACATGGAGGTAAGGGTGGGAAAGCCAAGAACCAGCAGAGAGGAAGGTTGGAAGAAGATTTCTTTTCTTTCTTTCTTTCTTTTTTTTTTTTTCGTGTGTGTGTGTGTGTGTGTGTGTGTGTGTGTGTGTGTGTGTGTGTGT
>OU015753.1:52320775-52333567 GCA_907169655.1 Acomys percivali
TCCTCCTCCTCCTCCTCCTCCTCCTCCTCCTCCTCCTCCTCCTCCTTTCTTATCTATTCCCCAGGGGGTTCGGAATGCCCTGAGCCCTGGGAGCGGATAATCAGCTTAAGGGAGTATCAGGATTAGGGAAAGGCTGGAGGTAGGGGTCCCTGCACATTCGTTGAGCTAGTCAGATCAGCGACTCGGAGGTAGTGTGCACTTTTAGAGCACCTTTCAACACTGCGGGTGGAGGGGAGGGCCTTAGCATCCATGCCATCAGCAGGACAGGCCTTTGCCAAGCCAGATCGTTTCTGCGCTGTTCTTTCCAGCACATGGTGATGAGTTTCCGAGTGTCTGAGCTCCAGGTGCTCCTTGGCTTCGCTGGCCGGAACAAGAGTGGACGGAAACACGAGCTCCTGGCCAAGGCCCTGCACCTCCTCAAGTCTAGCTGTGCCCCGAGTGTCCAGATGAAGATCAAAGAACTGTACCGCCGGCGCTTTCCCCGGAAGACCCTGGGGCCCTCTGATCTTTCCCTGCTGTCTTTGCCCCCTGGCACCTCTCCTGTAGGCTCCCCTGGCCCCCTAGCGCCCATTCCTCCCACTCTTCTAACCCCTGGCACCTTGCTGGGCCCTAAGCGTGAGGCGGACATGCGCCCTCCTCTGCCCCAGCCCGTGCACCCTGACGTCACCATGAAACCACTGGCCTTCTACGAAGTCTATGGGGAGCTCATCCGGCCCACCACCCTCGGTATGGCTGGCTGTGGTCCCTCAAGGCTTTCTGGGTTCTGGTTCAGGCTGGAATTTTTCCCTTTAGATTTTAGTCTCGAGGGAATCAGCAGTATGGGATGGGAGCAAGCATCTTCTCGGGCCAGCGGCGTGGGCTTGGGAATTAACTGTGCCTTTGCGTCCTAGCATCCACATCTAGCCAGAGGTTTGAGGAAGCGCACTTTACCTTTGCCCTCACTCCCCAGCAGGTGCAGCAGATTCTCACATCCAGGTACACCTCTCCTCACCTGCCTTGTCCCTGGGGACTTTCCTCTCTGTTCTGCTTTGTCTCGGTCTTTTGCATGTCTCCTCTCTGCACCCGGGACACCCTTCTGTTCACCTTCCGAACTGTTTCTCTTCCTTGTTGCAGGGAGGTTCTGCCAGGAGCCAAGTGTGATTATACCATACAAGTGCAGCTGAGGTGAGTTGTCGCTTATGGAGGGTGGGTGAGTATGACATCTCCACAGCCCCAGTCCACGCTGGCCTTTTGACTCTTCTGGGTGCTGATGGCAACAAATATCTATGACTGATTTTGGTTTTTCTGGAGGTCCCCACTTCAGCGCTAGAGTCATCTCAGAAAGCTGCCTTTTAGCCATTCATCCTGTCCTTTCTCACCAGGTTCTGTCTCTGTGAGACTAGCTGCCCCCAGGAGGACTATTTCCCCCCTAACCTCTTTGTCAAGGTTAATGGGAAACTCTGCCCCCTGCCGGTAGGTAAAGATTTGTCCCCTTTGGCAATGAATATTAAGTCAATAACCTCTTCTTGAAAAGACAGCTTAGGGGTTGGAGGTAAAGAGCACTATTTTTTCTTCCAAAGGTCCTGAGTTCAATTCCCATCAACCACATGGTGGTTCACCACCATCTACAATGAGATCTAGTGCCCTCTTCTGGCATCCAGGCATATATGCAGGCAGATCACTGTATACATAATAAATAAATCTTTAAAAAGAAAAGGGCAGTGCCTGCCATGTAATATTTGCTTAATTGATGGAGTCAATATAGAGAGTATTAAAATAGGGCTGACTAGTAGGTGGACCATGCTCCTGTGGAGGGCTGTACAGCTAAGAGTATATGGGCAACAGAAACTGTGCTTGATACCTTAATAAAAGAGATGAGTGGCGTCAGGGGAGCTGCTCAAAGTTTGTTGAGTAGAAAGTCGGGGAGGTTCTGGGAAGAAATGAGGATGGGGATGAACAGGATCAAAACACATTGTATGAAATTCTCAAAGAATTTGTAAATAAATGAATAAATAAGTAAGTAAGTAAATAAGTAAAATAAAACAGGGCTGAATAATTTTTGTCAGAACCCAGAGATGGACACTAGTTTAATACAAAGGTTTAGAAAAGACTTCTAAAAGGATACGCTATCAGATGAAAGCGGAAGACAAGACGTGTCCGTTGTTCCCTGGGACCCAGTGGCTGGGTTTCTAGTTCCTTGGTGCATAATTAAGCTCCCCCAAAGTGAACCCCTCACATGGCCCTCCCTGTGCAGGCTCTTGTTTTGCACTGGACCCCTGTTCCTTCCCTCATGAGTGAGCTGGCCTCGCTCCAGGGAGTAATCTGAGACAGGATTTCTGTTGTTAGAGTTGAACCCCTTCTAGGTGTTCTGCCTCCACTAACAGATCCCTCGCTTCCTCAGGGCTACCTCCCCCCAACCAAGAATGGAGCTGAGCCCAAGAGGCCCAGCCGTCCCATCAACATCACGCCGCTGGCTCGGCTCTCAGCCACCGTTCCTAACACCGTGGTGGTGAACTGGTCATCCGAGTTTGGGCGGGTGAGCATAGCTGCAGCTGAGCAGTACACAGGCCACCGAGGGTTCGGGGGGTTTGAGACTTCTAGTTCCTCTGTCTCTGGTCTCTGTGGGACAGAGTATGCAGGGAAAGGGGAGGTGTGGGGACCAGAAGCTAATTCTCTCTCCCCCTTCCCCAAGTAGAATTACTCCTTGTCTGTGTACCTGGTGAGGCAGTTGACTGCGGGGACCCTTCTACAAAAACTCAGAGCAAAGGGTATCCGGAACCCAGACCATTCCCGGGCACTGAGTGAGTAACAAATAGGCTTTTTGCTCCTTCCACTTTGCGCCCAGGGCTTCCTGCTGCCCTCCGGGCTTTATCCACACGGCCTCCAGCCCTCCCCTCTCCCCCCTCCCCCTGGATGCCTCAGTCTCTGTGGTTGAGGAGTTAGGTCCTCAGAGAGTGAGAATAGCGCCCCACCCTTGTAGGTACTAATACCGAGTTCTCAGTACTGAAAAGCCTTAAAGTTGATTCGGTCTAATCACCGTCACGTGATGCTTCCCTCTCATGGCGATCGCCCCTCACCTAGCCCAAGCTTCACCCCGCAGCATTTAACACCTTCAGAGATGGAGACATCTGTTCTCCTACTTAGCCTTCTTGATCCAGATTCACGCCATCGGCCCCCAGAGACTCTCCTCAGCTGCCTGTCAGCTGGGGCCTTCCGCTGCCCGGCTGCTTCAGCCTCACTGACCCCACGGCTCTGGTCTCACTCTTGTTTCAGTCAAGGAGAAATTGACGGCTGACCCTGACAGTGAGGTGGCTACTACAAGTCTCCGGGTGTCACTCATGTGCCCGGTGGGTACAAGGGGAGGTAGGAGTGGGGAGGGCTAAATTCTGAAGAGGGTTCCTAAGGGTACTAGAGCGAGGTTTTCTAGAGTAAACTCTCCTCTCGTCAGCTAGGGAAGATGCGCCTGACCGTCCCATGCCGGGCTCTCACCTGTGCCCACCTGCAGAGCTTCGATGCTGCCCTTTATCTACAGATGAATGAGAAGAAGCCAACGTGGACATGCCCTGTGTGTGACAAGAAGGCTCCTTATGAGTCTCTTATTATTGATGGGTAGGGCTCTTCAGCTCCCCTCCCCCGCGTTATGGCTTACTTCTCATGAATCCCAGCTCTCACCCTCTGCGTCTCCTTTAGCCATCCACCATGTGTGTGACGTTAAGGACCTCAGCACTGTGCACGCATTGTCTCATTGAGTCCTCATAGTACCCCCATGACATAGGTGCCGTCATTACAGATGAGGAAAGAGACCTGGGCTGAAGGTCACATTTGTAAGTGGTGGAGCATGCATTGAATTGCTCCAATATATTGCTGATAACAACTACCTGAACTTCCCACAGAGCATAGCAGTCAGGTTGCTTTTCATTTTTACTATTACAAAGGCACAGTAAGGTTTCTTTCTTTCTTTCTTTCTTTTTTTTTTTTTTTTCTTTTTTGATTTTTGAGACAGGGTTTCTCTGTATAGCCATGGCTGTCCTGGACTCACTCTATAGACCAGGCTGGCCTCGAACTCACAGGGATCCACCTGCCTCTGCCTCCCATGTGCTGAGATTAAAGGCATGCGCCACCATACCCGGTGGGTAAGATTTATTTTGCTTGTTGTGTTTGTTTTGTTTTTTGAGGTCCTGGGTGTACTTATATAGCTAGTCTTCCCTCCCCCCACATAAGCAAATAATTTTCTTGTTCCTAAGTGGCCTTCACCCCTTTCCACAGCCTCCATTGGGGCTCCCACAGTGTCTTTTAAGAAGGTTTAACGCTGGACCTAAAATTTGTGAAGCTGTTTTACATCCTCCCCCACAATTCTGGGGACCAAACTCGGGGCCTGTGTGCTAAGCAGGTGCTCCATTGTTGAGCTACAGTCCCAGCAACAACTCAGAGAGGTCCGGTAGGGCGTGTGATTCAGATGAGGTGACTAAGGCGCGGGATGTGAGTCTCAGAGCCATCGCCCAGCCTCATGAATCCCCATGTCCTCTTCCCCTAGTTTATTCATGGAAATTCTTAACTCCTGCTCGGATTGTGATGAGATCCAGTTCATGGAAGATGGATCCTGGTGTCCAATGAAACCCAAGAAGGAGGCATCTGAGGTTTGCCCCCCGCCAGGGTATGGGCTGGATGGTGAGTGACCCCCTGCTCCCCAATTGAGCTAAATCGTGAATGGCTCTTTTTCTGAGATAGCCTTCTTAACCACCCACAGGCCTCCAGTATAGCCCAGTCCAGGACAGAAATGCATCAGAGCAAAAGAAGAAGGTTGAAGTCATCGACTTGACACTCGAAAGCTCATCCGATGAGGAAGACATACCCCCCACCAAGAAGCACTGCCCCGTCACCTCGCTGGCCATTCCAGCCCCTTCTGGAAGCAAAGGGTATGAGGAAGGCTGCATCTGTAGCAGAGGGGACAGATGTCAGAAGTGCCTTCTGATCTATCACAGGGCAAGCCGTAGGACAGGGAAGGGTGGAAGGAACGGGACCTTTGGCAACTGAGCTGGCGAGGGCATCTCTCCTTGGCTAGTTTCTCCAGCTTCTTCTGTCCACTCCCAGAGTCCTGACATCCGGTCACCAGCCATCCTCGGTGCTACGGAGCCCTGCAGTGGGCACCCTGGGCAGTGACTTCCTGTCTAGTCTCCCACTACATGAGTATTCACCTGCCTTTCCACTGGGGGCTGACATCCAAGGTATAACACTGACTCTAAAGGCAGGGGTGAGGTCCTGCCCTGCCATACCCTCTCCAGACCTATTTCTCTAGGGATGGGCAGGGGGAAAGGGATGGGGAGTGGGGGGCAGGGCGGGGGATTTTTTTACGTGTGGTGAAGGGGTCAGAAGGGGGTTGATTTTTCTTTTTCTTTTCCTACCAGGTCTAGATTTATTTTCTTTCCTTCAGACTGAGAGTCAGGTAAGTGGTCACTTTTAGGAAGATCCGAGATATCAGATGAGTCCTTTCTCTCTTCCCCTGCCCAAGTTCCCTCAGGATTTAAAAATGCTTTTCCGAGAGGGGAGAATGTGGCAGCTTATCCTCCTTTATCCTCACTGGCACTTCACGTTCACGCCTTTGCCTTCCTAGTGCCTTATTGCCTGTCTCAAGGCCAAGACACAGAGGAGGGGCCTGGGGCAGTAGGGCAGAGCCAAGGAGGCCCCCTGCTTTTCCTCTCAAGAATGCCTTGGGGGTCCATACCCCAGGACACAGTTCACAGATGAGTATTGGGGGTGGTGAGTCAGGATAGAAGCTTAAACTGTCTCCTTCATTCCTCTAGCACTACGGTCCTTCTGTCATCACTTCGCTAGACGAACAGGACACCCTTGGCCACTTCTTCCAGTACCGAGGAACCCCTTCCCACTTCCTGGGCCCACTGGCCCAGACCTTGGGGAGCTCCCACCGCAGCAGTTCCACTCTGGCGCCCCCTCCTGGTCCTGTCAGCAGTATTGTGGCTCCTGGGAGTTCCTTGAGGGAAGGGCACGGAGGACCTCTGCCTTCAGGTCCCTCCTTGAGTGGCTGTCGGTCAGATGTCATTTCCTTGGACTAAGCTATTGGGATTCTGAAATCCTCACTGGCCCCCAGCACTGAGCAGATATGCTGTGGGTTCCCAACCCTGGCTGCCCTGATCCCTCCAGGGGTCTTTGGCTAAAGACCAGGCCAGACCTCCATGGATACCTGCTTTTGGCCTTATCTCTGCCTAACAAGGCCAGTACTCAAAGGGTTAACATTTAACCTTTTTAAAAAGGATGTTGGGGTCTGTTTTTGGAAGTGTTCTTGATGGTGGCACATTCCTTTGGGTTTGGTAACCTAGGCAGTGGGAGGCAGAGGGAAGGATAGGACCTGAGGGAAGGGGGTGGTCCTCAGCCTGGACCAGATCAACAGCCTCTTGGGGAAAGGACACTTTCCCTTCCCAAACCCAAATGCCTGTTCTTTTATGTCCGTTCCATTCTCTGTGGCCGCACAGCCAGGTGGCAGATCTGAGACTTGGAGTTTCAGAGATGGACAGAGAACTCTATTTTGTGTTGCAGTTTTCTTTTTTGTACATAACTAAGAAACCCCCAGATTTTCCAAAGATGACTTACCCTGCCTTTTACTTCCCAGTGTGACTTGAGGAAACAAGGCCTTAGTTGTGAGTCCCAGGGGCTTGGGGGCGGGGCCTGGCCTGTCTGCTGCCTGGGTCTCTCTATTTATGTATTTAAGTACACAATATTCTTATGCTAAACAGCCAAGGGCCTAAGCCTCTAGTGACCTATGTTGAGGCCTAGATCATTCTGCACCTTCTGTGGGACTAGGGGCTCTGTGCTCTCCTTCCCAATACTCAGGCCCCTTCAGGGCCAAGGCCCTATGATGTGATTTTTACTTTTTGTTCCCAGAGTTCTCACCTACAATAAAGGTTGTGAATGTTCTGTGAGCGTCATGGAGGGGAAGAGATTTTGTACTTCGATTTCCAGACCCTTGATCTGTGGGAAAGAGGGTCCATGTTCCATCCTTACACTTTCAAAAATCATTTAAAATTTTTTTATTGCTGTGTATGTGGGCATCTGTCATGGTTTTGCATGTGAGAGTCGGAGGCCAGCTTTAATGGAGTAGGACCTCTCCTTCCATCTTTAAGGAGATCCCAGGTATTGAACTCAGGTCTCTGCCAGTCTTTCTACCATCTCACAGGCTGCCATCCTTCCTTTGCTGGTCCAGGATCCATGTGAGCTTCACTTTTACCTGGGAGGGAGTGAGGGCATTCACACAAGCATATCCAAGAGCCTGTTCTCTCCCTTTGTCTTCTTGATGTCCATAAGAACATCAATCCATCCCAACCCAATGATATGCTACCCTCAGGTCGTCCCTTACCCTCATCTGCCCACAAGGATGTGCTACCCTCAGGCTATCCCTTACCTTCATCTGCCCAGATGTTGCAGCCAAAGCCTGAGGGCAAACTTGGTTCCATCACTGACCCTTTCTTTGTCCTCTGCGGTGGGTGGGGTTGCCCGCATGAGTGTGGACAGAGGCAGGGCCAGGGCTCGGGTTCCTCCATCATCCTTCAGTTCGGTTGCACTGGATTAGGACAGTTTCCGTCTAGGTTGTGCCTGGTAGCTTACAATGAACTTCAGTATACTGAGCCATTTAATCCTCCAGACCATTGCAGAAGGCAAGGGAGTGTTAACTTCACTTAACAGGAAGGAAACACATTCGAGGAGGTTTAAGTGACTTTCTCCGGTGGGAGAGTAGGCCTCAAACCTAGGTCTTCAGTGCTAACTAGTTGGAGCATGAGGCCTTCCCATTTGGAGTCTTTGATCTCAGGTGGTCTTTGTGGTCTTTTAATTATCCGCAGGCTGACTCACGCCCTGAATTTCTTCAACAACATGCAAAGTGCACCCTCCCATGTATGCATGCACATGTATGTTGTAGTATGCTGATAGCTAAAGTAGAGGTTCTTACCAGAGAGAGGGTGGTAGGTCCTGGGAGAGAAGCGTGAGTGTCTTTGTCCCCTCTTCTATGGCAGCTGCAGCCGCTGCTGCTACATCTGGTCCCAGCCACATAAAGGCACTCACCTCATTTGGGTTTACTTGGATCCGGGCCTGGGGTTAAGACATGTTGATCTTTAGGAGGTCACAGGTGCAGAGGAGACAGACAAGGGGGGCAGGGGCAGCAGCAGCTTGAAGCTCCCCTTGTCCTATTCACAGTCACAACCAGGTCCCATCTCCCATCTTCCTCGCCTGCCACGCCTACCTGGAGCTGCTGCTGTGACTCCTGGGAGATCACAAGGACATAGAGAATGAGGTGATGGTATTTGGGGGGACCCCAGCTCAGCCTAGGAGGGTAGGCAGCCTAAGAAAAGACAAAGCCAACTTAGCACATTGAGAGAGAGAGAGAGAGAGAGAGAGAGAGAGAGAGAGAGAGAGAGAGAGAGAGAGAGGAGAGAGAGAGAAGAGACTTTCTGTCTTGGAGACTTTGTAAATAGAGCTTAGGGAGACAAAATGCTGTCCCCAAGCCTAGGGTGTGGGTGGTAGGTGACAGGTAAGGGGGGCATGGGTGAGGGCTGTGCTCTGAGGACTCCAATCTATCTACACTTCTTTTCCCCAGTGCCCAAATCAGACAAGGATTAGTCACTGGGCTTCAGGGGGGTCATTCTTTCTCACCTCCCATAACCCCAGAAGGACACAGGAGAACTGGTTCTGGGCCAGCTGCAATCCACACTCTTCCCTCAGCTCTCGAAGCCCACACTCCAGTATCTGTGAGCCAAGGGGAGCAGGTCAGAATATCCAGAGCTCAAGCCTACCATGTCCTTTTCCTTGTCCCTCCCTTAGCCCACACCCAGGGGGACTCCACTCATAGGTCCGGCAGACTGGTAGGTACCTCCTCATCAAGTTCCATGTGCCCACCTGCAAGAAGAGTGGGCCCAATTAGTGAATGGTGGTCATCTTCAACCAGGGACCCTATCTTTCAACGGGCAGAGGGAGTTGTTTGTTGGGTACACACAGACCGTGGGCCACCACTGTAGGGGACTACCCCATAGCAATGTGGCGGGAAAGGGCAGGTGTTTCCCATAGCTCCTGTTCCTACGTGCTCACCTGGAGGGACCCAGACGTTGGGGTAAGTGCGGAGAGTGCATGTCCTTCGGGTCAACAAGACAGTCTGGTCACTGGACTGAAGAATGACTGTCACACACAGATCCACACCTCGATTTGTGAGCAGCTCAGTCCCGGAGACCCCAGGCTGCTGGTCCAGAGCCGCAAAAGGGCAGAAAGGGGGTCTCTGACAAGAGGGCGTTGACTGAGCTAAGACTTCGGAAGCAGGGTGGGACTTACAGAAATTAGGGGTGCCCACGGCGGGAGTTGTCCTGTTGCCACCCGCCCAGCCCCCAAGCCGCCATCACTCTTCCCTGCTGGTTCCCTGTCCCAACCTGGATCGGAAGCCTCTCCGAGGCGCCAGGGAACGAACTGCTGGCGAGGACAAGCTGTCCTCGCTCGAACCTGCAATGCGCGTACCACGGCCCAAGTCCCTGCTCGGCGCCCAGGAGGCCACACACACTCTGTGTGAAGCTCACTGACTCCAAGCGCCCGGACAGACGTAGCAGCAACCGTGCAGCAGCCATCGCGCCGCTCTAGTCGTCGCTGGCCTGGTGCCCCCTGGTGGCCCAGCACGGTGAGGCGAGTCCCTTCAGGCCGGCATGCGCAAGCCTGGTTTTCCAGGCCCGCTGGGAAATTTAGATACAACTTTTGGGGACAGTCTCTGTGTGTAATGTTCATAAAAACACAAGCCCGCCACATAGTCTCACTTCCTCTTGAGTTATTTCTGACTTTTTTGTTTGGGATAGTAATCCCCAGGTAGAGTGCTTTCTAAACTGGCCTGTTATTCCCCACCAGCCTGAACTCCACTTAAACCCTGACCACCTTTCAACAGGGGGCACCTCAAATGATGTCCCAATTTTAAAAAGAAAACAAAAAGAAAAGTAAGCAGGGTGACATGTAGCCCAGGCTAGTCTCAAAACTTGTGTAGCCAAAGCTGGTGTTGGCCTTCTGACTGGCAGGCCTCCATGTCCCCCTGCCTGGTTTGTGCAGTTTGGAGGTTCAATCCTGAGGCTTTATGGATACTATACTTAGTAAGAAATGGTGAATAGCTTGATAATTGCATTGATTTATGTCAATTTGGGGTTGGGGTGGGCATGGCAGGCTTGTGGAGATCAGAAACGTTGCTTCTCTCCTTCCATAATGTGAATGCATGGGAAAACCTCAGGTTGCCACCATCTGATTGGAATCAAGGCCTACCCCATGAGCCAAAACTCATGCCCAGTGCTTCCTGGGATGGCCATGAACCTGGAGCTAGGGGAAACGCAAATACTACTGTATGCTAGAGGAACATAGCACTGAAGTGACTACTAATGGCATTCTGTTAGATTCTTGGACCCATGTTGCTGCTCCTGACACCATGCCTTCATCTTGCCACCATGCCTTCATCCTGCCACCTTGGACTCTGACCCTCTGGAACTATGGCCAGACACGCTCCTTGGTCATGGGCTCTATCACAACAATAGCAAGATATCCAATTCAGGGACGCACGGGTTGGGATGACTTAATTTTTGTTTTGTTTTCATAAGACAAGTTCTCTATTGCCCACAACAGTCTGAAAGGCATTAAAAGGCCCAGGCTGACCTTGAACTTGTAGTAATTCCCCCAATCTTAGCTTTCTTCTTGGTGTATGCCTTCACGCTGATTTGATGGACTTTAGTTGGGGGTCTTTCTTGATTGCTTCCTCTTATTATTTTTACTTTTATGTATATGTGTACATACTTGTGTCTCCCATGGTGCCCAAGTAGAGGTTCATTACAGGATAATTTGTTAGTTTGCTCTCTTCTTTACTTTATGGGTTCTGGGGCTTTGGTGGCAAACTTCCTCATCCACTGAGCCATCCATCATCTTGCTGCCCTTCATTTTAGTTGTTGAGACAGGGTCTCTCTCTGAACTAGAAACTCATCAGTTTGTCTAGGTTGGCTAGCCAATGAGCTTCAGAGATGTGCACATCTCCCAGGGCACTGAGCATCTGAACTCAGGTTCTCATGCTTAAATAGGAAGTACTTTACCCACTAAGTCATCTCGCTGGCCCCTAGCCGATTCCTTGATAAGAACTGATACATATAATTTGTGATTAATCTTATTTATTTAAGGTTCTTCCCACCATGGAGATTTGGTGACAGAAGAATATACTCTTTCAGGTGTAACATGAACAAGATGGAAATACAGGAATGTGTGACTTAGCTGGGCATGGTGGCACATGCCTTTAATTCAGAATTTGGGAGGCAGAGGCAAGAGGATCTCTGTGAGTTCGAAGCCAGCCTGGTTACAGAGTGGGTTACAGGACGGCCAGGGCTACATAGAGAAACCCTGTCTTGAAATACCAAAAACAAACCAACCAAACAAAAACCCCAAGAATCTGCAACTTATCCCACTGCAAGGGATGTATCTAAGGACCACCACCTCCTCCTCCTCCTCTTCCTCTTCCTCTGCCTCCTTCTCTATCTCCTAGATCTTTGGAGAAGGACGACAGTTTGTGGCTGGGGTGTAGCATCAGTTGGCCAGCACGGGAAGAGTGGAGTTTGATGCCAGCATGGCTTCTTCTTGTTCACTGTCTCTTCATGGTGCTCTCGATGTATGACTCCAGCAAGAAGATGGTTTCGTCTACCTGGATCTCACTGGCATCCAACCTAAGTGGAAAAGTGAAAGCATCTGTCTGGGTTAATACTCATTAGCATATTCGAGACTGGAGGCTGGGCTGGGTGTGGCCACATAGAACTTCCTGTTTATCCCAGAACAGATGGAAACTGAGAGACCCAGAAGATCCTCCTGTTACATCTCTCCCATGCCAGGCACGGTGGAACTCCTGAGGCTGCAAACACAGCGTCTAGCCTGAGAGAAGTTAAGATTTTCTGCAACTGAGAAAACCCAGCACTTATATGTAAAAGTGTAGGTAAAACAGTGGAGAGCTTTACAACCATGAGAGTTGAAGAGTCAGTGCCAATTAGGAAGAGGAAGGGCCTTCCCAACTCTGATAAAATCCAGTGAGGAAAGTAAAACCACAGTTAACACTGCACTTAATGATGAAAAGCTCAAAGTTTTCCTCCTTAGATCAGGAACAAAGCCAAGATGTCCTTCAGAACCTTGCAATTAGGCAAGGAAAAAATAAAGGCATCCAGATTGAGAAGAAAAAAGTAGAACTAGTCACAAACATAGAGAGAACCTCTAGGAACGCACAAAAAGATTCTAAGAGTTAATCAATCCACACATTCCCTGCTAACCAACGAAGGGCAATGAAGACAGAAGTGAACTGCGTGCAACTACGCAAGGCCCCAGAGCACAGCAATGAAGTTGGAGTGCATGCTGTGAGAAGGAAATCAATCAATCAGCCAGGTGTGGTGGTGTGTATTTGCATCCCAGAACTTTGGCGATGGAGGTGGTGGAATCAATAAAATCAGTCCAAGGCCACTGTGGGCTGTATGAGACCTTTAGTCAAAAATATAGCCCCTTCACAAACCAAAGGACGAACACACACACACATGCATGCATGTGCGCCCACACACATGCAAGGAAGCTGATACTCATCACCTTAAAGATAACACGTAACTTAGGGGTTGGAGAATTGGGCTGCTGTAAATTGCCTGTCATTCAAGTGTGAGGACCTGAGGCTGGAGTCCCAGAATAAACAGAAAGCCAGACACAGTAGCATGCATCTTCCTCTGACCTCCACATGCATACACACACACACACACACACACACACACACACACACACACACACACA
>OU015753.1:52333577-52348210 GCA_907169655.1 Acomys percivali
CACACACACACACACACACACACACACACACACACACACACACACACGCATGCCTGGCATATGTGGACACACACACACTCACACAGGTACCTTCACATGCACACATACACATAGACACACACCCATTATCTATGTGAGAGCACTGTGACACATGGGCTATAGGATGAGGTAAAAGCTCTAGGCAAGAGGTAATGAAGGTCTGTGCAAATGCCAGACTTGAGACTGAAGTAAAATTCTTAGTACTTGGTCAATGACAGAGATGCCTCTTGTGCTGGGATTAAAGGCATCACTCGCAGTAGGCTCCTTCTTTCAGTTAGGCTAGGGAAGTCAGACTGGAGGAGGCAGCGAAGCCATATCTGTCTGAAAGGCATTGTCGCCGCTGCTTACTTGTTGACATTGCGCTTCAGTGTCTCCAGCTGCTGTCGCTCGGGGGCTGTGACCATCTCCTCTACCTCCTGCAGCTGCACGTCCTCAGCACCCGTGGCCTGCATTGATGCAAGGATGGCTTCCACCCGCTGAGACTTTTCTAGCAGCCGCCTGTCAGACAGACACAGCCCCGAGGAATGTTCCGGCACTGAGATTCTCTTGCCCTTTATCCCAGAGACCCAGCGCCTCCCTTTCTGGGTTTCACCTGAAGACATTTTCCACAACTAATTACAAGTAGAACTTTGTTCCTGGCATTCATTGCCTCTCAGCTGCTCTTAGCTCTGGGGTCAAGTGCATGCCTGATAAATCTGCAAAGTTATTTAACTGGGGGTGTAGTCAGTAAGGGTAAACTAAGGCATGGTTATGCCAACGCAAACCTACGACTCCATACAACTAGACTGGGTGGTTGGGCTACTGTTTCCATTCCTACAGCGAGTTTTCCCTCAGGCTGGGCGGGGGGTTTGGGGGGTGGAGGCAAGAAAGAAAAAAAGAAAATTCAACAGAGGATGCACTCACTTGTTCTCCTTTGTTTCAAACTGCCGCCTTTCTATCAAGTTGACTATGCTCTGGGGAAGAGAAGACAGACTAGAGACACGCGCGGTTGTTTAAGTGGCTTGGGTAGTGTGGACAAGGGAGGCAGAAGGGTGCGGCTGGCTGTGTGAGGATGGGAAGAACACCCACACACTGTTACCTTATAGCACCTGTGCAACAGCATTCTGGCCGCCGACAGCACATTCACAGTATATAAATAGAAAGTCCTGGACGGGGCATGGTCTGGTGTCTTAGGAATTTCCTGTGTGTCCACAGAAATAATGAGAGAAATTGTACTGTTCTTCAGATTGGCAAAATAAACACCCGCCCGCCTGGCACTGTCAGCCCTGACACTTTTTTCTTTCATAGACAATCAGTAGCTATGTTTATGACATACGCAAGCACATGAGACACGCTGCCCAGCATCCTGAGGGAAAGAAAGGGAAGGCGACTAATATTTACTGAGTAAATGCTACATGTGCCAGGTGGGTTACAATTGATTTTCAAAACCCATCTTATTTATTAGTAACTGAGACAGCGTGAGACAATGTAGCCAGTGCTGGCCTTAGATTTTCAACCCTCCAGCCTTAGTCTCCTAAGTACTGGACCACAGGTGTGCACTACCATGGTTAGTCCAAAGCACACTGTTCTGGTGTCAACAGCCACCACCATGTTACAGACATCAAGATGATGGTAGTTGAGTCGCTTAGTAGATTGACTCCAAAATCCACTCAAGCGGCTTCCTCAAAGGGTGCTCAGCTCTACAAGGATCCATGATAGGCCGAATCAGTCACCCCAGTGAAGGCTGAAGGCTTGAGGAAAGTGAGCAGCAATGGGCTGTGAGCTGATTTCTTGCTGTGCTCTGTCTGTCTCTCTCACTAGGCCAGTTAAAGTCTACCTGGCCCTTCAAGGATTTGCTTTGCCTGTGTTAATCTTTCTTCCTGTTTCAGAGGTGGCTGCAGTATCTGTCTGGGGAACCAGAAGGACTTCCTCAGGAGTCTCTCCTGCCCAGGCCAGCCTTGCTCAGCACTCTGAGGCTGTGGTTACCTGGAGGGATATGAAGTTTTCCGAGAGCATCTTATACAGCATGTCCTTTGCCTCCTTGGCAGGGATCATCGCAAAGTCCTCCACCTGCTTCTGCTCCAGGTGTTTCTTCTGCAACACCAGACGGAATATCCTGGCGCAGCGAGACCCGAATCTAGGAAGAACAAGGGGGCTCACGGCTTGCCTTAGCTTGTGGTCTCAGGGTATGGACGGAGCCAGGAGCACAGAGGGAAAGGGCATTCGGAGTTCTCTCAGAGCTCCGGAGGCTGGGGAGGGCACTGTTAACCTGCTCCTTTGAGCGCCACCATTCTGATATTACAGAGCTGCAGGGTACTGGTTAATCTGCCTAAGTAGGAAATAACTTTACAGGGAAGGGCAGTTTCTAATGGAAAGATGAGACCAAGTGTGGCAGGGTATGCCAAAAACAAAAACTGAACAAACAAACAAAAGAAACCAAAAAAGCCACATTACCTGCTCAGTGAGTGAGGTGTGGACAGGAAGTGTCTGAGCCCAACCCCAGTGGGCGACTCTCTTACCTCTCCTGGATGACAGACTCCAGAGTCGCAGTGGCCAGGGACGCTAGCGCCTTGTGGAGGTCTTTATGTAGAGGGTTAAGGGCATTCAGTAATGCTTGGTTTCATGACTGATTCCTAATTTATAACTAAAACTTAAGTGATATTTTGCTTTTCACTTTTCATGTATGATATATGAGTTTATTGTGTAAGGGTTTTGCTTAAGTAAACTTTTTAAAAAATATTTTCTTTTTCTGAGACAGGGTCTTGCTGTGTAGGCCAGATTGACTTTGGACATTCAACTTTTCTACCTTCAGTTATATGTATCTGCCATCACATTCACCTCTCCCCAGCCCCTTCCTTTTCTTACCTCTCCACCCCGCCTCTACCCCTCCTCCTTTCCCTGTGGCAGTCAGGGTGGTCTGGCCTAGCACCTTGAACAATGTAAGCATGGTGGTACTGAGCGACAGTCCAAAGCCTTTTTTTATTTTCATTAACATAACTCACTGAAAATTCACAGAAAAGTATTTCAATTTTTGAGCTTCTTTAGTGTATTAATCATTAACAAAACCTTTTCCTCTGGTAGTGGCACATGCCTCCAATCCCGGCACTTGGGATTGGATCAGGGGTTCAATGCCAACTTCTAGGATACACAGCGAGTTCAAGGCCAGCCTGGGCTACACAAGACTGTTTCAACAAAAACATAAAACAACCTTTCCTGGGTCACCTCTGCTTCCTAACTCAGGGGTCCTGGCAAGGATACTGATGACATACATTCCTCCACCGCTGTCGCCAGACTTTCCAATAAAATCGAGCTGTTAGAGAGAGAGTGAATGCTGTTAATTGAATGTAAAGCCCAGCAATTCTGTTTCCCATAGAGCAAGTCTGGTGAAGAGTCTGAAGCAGGATGAAGGGAGGCACTTAGTCTGGGATGGCTCAGGAGATAGGCAGTGACAGGAGAACATTAGGATTTAGTGGCAGCGATAAACTGTGAACAGACCAAGGGGCGGGACTTACGGGGTCATCTGCCAGCAGTGTGAGGTACTGATCCAGGACCTGCTTAGACACGTTATAGCCGACGGGCAAGGATCTGAAGATCTGGGGAACAGAAGGAGACGCTGGAAATGGAGCAGGGCAACTCAGAACTGCTAATGTGACTGAAACGAGATGTCCTAATTTAGACTTCAAAAATCAAAATGCCTAAAAAGTACTCATAAGTATCACTGCTTATAAGAGTAAAACAAAGGCCAAGAGGGCCACATGCCGTGAATCCCAGAAGTCGGAAGCTAGAGGCAGGTGGATCTCTGAGTTTGGGGCCCTGTCTACATAGTGAGCTCTAAATAGCCAGTGCTACATAGTCAGACCCTGACAAAAACAGAGAAAATAAGAAACATCCCCAATGTCCAGCAATAAGTAATTAGTTAATGTAACCTACGACAAGTACAGTGGTGCACGCCTGAGATTAGACGCTGGGGCTAGAGACGGGCTGTTGTACAGCTGTAGCCTCCAAAGGTAAGCACTCTACTCTGGGGGAGGCTGCTGAGACTCCTGAGGCTAAAACTTATAAGGCTTAAGAAACTCACGATCCTGGGCACAGTGGCACATGCCTATAATCCCAGCACTCTGAGAGGCAGAGGCAGGCCAATCGCTACAAGTTTGAAGCCTGGTTTACAAAGTGAGTCCAGGACAGCCAAGGATACACAGAGAAACCCTATCTCCAAACCAAAACCAAAGCCAAAACCAAAACCAACCCCCGCTCTGCCCAACCCCCCTCCCCCACCCCACACAAAAAAAGTAAGTCATGAAGTATTCAGTGGCCAATAACTAAGAGAATTAGGCCTTTAATCATAGCACTAGGGAGAGGCCAACCTAGTCTACAGTGCCAGCTTCAGGCCAGCAGAGACCCTGTCTCAAAACAAACAAATCAACCAATTACAAAAAACTTTGAAACAATATAACATATAGTAACAATACTTAAGTAAGTATAATTATAAAAGTAATAGAAATGCAATGTTCAAATGCCAAGGCTTTCATCAGAACCCAAATACAGAGATAGCCTTTTTGCTGTTCCCAGCCTGGCTTCGAACTCCTGAGCTCAAGCAATCCTCGTAGCCTGCTGAATAGGTAGGATTCCACCCATGTGCCAGCACACACATTGCTACTAGATTTTTTTTTTTTTTTTTTTTTTAAGATTTATTATTTATACAGTATTCTGCCTGCACATACACCTGCAGGCCAGAAGAGGGCATCAGATCACATTATAGATGGCTGTGAGCCACAATGTGGTTGCTGGGAATTGAACTCAGGACCTCTGGAAGAGCAGTTATTGCTCTTAACCTCTGAGCCATCTCTCCAGCCCCGCTACTAGATTATTAAAACAATTAGAGTTAAGTTGTACTTGACAGATAGACATTTGATTATACTAATGGCTTAACTTTTTTTTTTTTTTGAGGTTTATTTATTTGGTTTTGTTTGTTTGTTTTTGTTTTTGAGACAGGGTTTCTCTGGATAAGCCCTGGCTGTCCTGGAACTTGCTTTGTAGATCAGGCTGGCCTTGAACTCAGATATCTGCCTGCCTCTGCCTCCTGAGTATTGGGATTAAAGGTGTGTGCCGCTATGCCTGGCTTTAATTTTTTTTTACCTGTATGTATGTTTTGCCTACATGAATGTAAGTGTACCATGTGTGTGCAGTGCCCAAGGAAGCCAGAAGACGGTGTAAGATCCGTTTGAACTGGAGTTACAGACAGTTGTGAGCTGTCTTGTGGTTGCTGAGAATTGATCCTGGGTCCTCTGGAAGAGCAGCCAGTGCTCTTAACTGCTACACTGTCTCTCTAGCCATGGGTTAACATTTGTAAAAGTTGGATCCTAAGGTGGTCAAATATTTCAGTGCTCACCATTTCAAAAAAATCCTTGCCCTACCCCAAGCAACAGAGAGCCCCCTTTCCCCAAGGCTCAGACATCAACGTAACCATACAAGCTTTGTCTAATAACTGTTATAATACCTATGTCTATCAGAAAGCTGGCACAATATGAGGCTAAACCTTTGTGCTGGTGGCACACACCTCTAAACTCAGCACTTGAGAGGCAGAGGCAGGTGGATCTCTGTGAGTCTGAGGCCAGCCTTGTCTATAAGAGAGAGTTCCAGGACATCCAGAGCAGTTTTACAGAAAAAAATCTGTCTTGAAAAACGCCAAAAGCGAAAAGACCAAAACAAAACCCCCTGAAAACCAAAAAAGAAAGACCACTGAAGCATACCTCATTGGAGGACAGTGGCTGGGTAAACGGGGCAACAGAGGGCGTGGTAATCTCACTCATCCGGAGCATTGTCCGCACAATCTCGCTGCTTGTCTGAAAAGTAAACTAGAACTCAGAATTCACTGTTGCTGCCTCTGGCTCTGAGCCAGCGGCCACATCTGCCAAACACCCGGAAGACCTTCTTTGCTGAACCCTAGTTGACCCACTTGGGTATTACCTGGTCCATTCGGTTTGCTACTGCGCTCACGATGGCTTGGTCACGGAAGTGCTGGTGGAATCTGTCCAGGTTGACTTGCCAGTAAATCCCATCATCTGGGGTGGGCTGAGCAGAGAAAAGGAACAGAGAGAAATACTGGAATACAGGGCCGCTTCCTAGTGAGCTTGATTTAAAATTCCATTGTTTTGTCATATTTTTTGTAGTAATTAAATGGGCTAGACAAAAAGAAATCCAGAGTGTGGGTGTCCTGACCAATTCAAACGTCAAGTTCCCTGGTCACCTTCCTCCTCTGTAAATTCCTCTTCATTACCCTCCGATCTCTCACTTGGCACTTCGCTTACTCTCTGCAGGTAATGTTCCTCTTGATTTCATGGGAAAAAGAGACACCAGAACTCATTCAACTTTGTGCAAACATCTTCGCCATCTCCTTTCCTTCTTCCTGATTTCCCAGGAAACTGTTTCTCCCCTTAGCTGAGGGCCAGGGCCACACTGCTGTTCAGACCCTTCCCTCTCACAGGGCTCAGGGTCCAGATCAAGTGGCCTCCTGTCCTCTGTAACTGTAACCTCTCCTTTATTCTCTCTTCTCATGAGCTTTTCCCCTGCCCAAGTCTCTTTCTAGAACTTTCCTGCAACCCTACAATTCCCTTCTTCCCTCCCTTCCTTTTCCCTCTGGCCACAGCTGGTTATTCTAGCCATCCCCTCACCCTCTCCCCAGCTCGAATGAAACCTCAGTTGTAAGTGGCACTCTAGTCCCACCACTGGCCTCAAGGACCTCCTCTTGGCTAAGGTCAGAGGACACTCCCCAGTCCTTATCTTATTTGCCTTTTTTGAAGTCTGTGACATAATTGGACATTTTCTCAATTTACCTCCTAAAGCACAGGGACTAGAGCTTTGTGACACCATGCTCAGCTAAATGTCTCTCTATATAACCCTGGCTGTCCTGGAACTCACTCTGTAGACCAGGCTGGTCTCAAACTCCCAGAGATCCACCTGCCTCTGCCTCCTGAGTGCTAGAGTAAAAGGTGTGTTCTACCACAGTGAGCCAAAATATCTACTTAAAAAAAGAATTATTTATTTCATATATACATAAATATAGACATGCGTGCATGTACATAAATCACATGTGTGCATGTGATTGTCTACATTGATGTATCTGCACCAGGTACATGCTTGGTACATGTGGAATCTACAAGAGGATAACAGATCCCCTGGGGTTGGAGTTACAGACAGCTGTAAGCTGTTATGTGGGTTTTGGAACCAAATCTGGGTCCTCCATAAAAGTACTCTTAACTGCTGAACCATCTCTCCAGCCCTGAAAGATTCCTTCCTTTGCTTGCTTTCATTTTAGTTTTCTTCTGACACAGGGTTTCTCTGTGTAGACTTGGGCTGTGTGAGTCCTGGACTCACTCTGTAGACCAGGCTGGTCGAACTCACAGAGATCCCCCTCCCTCTGCCTCCTGAGTGCTCGGATTACAGTCATGTGCCCCTGCAGCCAGCAAAGATTTCTTTCTTTAATCATGTTATGTATGTGTGTGGGGCCCAAGGTGGCCAGAAGGTGCTGGATCTCTTCGAATTACAGACATGGGTGCTAGGAGCCAAGCTCTGGGCCTGTGGAAGAATAGGAGGTGCCCTTAACTGCTAAGCCTTCTCTCAAGAGCCTAGACTCTACTTCTATTTATTTTTGAAAGAGGGTCTCTCCTTGGGCTTGAACTTATCACATAGACTAGAATGGGTGGCCTAGGCATCCTCCTGTGATTCTGGCTGGGCCATATTCACAGCCTGAAGATTAAACATGCCTGATAGATGACATTTGTAGACTTTTAACAGTCCTTAGCTTGCTTTTCTTGTTATTTAGAGAGGGTCTCATGTAGCTCAGCTGGCATTGACCTTACTACATAATTGAGGGTGACCATGAACTCTGATCTTCCTGCCTCTACCTCCCAAGTGCTAGGATTACAAGCATTTACCACTACAGCTAGCTACAAAGTAATTTTGGCCATTAAATGGGTAAGAATGCAAGAAGGAAGGCCACTGAGAAGAGCATTGGAGACGTGCTGACAAGAGACCATAGAATCTTGGGGGCTGGAGAGATGTCTCCGTAGTTAAAAGCATTTGTTGTGCAACCATAAGGACCTGAGTTTGGATACCAGCACTCTCATGACCAGCACGCACATGACAAGGCAGACATGGTCTCATGCATGCCTGTAATTTCAGCTCTATAAGGGAAAAGGATTGTTGGGGCTTGATGGCCTAGCCAAAAAAACCTACAAGATTCAGGCTCAGGGAGAGAACATGCCTCAAATGAATAAGGCAGGACTTGACAGAGGCCACGGGATACTCTCATGTGGCCTCATCATTGCATATGTGTACAGGCATGTGTGCCTACATAATACATGTACATATAATCCCCCTCTATATACAGCAAGAGATAACCATCTCTTAGACTAGGGAGAGAACAGGAAAGGTAAGAAATGGTTGGATGGGAGATAATTTGGAAGTTGGGCTGACAGGTGTTAGTGAGATAGAAGGAATTTTGCCTAAACTCATGGTAGTGGAATCTGCTACCAAGATAAGGAGGTTTAGGAGAGAGCAGGTATGTGGGAATGGGAAATCAATTACTCTGTGTTGGTCATGCTAATTTCTTTTTCTGTTGGGCTGTATGTGCTTAATGCCGTGTCTATATAGGTGTATATGATGTGTGTGTGTGTGTGTGTGTGTGTGAATGCATGTGAGGAAGTATGTGTGCCATAGCATGTGTGTGGAGGTCAGAGGACAACCTCAGGGGCCAGCCTTCAAATCCTATCTTGCTTTGAAACATGGCACCTTTGCTTGATGTCTTATATAACAGGGTAACTGGCCTGTGAACTTCTGGAGATTCTGTCTTGCCTCCCATCTCATTTTAGGAGCACGAGGATTACAGATGTGGCCACACACCTGTGTTAAGTGGGGTCTATGGATTTGAACTCAGGTTCTCATGCTTGCACAGCAATTGCTTTGCCCTCTGAATTATTGCACCAGCTCCTAGCCATACTTCTGAGACCCCCTCACCCATCTCCCGGACGGGGACTCCTTGGATCTGCAGCAATCCTACTTTGTCAGTCTCTCTAGTGCTGGGATTATGAGGCACACTTCCACATCTGACTTAAGATGTTCATTAGACAAATTAATAGGAGTGTTGTCAGGACATTTGCATGTAACAGTTCAGGCTGAAATGCATCTATCTATACTCAGACCCCACTACTAGCTCCACCTATTCTACCCATACTGAACATCTTGAACTTTTTCTATTTTTTCATTTGTTTGTTGTTTTTTGGAGAACAGGGTCTCATGTAACCAAGGTTTGTAGAGGAATTTTAATTCAGTACATAATTACAGACATACCTAAATCCCAAGAGACAGAGGCAAGCATATCTCTGAGTTCAAGGTGAGTCTGATACAGAATAAGCTTTAGATAAAGAAAAGCTTAGGTCTGGGCATAATAGTACATGTCTTTCATTCCAGCATTCAGGAGACAGAGGCTTGCAGATTTCTGAGTTCTATTCAGGCAGGTCAGTTGAGTCATTGAGTTGAGAGAGATAGTTCAGTTCGTGGTACTCAGAGCAATTTTACCAGGAGAGCTTTACAGAGAGAGGTTGAAGAGAGAGCAAACTAGATGCAGCTGAAGACAGTATGAGCCGGAGAATGAGGAGCCAGAAGATTAGAACAAATTGCCAAAGTTAGTCTGAGGCCAAGCAGAACAATTTAGTGAGAAAGTAAGAGAAGCCAGATTGAATCAGTCAGCTTGGAGGGGAGTTTGAGTCAGAACAGCTGAGTTGAAGCAGCCAGCCAGAGCTCAGGGGGAAAAAAAAAAAAAGGTGAGCTTATTCAGCAATAAGTCTCAGAGGCTAAAAACATTCTGGGCCTAGATTAGACTGTACAGAGGCTAGAAGAGAAGTTTCCAGGTTCTAGGTTAGAGACGGAGGTAGTAAGCCTCAGAGAGGACAATTAAATTAGGCAAATAGAAATTACTTTTCCACAGGCTGGCTTTAGACTTACTTTGTCACTGAGGATAACCCTGAACTTCTGATTCTCTTGCCTCTACCTTCTGAGTCCTGGAATTATTAGATGTGCAGCACTGCTGGTTGGTTTTGTTCAAGACAGGGTCTTACTATGTAGCACTGGCTACCTTAGAACTCATAGACCAGGCTAGCCTCCACCTCAAGAGACCTGCTAGTCTCTGCCTTCCAAGTGCTTAAGTTAAAGGTGTGGGTCATCATACTGAGCACCACTTCTGCTTTTATTTGGTCATGGGGAATCAAACCCAGAGATTCCCGCATGCCAGGCAAGTGATTCACCATCTGGGCTCTCTCTCTGCTGTTGTTGGTTTGTAGCCTTGGAACTCATAGAGACCCTCCTGCATCTGCATCCCTGCTGGAGTTAAAGGAATGCGCCACCACACCCAGCCCTGCCTTCTCTGTTCAGTGCAACATGTTAACCCTCCAAAGGGAAATGGAATATTCCCTCCACAAGGCCCCTCCCACTGTCAAGAGTCCTCACTGACTCTTAGTGAAGAGGGGGCAGGGGAGAAGTGGGCAGAGAGAGCAGTGGGCTTCTGCTAACACTGGTCGACCCCTGACCCACATTTCCTGAAGTTCATATCCTTGTACTTCTTAGGAGCACTCAGGTTCTGCGGGGCTTGTTATCTGAGGGCTGTTTCTGGCCTGCTCTAGGGTGAGGACTGCCAGTCAGGAACCTGTTACCTCCTTGTCATCTGTGTATTTTGGTTTCTTGGCCTTGGGCTCTCCAGTAGCATCTTCATCAGAAGATCTCCTCCTTTTACCTTTTCCTGACAGATAAAAGGATTGAACAATTAGACTATATATGTCACATGATGACAGGAGATGAAGCTGGTGCCTCTTCATCCCAAAGACCTTAGTAGCTAGCTGCCTCAGGGCACAGCTGGCTGTTTAGGCTGAGGAGGTATAAGAAACTCAAGTCAATGAGGGCATCATCAAGAAAATCCATGTCTGAGCCGGAGAGATGGCTCAGTGGTTAAGGGCATGGGTTGCTCTTCCAGAGGACCAGGGTTCAATTCCTGGCACCCACATGGCAGCTCACAACTGCTTGTAACTCCAGTTCCAGGGGATCTGACACCCTCACACAGACGTACATGCATGCAAAACAACAATCTACATAAAAAACACAAATAAATAAATAATTAAAAAAAAAAAAAGAAAATCCATGTCTGCCTTCAAACTGCTTCTCCTCCTAGTCTCCCTTCAGTGAATGGCACCATGATGCTCCCACACGTGCAAGTCACACACACAGATGCCGCTCTTGAGCTTGTCTTGTCACTGCATCCAGTTCCACGTTCCCAGGTTTGCCTTCGCCCTAGCCTCTAAGCCTTTAGACAATGGACATCGTAAGTCAGATGGTGCCACTTGCCTGCTTCGCATGCGAGGAGTCTTCCCTTGCTCTTAGGTGAGAGGACAGACACTCCAGTGCCTTGCTGACCTAGTCCCTCTGATGCTGCTCTGAACTTTGCTCACCTTGCTTCGGTGCTCACTTTCACTTTCTCTAATGCTCTATTTTCCTAACTACACACTAGTCTTAAAAACACCCATCTTCTGCCGCTTCACTGGGAAGGTCCTACTTCTGCATCAAGACCCAGACCAAATTCCACTTTCACAGAAAAACATAAGCCTTCCTTCCCCTGTACTAATGTATTCTCCCATTACATATTTTTGTAATAGCTACCTCTGCCATGTTTTTTTTGGTTTTTTGGTTTTTTGGGGTTTTTTTGTTGTTGTTGTTTTTTGTTTTGGTTTTTTTTTTTGGCTTTCCCAGACAGCGTTTCTCTATGCAGCCTTGGCTGTCCTGGACTCACTCTGTAGACCAGGCTGGCCTCGAACTCACACTGATCCACCTACTGCTGGGCTTAAAGGCGTGTACCACCATGCCTGGACTGATTAATGTCCTCTGGGCAGGGATCATGGCTTTTCCATCATTACGTACTATAATCATTGGCACACAGAAAATAACCAGACACTCAGATGCTCATTCAAACAACAGTCAGTGAGGAAGAAGCCACAATAAGGGCAAGTCACAGTTCCAGGATGAAGATTCCTTACCTATCAAGCTCAGTTTGGGAACTAGGTACATGTCCTTTTCATTAATGACAAGGGTTGGGGCAGGTGGCGGCGGACCAGGGTCAGAACCGTCAGTGGCAGGAACCATGGGACAGCGCTGTACAAAGTGAGTATCTGCCAGTCGCACAAATGCATTGGACACATCAGCATAGTCCATGGTCTTGCCATCCTCCATGGTCTCTGTGAGTCGGTCTGCAACTTTCTTCACAATGGCTGACATTGTCATTTTGCCATTCAGCAAGAGCTCCTCAACAATCAGCTCTCCGGTGTCACCGTACAGTGTTTTGGTAGTATAGATGTACCGGGGGTACCTAAGCATCCGCAGTACCCGGCTGCACTGGGCTTCATACTCCACCACACCGCGTTTATGCACATGATAGATCACCAGGTTATGGTAGATGAGGACACAAAGGGCTTTTTTCACCTAGATAGGACCCAAACAGAAGAGTGGGAAGAACTGAAGCAATACAGCCCACCACTGCTAGCAACAGTTCCCCTCTCCCCAGATTAGTGAGCATCAACTCACTGGCAGAGAGTCTTTTGAATCTTTCTACATTTTTTTATTTAAGCAGCTGGGCCTGAGTTGAACAGCAGGACCTACCTTTTGTTTGCCCTGAGAACTCCTATGTCTAAAGAGTATAATGTCTGCAGCCAAACTTATCCCCAGGTCCCAGGATAGGGCCCATGAACAGCAGAGCTTGTTGTGTCAGCCAACTGGGCCAGTTCCTGCCACAACAGGACAGGGACTGAACTTGACTTGACTGTACATAGAATCTCACTTCCTCTATGCATTAGCATAGCTACTGTCAATGGAAGAAAGCAAGAGAATTCCTTGCTTTGACATTCATATTATTCCAGATCTCTATCTATCTGATAGTCTTCTGTTTTGAACCAGGGGTCTATGGAACCCAGGGTAACCTTATACTTGTTTTTGTTTTGTTTTGTTTTTTGATTTTCTGAGACAGGGTTTCTCTGTGTAGACCAGGCTGACCTCAAACTCCCAGCAACCCGCCTGCCTCTGCCTCCCGAGTGCTGGGACGAAAGGCGTGCACCACCATACCCGGCTGTGGTAGCCTTATACTTGTTATGCAGCTGAGGATGACCTTGAACTTCCGAGCCCTTCCTCTCATGTGCTGAGTTCATAAACATAAGTCACCACATCTGGTTTTATGTAGTGTAGCTTAACCCAGGGCATCCTACATGCTATGTAGTCACTCTACCAAATGAGCTACACCCGCAGCCAGGACCTCCATAAAATTCTTTCACGTCACAATGTCTTTTTTTCCTACCATTTTTCTTCCTTAAAGGCAATAATAGATTAGGAGAGTTACTGTGACCAGAAGAGTGTGGCATGGGAACAGCAAAGGTTACTTACACAGCAAAGGTAAGCTGGGACGTCCCCAAGAAGCAGTGTGCTGGGGCCTAAGTACAATTCCACACCCCACCCCACTGTGGTCCTATCCGTAGGGCAGGCTTTCTCTCTTTCTACTTTCTAGGGGAAGGAATACCACTGTTCAAAGGAGATTGAAAAAAATGAATTAAAGAGGTTAAAGAGCCAACTGGTAGTATCTAAACATACCTGATCCAGTGATGCTCTTGTGTCATGGGCAATTACTCTAAGTGGCTGGCTGCCAGTTCTGATTAGGTGGACTCCAATTTTTTCTACGATCTCACCAAAATGTTCTTGCAGCAACAAAGAACACAGTTTAATTTCTGCTTGAGTCATTGCACCTGGAGCATCAGACCTAGGAAAGAACAATATAAATTCATCCCCCCACCCCCAGAGGGCAACGTGACAATACACATCAAACCCTTAAAATCTTGAATATATTTGCCTTAATTCTTCAATTTGGGATCCTTTGTTCCAAGGAAGTAATAAAAATCCTGCCACCAGTTCTACTCATAATATTGACATTGACACAGTAAAACAATCCAGCATCACCTTTAATCCCAGCACTTGGGAGGCAGAGGCAGGTGGATCTCTGAGTTCAAGGCCAGCCTGGTCTATAAAGTGAGTCCAGAACAGCCAAGCCTACACAGAGAAACCCTGTTTCAGAAAACAAACAAACAAAAAACCCAACAACAACAACAAAAAAGAATCTAGCATCTATCAATAAATTATGCTGTAACCTTAAGTGAGTATATGCTACGCCAACACTTAAAAAGACTTTGTACACTATAAGTAGCATAGAATTATTTGTAATGTATACAGAGAAATTGTAGCAGTTGGGTAGTATGATGGTGTACACTGCCTGTAATTCTAGCACTCAGGAGGCTGAAACCAAGAATCAACACTTCTAGGACAACCTGGGGCACAAAGTTCAAAGCCAGTCTGTGTTATACAGTAAGACTCTGGTGGGTAAGCCGGGCGGTGGTGGCGCACGCCTTTAATCCCAGCACTCAGGGAGGCAGAGGCAGGTGGATCTCTGTGAGTTCGAGGCTAACCTGGTCTACAAAGAGAGTCCAGGACAGCCAAGGCTACACAGAGAAACCCTGTCTCGAAAAACCAAAAAAAAAAAA
>OU015753.1:52348310-52379069 GCA_907169655.1 Acomys percivali
AAAAAAAAAAAAAAAAAAAAAAAAAAAAAAAAAAAAAAAGACTCTGGTGGGTGATACATCTGCCCATCAAAACAAAGGACTGGAAAACTAGACAATGAATTTGTTTTCTAAAGCCAGGTATAGTGCTGCATGCCAGTAATTCTAACACTTGGGAGGTAGAAGCAGGAGGGTCAGGGGTTCAAGGTTACATATTGAGTCCAAAGCCAGCCTGGCTACCTGAGACCCTGTCTTAAAAAACAAACAAACAAACAAACAAACAAACAAATACCAAGCCAAACAAACAAAAACGCCATCCTCCCCTTTATTTTTATGGGATTATATGTGGTTCCAATAATCTTTGAAGACTGAATTCATCATCTGTAATTCCAGCACTAAAGCTAGGACTCCATAAATCCAAGGCCAGCCTGGGCCATATAATAAATACCAAGCAAACCTGGTCCAGAGTATCAGAACTCTAAAAATAAAGGGTGAGAGAAGTGCAAAGACTTTGCAATCTGTCATAGATACAAAGAACTAAGGTTCACGACTTAGTAGGAGTACAAAGTATCGTTCCTAAACCATAAAACACTACTTAGAAAAAGGAAGTAAAGCAGAGCAGTGGTGGCTCATGTCTTTAATCCTAGCACTCGGGAGGCAGAGGCAGGCGGATCGCTGTGAGTTCGAGGCCAGCCTGGTCTACAAAGCAAGTTCAGGACAGCCAAGGCTACACAGAGAAACCCTGTCTCAAAAAAGGAGAAGAAGTAAAGGAGAGCTTCTTGACAGGGTGTTTCAATTAGGAGACAAAGTTATGTTCCCTGAGAACCCTATTAAAATTTTACACAAATGGGACCCACGCAGGAATGGACGTAGTTGATTTATAAATTACCTCCCTATCACAAGCTGCTATCTGCCATTATTCATTTGTTTCTCCTTCTCTTTAGAACCTAAGTCTTTGTCTCTCTTGCCACGGTATCGCAGGGGAGACTATTTCACTTATCCACGTCTTTGGAGAAACATCCTTAGGCCACTTGCCATCCTTGAAAAGCATTTCCAAGGCGCCTGGCTCCTCTCCCTTCACGCAAGTTCTTGTTCCGGACTTCGTTTCTTGGCCCAGATTCAGGGCCTCCTCATTCCGGCGGCGTTTTCACTAACCTCGGGTTCAATGCTAATTTAGAAGCTCCAAATGTTACCCTCTTGAGACCAGCAGCTCATGGGGGAAGCCCACCGCCCCTTGGAAACACAGCACCATGCAGGCGGACGCGGAAGAGGTCACAGCACGGACCGCTCTAGCCCGCAGTGTCGGTGGTTTCCGGGGACGCTCTTTCTTTCCTCTCGTTGGAAGACTGGAGGACCGGCCAAAGGCTGTCTGAGGTGCTGGCGGGCGGGTTCTCCTCTGCCTTTGGTGCCGGGAGGCGGGCCTCGGGTCTTGCGGCCGCTGGCGGGCGGGCGGGCCTCTGGGGGCCGGACGGGCTCACGTGACCCTTGCGGGCCCTGGAGCGGCGGACGGCACAGAAGAGGCGGCGGCGGCGGCGACCGCAGCCCGGGAGGTAGCGGCCTGGGAAGGGACCGCCAGCCTCCCTTTCGGACATCCGCAGCGCAGGCGAAACATGGCGGAGGCCTCGGCGGCGGGGGCGGACGCGGGCTCCGCTGTCGCCGCGCACCGTTTTTTCTGCCACTTTTGTAAGGGCGAGGTCAGCCCCAAACTACCGGTAAGAACCCCCGTACGTCCCGCGCTCGGGCGCAGCGCGGATCCCTCGCCCGGAAGGCTGGAAACTGGGTCTTGAGCTGCGCGCACACCCGTGATTGCCCTGACACCGGTGTCCTCGGTACCTGCCGCCCGCTGTCTCCGGGCACTAGCCCAAACCCTAGGCATCAGGGCCCGAGCCGGTTACTTCTGCCTAACCCTCATTTCCGCGGCGCCTCCAGTTTGCCCCTCATTTCGCTTCCTCTCTTTAATACCACCCACCCCCGTCTTTTTGTCTTCTTGGGTCAATTGTCACTAAGTCTTGCGCCCAATTTGCTTGCAGTCCTCTTCCGTGTCTCCTTCCCGCGATGACCTATCCCCTGTACTCCTTCCGTGGTTGCGTCTCACCTTCTCTTATCTTATTTTTTTCCCTCTACTTCTCAACCTGATCCTCCCCCTTCTGCATATCCTCAGTGAGACAAAATAGCGGATTGCTGAGGACTCTTTAGTAGGTTTTGTTGAAGTACGGAGGAGGAGGAGGTTTGGAAGGTAAAAGGGAAGAAGGAGATTTTGCTCTTCCGTGGTCCCTGTGAAAGTGAAAATAGTACCAGTGACTTGCAGACTGAGCTCCCTGTTACTATTGAAGGAAATGACTTAAGGAAGAAGGCAGGACGTACTGTTTCAACTTAGTTTATTTTGGATGTCACGCTACCAGTGTCTTTAGCTCCACTTTCCTAGCCCTCCTCCTCCGTTCTTTCTGTTCAGAAAAAAATACAGGACAGAAAGTTAGAGACTGCTTTCTCTGATAAAAATTGCTTCTCGCTGGTTTCTACTAGGCTGTCAGCCACTAAAGAGGTAAGGCTATGGTTTGAGAAGAAATTGCTTCTGCAGCATGCTAGCCAATGCCAGCGCTTCTTTTGGGTTGGATTGTAGTTACTGTGAAGAGACTGACAAGGTGAATGTAATGTTAATTGCACCTTTGACTAATTGTCTTTGTAGAATTATAGGTCCTTTTTCTTGGCGGTTGTGGCGGTTTCTTCTTAAAATGAGTGCCTATACCATAATTTATTTTATACTCATGATATCTTTTTGTTTTGTTTTGTTTTTTGAGACAGGGTCTCTCTGTGTTAGCCTTGGCTGTCCTGGACTTGCTCTGTAGACCAGGCTGGCCTCGAACACACCTGCCTCTACCTCCCAAGTGCTGGGATACCCTTTTTGTTTGTTTGTTTGTTTGTTTTTACATCAGGGTCTTATCATGTAGTCCTGGATGTCCAGGAAATTGCTATTCAGAACAGGTTGGCCTGGAACTCACAGAGATCTACCTGTTTCTGCCTCCCAACTGTGGGGGATTCAAAGTGTGCAACACTATGCTAGTCATTTGTTTGTTTGTTTGTTTTTCGAGACAGGTTGTTGGAGGGATGGTCTGGTGTATTTTGATGCTAATTATTGTTTGTTGTCTCTGTGACCCACCTTTTCATTAATAAAAAGCCATCCTACCTGGGCAGGGCAAAGGATATAGGTGGGGCTTAGAGAAAGAGGAATCCTGGGAAGAAGAAGAAAGATCTCCACAAGGCAGAAGGAGAAGAGACCAGAGGAGAGGGCCCCAAGAGGGAAGAAAGAGGAAGGCCGCCATGGGTTTGATGGAGGAGAAGCATATGGCCGGCATGGACGGAGAATCCAGCCCAGATGAAAAACATTAGCAAGTATATGGGATTACAGATGGGAGATACTTGATAGAGATAGAAATTATGAGAAGCAGATGGCATGGGATTGAGGCAGGGATCCCATACTTGCCCCACTATGGGAAGTAATTTTGCGGGTTATGTCTGCCCTGCCCCAGGTTAACTAAGCTATTTTAAAATATAACAAGTGTCTGTGTCTTAATTGATGAGTGGCCAGACCTACTGATAATACTAATAACACTGGTAGTTTAAAAACAATAAGGGTTTCTCTGTGTAGCCTTGGCTGTCCTGGAAGTTGCTCTGTAGACCAGGCTGGCCTCTGCCTCCCGAGTGCTGGGATTAAAGGTGTCTGCCACCATGCCCAGTTTTTTCGAGTGCACTCTTAAGAGCAGGGCTACTAAGTTTATGTGTTGGGGGTTGGTCTTATGCATTGATTTCTCTGCATGGTGAGATTAGGTTGCACTCCAGACCTGTGCATTATTGAAGAAACTCCTATATCAATGTTGTATAAAGAATACTCCCCAATTATCTCTGATTGGTTAATAAAAAGCTTGAACAACCGATGGCTTGTTATTATTATTTTTTAAATGGTTTTTTGAGACAGGGTTTCTCTGTGTAGCCTTGACTGTCCTGGACTCACTTTGTAGACCAGGCTGGCCTCGGGCTGGCCTTGAACTCACAGCGATCCACCTGCCTCTGCCTCCCGAGTGCTGGGATTAAAGGCGTGCGCCACCAGCTTGGCTTGTTATTTCTTGATACCTCAAAGAAGACTCTCCAAGTGAATCACTTAAGAATTGCTCTTACTGGAAGAGTTTTCATATTTATGACAAAAATAATTCTAGCAAAAAGTGGTAAGTTGGGATTTGGGGGACACTATTATTGTTTTGAGACAAGGTCTCTCTATGTCTGGCTGCCCTGGATCTTAATATGTAGATCAGGCTGCTCTGCCTGTGCTGGAACTCATTATGTGTACCTAGAATTTTAAAATCAGAGCTTCTGATCACATTGTCTGAAGAGTTCAGGCTTATATATGATAGGATAGAATGGCGTTATCTGTTTTTTTTGGTCATCAGATGATAGAAGAAATATTTGAAGGAAATTTCCAGCAGCTTTTACTTCATCTGATTATTCTATTGAGAGACCATGTGGGCCCAAAACTAATGGAGCTATTACACTACACTAGCAGGATGATTGGACAGAATCCCACAGAGGGTTGCTTCAAGGAATGTAAAAGTGTGCTTTAGTCCCACATACTGTCACCATCCCCCACTCTCCTTTAAGGCCTTAAAGGGTTGAATTTAGTATTCATAATAATTATATAGTAGAGTAGCCTGCTTTGCATATTGATGAGACTAGTGTGGTTCTTAAGTGTTTCATGGAAATCATGGCATTTCCCAGATCCAGGTGACAGACAAGTTGAACACTGCTGGGGCATTGCTCACCTCTGGCTCAGCCAGAAGGCACTGGTAGCCTCCTCACTTCCTAGTTCTCTGTTAGGCTCTCTTCTTTGATCTAGTAAATGTCAGTCTTTTTAGTAAGTAATGCTGTCTCATTTGGCTCCTTACCAGCTATTACTACAGACATTAGTCATTGTGTTGTACTTATAATGACTCCAATATAATCATTGTCGCATAATAATGGTAGCTAAATAGTAGTTGTAGATTTCCTTTAGAATTTATACTGCTTAACTGGAGGAAAAGTATTAGTTTGGGATAAGCTTCAAAGATGTTAATCATTACCCTGCCTTAAACTCGTCACTTGCTATTTAATATCTGTGCTCGCTACATGATTAGTATCTATTAGTTAGTAAGTCATTTGATTGAGTGAGGGATAACCTTGGTGTTTTGTGAGCTCTATATTGTTTAAAAATTGTTTTACATTTTGTGTGTGTGTGTCAGTGTGCTTATGTCATGGTGCACATGTAGCAGTCAGAGAACAACTTGTGGAAGTTGGTTCTCTCCTTCTGTTATACAGGCCCTGGGGTTCAATCTCAGGTTGGCTTGGTGGCAAGTGTCTTTATACTTTGAGTAATACTATGAGCTGGCCCATTATTTTTTTAATTTTTTCTTATTATGTTTCTTTTTTAACATATACATTTATATTATTACACATGGGTAAAGTAAACTACATGCAGCAGGAAGAACCACGAGACAATCAGGAATTATATAAATGTTACATTCATAGTGATTTGGCTATTTCCATTTGTCAAACTTGAAGTAAACATCTTTCCTATCTTGTTGGTCTAAATGTCTGAATGGAGATTAATATCATCATATCTCATCTCTATTAACTTAAAACATCTATCTTGATCTAAAAACATCTTTACCCCTGACCTAGTAAGCTTAATTGACAGACTAAACTATCTGGTCTTCAAACCCATTAGAGACTTGAGAAGAGATAAAACTTAAATACTTGAGTGAACCAGAGTTCAGGTTAGCAGCTTCCAAAAGGAAAAAATGACTGAAATAGTTTACTTCTTGAACAGTCAGCAACACTCTCTATAACATTGAAGCATCATCTTCAGCCTTCTGGCCCAACATCTCTGACAGACATATTTGCGAGGCAGAAACTGTTGAGGACTTGCTTACTTTGGCAGAGTTCGGCCATCGACTCTGCCTGCATCTAAACTTGCCCATTTTTAGGCAGAATTCTATCTGTGGCAGAAATGAGGACCTTTTGCCCAGTGGCTGGTTTGCCACATTTGAAGCCATTGCCATAAGGAGGTTCTTTGATGCTCGTCTTCTTCTTTGAGGCAGGCTTGGTATTCCCAGGAGTTAACTTTTCTTACTGTCAAAGAATCTTTAGAATACTAAAAATACTTTAAATGCCATATTCTGTAGGTCTCCGAGGTTTTTGAAGTTTTTTTTTTTGTTGTTGTTGTAGTGGAGTTTATTTAATGAGCATGGGGGGAGGGGTGAGAGAGAGAGAGACAGACAGACAGACAGACAGACAGACAGAGGAAGAATAAGGAGAGGAGAAAGGAAGGGTTTTGGGTTTTTTGTTTGTTGTTTTGTTTGTTTTGTTTTGGGATTTTTTTTGTTGTGGGTTTTTTTTTTTTTTCAGAGGGAGGGCCTTGTGTAGACAGGCTGCTTTCAAACTGATAGTGGAGGGTAGCATAGAACTCCTAATCCTCCTATCTCCTGCTGGGGTTACAGATGCATTACCACCACTCCCAACATCATACTCCTGAGCTCTCTAAGAAGCTATAATGGGGGTTAGGGGTATGGCTCAATGGCTCAAGCCCCAGCTGAACCTGTTGTTCTCTCCTCCCCACCTGCCTGAGTCACGTGGGAAGGGCAGTCTCCTTCTCCCATTGAGGGTCAATTAGGAAAACAATAGCCCAGATGGGGTTCCCAGGTCTGCTTCCTGAATTCCAGGCCCAGGATGGCTCCACTCAATCTGTCACAAGGTATTCATGGGGTGCCCCAAGGGTAAAGCCCGCCAAGACTGCTTCCACCTGTGACAAAGCTTAATCTTTCCCACATGATCTGCTGGAGCTGAAGCTGCAGGTGGTTGTAAACTGTTTAACAATGTTGGAAGTGGAACTCTGGTCCTCTTCAAGAGCAGGGAGTGTTCTTAACTCTTGAGTCATCTCTCCAGCCCTATCAGTTGATGCTCTTGATTTTTGTGTGTGTGTGTATGTGTGTTTTGTGTTTGTTTGTTTGTTTGTTTTTCAGGACAGGGTTTCTCTGTGTGGCCTTGACTGTCCTAGACTTTGTAGACCAGGCTGGCCTCGAACTCACAGCACTCTGCCTGCCTCTGCCTCCCAAGTGCTGGGATTAAAGGCGTGCGCCACCACACCCGGCTCAGCTGATGCTCTGATAGGGAAAATGTAATAAGACTCTACAACAAGAAGAGTTAACTAATATTTGTGATCTCAGATATCTGTCAGTCTTGACTCTGTCAAACTAGACAGCAAATAGGCCATTTGTTTTAGATATAAGAAAACCATTTAGAGTTGCTAATGTAGACATAACACCACAGTGATATGCTGAACACTTGATACAAACCTGTATAAAATTAAAGAGTATGTACGTTCTACAATATAGAACTTGACATAAATAGGCCCTGCTAAATGTCATATATTTTGATAACTGATCCTTGAAATGTAGGAGGCAAAGGGAAGTAATGCATTTAAGTCACCCTGTTCCTTCTCTTGCTGAAGTGGTCTTGGTATCCTCCCATGATGTTCTTATAACTGGGTAAACACTAAGGCTAAGCTGTGTATAGGGAGCTGTTCCTAATGCAGATTGTGAATGGTGAGAAGTACGTCTGCCTGTTTATAGCTTTAGATTAAATAGCTAATGAACTCTGAAATAGTTGAGTGTACCCAGTAGTATCTTTTATTATTAATTTTTATTTGACATGCAAAATAATAGGTTTCATTACTTTATAATGTGAGTGGGTGTACCTACGTGCCATAGCATATGTGTCGGAATCAGAGGACTATTTGCCAGATATGATTTTCCCCTTCTACCGTATTTGTCCCAGAGATTAAACAGGTTCTTAGGCTTAGCAGCAAGTGCTTTCACCCTGTGAGCCATCGTGCCTGCCTAAAATAATGGGTTTCAGTGAAATTTTCTTTTTATTTTTAAAAATTTACACTCTCCCCCTCCCCCCCTTCGAGACAGGGTCTCACTGTGTTGATCTGGTTGGCCTGGAACGCTCTGTATAGAACAGGCTGGTCAAATTCACAGACAGATCTGCCTGCCTCTGCCTCCTGAGTGTGAGGATTAAAGGCATGTACCATAACGTGTGGATGATGAGGATGGTGAGTATGTGTATTTGCACACGTGTGTATGCATGCTATGGGTGGATGTGTGGAGGTCAGAGGACAACCTACAGGGTGGATTCTCTCTTTCCACCATGTGTTCTGAGGATCCAGCTTAGGTTGTCAGCTTGGCAGCAAGCACCTTTATCTACTTAGCCATCTGGATGGTCCACAGTTTTTATATGTATCATTGTGCTCATTCTTACTCCCCTCTACTATCTTGCCTGTCCCATGTCCTCTCTCCCACTATCACCCCAAATAATAATCTCCCTTTTGCTTCCCCCCCCCCACATATTGTGGGCATGTAGTTAATTGTCGATTCTGCTTATGGGAGAAAATAAGATGTTTTGATTTTTCATCCATTATCTCTCTTCCCCCCCCCCCCCGCCCTTTAGACCCCACAGCTGCCCTGACCAGGGACATCCCCATATTCTCTAGTGGTAACATGAACCATGAACATCAACACCAACCCCTGCCCCTGCTTAGCCACGGACCCAGGCATGGCCCTCAGCGGCAGGTCAAGCTGGGACCTCACCATGGCCCCAGCAGTGGGCTGGCCACTCATAACAGGCTACTCCTTACCATTTTGGAGTCTCCAGTTTCATCTTTCTTCATAATGCTCAAGCTGCTTCACTTGTCTTTTTCGTCCATCTGACCACCACATACGCTGTGCAAGCTGGCCATGCAGCTGGTGGGCCCCTAAGTGACACCCTCCATTCATGATGCGTAGCTTGGCAGCAAGCAGGTGTCTATGACCTGCCTGTGCCGTGCGCTGGAGTACAGACTGGATTCGATTTGATTTGATTTGATTTGATTTGATTTTTATGAGTCCCAGGTATAAGATAACTTTGGCCATCAAGCTAGGATGATTAGAGACATGCCATCTGCTCTGCCCTTGACTGATGTAACAATACCATCAGCAAGGTGTCTCTTTGCCCACTGCCATTGGGGTGGGATTTTTTTTTCTAGTTATTTAAAAAATGTCATTGGAATTTTGGTGGGGAAATGCACTGAATCTATAGGACACTTTTAGTAATGTGACTGTTCACAGTATTCTGCCAATCTGTGAGCATGGGCTGTCTTTCCATCTTCTAGTGTCCTCTGTATTCCTCCAGAGATTTTAAATTTCCATTTATAGAACTTTCACTTCATAGTTTAAATTTATTCCCAGGTATTTTTGAGTACTTATTTGTTTACCGTTTTTTAAATTCTTATTTTTGAGACACATTATCACTCTGTAACCTTGGCTGACTTGGACCTTATTGTATAGAGCAAGTTGGTCTTAAACTCAAAGAGATCTTCCTGCCTTTGCCTCCTGAGCGCTGGAATTAAAGGTGTGTGACACCACATTTGGCCTGACAGACTATTTGTGTATATATGAGTATTTCACTGGTATGTATATATGTGCATCCTGTGCATGTAGTAGAGAGGCCAGAAGGGGACATTGGATTCCCTGGAACTGGAATTGCAGACTATGTTGATTGTGATCTACCATGTGGGTGCTGGGAACCAAACCTTGGACCGATTTTAACAGCTGAGCCATCTCTTCACCCTCCTACCATTTATTTTTTGAGAATGTTGTGGGTAGCATTTTTATTTAAAGCAATCTCATTCTTGGCAAGTTCATTGCTGAAATATAGAAACACTGTTTTTGTAAGTTTTATATTTGCTATTTGCTGAAAGTATCAGGTCTGCGACTTTTTTGGTAGAATCGTAGGATCTTTTTGTCGTGCTGGATCATGGACTCTTGCAAATAGGAGTGACTACTAGAGCAATGAGGCATGTGGAAGGAGTGAAAGGTCCAAACAGAAAAAGAAAACTCAAGTCATTCCAATTATAATTCTCATTTTAGTTTTGTTAATTCAGGTCTTCTCTTTCAGTTAATTTGACTAATTTTTGTTGTTTTTGTTCAATTTTTTATTTAAATAATTTATTCAGATTATATCTCAATTGTTATCCTCTCACTTGTATCTTCCCGGTCCCCTTCCCTCCCTCTTGCACTCTGTTTCCCCTCATCCTGGTATCCTGCTTACCCTTCCTCTGAGTGCCACCAGGCCTATCCACCAAGGGGAAGTAGTCAAATAATGGCACCAGAGTTCATGTCACAGTCAGTCCCTGCTCTCCACACAACGGTGGAAAATGTCCTGTTTATTGCCTAGATCTGGATAGGGGTTTAAGGTTTACTGGGTGCATTGTCCTTGGTTGGTACAGTATTTTGAGCAGACCCCCCCCCCATTGGTCCAGTTCCGCCAGCCTTGATGGTCTTCTTGTAGGTTTCTAGGACCCTCTGCTTCCTTCTATTTCTCCATTCTCCCATACCTCTCTCGCCTGGAGTCCCAACAGGAAGACCCAGCATCTACCCCAATCTCCTGCTAAGTGAAGACTTTCAGGGGCATCCCTGTTGGGCTAGTGTCCAATTATAAGTGGGTATATACCATGTGCATCTTCCAGGGTCTGGGTTAACTCACTCAGGTTGATCATTTTAGTTCCATCCATTTGCCTGCCAATTCCAAGATTTCCTTGTTTTTAATAGCTGAGTAGTATTCCCTAGTGTAAATGTACCACAGTTTCTTTATCCACTCTTGGAGTGAGGGACATTTAAGTTGTTTCCAGATTCTGGCTAATATGAATAAGGCTGCTATTTTGTTTTTGTTTTTGTCTTCTCCAAACAACCAAGTCTTAATTTAACTCTATGTATTGTTCCTTTACTCTCCATCTCATTAATTTCTGCTCTGGTCTTCATTATTTCTTTGCATCTGCTAATTTTGAGTTCAGCTTGTTCTTTTCTTTTTTAAAGATCTTGAGGTATATTGTTACTTATTTGAGCTCTTTCTGAGTTTTTAAACATAAGCACCCATAGCTGTAAACTTTCTCCTTAGAACTGGTTACTGTATCATAAAGGTTTCTGATAAGTTATGCTTTCATTTTTGTCTTACTCTAAGAATTGTAAAATCATGTGTTTTCTTCAATGACTCACTGGTCTTTCAAAAGCATATTGTCCTATCTCCAAGTATTTATGTAGTTTCTATGTTTTTTTATATTTACTTCTAGCTTTACTCCACTATGAAATGATAAATTATTTCAAGAATGGCATGGTGGCTCACACTTGAATCTCATTACTTAGAGACAGAAGCAGAAAGATTGCTCTGAGTTTAAGCCAAACCTGGGCAAATAGTATGTTTGACGCCAGACTGGGCTACAGTCTAAGACTCTGTTCAAATCATTTATTTTCTTTTGTATTCATGTTAAAATTTGCTTTGTGTCTTAGAATGTGAAGGGGGCGGTCTCCTCCCATTGAGGGTCCCCCTTTTCTTTTAAAAAAAATTAAGAACTATATACACACATACATATATACATAATCATCAGGTATCAAGTACATAACCAAGTCCTTTTAAACTTGTTAACCTGAGAGAAAGCATTTTACTATCTTACCAAAGAGAGTCCTTTTTTTAAATGAGAAATTGTAATTATCAATCTATAAATGTGTTTTTAATTCTTAAACTAAAGCTTCTAGTAACACTGTGGCTATCTAGTCTTTAATCCCATCAGAGACTCAAGAAGGAAAATCTATCTAATAAAGGAAGTGCTGGTGGGCAACTTCCAAGTTGCATAGAACAGAGTGAGCCGACCGCTCAATGAAGGATTTTCTCCTTCATTGGGGCAATCAGTCTTTAGCCTTATCGGCCCCAAACATCCAACAAACTGCTTTTTGAAGCAGGAAATCCGATGGTCTGGGCCATTTAGTCTCTTTAAAGCTGGACAGTCAACTTTTTAGCATCACTGTTGATCATTGCAGACAGTCAGCCTGTCATCAGCAGTAGAGGTAAGAGCAGTTTCTCAGTCCAGTGACCATTTTGTCACCCGCGTCTCTTGAAGCCCCCATCTTCAATGATGCAAATGGAGATGCGGCTAGGAGCGGATGTCTCTCTCTGTCAGGAAAGCCCTCATCATTAAATGCCATATTCTGTGTATCTCTGAATCTCTGAAGACCAACTCTATCTATTCTTACAGTTATCAATCTATTCCTTTGAACACATATACAAGGAATTAAACAAACCTGCTCTATGACAAAGTAAGTTAGTATCTAGTAGGATTTCTATGTAACTAAATACCAACTTTTATCCCCGATCTTCCTGAACAGTTTTTCATAAGACATTAGTGGTACATGAGTAATACATTAAATAAACATTGAACAAAATGAACTTAAGTTTCTAACATACAATATATAATATTTTGTCAACATATAACGTACAATACATAAGGCAAAAATGAATGACAATATACAATTTAAGTTCTTACCAATGTGAAGCAAAAGTTGAAGTCTTAAATTTCCATTAATCAAAAGTCTTAAATTTTCATCAATCAACAATACCAATGTAGGATTTTTGAAGCTAGTAGATTCATTAATCTACCTTTTATTCTACAAACCTGTATCCTCCCTTCCTTCACCAGACTGGGCTACAGTCTAAGACGCTGTTCAAATCATTTATTTTCTTTTGTATTCATGTTAAAATCTGCTTTGTGTCTTAGAATGTGATATATTCTAGAAAGGTTTCATGTACTATTAAGAAGAATGTGTATTTTGTATCTTCTGGATGGAATATTCTGTAGGATCTTAATTCATTTGATCTATGGTACTACTAAATATCTCTTGTAGGTTTATGAACAGTATACTTTCAGATCCAGGAGGAAATACCTTTAGTTTAGTGGAAATAACTGCATTCCTGTTTCCTCCTTCTCACAGCTGGTAAATTAGGTTTGATAGGCTTTTCTTATACATGCGATGATGGAAGTAATTCATGGAATTTTTTTTGATAAGATTTTTTAAACAGGGGTTAAGATATAGCTCAGTGATTTAATGTTTTCCTAGCCTGTATAAGACTCTAATCCACAGTCCTTCGAACAGAGGAGAAAAAAAGGACAAAAAAGCATGACCATGCTGGTGCATATACACTGGAGATATTGGAGTGCGGTGGTGCAGTCGAAAGGTTGAATAGAAGATTTGCTGTATTAACATGTGAGTAAACACAGGGAAGATTTCCACAGTGCCAGGCAATTATCCATGCTTTGCTGTCCATTCCTCACCCCAACATATACCTTTATCCTTACAGTTCACAACTTCATATTTGAGAATATCAGAATGGTCCTAAGGCCAGTGTCCAGGTATGAGGAAGAGTGTGTAGACAGAAGAAGACTGTATTTGGTTCCTATTTGACCCACAGTCTCCTCAAGTCATGGAAAGTGTGTAAATGTAATTAAAATTACCTCTGAAAATATTAGAAAAATGTATTTAGCCATTTTTTAGAAGTGATAGACAAACACTCAAAGTGCAGTGTAGTTGCAGTTGGTGTAAGGCACAGCTATGTTGTGATTATAATTAAGAAAACAGCAAAGTAATTACATTATATTTTTTTCAGAGGGAAAATGTGTACAGTTAGTCAAGGGGGGGTTGGAGATTGAAGGTTAGCAATAAAAGCATAGAAAAAGAAGTCAGAGGCTGACATAAACTGATCTTCTTGGCATTGCCCAGAAAAGAGGAAACCTGGGTGCCTAGACACCTGATTCTGAGATGTTGTATATACTTATCTTCTGTTGGACGCTCACGCCCAACTCGGGAAAGGGGTCGCCGTGAGAGACCACACGAGGCACAATGCACTGATGCAAAAGCAAAGGTTTATTGCTGACGCACCAGAGTTCCTCAGCACTCAGAAGGTGAAGGACCCCCAGTGACTGTTACAGGCTAGTTTTAAAGGCTAAAACCGCAAAGCAGGTGGGGCTGCTTATCAAGCTAGACCATATGGACATTAGGACTTCTGGCATTGGGAGACCTCTTGTGGGGACTTGTGTGTGGGTCCCTAGGGCGGTTACTGGAAACCATATGGGACCTCTGATATTTGGGAGCTTGCATGTAGCTATTCTGGGAACTAGGGTGGAACTCCTGAGGCTAGTAGTAACGAGAACTGGGAGAAGCCTCTGGGTAGGCAGGGCAAACAAGCGTCTTACATTTTATAATTTTATAGTTTCTCACTTCCTCCTCCTCCTCCTCCTTCTTCTTCATCATCATTGTCATCATTATTATTTTAATTTCTTGAGACATTTTGTAGTCCAAAATATTCAATCCTTTTGCCTCTGCCTTTTCAATGGTTGGATTACAGATGTCTGCTACCATACCTACTTTTTTAAAAATGTGTGTGTGTGTGTGTGTGTGTGTGTGTGTGTGTGTGTGTGTGTGTGTGTGAGTGATATGTACTTCTTAGTATGGGTTTGTGCATATGTGTATGTGAATGTGTGTGTATAAACTCAAAGTGAACATTTTGGTGTCTTTGTGCTATTGCTCTCTTATTTATTTATTTATATGCGATTTTCACTGAACCTGAAGCTTATTGATTTGGCTAGGCTGGCCAGCCAGTGAGCTTCAGGAATATACCTGTCTCTGCTCTCCCAAGGTGGGTATTACAAGTGGTGCCACACTTGGCTTTTTATGTGAGTTTCAGAGAGATGATCTCAAGTTCTGGTGCTTGCCCAGCAGTCATTTTACCAATGGAGCCATCTTACTATCCCTCCACCACACCTGCTTATCTGCTTATTTTTATATTCCTATGGTCTGCTTATTAGAAAAAAATTAATATTTTTATGGTACTAGAAAGTCAATAGAAAAGCTTGTTTAGTACTTGCAAATGAAAGGATTATTACTTCCAAGTGACAGGAAAAACTGTTTGGTTTACTGAAGAAAAGGTAGCATATTCTGTATCACTCAGTTCTTGATATTTACTCAGCTTCCCCTCACACATGTTGTGAAGTCTGAAGTGAATTGAAATGATCTTCTATTTACCACAACTCTGAGCAGTATTTATTTATTTATTTTATTTTTTTTTATTTTTTTTTTATTTTTTTTTTGCAGTATTTATTTTTTATGTAAAAAAATTTCAAGCAATATATTTTGATCATGTTTTCCCCTCCTTCAACTCCTACCACCTTTCTGCCCATCCAAATTTGTGTCCTGTCCCATCCTGTCTCTGTGTTGCCCAAAACTGCAAAAACTAAAATCAAAACAAAGAAGCAAAAGAACAAAAAGGGAAAAAATATGCTGAAGCTAACCAAAAGAACCCAAAAGTCCACAAAAAAGCCAAAACAAAAGACAGACACAAACTAACAAAAACCATAGAAAAAAACAAACAAAAAAACACCATGGAGTTTGTTTTATGCTGGCCATCCACTCCTGGGCATGAGACCTATCCTGGAGTGGATTAATAGATCCAGTAAAAATCCACGGGAGAAAACTGGTTTTCCCCTTACCAGCAGGTATCAGTTGCAGAGAGTTCCTTGCTTAGGGTAGGACTTTGTGTTTACTTTCCCCTCTTAGTGTTAGGAGCGCGTCTGGCTTGAATCTGTGTTGTGCAGGCCGCCACAGTCTCAGAGTTCATATGTGCATCAGTTCTGCTGTGTCTGGAAAACACTGATCCCTTAGGGTCATCTGTCAACCCTGGCTCTTAAAGTCTAATCACCTCTTCTTCCATGTAGATCCCTGAGCCTTGAGGTGGAGGTTGGGAGTTGGGATAGTTTGATGAAGACATCTCATTTGGGACTGAGTGCTACAGGGTCTCTTGTTCTCTGCGCATTGTTCAGCAGTGGCTCTCTAGGTTAGTTCCCATCTATTGCAAGAAGGAGCTCTTCTGATGAGGGTTGAGTAAGGCATTGAAGTATGTGCTTCTCTCAAGGGTTTGCCCGCTCAGAGTCTCAGGTTCTGCTTCCTTCAGGAATGGCTAGAGCACGTAGAGCGAGGTCCGTGTGCAGCACTCCCGATCTCACCAGGGGTGTGATAATGAATCTTTCCACTGTGTTATAATTAGCCCTTTTAAATGAGGTACTAGATGGCAGTGGAAACTTGGGAGTTCTAAAACCAGTGGTGATGTTACAGTGTTACAGCGCTTCAGTTAACCTGTTGTGCTAACGGCAAAGGGTGTGGGCAAACAGCCGTGCCTGGTCGGTTCACGGGCGGAATGCAGGTCTGCAGGCTGCTCTGTGGCAGTCAGCAGCTTGAGGTGGTCAAGTGGGCTTCAGCAGAGACCCCAGGATCCAAAGGCAAATCCTTCAGGGAAGAGGGGAGTCCTTCTTCCCCCGAATAAGTGGCAAGTCCCAGATGGTAGAGTAATCAGGGATTATAAACCTTGGGCAGTGGGAGGGTTTCAAGGGTGAATGTTTTTGATTTGTGGGGTTAGGGGTGCCAGGGATACTTCATTTACATGCAGCAGCACAGTCCTATCATTAGACGGGAACGAAGCACTCAATGACCCTGTGGGCAGCGGAAGATGGGGAAGAGCTCCAGGTACAGTTAGAGATATGGAAAATGGTCATTGGTTGAAAGCTAAGGTACCAAGACATCTCATTAACATGGGGGAGGATATTTCCAGGAATCCCCAGTTGCACACTGAATGAGTTTGTTATCTGGAAAGGGTTGGACCTGTAATCTCCCTGAGGGCTACATGACACTCCTTAGAGGATCTGGGGTTTTCCCCAGATCAGGTGGAGAGGAAGGAACCCAGCTGAGAAAAGGAGTCCATCATTTAGCACCAAGCTCAGGGGCTTTCTGGGAATGTCTGACTTGACCTTAACAGCAAGGTCCAACCATGACCTAGTCAGTCTCAGATTCTTGGCCACTTTAGTGATGCCAGGTATGGGTTACATCTTATGGAATAGTCCTGAAATCCAAGTTTTAAAAAGCAGTTGATTACTCCTATACAACATTTGCACCACTATTGCAGTGTATCTATCATGCAGGCAGGTTGCTGTTGCAGACCTCGGGATTTATATTTATAGCTGAGTGATACTGATGATCACGTTTTTTTCTCTGGTATTATACAGAGAACCTTCCAGCACCATGAATACTTGTTAGTAGGGGTGAAGCTTCTAGTTTGGCACCAACTCTATGTCTCTGTATTTGATGACAAATAAGTCTAGTCTTCAGTAGTGGGACCTTAGCATCACATTGCATCACCATAGCAACTGATAGACTTGGCAATAGCCTGTGATAAAGCCTAAGTCTTTGTCTTGGTTATTGTTCCATTGCTGTGAGGAAACACCACGATCAAGGCAAATTATAAAAGGAAGCATTTAATTGGGCACTTGATTACAGTAGCAGAGGGTGAGTGTGTGATTATCATGACATGGTAGAGAAGAGTGGCAGCAGGCAGGCATGGTGTGGAAGTAGTACCTGAGAGCTTACATCTGATCCACAAGTTGTAGGCAGACAGACAGACAGTGGAGGAGGGAGGGAGAGACAGACAGACAGACAGACAGACAGACAGACAGACAGACAGACAATAAGAGACTGAGACTGGGCCTGTCATGTTCTTTTGAAGCCTTGTAGTTCACCCCCACTGGCACACCTTTTCCAATAAGGCCACCCCTCCTAATCCTTCCTAAACAGTCTACCAACTAGGGACTTAAGTGTTCAAATATATGAGCCTATGTGGGTCTCTCTCATTCAACCACCACAATCTTTTTTTACATTCCAGTTCTTTGATTCTTTCCTCCATCCTCTCTATAATGTGTGGATGAATCTGGCATGTATTCTCAATGCCACCCTTGTTCCAAAGCATTATAGAGACTTTACCAGTGCCTGTGATTGATGGACTAGAAGAAAATAACCGCCCTTACAAATACCATCAGCTAATGTGTCTTACAGAGAGGTATTTTTTCTTCTCCCTTTCTCCCTTTCTGGACTGCCTATTCAGGATGGCCCTGATCCCTCATCAGTCCCAGAATATAGTTACCTAATTCTATAAAGAAGAGTACAGGGCTGGAGAGATGGCTCAGTGGTTAAGAACACTGTGTGCTCTTACAGAGGTCCTGAGTTCAATTCCTGGGAACCACATTAGTGGCTCACAACAATCTGTAATGTGATCTAATGCCCTCTTCTGGTGTACAGGTGTACATGCAAATAGAGCACTCATGCAATACATAAATAAAGTCTAAGAAAGAAAGAAAGAGAAAGAAAGAAAAAAGTAGAAGAGTACAGTGGGGTTAGAGAAATGGCTCAGTGGTTAAGAGCACTGGCTGTTCTTCCAGAGGACCTTGGTTAAATTCCTAGCAGCTCACAACTGTCTGTCCTGTTCCAGGGGATCTGACACCCTCACACATACAGATATACATGCAAGCAAAACACCAATGCACATAAAATAAAAATAAACAGAGCATTAAAAGAAAAGGAAAAAAAAAGAGCACAATAAACAAGGAAAATAGTAAAGTCCAAGTAAAGAAACAGAAGATCGGGACTTTGTCCTCTTAGACCTACCTGGTTGTGTGTTCTGTGATAGGTGCCAGAGACAGACATACCTACGCCTTTAGCAGATGCAAGAACTTTGTATTCTTTTGAACCTTAGCTACAAACCGAAAATGAAATATAAGTGATAATAGAATAGCAGTTGGCCAAAGAATACAAGCAGCACGACACACAAGGGCTGGCCTCCACTCTAATTGTCACCAGGGATGCCAGGTGAGCATGTGCCCTAGCCTTCCACTGTGGAGCAACTAGACCTGGAAAAGCCAGTCTTGCAACACCATTCCTGCACCAGTTACACTATACCCAGCCTGGAAGAATCAGGCCTTGAACCCCATCTCATACTTGGAGAGCAAGTCTCTGCAGGCATTGCATTGAATTCATTTTAGTGTTGATTCTAAAATCAGCTTCATTTATATTCATTTTTTTTTAAGTGGGAGAAAGGAATGGAATCACTGTACCAGGGAGGGTGCAGCTTAAAAGAGCAAGAGAGCATCAGGGTTTATATGGCTTCCGTTTGTTTTACTTTTACAATAGTTCACAGTACACCTGTTACAAAGGTGTCTCAGTGTGAGTAATGGAGGAAAACAGTGGAGAGCTGATCTACAGAGTGAAGTCCATCATAGCCTGAAGTTTTCCATAATCTAGTCCCTGTTAGATCCATCCTGAGTATCCACCTTCATTCTATTCCTATCTAACCTCCAAACCTGCTATTTTCTTTCTTCCTCCCTGGCTCCCCGTCCCCCAGGGTCTCACTCTGTAGCTCCAGCTGGAACTCACCATATAGACATGGAGACCAGGCTGGCTTCAAACTCCCAGAGCTTCACCTGCTGCTGCCTCCCCGGTGCTGGGATGAAAGGCCTGCACCACCATGCCTGACTCCCAAGTGCTAATTTTTGACACTAGAGTCCCACATACACAATTTCCTTCTTCACTGAACAGATTAATATCTTAGAGCTCTGTTTTAGAAATACCTGTCCTGGGTCCTCTAGGCAAAGTCTAGAATTTATATTTTTTGTCTGATGTTTATTTGTTAAGGATTTATTTTACAAAATGTCGTGGTTCCTTGATTTGACTGGCTCCTCATCAAATTAATCTTGATGTGAGGAATTGCTCTATCAATTTTAAGTAAATGTCTGGATATTTGAATTATTATTCCATTTTTGCTTGCAATAGTCACAACTATATCTACAGCAGATCAACCATGTTTAGTGTTCAGAAAATAGATGGAATAAGGAAAGAATTAAAAATGTCTTTCTCAGGTATATTTGAATAGACAAAACACAGTTGTAAAAACTATAAGCAGTCTCTAAGGTGTATTCTTTCTTAGCGCCAAACTTTGATATTATTTAAAGAAAGATTAATTATTGAAGTATACAGAAACTAATTTGTGGTGCTATTTTGGTTACTTAAATTTTTGTTTTGTTTTGTTTTTCTGAGACAGAGTTTCTCTCTGTAGCCTTGGTTGTCTTGCTTTGTAGACCAGGCTGACCTCGAACTCACAGTAATCCGCATGCCTCTTCCTCCCAAGTGCTGGGATTAAAGACGTGCTCCACCATGCCCCGCAAAAAAATTTTTAAGAAACATTGTACCTATTACTGTTGTGCTTGGGGCACGTGTGTGGAGGTCAGAGCTCCTTTGTGGAGTTCGTTTCCTGTGGGTTTGGGATGGAATTGAGGACTGCCTGGCTGGTGTGCTGTGCTGCTGTGAGTGAGAATGCCCTATGTTTGAGGGCTTGGTCTCCAGTTGGAGGCTGTTTGGGCCGACTAGGAGATGTGGCTTTTCTGGAGAAAAGCTGGCAGACTTTGAAGTTTCACAAGACTTGGCAATTTTGAGCTTCTGCCTCCTGTTTGTGGGTAAATGGAAGCTCACAGCTTTACTTGCAGCCATGCCTTTGCTCCACCATCCTAGACCCCAACCCTCTGAAACCACCCGCCTAATTCAACACACTCTTTCATAAGTTACTTTCACCGTGGTATTTTGTTACAGCAATAGAAAACTAAGACATATGACATTGCCTTTACCTGCAGAGCCACCTCACTTCCTTAGTTATTTGAACTCTTGTTCTTTAAAGAGCTGAGAACATTAACTAAGAAATAGACTAGAAAATCTGGGAATTGCGGCTTATATGTCTTTAATCCTAGCGTTTGAAAGACTGAAGAATGAGGAGCTCTGTGAGTTGAAGGCCTGGTCTTCATGGGAGTTCCAGGCCAGGTAGGGCATCCATAGTGAGATCCTGTGTCAAAAACAAACCAAAAGGTTAGAAATGTTTAAAGCCTCAGCCAGGCAGTGGCGGCACCCACCTTCAATCCCACCACATGGGAGGCAGAGGCAGGTGGATCTCTGAGTTCAAGGCCAGCATGGTCTACAAAGTGAGTTCCAGGACAGCAGGGATACACAGAGAAACCCTGTGGGGTGAAGGGAGAAATGCTTAAACCCTCATTTAATTTTCTAGGCTATAAATTGATTTATGCTGTGATTTACTTTATTTCTTAGATATACATAGTACAAAATAGTAGTTTTTATCTATCAATATTAATATTTTTCTGCTACTTTGATATATTCATTGGAGCTGTTATTTTTATTAGCTTTGAAGAGAAAATTAGATGATTAATTTATTCTAGTTCAAGAAATAACCAGCTGTCTTAGTTGTCTAAGTCATGCTTGGTCATGATGAAACATTAGGGAGGAAGGGTGTGTTGTGCTTATGCTTCCACATCACAGTTCACCATAAAGGAAGTCAGGACAGGAACTCAAGCAGGCCAGGGACCTAGAGGCAAGAGCTGGTGCAGAGGCCATGGAGGGTACTGCTGACTGGCCTGTTCTCCATGGCTTGCTCAGCCTGCTTTCCTATAGAACTCAGGACCAGCAGCCCACGGATGGCCCCACCCATAATGGGCTGGTCCCTCCCCCCCCCATCAATCACTAATTAAGAAAATACCCCATAGGTTTGCCCACAGCCCAGTCCCATAGAGGCATTTTCTCAACTGAGACTCCTCTTTGATGACTGTAGTTAGTGTCAAGTCAGCGTAAAGCTAACAAGAACATTAACCATCCTGTTTGTGCCATCATCCCTCTCAAACAACAAACCAAAAACATTTAAAAAAAAAAAACAAAAAACAAAATCCCAAATTAAAAACAAACAGAAACACCAAAGAAACAAATCTTTAGTACTCCCCCTTATTCATTTAATGAGAATCACATAGGTATCTATGAATCTATTCTGTAAATATCTTGTGAAATTATTTCCAGACTATATTAGAAAATAAAACAGCCTGGAAGTTAGCAAGTACATACTTTTTACCTCTTTCTTTCCTTTCTTTCTTTTGTTCATTCGTTCGTTTTTCAAGATAGGGTTTTTCTGTGTAGCCCTGGTGTCAATGGAACTCACTTCAGAGACCAGGCTCGCCTGCTTCTGCCTGTCTGATGATGGGATTAAAGACATGTGCCACCATTACCTGGCAAGTACGTACATTTCAAAGCCAGCTTTAATTTTTTTACATATGGAGCTGGAGAGGTGGCTCAATGGTTAGTAGCACATGTTATCTTGCAGGCACCCACATGGCTCACAACCATCAGTAACTCCAGTTCCAGGGTCCACTGCCATCTTCTGACCGCCACGGGCAGTACACACACACGTGTATAGACACACATGTGAACAAAACACAGACATAAATAACTACGTCTAAAATGCTTAAAGCTTTTATTATATGTTTGTTTGCTTATTGTGTTTAGAGGTATGTGCGTGAAAAGGCACAAGTATGGAGGTGAGAGGACAATTTTAAGGAAGTGTGCTCTCTTCTGCTGTGCTCAGCTTGGGGATCAGACTCAAATCATCAGGCTTGGCGGCAAAGTTCTTCTCCCCTCTGAGTCACCTGACCATTAGCTTCTGTATTTCATGAGCCCTTAAAGCCACATGCTTAGATTCCTAATGAAATAAAAAACTTTTACTTACTTATTGTTTTCTTTTATAGGAATATATATGTCCCAGATGTGACTCAGGCTTTATTGAGGAAGTGACAGATGATTCCAGGTATTGTATGAGCTTATGACTAAACCAAACTTTCTAGTATTAAAACTGTTTTCTCTTAGTGTTGACTGAGTGAACTGGAAGGAATTTCCTTTGTAGCTTACCCTCTCCTGGGAGTAGAGGCTGTGTGTGTGTGCAGATGGAAAGGAAAGATATGGAAAGAAATGTGATGATATGATTTTATCCACTGTCCCTTATTGTGTCACACCAAGTAAATCATATAAGAATAAATTTACTAAATTTTCATTTGTTTCTTTGGGGGTCCTCTTGGATTATTAATTAATTTTTAGTGGCTACTTTGTTGCCTGAAGTTAAATTGCTGTTACACATATTTGGTGTCTATAGAGTGACTTCTGATAAGGATTCTAACAAGGCAAACAATATATTCTAGCCAGGGAAATTGAGTTGTTTCTCTGCCTAGAGGAGCCATAGGTCCCTTGTTCAGCTGGAAGATTAGTGTTGCCAAATGCCTTCCTGCTGTTGCAATATTAATAGTCGGGTTTGTTTTCTTGGCTTTGGTAAAGGTACAATATTGATAAAAAGAGGAAATGTTTTCTCTAAGTGATAATATATTTCTTGGGTTTTGTGAATAAAGCTGTAAGAACTTAATTCTAGCATTTAACTTGATTGACAAAATACTAACTGCTCAAAGCAAATTTGTAACCTGAAGTCTCTTAATCTTGGAGTGACTTTGGAGGCTTATGCCAATTCATAATTCCTTTATATTGCTGTTGGCAGAATCTAAAGTTGAAGGTCTCTTCCACAACCAGGAAAAACTGCACATTGTAAAGTATGTACTGTTAGTTTACTGTACTAATGGTTGATGGTTGTATATGTAAATGAGCTGGAGCTTCTGGAGCAGTGTGTGGTATGGGGTGTAGGATGGTACAGACACTTGAATGGTAAGGTAACAGTTTTGGTTTTAAATAACAATGCATAATGCTGGCATGACGGCAAAATTACTAGTGTGGATGGCATGCTAACTTGGATTTTTTTTTCTTATTTGTGTTATTATAATTGCATCAGATATGTATTTAAGTACTTATGCTTTGCATGTGTTGAATAAAGAGTATAAAGGTTGTAGGGGAGTAACTAATGGATGTTCCCCTAACTTTAAAATAATAATTCTGGTTTCTTTAGATGTAGAGAACTTTTATATGAAGTATAGTGATACCCGAGTATAATGACTAGCTGCAAGCTCAATACTTTGCTAGCAGGGAACTCTGAATTCTGCAGATTCCATTTTCACTCCATTCTTGTATTTGTGCCTGTATTGGTCAAAGATTGTCCTGTATAGATGCTATTGGGGGCAACTATTTGAATGTAAATACTGTGGATTTTGAATGAAGTCAGTGGGTTTTTTGTTGTTGTTACTTTGCTTTTTTTTTTTTTTTTTTTTTGAGACAAGCTTTCTCTGTGTAGCCTGGCTGTCCTGGAACTTGTAGATCAGGCTAGCCTCAAACTCAGAGATCTGCTTGCCTCTGCTTCCTGAGTGCTGGGATTAAAGGTGTGAGCTTCCATCACCTGGTGGTCAGTGCTATTAAAAAGGGAAGAAATGCTATTCTTAGACTCAGAGTCTTACAGGAGATGAATTATCTATAAGTATTTGCTGACTTTAGTACTTAGCAATTACAGTGATTAATAGTGGATGGTAAAAATTTATTGAAGCTGAGCATGATTCTGCAAGCCAAAAATACTAGTTACTTAGAAGGCTGAGGCAGGATGACCATAAGGCTTGCCTGGGCTATAAAGTTCCCAGGTCAGCCTGGCCAACTTAGACCTTATCTCTAAAGAAAAAGTAAAAGAAAATGTTGCTCAGTGGTAGGTGTGTTTACCTATCCTGTTAGAGGCCCTAAGTTCAACCCTCAGTACCAGAAAAACAAATCAATATGAGGAAGTCTTTGCATGTAAATATAACATATTGGGCCCCATCTGCTTCCACACATTCTAGAGCACATCTTGTAAACTTTTTTAAATTTTGTAAAATTTATTAAGATATTGTTGCTTTATCCCTTCTCTATAGTTAGTTTGTTTACTCTTTTTAAAAATTATTTATTTTTAATTTTATGTGCATTGTTTAGCCTGCATGTATATCTGTGTGACGATGTCGGATCTTGGAGTTATAGACAGTTGTGAGCTGCCATGTGGATGCTGGGAATTGAACCTGGGTTCTCTAGAAGAAAAGTCAGTTCTATTAACCACTGAGCCATCTCTCCAGCTCCAGTTTGTTTACTCTTAAGGGGATGTAGAATTTTAAAGAAAGGGAATGCTGGAGGAGTTTCAGGGCAGCAGAACCTTAAAACATAGAGTTAATTATTTGAATTATTAGCATTTGAATTTCTGAAATCATGCAGTAAAGGTAGGAAAGAAGCCATATATGGTGATGCACACTTGTAATCCCAGCACTTGGGAGGCAGAGGCAGGAGGATCCTGACTTTGAAACTTGTTTGAGCTAATGAGTTCAGGGCCAGTTTGAACTATGTAGTCAAACTGTGTCTCAAAAACAAGACACACACACACACCATCACCACCACCAACTACCAACCACACAACCCAGGAAAGATGATGCTTGGAAGCCTGTTAGATTTGGGCAATAAAGCCTGTATAACCTGTATAGCCATGTATTATATAATCTGGTAGTACAAGTATTTATTTAGGATAGCTGTTACAAGTACTTTGTTGTACAATTAAAATGATTTTTAAAAGTATTTTTAATTTCTGATACAAACACAATACCAAGTGGTTTCTCATTGGAGTAAGGCTTGAGAATGAGTACAGAAAGGATAATATTTACTTTTGGTTTTAGACTGACTGGGTCTGTCTGTTTTCTCAGTGAATCAGCACAGTGCCTGCACTAGTGCTGTAACCCTGAAAATGACAGTAGCATGTAGTGGTTCAAAGGTCCTCTGGGCAGCGTGGATGCTTGCTTGTGCTTGTTACTGGAAGAGGCATCCAGCAGCTCTTATGCGTCAGGCCAGCCTCCTTTCTCAAAAAGGCTAGCCAGTTTTTTCTCTGCAAATTTCATATGAGTGGTGGGGTTTCATTTCTTCCTATTCTCTAGATCCATGAAAAGAGGTATTTTATCATTTAGGCCCACACTATTGGTTCAGCAACATACATTTTGGAGTTATAGATATAGGATATGCCATCACAAGATTTTCAAAGGTGAAGAGTGCATTTATTATATAACATCTGACAAATAGCAAATGTATATATGTGAGATATTAATAATAAAATACAGTTTTGGCCTTTCAGTTTATGTTTATGAGAGGAGAAAAGGGTTGAAATGGTTGAATCAAATCCTAGCTATGTATAATACAAGGTAGAGTTCAAAAGCAGACTCAAGAGTGCAGAGGGATCTGGAGGAGATGTAGTTAGTTGGTGAGTTCAGAAGCAGTTAGTAGAGCAGGGAGCCCTAAGCATGGGCAGGATACTGTAAGAGTAAGGTGACCTGTTCAAAGAAGAACTACGCAGTGAACTCTTTTCTAATTTGCTGATATGCACCAGGCCCTTTAGAGTACACAGTTAGTCATTCCAGAAGATGCTACCCTCAGTTGTCTCGATCGTCTGTCTGGTTGAATGGTTTCATCTGAGGTATTTTGTTTTCTTAGACTCATTGAGGATACATGTTTACTTTTCTTCCTTTGCTAGGCTAACTTTGACTTGTGTTACTGGCTGTGAGTCCTTCTTTCTGTGCAATGGCCCCTCTCCCCAAATTTCCATTTGCTGTAGCTTAAATTCATTTGAAAACCACTTGGTTTTGTTGTTTGTTATGCTAGTTTTCTTTTGACTGTCTGTTACTGTTTTACTTGTTAAGATATTCTCACAGACACAGTATCTTTGGCAGGTGTCCTGTTGGGATGAGTTGCTTTTCCTTATTGAGCTTTGTTCTCATTTTGCCATTCTATATTTAGCTTCTGGGAAGGGAGCGTATTCCTGGGAATAGAATCACCACCGTTGCTTTTCTCTTTAGTTTTTTAGGTGGTGGCAGCAGCCGGATAGACAATAGCACATCAACACATTTTGCCGAGGTAAGTCTCCCTTCAACTGTAGAGATTGTTTAGGAAGTGGGTGGGATTAGAGTGATGACAGATAATCACCTCCTAGTGAGTGTGTAAGAACAGTGTGGTCAAGGGGAGGCCTGGGAAGATCCTCGTCCACAGTAGCTGGGGGCTAGCATGTTTCTTCTGAGGAGAAGGTTGTAGTTGGTAAGTTGTCCTGCTCTGTACCTGGTTGTTTTCCTTTGCTGCTGCTGCTCTCTGTATATGAACAAAAAGTCTGTGCTGTCTGCAAAACAGTGACGCTGTAGCCTCTGCTGCAATAGCAGCCCGTATGAATTGTTACCCAAATTGCAATAAAACAGTCTTCAACATGGTATAGAACTTTTTTTTTTTTTTGGTTTTTCAAGACAAGGTTTCTCTGTATAGCCTTGGCTGTCCTAGACTCATTTTGCAGACCAGACTGGCCTTGAACTCACAGATCTGCCTGCTTCTACCTTCTGAGTGCTGGGATTAAAGATGTGCTACCACTCCTGGCCGTAGAATTTATCTTTTGTTAACATAGTGGTTTGCTATGAAGTAAATATATTTTTGGCCTTTCAGATGCTAAGATGGGACCTTTAATTAGTTAATTAACTTCTATTTCTTTGTATAATGTGGAATCCATATGTTTAATATGCTCTCTCTCTCCCTCTGTCTCTCTGTCCCTCCCTCGCTCCCTTCCCTCTCTGAGACAAGTTTTACTATATGGTCCAGGCAGGCCTCTTACTATGTAGCATTAGCTGGCCTTGAACCCATAATCCTCCTGCCTCAGCATCCCAGGTACTCCAGGTACTAAAATTTATAGACGTATGGCACCATGCCCAGTTAGAAAAACAAAACTCTGAATTATTATTTGAAAGTAGTGCACTAGGGCATTAGTCTATGTCCTTTAATAACATTGCTTTAAACTCAGAGTTCTTCAGGTTTTCTTTGAGCTTTTCTTTTCTTTGGGCTTGTGTAACTGTTGAACCTCATGTTTCTGGAGGAAGAGTTTTGTAAGGTTTCACTCTATGGCCTAGGCGTGTCTTGAACTCATGAGCTCAACTGATCCTCCTTCCTTAGCCTCTGGAGAAGCTAAGACTAGACATGTGCCATCATGCCGAGCTCTTAAATTGTTTGCAGTACAGTTCAGTGTCGCCCATACTCTGCTCTCAGTCATTTAGAGACTGTTGGCCAGATGGGAAAACCCAGCTCACTGGACAGCAAACACTTTCACTTTCTTCTTTTACTTGTGGACTTTTCTGTTGCCACACAACTTGCTGGGTGCTAAAGCTGATATATAACCAAAACAGTTTATTAATGTTAAATCCCATAGTCAGAGTTCCTTTTTGTTTCAGAATCATAGTTAATAGGCCCATAAATCCCTGAACTTTTCTCTTTTTGAGAATTATCTTAAGACCTATATGTGTCACCCTTCCCTGTTGATACCACAGTCAGAATTGTGATAAGAATGTTCCCTTTTGTTTGTGGCCTATGGTGATTCCTAACTCTAGTTCTAAGATTTATAGGATGATTTTATGTGAGTGTGACTTCAGACAGATCATGTAGTTGAACACTCATTTGTATTTTCCTGTTGATAGAATGAGAGACATTTAAAGTCTTCTCCACATGAGCCCTTAGACTTCTTGATTTCTTCGTTGACTGTGCTGTTCCTAAGAACACAGTCTGTTTCTGATTGTGTATATGCAGAAAAAACTGTTCTTTACATGTTCTCTTTTAGAAATGGAAATAGATGGATCTATCGGTTTTGTATGTATGATGCATGAGGAGGAGATGCATCGAGTAAGAAGGAAAATAAGTACATGTAGTCAGCATACTAACTTTAGTATCCCTGTATCTGACACCATGACATGGGCCACCCTTTGGGTGTTGATTTTGTTGTGAGTTCATATTCCCTTAGCAGTGACAGACAGCTTTGTAGCAAGGATGTGATCATACCCAATTTTCACTCTGTAGAGGTCTCTGGTCACCGTGTGTCACCATGGTGTCACCTTTGGTGAAATAGCCAATGAGAACATGGAGAGTAAGTGTTGTTGCTCTATTTAACTTTTTCCTAAGTCTAAGTCGGTTTTGTCTCCAGGGACATGGGTATTAAACGTATAGCTTAAGAATACTATTTTAGACAGGTTTTTTTTTTTTTTAACAACATCTTTTTTTTCTAAATCCCCTCTCCATGAAATGCATTCACAGCTGTAATCTATCAGCCCCTTACCTTATAACAGACATTATGAGGTCTACACAGTGAGCATTTGTTGTCTTACTTAATCTTTACAACATCCCTATGAAGTACATGTTTCCATTTACTCCATATTTTCCCAAGGAAGCAAACAGGCACACAAGGACTGAAGGGAATTTTGCTGGAGTAGCACAGTTAGGGTGCACACTCAGGGTCTGGACTCAAATAACTTTACTTTTTGTCACTATCCAGGATCCTTCCTGGACTAAAAGATCTTTTCCTCTGTACTTCTACATACACCCTGACAGAGGTTTGGTACATTCTTTGTATCCGTCTCTTCCCACCCACTTCCTATGTTTAAATGTGCTTTCCAGCTACACTGTAATGCTGTGCAGGCAAGGCAACCAGCCATTTGCTTCCTGCCCCTACTTCTAGCAGAAGTACTATGTATGAAAACGGTTCTCATTTAATTCTTTAAATTCCTTGGGAATTTCTATAATATTATAAACACATTTTTCCTATTATAAAATGCAAAATATCATTTTAAAAGAAAAAAAATTAACCCCAGCACTCAGGAAAGAGTCCCTAGAACTAATTTTGTAATGCTGAGTGACTGCAATCTCAGAATGATCTTCCTGCTTCCCTGTGGTGCTGAAGAAGGGACAGGGAGGGGTCACCATGCCTGACTCCATTTGCTTCTTAGCCTTGTGTTCCAGAATCCCCAGGGCTCTGTTTTTATTTTCTTTCACTATCCCATTATTCTTTTTCTGCAAGTGACTTTAATGCTTAGTGTAAAAGCCATTATTTTTTTCTAAATCCACTCCCCCACCGTGTGTGCATGTGTATGTGTGTGTGTGTGTGTGTGTGTGCATGCTTACGTGCGTGCGTACGTGCGTGTGTGTGTTTGAGACAGGATCTCACACTTTGTAGTTCTGGTTGATCTGAACCTAACTTGTAGACCAGGCTGGCCTGAACCTCACAGAGATCTTTCTGCTTCTGCCTCCAAAGTACTTAGATTAAAGGTGTGAGCTACCATGCCTGGCTTTTCCTAAGTTTTTTGAATAAGTTATTTTCTAGAGATAGACCTTTTAAAGCACAAATCTTTTAAATTATACTTTGTTTTTAGCTGATTTTATTCAGCCTTCCTCACAGCCATTGCTAAATAGAAGTTTTATTTCTGTGACAAATGGGATCTCCTTGCTCCTTTACATTTGCCAATAACAACCAGATGAAGGATGTGGCTTTGGTTCATATATCTAAAACCTGGCTAAAGAGTTCGCTCTAAAACACCTCTTTGGATCCACATGTACTTCAAAGTAAGATAAAATGCCTGGGAAAAACTAAAAGTAAAAGGGTTATTTTGATTTCACAGTCCATCATGTGGGAAGTCTGGAGCAGGCGTCTAAGGATATACACATGCACATACATGGTACTGCCTGGCTTAGTTTCTCTTTTTCATTCAGTCCAGAACCCATGAAAGGATGCCACCTACCTTGATTAACCTAGTCTATATAATGCCTCATAGGGATGCCCAGAGGCTCATCTCCTAGATAATTCTAGATTCTGTCAAGTTAGCAGTCAGCATTAACCATCCCAGAGCAGCTACTCTAATGCTATCTAACTTCCAGTGTCATCTAATACTTCCAGTGCCAATATAAAGACATAGTACAAAAACTTATTCCGTAAGCTGGGATACTGTGATGATGTAATGAGAATGACCCTCATAGACTTGGTCTGCAGTTGGTGGAACTGTTTGGCAAGGATTAGGAGGTGTGGCCTTTTTGGAATAGGTGTGCCACTGGGGCCTGGGCTTTGAGATTTACAACCTCACACCATCCCCAGTTAGCTCTCTCTGTCTCATGCTTATGGATCAGATGTAAGCTCTCAGCTACTGCTTTAGGCCCTTCTTGTTGCAATGCTCCCAGCTATGATGGTCAGAGACTAATCCTGTGGACCCATAAACTCCCAAATTAAGTTGCCTTGGTCATGGTCTAACTAAGATACAGCTTGGTACTAGGAAGTGTTTTATTGCTGTAACATGTCTGACCATGCTGTTTTTTGGTGTTTTGTGTGTGTGTGTGTGTGTGTGTGTGTGTGTGTGTGTGTGTGTGTGTGTGT
>OU015753.1:52382925-52427579 GCA_907169655.1 Acomys percivali
TCTCTCTCTCTCTCTCTCTCTCTCTCTCTCTCTCTCTCGTAATCTCCATCATTTCTTTTGGGGCAGGGTATCCTACTGGCCTCTACCAACTAGGCAGGTTGGCTGGCCACTGAGCCCCAGGAATCTGCCTATTTCAACTTCCTCGGTGCTAGCCTAAGTCCATACTTGGATTTTCTTTTTTAATATGGGTTTATGGAGATTAACCTTAGATCCTTGTGCTTGCAAAGCATTTTTTTGATGGAACTATTTCTCCAGTCCCCAGAATGTTTTCATTAGCCCCAGTCTTTTAACCATTTATACTTCTTATTTCTCCACAGTTCCCTCACATCAATCAACCACCAATCCACTTTCTGTCTCTATGTAGGACAGCAGCTATAAATGGAAACATATAATACAATACTTGACCTTTTCTGAATGAATTTTTTCTACTTAGCATAATGTTTTCAAGTTTCACCTTGTTGTAGCATACATTATTACTTCCTTCATTGTGCAGCTGTACATACATTGTGTAGAAATTCACATTTTCTTCTTGGTGCTGGGAATTGATCTCAGCTTGAGTGTTGCAGACAAGCAGTCTCCTCACTAGTGCTATCTCCATATGACTTTCTAGTACTGTGTGTCTCTCTGTTAGCTGAGGGGCATGGGGCATTTACACTGGAGCTCTTAGGAGTAGTGCTGCTATTAATATATTTATATATGGTTTTTATGATATATTTATAGTTCTCTTAATTTTATATAATTAACTGTTTTTATTCTTAACATTTTAAGTGTGTGGAGGATGTGATTGTAGCATGCTCAGAACAAGTTCTGTTAGGTGGAAGACACCATCTATCCTGTTCTTTGGTATTTGGTTTTGCTTTGTTTGGTTTTTGTATTTTAAGAGATTTATTGTTCTATTTTTATGCGTTTCTGTGTGGGTGCATGTGCATATGAGTGTGCTGGTATGTGCATGTGTGGATGTCAAAAGAGCACCTCAGGTGTCATCTTTTATCACCCTCTGCCTCTTCCACTGAGCCAGTGTTTTCTTGGCTAGGCTAGACGCCAGCAGGCCCTAGTGATCATGTCTCCTCTTTTCTGCTGGAGACAAGTGCTGGCATCCAGTCGCCAGCCACTGTGGGGAGGACTGCTTAGCTGCCCCAGCTCTGTCTTGTTTATAATGATACTGGAAACTTTGTCCTTTTACTTCTATTCAGAGTTCTTTTGTTGTTCTTCAAGACCAAATTTGTCAAACCATGTGATTCTTTTGAATGTTTTACTAAAACTCTGTAAGTGTTCAGTTAGTTTGTGCTTATGTAAGTTGTGTCCTGAAGACCCAGTTCTGTTAATGAGTTTGTTTCCCTTATGCTTGTGTAAGTCTGCTCTGAGACAGATGACCTGAAGCTATTCTTATCCTTCCTGTTGGTTTGGAACAAAGTTCTGAGATGGACTCATATCTTTGTTCCACAGTTAGGGCACACTGTCATCTAGGGATGAAAGTAGGCTAGAAATACACTGTTACTATTCATTTGTACCAATTTGCATATCCAAACAAGTGCAATGTCCCTGGAGTTCATGCTGAAGGGGCTTTGACTTTTCCACTGTATTAGCTGTGATGATAATGGACAGTAATCTAGGGAGTCTAGTTAGCTGGGCTGAGCAAGTGTGAGGACTAGAGTGTGAGGCCTAAGAAACCCATGGAAGTGGAGAGGGAGAAGCATTTTTTTCAGCTGTGTAGCTACTAGTAAGGTACCCATGTTCCTGTAAGTCTGTAAATAACCTCACATGTGCTCTTATGAGCAACCACACTGAAGCTTAGTGGGTCAATAAGAATACATAACCAAAGGAAAACAATACTCAAAGGACGAAAACGAAGTAGAAGGACATTAAAGTAGAAGGGGCTGGTTTGGAAGAGGAAGAAGACAGCAGGAGTAGATAGGGAGGGAGGATAAAAGGATGTAACGGGGAGCATATGTGGTAAAAGTATATTGTCTACATGTATAATTAGTGTATGCTAATAAACATACAAAAATAAAAATGGGAAAAAAGCCAGTGAAATGTAAACAAAATATTTGGATAACAAGCCAGGTGAGCACTCAGGGAAGCAGTGGCAGGCAGATTGCTCTGAGTTTGAGGCCAGCCTGGTCTACAAAGCAAGTCCAGAACAGCCAGCACTACACAGAGAAACCCTGTCTTGGGGGGAAAAACTTTTTTTTTTTGGATAGCAGTTAACTTCTGGAGGTTGTGAGAGAGCTGCATAGAAAGAATTTCAGTAGCTTTAGAGATATAAACTGAAAGATGGTTTATGGACTTATGATGTATTTTCTATATATTATTCATGTGTTATTTTATATGTATTGAATATATTATGATAGTAATCTTACTATACAAAATATCCATGATATACTGCTACTGAAAAGAATGCTATGGTGGCATCCTGAGGCAATACATGCATCCTTCATATCTTATGATACTTGCCCTTCGCTAACATATTATAGTCTCTGTATTTGTCACTTTTGGATCTATGTGACTACAGTACCTAACACAGACAGCTAAAGAGAAGGATGGCTTATTCTGGTTCATGGTTCATTGTGACAAGGAATGCTTGCTGGTTCAGTTGTTGGTAGTAGATGCACATAACAGTGAAGCGGAGAGACAGCTGGTTCCACATCTTTCCCAGTAGCCCCAAAGGGCTGTATGGAACTTTTGAGCTTCTAACCATAACAGTTTCCTTTTCTGTTCTGGGGTAGGGTGCTACTTGGGATTGGTGTCTGTATCTTCCTACTTGAAAATAAACTTCTTTTAAAGCAGAAGAGTCTCTTTTTTTATTGAAAAATAAAATCATTCATATTACATCTCAGTTGCTATCCTATCCCATGCATCCTCCCATTCCTCCCTCCCTCCTGCTTTCACCCCATTCCCTTTCCCTATGACTGTGACTGAGGGGGACCTCCTCCCCTTGAATATGATGCTAGGGTATCAAGTCTCTTCTTGATAGTCTGCTATCCTTCCTCCGAGTGCCATCAGGCCTCCTCATCAAGGGGACATGGCCAAATATGGGGCACCAGAGTTCGTGTGAAAGTCAGTCCCTACTCTCCACTTAACTGTGGATAATGTCCTATCCCTTGGCTAGATCTGGGTAGGGGTTTGATGCTGACTGCACGTATTGTCCTTGGTTGGTACCATAGTTCGAGCAGAACCCCTGGCCTAGATCCGCCCATCATAGTGTTCTTCTTGTAGGTTTATAGGACCCTCTGGATCCTTCTATTTCCCCATCTCCTATATTTCTCTCACCTAGAGTCCCAGTAGGATGTCCTCACATCTATCCCACTTCCCTGGTAAGTGAAGACTTTCATGGGACATGCCCCTTGGGCTAGTGTCCAGTTATAAGTGAGAATATACCATTTGAGTCTCTCTGCTTCTGGGTTAGCTCACTCATTATGATCATTTCTAGTTCAATCCATTTGTCCACAAATTTCAGGAATTCCTTGTTTTTAATAGCTGAGTAGTATTCTATAGTGTAAATGTACCACAGTTTCTTTATCCATTCTTCTACCGAGGGACAGTTAGGCTGTTTCCATGTTCTGGCTATTATGAATAAAGCCTCTATGAACATGGTTGAGCATATGTCCCTGTTGTATGCTGGCGCATCTTCTGGGTATATTCCAAGGAGTGGAATAGCTGGGTCTTGAGGAAGCCCTATTCCCAGTTTTCTGAAATAGCGCCAGACAGATTTCCAAAGTGGCTGCATTCCTACCAGCAATGAAGGAGTGTTCCTCTTTCTCCACATCCTCACCAGCATTTGGTGTTGCTTGAATTTTTCATCTTAGCCATTCTGATGGGTGTAAGATGGAATCTCAGAGTTGTTTTGATTTGCATTTCGCAGAACAGTCTCTTTAAAACAACAACAACAAAACTTGATTTGGACTGGAGAGATGGCTCAGCAGTCAGTAGCACTCAGTATTTTTGCAGAGGATGTGTGTTGGGTTCCCACATTTTCACAGCAGCCTCTAGCCTTAGCTTCAGGGGTTCTTATGCTCTCTTCTGACCTCCTTGAACACTGCACTCACCCATTCACAGAGATACACATAGCTTTTTTAAAAAATATTTTAGCCAGGCGTGGTGGCACATGCCTTTAATCCCAGCACTCAGGAGGCAGAGGCAGGCGGATCTCTGAGTTCGAGGCAAGCCTGGCCTGCAAAGAGTTTTCCAGGATAGAAAGGGCTATTACACAGAGAAACCCTGTCTTGAAAAAACAAAATATATACATACATATATATATATATATATATATATACACACACACACATACACATTCATACATACATGCATACATATTTTTAAATGTTAAGTTACCTTTCCTTTTCCTCTTTGCTTACTGATTCTCCCAAACTCGGCCTCTCTCCCTCCCATATTAACGATGGAAATGTGTACAACAGAATTTCCTGTCAGACATAGCCATGCTGCTTTGCTTGGACACAGCCTTTCTCCAATGTTAGTGCCAAGTCAAGAGAAGCATTTTATAGACATCATCTCTACGTTTTGCAGATGGTGTGTTTTTTTCAAGTGGGGGAACATATTTGTTTTGTTGGAAATGCAGATGCCGTTTGTGCAAAGCACACAGGCATGATGTTGATCTGAACTGCTAGCTGCGCTTGGGGTGGGTGCTAAAGCTCATATGTCTGAAGCGGAAACTGGTCAGAGGCATGTGCATTTGGATATCAGTAATGTTAAAGACAGGACCTAGGCATTTGCTTTCTTATCTATGAAGAAAATTAGTTATTTTAAGGGTTTTGTTTTGTTTGCTTGTTTGTTTGTTTACCATCAACCAGTGCTAATGTGTACTTTTTCCCCCACTTGTTTTTACTAGTTCTGGGACACAATGTTTTTATACGATTATAGACCATTTCTAAGTAGCATTCCACTGGACCAAGATAATAGACCCAATGAGAGAGGTCACCAAACTCACACTGACTTTTGGGGACCAAGCAGGCCTCCAAGGTTGCCACTGACGAGAAGATACAGGTCTCGAGGGAGCACTCGTCCTGACAGGTCACCTGCTATTGAAGGGTAAGTTGCTGTTTTGAGTTCTTTTTTTTTTTTTTTTTTTTTTAACTGTTCTGAGTTCTTAAGGGTTGTTTGAGTGAAGGATGTGCTGGCACAATCTAATCTTTATAAGGTTCTCAGACTTACTTTTGTGGACAAGACAGAAATATAGACAGGATGAAAATGAAGCTAAATTGAATGTCATACTCATGTAATTATCAGTTAAGGGTTGGTGATAGAGAGTGATAAATCTAAAACACTTCACTGTAATGCTTTTATTAATGTCTCAGATTATCACAGAGGGGATTTATAATTTTAGAAGAAGCTGGGTTTGGTAGTTCATGCTTAAAGTGTTTGGCAGACTGAGAAGCATCATAAGTTTAAGATTAACCTGGGCAAAGTACTGAGACCATGTCTCAGAAAAGAGTGTGGTTGCACACACTTTTATTCCCAGTACTAAGGAGGCAGATGCAGAGAGATTTTTGTAAGTTTGAGGCCACTCTGGTCACTTAATGAGTTCCAGGACCACAGAACAAGACCATGTCTCCAAAATAGAGAAGTAAATAAATAGATATAAAGGGGTGGGGGGGGGAGTAAAAAGAAAAAGAAATTTGGAAGATACTAAAAAGTATAGTAAGTATATTACATAACATTGGGATCTTTCTTAAGTTACTTTTCTAATGCTGTGACAGAGCACCATGACCAAGACAATGTAGAAAAGGAAGCATATAATTGGCTTATGATTTCAGAAGGCTGAGAGCCCATCATGGCAGGACAGCATGCCAGCAGACTGCAGACAGGTTGGCTGGAGTAGCTGAAAGCTCTCGTCGTGACCTAAAAGTAGGAGGCAGAGAGAGGGCACATTAGGAATGCCTTAGGACTTTTGAAACCTCAAAGCCTGGCCCCAGTGACACAGCTCTTCCAACAAGGTCACACCTCCTAGTGCTTCTCAAATAGTTCCATCATTTAGGGGCCATTCTCATTGAAACAATCACAGAAGGTAAAGGTCAGGATTTAAAGATTTAAATAGATGAGAAAGTAGGCTTAGTATGAAATTTCTCCTAGGTTATTTAGATCTACCAGGTAGCTCACTCTGGTTTTGAATTCCTTCTACCCTAGGCTCCCAGTTGCTGGGATTACAGGTGCGTGCCACCAAACCTTCTTTATTTTTGTTAAAGGAAAGAGAATTTTTTCTACTGCCTCATATTCTGTGCTAAGAATATTTCCTTTACTGGGCACTGTGTCACATGCTTCCTGCCCACAGATGTAAAGAAAGCCAGATGAGTATAGATTTAACATTTTATCCTTTACTGAGAAGTGGCAAGGAGAACGGTGCTGAGAATGGATTTATGATTAGCCAGGACAATGTCTGCTAATCATCTACAGTAGAATAAATGGCAGTGCTTGAGCTGGGTGCGGTGGCACATGCTTGTAACCGCAGCATTAGGGATGAGGGCAAAAAAATCAGGGGTTCAAGCCAGCCTCAGCTATACAGCTCATTGCCAAGTCCTTCATTAAGATACTGATAGCACAAGCCATGCCACCAGCACCAACCCCAACAACTCTAATCTTGTTCTGGGGGGCCTGTTCTTCCATAAGAAAAGTCACAATCAGCTGGTCATTGAAGGTTGCCACCTTGGACTTTGAACTTTTGGGGACTTCTAGTGGATGATGGTGGGCATTAGACTCACAGCAATATGGTCTGGTCTTGGTGGCTGTGGCTTCAGCACCCATAATATGGTTTTTATATCTTACCTAGACATAAATATGTAGCCCAGACTGGCCTTAAAACCTTTTAATCCTCCTGCCTCAGCCTCGATGGTACTGAATTATAGGGGTGAGACACTATACCCTGAAAACTAAACTTAAAAAAAAAAAAAGTACAGATATTAGCAACTATATTAGTTATCTTATACATTCCTGGGACAAAATGCCTGGAGAAAGCAACTTAAGGGAGGAAGAGGTATATTTGTCTCACAGTTCAGGGTATGGCCTGTCATGGTGGGAAGTCATGGGGCAGGAGCTTCAGGCAGCTGGCCACACTTGCATCTGCAATGGGAAACGGAGAAATGACTGCTGCTGCTCAGTTCTCATTCTCCTTTTCATACAGTTCAGACCATCAATCATGGATTTTCCTGCCTCCACTAAATGAGCCTGATGTAGAAAACTCCTAACCCAGAGCTCTGAGCCTCAGTGATCCTAGGTCCTGTAGGAAGCCCATTACCCAGAGCTCTGAGCCTCAGTGATCCTAGGTCCTATAGGAAGCCCATTACCCAGAGCTCTGTAGCGCAGTGATCCTAGGTCCTGTAAAGCTGATCATCAGGACCAACTGTCCTGATTTAAGAAGCAAAACTGCTTTAAGTAGACTGAAGATTCACTGAGTCAGGAGTAGTGCATACTACCAAGCACTTCTTCAAACTCAGTCAGTGCAGGGCTGCAGACAGGATGGCTCAAGAGTTAAGCATGGGGCTGTCTTATAGTGGATCCAGGTTCAATTCCCTGTGCCCACAAGACTGCTTTCCTGTAACTCCAGGTCCAGGGGATCCGATGCCATCTTCTGGTTTCTATGTATACTGCATGCACAGACATATAGGCAAAACACCCATACACATAAAAATAAATTAAACTTAAAATAAACATAGTCAGTGTGACATGTAAGAAGAATCATAAGGCATAAGCACAGGATAGAAAAATACAGTCCATAAATGCGGATACTATGGCTACTTATTTGGGAAATTTAAGAGAATAAAACATAGAAGAATCCAACTAAGTAGCAAAATGATAGGTAAGCAAAAATCTTTTTAGTAATAACCAGTTTAAAATGAAAAGAAGTCAGAACTGGGTGTGGTAGCGCACATGACTCCAGTACCTGCATGGCATAGACAAGGTCTGCTATAGGTTTGAGGCCAGCCTAGTCCACTTTTTAAATTCTAGGACAGTGAAGGCTCCTTAATGGAATACTGCCTCAAAACAAAAGAAAAAATAATTACTTTCTTAAAAAGGGACTCTTGAGGCAGCTTAGTTGGTGAAGTACCTTCCTGGCAAATGTGAGAGCCTGAGCTTGGATCCCAACACCTATGTAGAAGTAGCCAAGTGTGGTCCATGTGTCTGTAACCCTGAGGGGAAGGGGAGGAGACTGGGGATCCCTACAACAGTCTAGCCAATTTGTGACAGTAAGGTCACCAAGAGACCCTGATGAAATGATTAGTGTGGAAGCCAAGATAATAGCAACAATGAAAGTATTTGCATTTGATGAGATTCTAAAGTGTTTATTTATGCCAGATATTAGGAAATAGAGCCAGAGAACTTTTAGTCCAGTTGCTCTTGTCTTCATGCAAGTTTATCGTCTTCAGTACAGAATATTGTCGGGCATATTGCTCTACCCAGAGTGGCCTGCCCGTTCCCCTGTGGCTATAGTGCTTGTCAATGTTTAATACGTATATTAAATTTTTATTATTTATTTTTACTGTGGCTTTTCCTCATAACAACTTCTGTTCATTTGAGCAGCAGTAAAGCTTTTTACATGTGTTTGTCAGGCTCTCAACTATTCCTTTTTATGGGCTACGTCTTAGGATCCTGTTCACCTATTTCAATAGACAGTAGTACTTTTCATTTAAGAACGTAGCTGTTGAAGGCTCACCTTTGTGAGAATATGTGTGTGTTCCTCCTAGGAGTTCCTCTGAAGTATATGTTTCTTGTAGCTGTTCATTAATGGAGTACGTTTGCTAACCTAAGAGGAAACTCATGTTATTTACTCATTCTGCAGTTATTTATTGAGTGCCTAAAGTCCTATACAGTTAGGCATTCAAATTATAGCTCATCTATAAGTAACCAGAGCCTGACCACACTAGCTTACTTCATCTTCAGATGAGGCTGACTCGTGCCAGAAGGCCCACTTATTGTTTGGCATCTTGGGGTGTTAGGTCCTGGTGGCTATCTACTATCACCTTTGGATTTCTCAGCTATCAAGAAATAAAAATAAAAATAATCAGAGAATTGATTAGTTTATGTAGAGCTAATGATGGAAAGCAAATGGGCTTTAGAAAGAGTTTCATTCAGATTATTTATGTTTCATTTTAAAGTTTTAGAATGATAAAATTTGTATCTTTTAGTTGTTTAATTTTTAGATAAGTAAGAGAGGTACATAGTTTGCACATAGTACATTAAATCTATCTTTATTTTAGTGCCCCCCATTTCAAGACAAATTCTGTAGTCTAAGCTAGCCTGGAATTTGCTATATAGTCCAGCCTCGCCTTGGATTTTTGATCCTTCTACATCTACCTCCTGATTACTAGCATCCAAGGCTGGCACCACCATGCCCAGTTTGTGAAGTGTTGGAGATTGCACCAGACAAGGGCTTTGTGCAAATGAGGCAAGCACTCCATCAACTAAGGTACTTCTGCACCCAGAAAGGCCTTTGGTTGTTAGTGTTAACCCTGCATCTAAGAAGCCTTTGTACCTACACAGGGTGCTTTCTTAAAGTCATTCCTAAATTTGATATCATAGTTTTCTGATACCAATCACAACTTAGATTTTGAGAATTGACTTTGGTTGTTTAACTTTCCCTCTTTACTTAAAAAAATGTTAAGGTTTTCTTGGATTAGAAGGTAGTGTTACAAAGAAGCAGCCACAGTCACACTTTGTTTGTTTGTTTGTTTGTTTGTTTGTTTGTTTTTTGGTTTTTTGAGACAGGGTTTCTCTGTGTAGCCTTGGCTTGTCCTGGACCTGCTTTGTAGACCAGGCTGGCCTCGAACTCACAGTGATCTGCCTGCCTCTGCCTCCCGAGTGCTGGGATTAAAGGCGTGCGCCACCACGCCCGGGCCACACTTTGATACGTAATCTTATAAACTTTTTGTTTTGGTTTGTTAGTTTGTTTGTTTGTTTGTTGAGACAGGGTTTCTCTGTGTAGCTGTCTTGGCCTGGCTTTGTAGACCAGGCTAGCCTCAAACTCACAGAGATCCACCTGCCTCTGCCTCCCTGAGTGCTGGGATTATAGGCATGTGCCACCACACCCAGCATCTTATAAACTTTTAAATACACACACACACAAAAAAAAAAAAAAAATACACACACACACACAATGCAATATCTATATAGTTGAAATAGGGTCAACCATATGCATGTTTTATGATTATTTTATATGAATATACCTTTTACTATATGTCCTGTTAGGCCCCATCTAGGGGTTGTCTTAATTAATTCAACAAACATTGCCATTCCCCTGTACCTGTGGCTCTTTTAGATGTTGCACACACAATAGTGAATGCAGTAGTAAAAAATTAACTTCCTTTGTGAATCTTAAATACGAAGGAAGAAAAATAAGCAAAATCAATAGTGTTCTGCAGTAGTAAGTGCTAGGTAGAAGGCAAGGAGGGGAGAGAAGGTAATGTGGGAGGTATTAAAGTTTTCAGAAGGAATCATCAAAGGCCTCATTGAAAAAATAATATTAAAAAAGTATTTGAATAGACAAAGGAAGTGAAGGAAGGAGCTAGAGTGTGCTGACAGGAGATACAGCATCATGGAGCAGCGTTAGTGAGGAGAATATTAGGGGATGAAGTCTCAGAAGTTTCTGGAGTGTGGCTGGAAAGGCTGCTACTCTGCTAGAGTCTTAGGGCACTTACTTCAGTGGGCCCTGGGTTTAACTTATGTCTTGGAGTGCATTCTACTCACTGTGAGGGGACAGAGTGGAGCACCATCTAAGAAGCTGTTGTCTTAACCTAAGCTAGAGATGCCAGTGGCTTAGGTGAGAATAATAAAGAGTTGATAGATTCTAACAGAGCTTATGGGCTATAGTGTGTAACAGAAAGAGAAATAAGGATGATCCCAAGGTTGCTGACCTAAGCAGCTAGATAAGTAGGGCCACCATGATGTGGAGAACACTATAAAGGACAGTTTGGAAGGAAAAAATGGAGATTATTTAATTTGGGACATAAGTTTGAGGTGTTCATTACACATTCAAATGGGGGGTATTGAGGCAGAGTAGACACCTCGTTTGGCTGGAAATAGTGTTTGGAAGTTACTGCCTGTTTGTGGTATATAAAGTTGCATATAATTGTCAAAGAAGTCAAGATAGAAAATAGTAGGATTTCTTAGCATGGTGACCTATACCTGTGTTTCCAGCACTTATGAAGCTAAGGCAGGGGGATTCTTGTGAGTTTGAAGCCACCGTGTATTGCATAGCAAGTATCAGGCCAGCCAGTGCTACAGAAAAACAAAACAAAACAAAAACAAACCATCAGAAAGAAAAGAAAAAGGGGAAACAGAACTCAGAACAGCACTGGGAGAACTGAGCCTGGTACAGCCCTAGGAACTGTGTGAAAATTCTTCCATGGGCTCAGCATGGGGCTGCCCTCTACACTTGTGGGCTGATTTTGCTCTTCTCTAAAAGTGTGTAAATCACACACTTTTAACATTTACCTTTAATAAGAAATTATGTAACCACAATTATGATAACAGAAAAGTCAGAATAAATATTATGTATATTAGCTGAGAGTAATTTCTGAACAAAACTTATTGAGACCACCCTGAGTAGTCTCTCTTTGGTACTTCTGATGAAACAGAGTCAACTTCTGACTTCCAGAGAGTAAGCACATAGAAGGAAGAATGAGCACTTGCTAATGAGGTGACCCTGTCAATGCCAGCGCCTGTACCAGGCTGGCTGCAGAACTTCAGGGAATTAGGCTGCTTTCTCAGTTCTCCATCACTGTCTGATTATCTGCCAGTTCACCAGTGTGCTAATTTACTCTTCATGTTCCTGGTAAGCAAGAGGGCTTGTATTAGTTAGGCCAGCTGACTTCGACTGTCTCACTATCACCGAGAACAGCTTAGCTTGGTGGTTCTGGCAGAGGTGTCATGAGTCAGCATTCCTACCCACTGTGGGTGTAGTCACTGAATACTTGAAATGGGTGTGAAAGATCTGCTTCCAAGATGGCTCCTTCACTTGAAACTTTCAGGAGGCCTTAGTTTCCTCACTATTACGGTTCTCCTTAGAGTTTTTCACTGTCCCCATGACTTGGCAGCCAGTTCTTTTAAAGTAAATGGTTCAATATAGATGGGTAGAAGGAAATAAATCATGATAACTTTTGGTCTCCTAATATTGCAAGCCACAGTCACTTCTGCCATATCTTACCTGTAAAAAGTGACTCACTAAGTCCAGCCAAGTGTGAGGGGAGTGACTTGTAGACATGTCTGTCCTGTGGTCTAACATTGGCTACTGTCAAGGTTGTGTTGGTTAGCTTAGGACCCATGTTAAAAGGTGCAGAAATGGGTGCAGAATCCCACTGGGTCCGCATCATTTGAGCCCTTTCCCATATTACTGTCAGAGATCCAAAGAAATATTTTGAAAACCACATCATAACATCATGTCTTTTTCTAACCTAATCCACAAAACATCGTGTTAATCTCTAAGATGGCAGAACTCACAAAGAGCAGTAATGGACACACGTCCTATGGGCAATGGCCTGGTGTCTGTTGCTGTCTTTTATATACTGACCAGTGGGAAGCTCCTATGGTTTAGGGTGTTGGTCAATTAGTCAGCCATGATTGTCTGTAGAATATTCATATGTGTTGTTTTATCTCACTTTCCCTTCCTTCAACAGAATAATACAACAGATCTTTGCAGGATTCTTTGCAAATTCAGCGATTCCTGGATCCCCACACCCCTTTTCTTGGTAAGTGTCCATTCTGTGCATTCTTTGTCTGTATTGCACTACTTGAATAGTACTGTTTTACTATGTCTACCACAGAGAAAGAAAAGCCTGCATAGGTGAGTATGTGGATGTGCCTGGGATATTAGACTACCTTTCTCCCCCCAACCCCAAATCCCAACTCAGTCAGAACTCACTTTTCCTTCTTGATGCTGAGGACAGCTGTCCTGGTCCCCTAAGAAAGTGCTGGACGTGCCTGGTTGGCTTTCTGTCTTGGTCTGAGGACTTTGTTGAGGTGGGGAAGGAGATGGTCCCTGCCGGGCCTGAGATCTGCTTTGCGAGTTTCCCTTATGAACCACACAGGAAGATTTTGTGCTTTAAGAATCCCTGACATTGAAAACATAACATTTTAGTTTCTTTTCTCAAAGTAAGAAAGTCTCTAAAAAGAAACCAAAGACACATGGAGGTCAGCATGAGAGTGACTGTAGGCGTGGCAGGGAGTACAGACAGGACTACCTGGGACAGCCTTTCCTCCAGCTATTTCCGACTTCTAGTGTTCCTACAGAAGGTTTTCTGTTCAATCCTTCTCCACATTTACTCCATCTTAGAGCCTCTGGTTACTTTACATGTGGTCTAGCTAGAGCCTGTGCACCAGTAGCACCAAGAAAGAAGTCCTGCCAAGTCCCTTTGTGAGTGCTCTGAGTTGTAATGTACAGGAACCACTGTGGCTGCTTCTCTACCAGGAAATCCTTACCATGAAGGATGGGTGTGGCCTCTTTGAATGAAGGAAGGAAGTCTGCTGTAGATTTGGGCCAACCAAAACACAAACTTTCCTTAACCCACAGGCAGTGAGCTCCTTTGGCCCTGGTGTCCTGTAGCATTTCAACTCCCTTCACATTTTGTCCCAGTTAATTAAAATTTGTTAAAGCCAGGCATAGTGGCACATGCCTTTAATCCCAGCACACGGGAGGCAGAGGCAGGTGGATCTCTGTAAGTTCAAGGCCAGCCTGGTCTACAAAAGAGAGTACAGGGCAGTGAAGGCTACACAGGAAAACCCTGTCTTGAAAAACCAAAAAAAAAGTAAATGAATAAATAAATAATACATAAAATTTGTTAAGAATAGAAGCATAGTTCTAGAAAATCTACTTGACCTCAAGTACTGAGGGTTTCTTTGCCTCTTGATTTTAGAATACTATTGACTTTTCAGCTCTGAGAGAGCAGTGGCCCATTGCTAGGCTCCCGTGTGGTATAAGGCAGAGCCTGCTCACCATCCCCCCTAACCCTGTCTGTCTCATCTCACATATAGGAGCGGAATGCTGCACTCCAACCCTGGGGACTATGCCTGGGGTCAGACAGGGCTTGATGCCATTGTAACCCAGGTGAGGAGCTGCCTTGTGAGAGGGCGTCTGTTTGATGTGTCTCATGGTTCCACAGGCTTCTGCATTCCTTCTGCTACTCTCTGACATGGCAATCCCTCTGCTTTCACTGATAGTGTGAGCTTTTGGGTTTCTGTTTTTACTAAGTGGATGGATGGGCTATGGGTGTGGCCAAGTGTCCATGCTCCTACTAGGCATCTGGGGATTTCTGGAGGGTGACTTTAACTCTGGAGGAAATAAAGACTTCTCCTATAACAAAGAGTTCATTGTAATTTGTCCTCTTGTTCAGTCCTGGGAAGAACAGATGCTTCACAGAAAAACAAGGTCTGCCATGTTGAAGCAAGGGTTTCTGCTAGACGGAGCCAAGTAGAGGAAGGAAGCAGAGACAAGGTCTTCCCATGCTGTGGATAATTGCTTCACTCGTTTATGTCCATTTTAACTTGATTGGTTTCCATTTTCCTGTCACTGCTGAGAATAGAAAGCATGTTGTTTACTTCTTAGTCTTCTTGTAGACAGCAGTGTACCCATTTCTTGGCTTTTTGCTGCTTTTCATACTCCCATCTCTTCCCTCTGACCAAATGAAATTTTGAGCCAGTTTGCTATTGCTTTTTAGTAACCTGTAATTTTATTCAGGACAACACAACTCTTTTGGTACCGTACATTTACTTTATGTTACGAGTCCGTCTTATAACCATGGTTTACACTGGTGTCACTCTGACATGGTAAAGCAGCTGTGAGTGTTCCGGCCCCTGGACGAAGTCCTACAGAAGTTGAGAGCAGCGAACATTCTTAATGCCTGCACTATTCTCAGTTAGAATGGCTCCCTCTCCAGTTACTGAGATAACAAGCATTGCTGCTTTTTTCCTTTTGTAGCTTCTAGGACAGCTAGAAAACACAGGTCCCCCTCCGGCTGACAAAGAAAAGATCACTTCTCTCCCAACAGTGACAGTAACTCAGGAACAAGTTGGTAAGTTTGTTTTCATCTAGCTTAATGTTCAGTGCATTTCTATTCTAAAGCTGTGGTTCCCTAACATTCCTGTCTGGCTACCAGCTGTGGAGGGCCTAGTTAGCATGTCTGCTTATAGATCCCAGAGGAAATAAAGAAATGCAGTCATTTGTACAAAGCTTGATTATAATCAGTATAAGAACTTACTACCAAAACTCACTAAGTGATTTAAAAAGCTGTTGGAAATAGTTTTGGCACATGATACCATAGGGAGGAGAAGAGGACAAATAAGAGGCTAGGGCTTGCTTCACGTTAAGGTCCGGTCAGGTAAATAGGGACGTTGTTTGTAAACTTGTCTACCACCCAAAACACCCTGAAACTTCTCTTGCAGTTTGAAGCTTTTCTGAAGAAGCCTGTCCCTTCCCTATCTGCTCAGACTCTCCGCTCCTCACATCAGAGTCCATTCCAGATTAATAGAAAAGCAGCTTACATCTGACTCAAACAACACAGCTGTGCTGCTGTTCTTCGGTCCTCCACTCTTCTGAAAGGGAGTCCTAGGCAGAGGAGTGAGGGTGTAAGGGATCTTTAGGAAGGTTCTAAAAATAATGAAAAGGAGAAGGAGCCAAAATGAAAATTAGAGCTACTATTGCTGTATTTCCAATGGGGTTCTAGTGATGGTGGCAGTGCTGACAGAAAGGAAAAGGTAGATTTAGAAATGTAATTTTGAATTGTTATGGAGGTACACACCTTTAATCCCAACACTAGGGAGACAAATCTCTGAGTTTAAGGCCAGCCTGGTCTGCATAGTGAGTTCTTCACCAGCCAGGGCTATTTAGTGAGACATTAAGGGAAAAAAAGAGAGAGAGAAAGAAACTTCTATTTTGAACAAAGTTAGCTTTATTACTGATTACATAGTAAGATGAAGGAGTCCTGAGTGCACTTGTCCTCTATAGTTCTGGGGTACAGCTCCTGGTACAGCCTTTAATTAACAATCTCCAAGGACCCTGGGACAGTCATACTGAAAAGAACAGGAAAAGAACTTCGGTGATGGTGTACAGCTTGCCACTGTTTTCTAGGCAGACATTGGCTGACAGAGGCTGTCACACATCTGGGAAGATGTTTTCCCTATTTTAACTTAATAGACAAATAGTTTCTGCTTACTTATTTTTTAACTTAAAAAATTATATTTATTTTGTGTATGTGTGCATATGTACCACAATGCATGTGTGGAGGCCAGAGGATAACTTGAGGTAGCTGATCTTTCACCTTGTGGGTCCCGGGAATTGCACTCAGGTCATTAGGCTTGAGGAGAAGCTTTTTATTCTCTAAGCTACCTCACCGGGCCAGCTCTGTGCTAGTTCTTCTAACTTGTCTCACTGAAAATGGGGCCTGTTGTTGAGCATGGTAGCACATGACTTTAATCTCAGCTCTCAGGAGGGCAGAGGCAGGCAGATCACTGTGAGTTCGAGGCCAGCCTGGTCTACAAAGCGAGTCCAGGATAGCCAGGGCTACACAGAGAAACCCTGTCTCAAAAAACCAAAAAAAGGAAAACAACAATGACAACGTCAAAAACTGGTTCTATTATGTGATTCTCTTAGGTCTATTGGAATTGGCCCCATTTGTTTCCATGTCTATTACCATTTCTGTCTCGATTTTGAACAAAATTAAATCATACTTCTTATCTGCCTACCACTTACATAACTTTTCTCCGCTCCTTCTCTGTGATGTTTTGGGGATCAGGGACATTTCTTGAGTTGTAAGAAACATCTAGCTTGGTTTTGTTCTTGTTTGTTTGTTTGCTTGCCTGCTTATGAGGTAGCCCAGATTAGCCTTGACTTCCTGCTTCTGCCTCCCTAGTGCTGGGGTTATAGACCTGCTATAACATGCCTGGCTCTTGGTTGTTTTTCTTTCTTCCTTTTACTTGTTACTTTAAAACACATATCTTCCTCCAACAGATACGGGTTTAGAATGTCCAGTATGCAAAGAAGATTACACAGTTGAAGAGAAAGTCCGGCAGTTGCCCTGCAACCACTTCTTTCACAGCAGCTGCATTGTGCCATGGTTAGAGCTGGTGAGTACAGCCAGCTCTGACCTGTGGCGGAGCAGCTGACATGTTACCTGTTGGCTGGGGTGAGGCTGGTCCAGAGGACAGATGTAGTTGCAGTTCAGAGAGCCAAGCAGACCAGATTTTAGCCTCCCTGATTGGCTCCTAGTGCCACCAACATTGTTTTGTCAATTATTATCCCTTTGTAGTGCTTCTAACCAAAGGACAGTGAGCTGCAGCGCACAGGCCGCTGTGGCATACCAGCAGCTTTTGCAGATAGTGATTCGGAAGCACATTCAGCAGTCTATGGTGTTCCTGTGCTAACTGGGCACAGTTGAAGAATTGTAACAGAGTTGCTCTAACATGCAAAGCCTAGAACACTCACTCTCTGTCCCTGTGCAGGTGCCCCTGGAAGCCAGAAGAGCGTATTGGATTCCTTGGAGCTTGGGTTTCCAGCCATTGTAACACACGGGTGCTGGGAACTGAACTCAGTCCTCTGCAAGCGTAGTGCATGCTTTAGCTGCTGAGCGTCTCTCCAGCCCCCTCTCTGTCCCTTAAAAGAAAAAGTTTGCTCAATGTCATTAAGACGACATGAAGAAATGGTTGATAGTTCAGGTCACTGCTGGCAGTTAGTTTTGTTTGCCATTATGAGTTAGTTTTTATTAACTTCTTGGGTTAGAATTCTGCTTAAAGTTCTATCCAGGAGATAACCTGGTATGGTGCGTTTTTAGTTGCCAGCTCATGATTAATTTTATTGTTTTGGTGGTACGAGGGCCTTGTGAATGCTAGGCAGGTTCCCTTAAGTCATAACTTGGGGTAAAGTGGCATGTGGCCACACAGGCTTGTGAGTGCATGGGGAGGCCAGAGAGCAACCTTAGATGTTGTTCCTTAAGAGCTACACACTTTGATTCCTTGGACAGTGCCAGGCTGGGTGGCCACAAACCCCAGGGATCTGTGTATCTGCTTCCCCAGTGACAGGATTACAAACTTCTGTCACTGGTATTTTACATGGCATCTTGTAGATTTTGAACTTTTCCAAACCTACTTTATTTGGGGTTCTTTAATGCTTATACCTCCTTTCCAATCCACCTACCCTAGTCAGGAAATCTCCACTTGTTTGCAAACATTTTCCTGACTAAGCCATTTCTGCAGCTTGCCTGTGGGGTTAAGTGTGTTTGGTACTCCTGGCTTTTCAGGTCATGGTGTTTATATGGATTGGTGTCATTTTCTTTCAGCATGACACATGCCCGGTGTGTAGGAAGAGCTTGAATGGTGAGGACTCCACTCGGCAAACCCAGAGCTCCGAGGCCTCTGCAAGCAACAGATTTAGCAATGACAGCCAGCTCCATGACCGATGGACTTTCTGAAACTCAAGACCTTACCTGAACCAAGGCTGCCTGTATTAGTCTTGTTATCATAGCTGTAAATTGTATCAAAACTAAACAAACAAAATAGTAGATGGATTTAGGAATCATGTAAGAAACCCCAACCCATAATATTAATGTAACGAGTGTATTTCTTCTCTAAATTTAAAGTTCAAACCTACAGATGGAATTGTATCTACAACCAAATGCCTCTTGTTCCTGAACTGAGTGAGACTTCTCTGTGAAACTTAATTATGTCAGTGTCCTCCTGCCTGAGCAGAGCCAGTTCCTTAATGTCTAGCTAGGGTTCTGCTGTCACGTTGTCCTGTAATGGATGTCTCTACCTCCTCCTCCATCTCTGTCTCATCACTAGTGGATCTTGCAGCACATACAGAGAATCCAGAACCCTACAGTCCTGTGCAGAGCGTCGTTTGTCTTAACTGTACAAGAGGACCTGCTCTTGGCCATGTGAGCAAGGCAAGGATAGTTGGGGGCTGATGCTCTCATGCTGCCTTGTCTTGATCTCCAGAGACCAAGGATATGAAGGAGAATTAGAGTGGGAAGGACGAGTGGCCTGCCATCATACACTTTGATTTCTTAGTTTAATTCAGAAAATGTGGCTTCCCTAAAACCAGCACGGGGTATCTTAGTCTTGGGTTGGTAGAGATCTGATTTTGGTTCCTCTTTGGCATTAAGTTGAGCCGTATATAGTCATGGAAAGACAGACGCTGGAAATCTTTACCACTAAGATGTTTTTAATGACTATCAACTCACTGTTGACTGTCTTTCATACTATGGACCTGACAATAATTTCCCTCATCAAAATAGGATCATTTTATTACTGCTTCTATGCCAATTCACAGTTTTGGTAATTCACTGTTATTTAGGAATTGAAATTTTATGTTGTCTTGTTTTAGTTTGTAAAGTTTATTTTTCATGTCTGAAACTTTTCCTGTTCTGTTCAGTTCGAGCTGTACTTGGAATCAATCTGATCAATGTAATCATGCCCAAAACAACTTAGTCTGGGAAAGGTAGACCTCGCTTTAAGTTCTAACAGTGTCCATACATATGCTTTGTGTGTGTTTAAAGCTGAATAAATGGAGATTGTCAAGAATGTTGTTGAGCTTCAGCATCTCAGAAGGACATGATGGAGATACCTATCAGCTGTGGTACCCGAAAGGACGCTGAAGGTATGCAGGATAGCCAGGACAAGAGCACTATGATGTGGTGTGTCTCTGTCTTGGCTAGGAGTCCTTCTCCAGTTTTTGATGACTCACACTCTGATTTGAGGGTCAGTGTGGAGGTTTTTTGTATTTGTTAGAGGATGAAGAAATTGAGAGGGAAAAAAAAAAATGGGAGAGTGGCCCGATGAACTAATAGCATGCTCCTAAAGGTTGTGGTCCAAGGTATGGTTCAAATCCAGTCCTGCTGGCATGGGTCCTGCAACCCCAGCTGTCTGGGAGTGCTGAAGGAAGAGGGTCACGATGTAAAGGTTTGCCTGGGCTGTATAGTGAGCTCAAAACCAGCTGGACCATCTAGTGAGACTTCATTTCAAAATAAACAAATGAAAGGAGCCTGAGGCTATTGCTTAATGTGGTACACTTACCTAGTATGTATAAGGACCTAGGTTCAATCCCCAGTGTTCCCAAAATGTGTGCACTACTATGTGCATGTGCATGCACGTGCACACACACACACACACACACAATTTAAATAGCTTAGAGGAAATGGAAAATTTTTTCATATATCCTCTCAGGCTATGCCTTTCTAGGGGGTATGATCTGTTTATTGTGGTCAATCCATAAAATACAAAATGACTTTGTATTGGGAGGAGACTGAGGAGAAAATGAGAATTCTGTAAGAATATTTGATTACTGACCTGGAGGAAGCTTTATTGAAGTGTGAGCACATTGCAGTTTTTGAGTAAAACATTATCAGTTGTCTTAGAAAGATTTTGATAGCTCAGACGCATTCATCTGCTCACTGCCAAGGTAGTTACAGTTGGGGAGCTAGAACTAGAAATTAATTTTACACAATATGGAAACAAAGTGCTACATAGGGCTCTGCCTCTCTGATACACAGTGTACTATATAGACCACATTACTTTAACTTTCGGTGGCCTCTAGAACACATAAAGCCATTTTGCTGTTTCACAGACTTGTATTACTCAATTTTTAGTGTTCTATAATGGGAGGCACCTCTGATTTCCAGGTTAGTTTAGGCTAAGGAATTAGGGTTCTTCAGACAAACAGAACCAATTGAATCATAGCTAAAGATTTATCATAAGCAATTGGCTGGTGCAGTGATGATGGCTAAGCAGTCCTAGGATCTTCAGTGAGCCAGTGTGTGTAGTTGTTGTCCAAGTCTGACAGCCTGCACACCAGAAAATCTAGCAATATATATTTTAGTCTGGAAGCTAGCAGACCCAAGGGGAACTGACGATTGAATTCCAGCTCAACAGGCAGGGAAGACAGACATTTGGGTAGAAGGCGTTAAAGCACCCCTAACCTGAGAATGAACAGCCTTTTTGTTCAGTTTACATCATCAATTGTTTGGGGCTCAGAGTAATGTGCTGCTTTTCAGCCAACTGAATCAAATGTTAATTCCATTTAAAACCACCTTCACATAAACACTAGGAGCAATGTTTAATTGAGTGTCTGAGCCCCCTGGTCAGATTGCCACATACACTTGGCCATCACAGGGAGGGAATATGGAAATGATTGTGGGGAGTGAGTTTCATGTCATGTGAGCAAAACTTAATTTCTGGTAAATAAATATCTAGGTTGGTTTAGACACTACAGTGGGATGGCATATAGTCGGTCCTTAACTTCTCTTTATCTTGGCATAGTTTAACCTGGAAATAAGAGATGACTTCCATTCTAGGAGAAAATAGAAGAAACATTTTATATTGTTTGCTCTTAACACCAGAATGTGAGCTGGGGTTAAAAGCTTCTTTTCATAATGCATTTTCCTTAAAAGTAAACCAGTTTTGATATGGAACCCACATCAGAAGGCTAGTAATATGTTAGTTTCATTTCTGTAGCTGTGATGGCAAAAGGTAACTCAAGGGAGGAAAGGCTTGTGTGCCTTGTGAATCCCAGGTTGCAGTCATGGTTGTGGGGATGTCATGGAAGAACTTGAAGCAACTAGTCACGTGGTTAGCCGAGCAGAGTGATGTCCAGTTAGCCCCACCCCCACTTCATCCTTACAGTTCAGTGCCAAGTCCATGAAATGTGCCGTCCGTGTTCAGGGTGGGCCTTCCCACCTCATTTATTCAATTAGAAAAACATTTCTTCCAGGAATGTCCACAGGCCAACCTGATGTAGGCAATCCCACATTGACATTCTTTTCTCAGATGTTTCTTAGCTGTGAACATGTGACAGTTCAGAATGAACGAGACCTTTTCATTAATATTAATGTTCTTTGAATTCTAGGCAGAACTCAGCAGGATTTCTTAGTCTGATTTTGCTTGTCATAATATGGATAGAAATAAATTCCTCTCTGTATTTGTATAGATACAGATCTTTTTATCTGCTACTCTGAAACAGTCATTTGTACATTCAGACCATAGTAGACTTGAAAGCTGGGAAAACTATATAGGCTAGAGCCTTATCAAACCCATTTTCATATTAATTAGTGTCTTAGTTTTTTGTGGGTTTTGTTTTTTGTTTTTGTTTGTTTTTTGGTTTTTATTTGTTAGTTTGTTTTTAGTTGCCTTGATAAAACACCATGTCCAAGGCAACTTGTAAGAGAAGGTATTTAATTTGGAGCTCATGGTTGCAGAGAGTGAGAGTCCATCATGGTGGGGGTCATGGCAGCCGCTACAGCACTGGAGCAGTAGCGGAGCGCTTACATCCTTATTCACAAGCATGATACACACAGAGCTAACTGGGAATGGCTGGGCTTTGGAAACTGCAAAGCCCACTATCAGTGGCATGCTTCCTCTTCAACAAGGCCACACCTCCTAGTCCTTCCTGAAAGTTCTACCAACTGAAGACCAAGCATTCAAAGTTGTGAGCCTATGGGGGCCATTGTCATTGAAAACAGCACAGTTAGATTGGCCAGATGGAATTGGAGAGCTGGGCGTGAAGTGCAGAAAAATGGACACAGCTCATCTCCCAAGTCCCTTACAGTGTGAGGGCTGGCTTGCTGCAAAGAAGGAAAAGAATGACATGGCATTTAAGATTAATTTTCCCCAGAGTTCCTGTTTCCAATTCTTTGAAACGTTGAGAAACTAGAAGACTCCAGGATGACATGCCTCTGTTGCTATGTGTAACTCTTTGACCCTTTCCTCAGAAAAAGTAATTTCTCTGCTGGAGAGATAGTGTAGGAGTTAAAACCTAATATGCTCTGGCACTTATATAAGTATGATATGCAACTTTGTGAAGCATTCTTTTTTGGGGGGAGGGGGGTTCAGACAGAGTCTCTCTGTGTTAGCCATGGCTGTCCTGGACTTGCTTTGTAGACCAGGCTGGCCTTGAACTCACAGCGATCTGCCTGCCTCTGCTTCCTGAGTGCGGGGATTAAAGGCCTGCGCACACCTTAACATCAAGGGTAAAAGATTGGAAGGAAATACTCCAAGCAAATGGACCTAAGAAGCAAGCTGGTGTAGCCAATGCAATAGCTAACAAAATAGAGTTCAAAACAACACTAACCAAAAGAGATAGAGAAGGACACTACATATTCATCAAATGAAAAATCCACAAAAATTACATTCAGTTCTTACGTGGACCCAATGAAAGTGGTGCTAAGGAGAAAGTTCATGGCACTAAGTGCCTACATTTTTTTAAGGTGTTTGGTTTTTTTGTTTGTTTGTTTGTTTGTTTTTAGCAATCTCAAACTAGCAACTTAACAGCACATCTGAAAGCTCAAGAACACAAGTAAGCAAACCCAAAAGTAGTAGATGGCAAGAAATAATCAAACTGAGGGCTGAGATCATAAAATAGAAACAAAGAGAACAATTCAAAGAATTAATGGAACAAAATGTTGATTCTTTGAGAAAATCAACAAGAGACAAACCCTTATCCAAACTAACAGACTGAGAGAGAAGATCCAAATTAAAGTCAGAAATGAAAAGAGGGAAATAACAAACACAGGAAATCTAGAGAATCATACATACTTTAAAAACCTGTACTCCAGGTTTGGAGTACAGATTGGAAAATATAAAAGAAATGGATAATTTTCTCAATAGATACCACTTACCAAAGTTAAATCAAGATCAGATAAACAATTTAAACAGAGCTATAACCCCTAAGGAAATAGAAGCAATCATTAAAAGTCTCCCAACATTTAAAAAAAAAAAAAAAAGCCTAGAGCTTTAGTGCAGAATTCTACCAGACTTTCAAAGAAGAGTTAATGCCAATACTCCTCAAATTATTCCATAAAGTAGAAACAGATGGAACATTACAAAATTCATTTTATGAGGCCACAGTTACCCTCAACTCCAAACCACATAATCAACAAGAATTTAAGATCAATTTCCCTTATGAACATAGATATCAAAATGCTCAATAAAATACTCTCAAACCACCACACTTTTAATCCCAGCACTTGGGAGGCAGAGGCAAGCAGATCTCTAAGTTCGAGGCCAGCCTGATCTACAAAGTAGGTTCCAGGACATCCAAGGCTACACATAGAAACTCTGTCTCTAAAAAAAAAAAGAAAAAAGAAAAATAATAAAACAAAAAACTTGCAAACAGAATCTAAGAACACATGAAAAAGATTATCCACCATGATCAAACAGCCTTCATTCCAGAGGTGCAGGGATGGTATGACATCTGTAAATCAGTACATGTAATCCACCATATAAACAAACTAAAAGAAAAAAATGATCATCTCATTAGATGCAGAAAAAGCCTTTGACAAAATCCCAATCCAATATCCCTTTATGATAAAAGTACTAGAGAGATTAGGAATACAAGGGACATACCTAAAAATAATAAAGGCAATTTAAAGCAAGCCTACAGCCATCATCAAATTAAATGCAGAGTAACTCAAAGCAATTCCGCTAAAGTTAGGGACAAGACAAGGTTGTCCAAGCTCTCTGTATCTACTCAATATAGTACTATATATATTGAGTTTTAGCTAGAGCAATAAGACAACTGAAGTATATCAAGAGGATACAAATTGGAAAGAAAAGAAATCAGGGAAGCAACACTCTTCAAATAGCCTCAGATAACATAAAATATCTTGGAGTACCTCAAACAAAGTAAGGGAAAGACTTCTTTGATTAAAAACCTGAAGTCTTTGAAGAAATTGAAGAAGATATCAGAAGATGGAAAGATGTCCTATGCTCATAGATCAGTAGGATTAACAGAGTAAAAATGGCCATCCTACCAAAAGCAACCTAAAGATTCAATGCAATCCCCATCAAAGTTCCAATACTGTTATTTACAGACTTTGACAGGACAATTCTTGGCTTGATAGGCAAGCACAAAAGAAACACAGGATAACTAAAATAATCCTGAGCAATAGAAGAATTGCTGGAAGTATCACCATACCCTATTTCAACTTGTACTATGGAAATTAGTCATAAAACACAGCAAGGTTTGGGCATAAAAACAGACACATTGATCACTGGCATTGAATTGAAGACCCAGACATAAATTCCTACATCTATGGCACCTGGTTTTTTATAAAGAAGCCAGAAAATATCGGGGAAAAAAAGACAACATCTTCAACAATAGTGTTGGTCAGACTGGATGTCTGCATGTAGAAGAATGCAAACATCCATTCTTTTCACTCTGCCCTTCATAAAACTCAACTCTACATGGATCAAAGACCTCAACATAAAGCCAGATACACTGAACTTGATAGAAGAGAAAGTGGGGAATAGCCTTGAACACATCAGTGCAGGAGGAGACTTTCTGAACAGAATGCAGTTAGCACAGGCACTAAGATCCACAGTTAATAAATGGAGACCTCATGGGAGAGTACCAGTTTGATCCATGTAGTGGTATGTTATTGGTTCATGTGCATACTGGGGAACAGCAGGGACAGGGAAGGAACCTTAGAAGGTCACACAGAAACAAAGGGAAGTCCATCCTGGGGTGTTTCCGTGGTCAGATAAGCAACACCGGCCCTCTTAGTCTTGGAGACACATGGGGAAGCCTATCTTCTGGGGTCTGTAGGCTCTGGAGCAAGGGGGAGGGGCTGCAACACATCCACAGCCAAACTCCTGCTGCTGTCAGGATGAGAAAAACCCAGGATTTTAGGCATGCTTTGACCCCTTCTTGGCTTCAGGCCAATCCTACAATAAAGGACTAATACCAAAATATATAAGGAACTCAAGAAACTAGATATCAAAAAACCAAATATTCCAATTCAAAATGGGGTACAAATCTAAACAGAATTCTCAATAAAGGACACTAAAGTGGCTGAGAAACAAAAACATCCTTATCTATTAGGGAAATACAAATCAAAATTAACCAATGCCTGACACTGCTTGGGTAATCAAGAACCAAGAATCAAGAACTAGATAGCCAAGAGACATAGGGTAAAACCAAACCCTACTGGTCTTTAAAAAAAAATGTACAAAAAAAAAATACTCCTAATGATATTCTGCTATACTCATAGATCAGTGCCTTAGCCAGTCATCAGAGAGGCTTCCTCCAGCATCAGATGGGAGCTGATGCAGAGACACCCAGTGCTGGGATTATAGGTGTGTGATGTACCAGGATTAATACTATTGATAAATTTTTGGTACCACATTGAGTCTCACATGACCTTTTGCATACAAGATTACTCAAGGAAAACTTCGCCTGTCTGTACATCACAACTGAGCGGCACTCTGGGCTCAGGAGTGAGAGTGCCTAAGAAGGGGAAGCTAACGCTGATGCGCAGGCCCACTGACAGCAGTGAGGGAGGACAGATCTTAGAAAAAGCGAGGTTTATATTCAATAGCTACTTGAATGTTAAGGGGAAACCCTTTTCCTCTGAGGTAGTGAAATGGGAAGGTAAGTGTTTGTGGTGGCTGTTCTTGGTTGGCAACTAAATTAACTAAATCCCGAACTGGGCACACTTGTGAGAGATTTTTTTTTTTTAATTAAATCATTTGAGGTAGGAAGGCCTACATTTAATCTGGATCCACCTTTGATCTGGACCACACCTTCTGTGGCATCCTATATAGTTTGAGGTTCAAGACCATATTATTAGAGATATTACTGCACCACATCAGCCTCGGAACATGATCTTTATAAATCTTAGTTCCCACATCTGGTAGGTCTGTGTCAAAAAGATGACAGGCGAGGTGTCTATTTTAATGGCTTGCCACTTAGGTGCACTAAATTGTCGCTTCCTGTCTTTATTTGTGTAGTCCTTGCTGTTGGAAATAGTCTGTCCCTTGTTCTGCTGGTGACAAGAGATTATCTGCCCAAAGTCAGAGAGAGTCTGTGAGTTTAGGAACAGGAAAAGCCCAAAAATAACAGCTTTGAGCATCTCTTAAAAGACCAGTGACCAGTCTGGCAGTCATGGTGCACACTTTTGGTCTCAGTGCTCAGGACGCACCGGGCTATCTTGCTCTCTCTACTCCCCATATTTGCTTGTTTTGTCTCTTTTCCTTTGCAGTGCTAAACACATAGTTCTTTTTTTTAATGGTGTTTTCGTTTTTAAAGATGTATTTATTTTGTGGGTGTGGGTATGCACAAGTGTATGTGCATGTGCATCTGGAGGCGAGAAGACAGTGTTCTGTGTCCTCCATCTTTCTCAACCTATTTCTCTGAGGTACGGTCTCACATTTTCTCCACTCTACTGGGAGCCAGCAAACCCAGCAGTCCTCATGTCTCTGGCCTCTTGGGGCTGAGGCTGCTGGTGTGTATGTGAACTCTTGGCTGCTTATGTGGGTGCTGAGGTCCAAAAGCCAGTCTTATGATTGCATGTAGCCATTAAGCCATCTCTCCAGTGGTCTCAGTTTCATCTCCGACCCCACGGCAGAAGGATACAACCAACTCCACATGCATTCAGTGCACTTACACATGCCTCACACATACACATGAAAGTAAAACTTGCTTATTTTACCATGTGAAGAAAGAACATTATTCTGGCCTTGAACATGCCTGGTATTTAAGGACTATACACCAGCCACATTTGCAAAACATTTTCTTTATTGGCACCGAGGTGGGAGGAGCCAGGCTGTCTCTGGCAGTAAGGAAGGAGATGCAGAAATATACCAGCCGTTCTGCCGGATTCTTAGGGTGTTTTCATTTCTTGGGGTGGAGGTATGGCACTCTTGTGGAGATCAGAGGACAGCTTGTGGGAGGAGTCAGTCTGTCCCTCCACCACGTGGGTGCACAGGTTTGAGCTGAAGCTTAGCCTACGAGCACCTTTGCTTGTTTGACCATCTCGCTGGCCCTCTGGGTGACTGGACTACTTGGCCTCCGTTCCCTGTACCATTCCCTGTGATCACTGTCAGATTTACCTTGCTCTGAAGTTTGTTTTTCTTTTTGTCACAGGGTTTGTGGAACTGTAGAAAGAAAAGGAAATGTTCTGTTACTACCTCACAACTTAGACTAGCTGTGAAACACCACCTGACGTGAGCAGTCTCCCTAGTCTGAGATGGGTGTTTGACAGGCTCTCATGGCTAGAAAGGGAATGGAGAAATGTGTGAACGTGATGTATGTGTTGTGTGGGAGGCATGGACAGAGGCACGGGGATCCAGGAAACTCCTTCATCTTTCTCCTCACCTGAAAGAAAGCATTATGACTTGGGCTCCGAGATATCGCTAAGGGCCAAGAAAATGTATGCATCTTTCTGCTCAACCCGGCCTCCTCCATAATTCTGCTAAGCCTTGAGCTGGATAAAGATGAAGAAAAACAAAAGCTAGACACAGTGTTCATAGCCGTAAGAGCACTGCTTGGAAGCCTGGGGCAGGCCTGTGAGTTGGAAGCCAGCCTGGGTGGGCTGCATGGGGAGACCACGGCTTGACCTCTGTCACACACACCTTCATAATGTAAGCAACCTGTGATGTAGCTTTGGCGTTTCCTTTTGTGTACCTTGAAAGCTCCTTGCACACTGGAGGAAACAATTGATTCCATTTAAAGTTTTGATCCTGACTAGCAAAGGGAACCAGGACAGAGAGGTTTGTTGTTCTAGGGTGGCTTTGGAGTCAAAGGTAGTGGTGATAGTGCAAGGCTGGACTCAGTTTCCCCTTTGAGTTTGTACTGTGCCTAAAGAAATAACATTTACTAACAAAATCATAGCTTAACCTATGAGGAAAACTTGTGTTCAGTGAACTATGAGTACAGGACAGACTGTTGATCCCCACCCCTCCTGTGACATCAGGCCCAGTTTTAGCATGTCTATGGGTCACAGGTACAGGCTCGCGCCATCCAATGCTTCGTAGTTCACGGGCTTGCTGTTTCTGCATATATGAAGAGGCCATGCCAAAGCGCAGTTGTGAGGCACTTTCATAGTGTATACCAAGGGAACAATTCTATGTCGGAAGGATCTGTACCAGGCCCTGTGAGGGGCCGCTCAATCCTCCATGCCTGCTTCCTGATAAATAATAGGGATATTTAATTGGGCATGTTGTCTGGGGTGAGTGAGGTTCACCTTCCTGTCATAGAGCTTATGGTTTATTAAGCACCTACTGTGTGTTTAATACCATCTTCACTGGGTGGAGAAGAAAAATCTTTGGGTTTATCGAGCTTATGGTATCATTCAAACTAGTAGTTATTAATTTGAGAAAAGCTTCAAATGAGTTCATTTCAAGGACAGGCAAAAAACTTACACCAGTTACTTGTTATGCAAAAGCCTAGTGACAAATTGTTAAATGTCCAACTCCTTTGATATGCAGTCAGCACTGTGGAGGAGCTAGATTCAGACCCCTCCTTAGACGACCCCACATCCTGCTTTTTCATCTTTGTATACAAACAAGAGATCTATTGCTCAAACATGCAGTGCTGTGTTCACTGGGAGGCAGCTGGGTTTACTGTCTCCCACAGGCCTTTCCATTGACCTCTGACCCAGTGGCAAGCCCACCCAAATGTCTCCATGCACATCCAGAGCGATGAAGACTTTAAGTGCCATGGAGCCAGTTTGAGCCAGTTTCACACGCATACTGGTGGTACACTTGGGTAACAGTTCCCCTCCCTCCCTTGGAGCTTCCTTGCTGTACGTTCCCTCTTAGGAAATAATTAAGCCTACAAGGATGCGAACTCATACTTCTTCTGGACGTACCTTGAAGGACCACCAGGCCAGTGACCAGCATCCCCCAGGCCTTCACTTGCAGGAAGCTTGAGCTGAGAGAGCCATCGATATGGCTGAAGTCAGCCTGTGGCCTGTGCCTCTGTCTTATCTCTGTGTGGTTCCCTGTTCCAGGTTCAAAAGAGAATCAGATCAGGAGAGCGTTTCAGAAGTCAGACCTTCTTCCTTTTGTGGTATTTCCTATGTGATCTCAAAGAATGCCTGGCAGCATAATTCACTTCCTGAGTAAATAATTCACTTCCTGATCTCTGTGGGCTATGATGATAATGTCGAAAAGTAGTAAATAAACACAGAATCTAGCGTTTACCAGTTACAGAGAGCAAGTAGACCTCAGGGGAGCTCTAGAGTTTTGAGAGAAAGGTAAAGCAGATGACTCCAGACTTGTTTACCCTAGAGGCCAGTCATTATAAACAGTCTTCTGGGATGGGTCAAGTAATTTAGCATAAGTTAGAATCGGGGGCACTAGAATAGAGCTGGAGCCTCTGTCACTGCCTCTGCATGAGCTTTTAGTGTGAGTCCTCACAGGACAAACCTCCGGGGAGCCTGTGGAGATTAGTGCCCGCACAGTGCCTGGCACATGCAGAGCGCTCAATACACAGTGGTATCGTTTATTAATGTCACCAGTTGCCTGTCTGACCTTTCCTTCCAGAAGGACCTTATCACCAGAGTTGATGATCCTATACGCTGAATGCTTAGTAGCCTGAGAGGACATAGACATTCCTTGTTAAGAAACACTTGGGGTACATCAGGAGCCTGGAAACACTAGGTCTTAAGGAACAAGGACTGCTGTGTCTTACTCTGCTGTCCAGCGCTTGGCACTGTGCTCAGGCTGTGCAGTAAGCATTCAGTATGTGAAGAGAAAGGGGCTGGGGGAGAGCCACACTTGCAGTTTAACTGGGGCAGAGTAGCTGCATAAATACAATAAAATTGCTTAGAGCAGTGCTTCTCAGCTGCCCAAACACTGTGACCCTTTAACACAGCTCCTTTTATATGGTGGTAACCTCCAACCGTAAAAGTTTCTGTTGCTACTTCATAAATGTAATTTTTCTACTGTTATGAGTCATAATGTAAGCATCCGATATGAGACCCACCAGGCTTGCAAACCACAGGTGAAGAACCACTGGCCTACAGCCTCATACTAGGCTAACATGATTTATATGTTGTAGACACCAAGAAGTTTTTGGGTTTTTTTTTGTTTTGTTTTGTTTTGTTTTGTTTTGTTTTGTTTTGTTTTAGTGATGGCACAGCACATCAAGCTAACCTTCTAGGTAAGTCTGCTGGCAGTCAAGAATGGATCAAGACAACACTTAGAGTTGTAGCAAGTGTGAAAGAGAAAAGGGTGGTAACCTCGGGGACCTCGCTTGAGGAATCTTTTACCTGTGATGAAAGAGAGATTTGGAAAGACTAAATGTAGGAAAAACTCGTATCTTACTTGGATGAAGAAAATGAGGAACAAGGGTTTTAACCAAGAGTCATAGACATAAGTCTCAGGAATACAAGTGTGAGGAGATGGTGGAGCTGTCCAGAATTGGTTCAGCATTAGTGGGGTGCTTGGTTAAAACACTAGAAAGGAAGTAGAACTAGAGAAGGTGATTTGTGGGTCACTTGCAAAGTGCAGGTTTAATTAAATGGGGGTAGATGCAAGCTTGGGGGAGGGTGGACTAGGTGAGGACTTAGGTTCAATAAATGAGAGGAAGAAATAGAGACAAAATAGAAGAATAAGAAGCCAAAGAGACGTGCTGAGTGACAGGCCATATAGGCGGGTAGCAGCAAGCAAGCAAACAAGGAAGAAAAGATAAATCAATTAGAGTGAAATAGAACATTTGAATGATTAACAACCATAGAAGAGAATGGGAGTGTTTATTGAAAGACCCTACTTCTCAGGCTTTATTTATTGTGGGTGGAGGGCTGAGATAATGTTTGTTTGCTTGTTTACTGACATGATCTAGCTATGTGCCTCAAGCCCAAAACTTTTCATCAGTCTTGGTTTCCTTAATGCTGAGATTATTTGCTGAGTTGATGGCTTCTTAAAAATTTCATATGAGGGTTGGAGAGATGGCTCAGAGGTTAAGAGCACTGGTTGTTCTTCCAAAGGTCCTGAGTTCAATTCCCAGGAACCATATGGTGACTTACAACCATCTATAATGAGAGCTGGTGCCCTCTTCTGGCGTGCAGGTGTGCATGCAGATAGAACATTGTATATGTAATAAATACATACATAAGTAAATAAATAAATCTTTTTAAAAATTTCATATGAGGCTGGCATATGGTTCAGTAGTGATGTACTGGCTTATCATGCTCTAGGTCACAGGTTCAATCCCCAGCAATGAGAAAAGCTCACACAGACAGCAAACTGTATCAAGCCATTGCATATCCCACAGTGTATCACTTTTCACACATTGGTAGTATAGCTGGGTATAGAATTATAGATAGAAGATACATTTGGCTGGGTATATAATTCTAAGTAGAAGATACATTTTTTTTCACAGAATTTTGAAGGCTTGCTCTCAGATAGACCCTTTTTAGAGCTTGACTAGGGTTGTCACATTTAGATTGTGCTGAGGCAGTAAGGGAGCAGGCCAGTCATGCACACCATGAAGGACACATGCAGTGGTCAGAAGCCTTGCTACCTTGATGAGCTCAAGACTCAGAATGACTGTTTGGGGTCCTGTCAACTTTCTGACTTATGATTGTAGAAAACTGAACTCACGGGGGTAATCCACACTTTTTGCTTTTTTTATTATCATTATTTTAATGCAGTAGCTTGTTTGGGTTCCTATTTCTTAGGGCCAAATGCTTCTCAGGGAAATGACCCATTTTATTTCAAACCCATCTATGTCTGAGGAAAGACAACTTCATATCTGGGAGAACTCATCAAAAGGCCTAGGTTACAGACCTGCATTTTTACTAGCCCAGTCAATAAGTGGCATTAAATAATTCTCTTCACCTCCTGATGACTCAGTCTTCCAATGAGAAAGAAAATGCCATTCTAGAAAGATTTTGAATAGTAAAGATGAGATTACCTTTGTATATATATTTTGAAAAAAGGTATAACATAAGGTATATCAGCCACTTGGGGAGTGAGCAGAGGCCTAGGTAACAGGAGCCATGCCCAAGGGGACTGTTGTTGAGGACCTCAAATAGCTACTTGAAACTCCCGGTGTCAGCCCTGCTCACTGCTCCTATGATGGCCTTAGGGACTCACCTGTGACTAGAACAGTAACAAGATGGTCATGAATGTAGATTTCTGACTTCTGGCTTCTAGCACAGCACTGATAGGTCCCACTGTCTGATGGTGTGGCTTGTTCTATGGTGAACACCAACTCTGATGACTTTTTAGTGATGCCATCTGTCCCAGGATCCTTCTTAACCCTTAGTTGTTTTAAGCTGGTCTCGGGGGAACAGTCCGAAGATCTGTCTTTGCACCAGAAGAGTATCAGCCCCTCAGCTTCATCTTCCTGGTACCACAAAGTACAGGTGAAGTCCAGCTGCCCTCCTTTCTGGGATGCTGAGCTGGCAACATGTATGCATCCTGGAACAGAGTGAAGACATTACCCATGGGATGCCCGGGAGAGTTCCTCATGTCTCACCTAGCTGGTCTTCATCACCGAAATACAGTCTGACAGTGGCATTGGCAGATGGGAAACAACTTGTAGTTGTTTTGATGACAATAAGCACATTGCATGCCCCTTCAAATTCTCCTGGGGAGCTGAGAGTTAAGAGACAAGATATACACAGTAAAGCTTTTGCACCATACTGCTGGTGGCCATGACAAATAAAATTACTTTTCTGTTGCTGTAACAAAACACTATGACCAAGGTAACTTTTAAAAGAAAGTGTTTAATTTTTCTGGAAGGGTTAGAGTCCACAATGTCAGAGCAGAGGCATGGTGGCAGGACCAGCTGAGAGCTTACATCTCAAACAGTAAGTAAAAGAGAGCACAGTGAGAATGGTGAGGAGATTTTGGTACCTCAAGCCTGTCCCCTGTGACACATCTCCTCCAACAGGGCCATATGGTGTAATCCTTCCCAAACAGCCACTAACTGGGGACCGAGTATTCAAATGCCCAAGACATATTTGGGACATCTCATTCAAAGCATCGCAGCTCTGCTCTCAAATATATGGCCCGAAGTAAAACTAGCAAAACCACACTGTGTTCTATGGTGAACACCGACTGAGATTCCAGGCACCGATAGAGCAGCCATGGCTAGAGGCAAGACAAGCGAACTCTATTCTGTAGAGGTGGTGGCACTAGCAGTGATGTTCCCAGGCCTTGAGGTGGTAAAACAGATGACTGTGAGGTGGTACAGGGAGACCCTCCACCAATAGGGAAAATGTGTTTGCTCAACAAAGATTCATTCCTGTATGAATGCAAGTAAGTTCTCTGTAATGAGAAATCAGTTGTACATCAAAAAGCCAAATTCCTGGGAAGGTGTAGCTACTTGATGGTTCCTCTTTCTTCCACCCTTCTCCACCCCATTTCTTCCACCCTTTCAATCCCTTAGCACTAAATAGGAGAGAAAAAAAGATAGAGAGGACAGGGGGCGACATTATGATTAGAATACTTCCTGCCCACTAGGGACATCAAGTTCCCTGGGGGCAAGTTTGAATATCTAATTTCTTCTGGTTGTTTCTTCTTTGCACACAACTGCTTAACAAACTGCAAACAACCAACAACCCACCCCAACTCTTGAGGCCCTAGCATTCATATATCCTCTGAAAAGTTTTCAGAATTCCAAATGTCACAGAATCGCAGAAACTACCTACTGCAGGAAAAAAAATCACACCCCTGCCAGAGCATGAGGAAAATCATAGTTAGCTGCTGTGGTTATAATCTGAAGCAGCCCCATATCCCACACCTGGGTTTAAATGAAGACATATTCTTATAGCAGTTCTGTGCTTTTCAAAGAAACCAAAATTCTCACTACAGGAAGGCCTTAGTTGGAATCTACAAGAAATAAGGAGATAGAAGAAATTGTGTGGGCTTGACAGGAAGCTCCACGTGGAACAGGAAATCAGAGATGCCAGGACAGGTTCTCAGGCAGCTTTTCAAGCCAAAGATCAAAAACAATAATACCTCAAAAACTCTACTCTCGTGGTATGATTCCACCAATGTCGCTGTGGCCAGGCGAGCCCTGAAGAACCCCCTTCAGGGACAAACAGGTCCCTGAAAATAAGGTCGGGTGTGCAACAGCAGCAAACATGGGTTTCTACCTTGTCCAAAGGAGCCCCCAGATGAGCAAAGTTGAGCAGCAAACTAAAAAAAGGAGATGTGATGAATTGATAGTGGCGAAAGAAGGCATGAAGACTGATCAGTGGAAGACAGGAGCACGGTGGCCCCCAAGAAGTTCTCTCAGGACACCTTTGTGGTGGGCAAATACCTTACTGGCTCCCTGACACCGTGAGTCACGGGCCTGTGTATGCATTAGATTCCTCCATGGGGTGCTACATGCTATTGTACTATTTTCAGCATCGGAGCAAAAACTACTACATAGTTGCTGCTGGCGAGATGGGTCACCTGGGCAGACTGACTAATCGTGACCAGTGCAGGAACTGCCAGATGGAACTGGTATGCCTCGTGTCTGCTGCCTCCTGTCGCGATGCAGTCTGGAGGGCTGGCTTCCAGCACAGTGATGGTGGCTGCTTCAGGGCTGCCTTGGGAACCCACCCGTGGTTGAAGCATGAACTATTTCTTGGCTTTCCTAGCCATCTCCCTCAAAGGGAAATGATTGTTTTTAAGCATGAGTGTGGGTGGGTGGGCCAGAGGACATCCACAGAGGCATCTTCAAGAACACTTTACCTCCTTTGAGACAGGGTCTCTGGCTAGACTGGCTGGTCAGCAAACCCAAAAGAGCCTCCTGTCTCCCCCTCCTCTTCCTCATTGCACGCCACTGTCCTTGACATTTTTGTGTCTGTTTGACAAGCACCTTACCAATTGAGCTGTCTGTCCAGCATAGGTTTTTTGGTGTTTTGTTTTGTTTGTTTGTTTGTTTTGTTTTGTTTAAATCAAAATCATAGGAAATTACTTAAGCTGCATTAAATTTTTAAAAGATTTGTCCATTTTATGTGTATGAGCCTTTTGCCTGCATGAATCTATATGTGTCATGTGCATGCCCAGAGTCCAAGGAGGTTAGAAGAGGGTGACAGATCCCCTGGAACTGGAGTTATGCACGGTTATGAACCACCATGTGGGTATTGGGTATTGAACCAGGTCTTTTGCAAGAGTGGTAAGTACTTTTAACTGCTGAGCCATTATTTCAGCCCCTGGGCTGCTTTTAAAAAGTATATCTACATGCCTTTGTACTCTAGTATTTTTATTTATTTATTTATTTTTAAAGACTTATTTATTATTTATGCAATGTTCTGCCTGCATGTACAGCTGCAGGCCAGAAGAGGGCACCAGATCTCATTGTAGATGGTTGTGAGCCACCTTGTGGTTGCTGAGAATTGAATTTAGGACCTCTGGAAGAGCAGACTGTGCTCTTAGCCTCTGGGCCATCTCTCCAGCCCTACTCTAGTATTTTTAAATGTTGATGTGAAAAGATGGTCTTATGTTATCAGAAATTTTATACTCTAATATTTGTATAGGAGTCAGATGTTTTTATATCCCAATCAAAGCTGGCACAGATTTTAGAGGAAGGGGTCAGATACGGATGAGGGCACTCCAGTTCCCTGCCTGTGAAAGCTTGAGCTCCTCCTCAACCACAAGGTCAAAACCAGGTTGTTGTGAAGTAAGCACTGCCTGCATCAGACTCAGTGGGATGGCTCCGAGCTCCTGTTCTCTTACACCTTGACAGACACACATTAAAGTGTGTGTGTGTGTGTGTGTGTGTGTGTGTGTGTGTGTGTGTGTGTGTGTGTATTTTTCGAAAAGGTTTCTCAGGGAGCTGGTCTTTCTTTCTTTTTTTCTTTTTCTTTTCTTTTTTCTTTTCTTTTTTTTTTTGGAGAGTTTACAGGCCCTATGTCCTAAAGGTACCAGATAGGTATAAATCTCTTCTCTCACAGGTTGCAACTTTCCCTGGAACCATAGAGCATCTGGGTGAGTAAGGCAGGCAGGAAAGTGCTGCTTCCCAAATACACTGAGCTTATTTAAATCTATTTATAAATCTGTAAGCCCCTCAAGGCTCTAGCAACTAGGCCCTGTCCCTAGACATCTCTCCCCACTGCAATGGCCATTTCCAGTCCCTCAAGACAGGAGAGTAGCCAGGAACTGCCCCACGGGGGGGATAAGAGCCCAAGATCAGGCCACAAAATCCCACCAGTCCCGGAGCTTGCCCCAAGATCAGGTCATAAAATCTCTCCAATCTCAGGCTACCCTGAAAAGATCTACCCACCCTCCCCAGGAACCCCTATATAAAGCCTGCCTCTTGCTCAGCTCTTTGCTGCTGTTCCTCTCCAGCTGAGGCAGCTGCTCTCTTGTCTCTCTCCCAATATATCTCTTGTGTGAGGCTTGTTGTGCGGTGACTTTGTGGTATTCCTTGGCTCCCCTACTTACTTCCAGGATACCTTTCCCCTCAGAGCTGTACCATGTACAAAACTAGCTATCTATAACCACAGAATTAAAAAAAATACTATCAAACTATTCAATTACTATAACTGAGGAAGCTTAGGGGTTCCTGCATGTGTCTGAAAGAATTGGGGACTCTTCGCAGATAAATGAGTGCTTCTTCTGAGACTTTTCCCACAAAAAAACATGCATGGGGACCCTCCTTTCCCCAAGCCCAGGGTTCTCCCAGTGGCTGCCTTTGCCCGGGGACCTATCCTCACCACCATGTTGGAAGTTCACAACTGCTAGCCAGATAGCCAGGGCACAGCAGCGTTGGCCTGGTGTCATCAGGGTTTGCATGTTGTCAGCAGGCCCCGGAGTTCCACGTAAATGCTGGCTTCACTGGTCTGTGGCTTCACACTCCTGGAAGCACAAAGACACGTTAGATGGCGCCCCCTCCGCCAGGCCTCTAAGACTGCCTCCCTAGTTCCGGTGATTGGTGAGGTTGCTCAAAGTGTGATGGAGAAGAGGAGAGCTTCCGCTTCAGCTGCCTTGGAAGTGACATCAAAGAGTGAGTGACACGACACGTAAGTGGAGAGAAGAGCAGAGATGAGGCCTGGGCTGAGAGGTGTTGCCTACTTTTCCTGGGGCCATTTGGCAAGTCACTCTTTTATATACATCCGTATGTATGTATGTGTGTATGTATGTATGTACACATCATACATATGTAAACAAATGTACATGTGGGTAATGTATAATCTGAAGAAAGGAGAATAAGCTAGGGCTATGATGAAGGACTGAATTTAGGCTAAGGGCACTGGTGTCATGAAAGAAAATACAAAATTAATTTGTTCAACTCTACCATGGATATCTTGGTGATGGGTATTTGGATAGTGAAGATGTAAAATCTGACACAAAGCTCTGTAGCTTCCAAATGGTTGTTTCAGCTACACACATTTACTGAGATGCATAGACTCTGGGTCTAACTAATTTGGGTGTGTGATTTTTTTTTTTTTTTTTTTGCAAATTCCTTACAATAAAGTTTTTTTTAAAAAAGATTTTATGTATACAGTGCTCTGTCTGCATGTACACCTGTAGGTCAGAAGAGAGCATTAGAGGGATAGATGGTTATGAGCCACCATGTGGTAGCTGGGAATTCAGCTCAGGACCTCTAGGAGAGCAGACAGTGCATTTAACTGTTGAGCCATCTTTCCAGCTCCTTCAATAAAGTTTTAATTAAAAAGTTGTTTCCATTATTGTTTTAATAAAGTTTCCCTAGGGTTGAGATTATTTTCTCTTAATATTTTTTATTATATATTCTAATCCTGGTTAAGCAAAATTATGTACACATTTTAAAAATCACTCAAGCCGGGCAGTGGTGGCACATGCCTTTAATCCCAGCAGAGGCAGGTGGATCACTGTGAGTTCGAGGCCAGCCTGGTCTACAAAACAAGTCCAGGACAGCCAATCCTACACAGAGAAACCCTGTCTTGAAAAACCAAAAAGAATAAATAAATAAATAAATAAATAAATAAATAAATAAATAAGGAATAAACAAACAAACAAAAATCACTCAAACTAAAACAAAACAAAAAACAATAGAAAGCTTATTTGATAAATTTGATTCATTCATACAAATGTTGGCCTTATACCAACATTTCGGCCAGTAACAAGCTTCATGTGCGTCAGTGGCACCAAGAGATTATGATGAAATGGGGACAGAAATGAGTGACAGAAAAAAAAGAACAGAGGAAGAGAGAACGAAGAAAAAGGAAAGAAAAAAAAAAAAGAAGGCAGAAGGAAAAATGAGAACAGCAGAACCCAAAGAAAGCCCACAATGAAGGGTTCCAAGGCTTTGCAGACCTCAGCAAGCTTTAAAAATGGGGCCCCAACACTGCGAGGCCTCTTCTAACAGTGCATTGCCTGCTCATTAAGAGATAAGCCAAACAAGCACCATGAAGAGTGTCACCCAGGGGAGCTTTGGACAGTTCCTTTATGAGGGATGCCAGAAAAATGTTGTGGCATCTCAGGGGGTGATGGCTCCTGAGGCTTTTCAGTGGGACAGTAAGAGGGGACGTAAGATAGTAAGTAATACTGAGGACCCTGACCTGTATAGACCTAGGCTTATATGTGGGGTTTTAAAATTGAACATGTTACTTTTTAACAGAAATGTTTAAAAAAAAAACAGGAAGGGCTTACTGATAAGAATTATATAGCCAGGCAGTGGTGGCATCACCTTTAATCCCAGTACTTAGGAGGCAGAGGCAAGTTCGAGGCCAGCTTGATTTACAAATCAAGTCCAAGACAGCCAGGGTTACACAGAGAAAACCTGTCTCAAACAACAACATGAAGAATATATATTATGTACACATATATAAACATATAAAGCATTCTCATATAGCTGTACAATGTGGTCAATGTCTTTGTTGGGACTTTTTTTTTTTTTTTTTTTTTTTTTCAGAATGACCTCAAACTCATAAGCCTTTTGCCTCAGCTGATCTAGCTAAGATTGCAGGCATGGGCCAACCAAACTGGCCTGTTTATATTTTAGGCTAAATGTTTTTGTTCTTTTTGGTTTTTCAAGACAGGGTTTCTCTGTGTAACAGCCTTAGCTGTCCTGTACTCATTTTGTAAACCAGGTAGTCCTTGAACTCGGAGATCTGCCAGCCTCTGCCTCCCGAGTGCTGGGATTAAAGGCGTGCACCACCATGTCTGGCTGTTAAGGCTATAAAGTAAAAGTGCTATAGTGAGCTAAGGTTACTTAAAAAAAATTTTTTTTTGAAGTGCTGGCGATCCAGCCTCAAATTTGGGGCACAGTCTATTTAGAGTGGCTGATATTCTATGTTCATGTGTAGTACAGCAGTGCTTGGTCATGCCCTCGGCCTTGCATCACTACTCACTCACTCACTCAGTCATCCAGAGAGATTCCCAGTCCTGCTGGCTCCAGCCACTGCAAGTGCTTTATCCAGGTGTTCCATTTAAAACTGTTGGATTTTATTTTTTTCTGTGCATTGTCTGTGTCTAGATACATAAATATAACTTGTGTTACAGTTGCCCACAGTATTCAGCATAGTAGCAGCCCAAGAGCAAAAAGTACCATATGGCCAAGGTGTGCAGGGGCAATGCCATCTTGGTTTGTATGCATGCAGTCAATGTAAATCCATGAAGCATCTCTCAATGTGCCATCATCATTGCTGATACATAATGTCTATTATTTTTTAAATGGAGGCTTTCCATTGTGCTATAATGTAGCAAGACGGCTCTCAGCAGACACTAGTGCCACACACTTGGATTTCTCCATTCCTAGAGTAATGGGCCAAATCAACTTCTATTATAAAAACTGAACCTATTAGTTTTATAAAACTGATAGAAGAAAGAATTTGTTTCATTTTATAATAGGGAGGGATACTGTCCCGTTATGGCCAGGCATGGACCACACACCTTTAATCTCAGCACTTGGGAACCTGAGGCAGGCAAGTCTCTGTGAGTTTGAGGACAGCCTGGTCTACATTGAGAGTTCTAAGGCAGCCAGGGCTACCTAGTGAGACTCTGTCTCAGGAAAAAATATTCAACCACAGACTACATGTAAGAGGGTTCTGAAAGAGCACAGAGGGCTGGTGAGGTAGCTCAGGGGCTAGTGGTGACCACCCCCAACCCTGAACCCCTGAGTTCGATCCCAGAACCTACATGATGGAAGGAGAGAACTGACACCTGAAAGCTGACCTTTGACCTCCACAAGTGCCGTGGGTCTCCCTCAAATCCACACTAAAATAAAAATAAATGTCATAAAAAAAGAATAATGGGCTGGGCGTGGTGGCACATGCCTTTATTTCCAGCACCTGGGAGGCAGAGGCAAGCAGATCACTGTGAGTTCAAGGCCAGCCTGGTCTATAAAGCAAGTCCAGGCCAGTCAAGGCTACACAAAGAAACCCTGTCTCAAAAAAACAAACAAACAATAAAGAGTAAAGACACAGACAGTCAAAACTAAAAAGATGAAAAAATAGTAGTTAGGTATTAGGCAAAAAAATTTTGACACAATTAAGTTAATAGAAGGCAAAAATATAGTTTTATAAAGAAATACATAAGGTTACTGACACCCTTTGCTGGCCTCTTCATGGTACATAAATACGCATGCAGGCAAAACACACATACACATAAAAATAAATTAATTTTAAAAAGACAACCCTGCCATGTAGTGGTGGTGTACACCTTTAATCCCAGCACTTGGGAGGAAGAGGCAGGCTGGTTGATGAGTTTGAGGCTAGACTGTGTACAAAGTAAGTCCAGGACAGCTGAGGCTACACAGAGAAACCCTGTCTCAAAAAACAAAACAAAAAAGATAACTAAAAACTATACAATAGCCCCTTAACTCCTAACCATATAAAGTAAAATGTGAACCAACTGCTGAACAAACTGGGAACTACAATATGTCAACGCAGCTTTCTGAACTGTTAACTGATTTAAAAGTTATGAAGGTTTCAAGAATTAAGAACCCAATAGAGAGGGCTGGAGAGATGGCTCAGAGGTCAAGAGCACTGGCTGCTTTTCCAAAGGTCCTGAGTTCAATTCCCAGCAACCACATGGTGGCTCACAACCATCTATAGTTAGATCTGGTGCCCTCTTCTGGCCTGCAGGTGTACATGCGGGCAGAGTCCTGTATACATAATAAATAAACAAATCTAAAAGAAAAGAACCGAACCCAATGGGAATATAGAAGTCTTTCCATCATATATATCATTGCAGAACACATAGTCTTCTAAGAAAACTCAGAAATTTAAAACTTGGTAGTATACTAGCAATAAAACAAATCTTGATAGTGTACTAGCCAATAGAGCAAATCTCAGACGCTCAGTATCGTAAGACCAAATTCTGTTTTAGTCCTCTTGGCTTAGCTGTCAAAAACAATAAAAGTGCATCTTAAAAACTAGATTCTGGGGCATCATCAAGTTTCTTAGGCTTCTGTGCCAGGTCCTAGATCAAGTCCTTGAAAAATGAAATCATCTTCCTAGCACTTACCATCTTTCTCGTGCCAGGTACGTGAGGGACAGGAGGGCCACTAAAACAGGAGTCTACCTGTGGCTGAATGCACTAGAGCAGCGGTTCTCAACTTGTGTGTCACCAACCACAGAGTGGCATATCAGATATCCTGCATATCAGGTATTTACATTGTGAATCATAACATAGCAACATTACAGTTATGAAGTAGCAATGAGATAATGACTGGGGTCACCACAACATGAGGAACTGTATTAAAGGGTCTCAGCATTAGGACGGCTGAGAACCACCGCTCTAGAGTCAGGTTGGGTTTGAAATCTGGCTTGTCAATTACTAGTTGTCCAATGTTGGAAAAGTTTCTTAATCTCTCTGAGAATGAATTTATTGATGAATAAAACGTTATGATAGTGTCATCTTCCCAAGGTAGTTTGTTATGAGGGCTAATGTGGCAGCTTTGGAAGCATAGCACAACTGCTCAACAGATGCTAGCCACAGTTAATCTTATGGCTGCAGCTCACATCCACACCCACAGTAGTATATAAAACTCTGAGCCACCGTTAATCACACGTTCTGTGCAGAAATCTCAGAGAAGCCGTGGCTTGCTTAAAGTCATAGAGACTGGGTGGGGAAGCTGGAATCTCAACCCTGTCGGAGTCAGTCCCTTTGGCTCCTCTCCTCACAAATACCTCACTCTACTCTCAGTAAAGCATGAAGGGCTGTGATGAGAGCAGAACGGGGCGGGGGGGCGGTGCGGTATGCGGTTTACAAGGTTTAGAAAATGAGAAATTCGGCCCCATGGCTCTGGGAAAGTTGCCAGATGGGCGTGGAGTAAGGCCTTGTCAGTTTTGCTGGCTTTAGGTACTGGTACCCCAAAGATGCGGTGGGAGAAGGAACTAGAGAATGGGCTAGGAGATTTGGCTTCTAACCCTGCCGTGGACTCGCTGGCTGTGAGATGTCTTCTCCAGGAGTGTGTCCTCAGGGACGGGCACAGTGGGATGGAGGGACCTGCTGCGGGGAGCTGGTCACTCTTCAGGAGTGCCTTTGCTCCTGGAGTTAGACCAGAACGTGTAAGTTTATTGGGCTCCTCAGCCAGGCGGGGGAAGGTGGGGGGACTGGGGTAAGGACTCTCTGGGCAGAAGTGACCAGGACTCTGCAAGCTCCTGGTCTGTCACAGGCAGGCATAGCTGGCTAGAGTTCTTGACGCCGCTAGAGGGCGCTGCCTCCCTTCCCCGGGTGTGACAGTCCCCTTGCAGTGGGTGCAGTCCTGCCCTTCACAGCAGGGGCCAGGAGTCTGGCAGGAGGATGGAGGTGGGGCGACAATCTAACTAGAAGAGAAGAAGAGGAAAACAGTGCAAGACTAGGCCCTTTGAGCCCAGGAAAGTGCAAGAGTGGGACCGATGAGCCTAGTGACTTGGGCTACTCTGCAGATGGCTCTCCTGGGGGAGCGGTACTTTCTGGGTCCATTGTGCCCCCCCGCTGCAAGTCCTGCCTCCATCATGGAATCTGGTGCGCTCTGGGTGGTGCAGAGAAGGTTGGTATCCTGGTCTTTGAGTCTTCCTTGAACTGCTGTGACCTCAGGGGCTTCTGGACTCAGAAATCTTTGGTAGGAGATGGGGGACAGCAGTAACCACTCTCATCTCAAATTTATGAGAAATCAGCCTTAGACGGGGAAGCCTTGGCACACTTGCTTGGTGTTCTCAACCTGCTCCTCTGCTGGATCAGAGCTTTCTAACCTCAGCTCAAAGGGCACCATGGAGGGTGGCAAGATGGCGCAGCGGTAAAGGTCTTTGCCACGTGACCTAAGGACTTGAGTTCAGCTGAGATGCACATGGCAGAAGGAGGTAACCAACTCTTGCAAGTTCTTCTGTGCCTATCACACGCGCAGCACACACATATATACACACACATTGAATAAATATGGTAAAAACTATTTTAAAGGAGGCCAAGGAGCCCTGTGGAGACCGGGTGGGGCTTGTGCTCACAGGGACAAAGCCAGGGCTTTTCAGTGATGTTTTTAGTGGAGTCAAATCCACATTGTCTAATTTTCCTATTTATTTATGATTTATACAGTGTTCTGTCTGCATATGAGCCAGCAGGCCAGAAGAGGGCCCAAGATTTCTTTATAGATGGTTGTGAGCCATCATATGGTTTCTTGAACTTGAACTCAGAACCTTTGGAAGAACAGCCAGTGCTCTTAACCTCTGAGCCATTACTCCAGCCCCCCCCCCCCCCAGTTTTCCTTTAAAGTTGGGTATTTTGTTTCTTTCTGAGAATGTATTGAAACACTAGAGAGCCAGCAATCTTATACAATGTATCTGCAAACTTGTACAGTTTTATACATGGTCACAATGTACTTTGTCCGCCTTCTAATTTATTTTGCAAAACATTACTGTACAGTTGTAAATCACTTTTGGTTATGTGTAAAGGAATAAATTAATTAAAATGCTCTTCGTAAAAAAATTAATAAAATGGATTGGAGAAATGGCTCAGATGTAAAAAAAAAAAAAAATTCACTCATCGCGCCTCAGAAGATGGCAGGTTGAGTCCCAGCACCACTGTCTGTAACTCCAGTT
>OU015753.1:52427979-52441249 GCA_907169655.1 Acomys percivali
TCTCTCTCTCACACACACACACACACACACACACACACACACACACATTAGAAATACACTAAGGTTCTGAGAGGGCTGAGATAAACCACAAATAGGTTTCTTTACCTTAGGAAATGAAGACTTGATAACTTGGTGATAGAATGACCAGAGGATGTAAGGAGACAGCATGAAAATCATGGGAAAGCGCTCCAGCGTCTGCAGCCCCACCAGCTGGCCTCACCGAAGCATCCTCAGATGAGACAGACTTTGGAAATGCATCTGTCCATTCCCTGTTTGGCTTTTTTGCTATGATGAGTAAATTCCAGGAGCTCGGTTAATGAGAACCCACATCAAGAAGGAAGGTCTCTCACCTCATCTCCATGCTTCTCATCAGAGTAGGATGGCATAGACACTGCCGAAGAAGCCTGGTCTCTGCTGCCCCGTGTTCTTCTCCTCTGACCCTATGACAGTGTGCTTTTGCCAATGTTGCACTGATGTCAAGAGAAAAAACGGTGTATAGTCCACCTGTTTTTAAATGGTGTTTTGTTTGGTTTGGTTGGTTTTTTTGTTGTTGTTATTGATTTTGTTGTTGTTTTGGGGGGGGGGTTGTTTGTTTGTTTGGTTGGTTGGTTTTTTCAAGACAGGGTTTCTCTGTGTAGCCTTGACTATCCTGGACTCGCTTTGTAGACCAGGCTGGCCTCAAACTCACAGCAATCCGCCTGCCTCTGCCTCCCTCAGTGCATCTGTTTAAAAAAAATGGAGGAAAAAAAAAGAAAAGAAATTAACTGGGTAGATGGTATATTATACTTTTATTTTCTATAGATTTATGGACTTTACAAATTGGAAACTGGACTAATTTGATAAACTGGACTAAATTTAACTATTTGGTGTGTTGGCAGAGGCTTGTGATCATAGCATTTGGCAGGCAGATGTAATCCTAGCATTTGGGAGGTAGAAGCAAGAAGATTTCAAGTTCCAGGCTAGTCTGGACTCTTAGACCCTGTCTTAAAAACAAAATAAGTAAGTAACAAGTAAAAGACAGATAAAGACAGAGTCTGCTAACCCAGTCTGTAATGATGCACAGATTTGTCTGTGTTAGTGATTCTCAAGCCCAAATGTGTCCAGATTCCCAGGTGGGCTTGTTAAAGCAGCTAAGGAGCTGGGGTTGTAGTTCAGCATCTATGAAGAACACAGCTCTCACCTCAAAGGGCTAAGAGAATTTATTCTGGAGCCAAATATGAGTGACTGTGGCTTAGGAATATGGATTTAGGTCACTGTGGTGGTTTGAATAGATATGTCCCCCATAGACTCATTTGTGTGAATGCTTGACCCATAGGGAGTGGCACTATTAGGAGATGTGGCCTTGTTGGAGGAGGTGTGTCACTGTGGGGGCAGGCGTTGAGGTCTCCTATGCTCAAGCCATGTATGGTCAGCGTGACACACACTTTCCTTTTGCTGCTTGCAGATTGAGATGTAGAACTCTGAGCACCATGTCTGCCTGCACGCACACAGCATGCTTCCTGCCATGGCGATAAGGGACTAAACTTCTGCAAGTGTAAGCCAGCCCCAGTTAAATGGTTTCCTTTATAAGGGTGGCTGTGAGCCGGGCAGTGGTGATGCATACCTTTAATCCCAGCACTCGGGGAGGCAGAGGCAGGCAGATCTCTGTGAGCTCGAAGCCAGCCTGGTCTACAGTGTAGGCTAGGACAGTGAAGGCTACACAGAGAAACCATGTCTCAAAAAAACCAAAAACAAAAACAAAAGAAAAAGAAAATTGTTGTGGTCATGGTGTCATGGAGTCTGTTCACAGCAATGAAACCCTAACTAAGACATTCACCCACCCCAAGTTCCATGTTCCAATGTGGAAAATGTTTCATGAAGCTTTTATGTAACAGAAAGTCATAAATCAGGGGCCTTTTCAAGTACATTGGTGGAAACAGTAGAACTCTGATCTAGTCCTTAGATGCTAATTGACTTCATTCCTGGCTCCCTGATTGGTGAAACTAGGGGTTTGTTAACTGAATTCATTCCAAAAAGGCTTTTTTGCCTTTTAGTGTCAAGATGTCAGTCTGACACTATGGTGGGTGAGGAATGGCTATTTAGGAAGGCTAAAGATGGCACAAGATAAGTTGCAAATTGGCTCTTGACCTGCAACATTCTAAACTATACAATCACTGAAGTTCTAATCTGTCAGTCAGCTTTGCAGAGGCTTCAATTTTAAGGTAGGAACAGCTGCTTTCTGGGAACCTTACACCTGCTGGTTGAGTGCTTGTCGGCCTTACCCAAAGCCCCGGATGTAATCCATGCACTACGCATAAAGTAGATGGGACAGACCTGTAGCCCTAGCAATGGAGAAGGATCAGAAGTTCACGGCCAGTCTGGGCCGGAGATTTATACTAAAGGCCAATCAGTCTGCACTTACCTGCAGTCTCATGACCGCTGAGGAGCGGCTCACTGAGAGCTCCCTGTGATCCTCACACAGATCTCCAGAGGAGGTATTGCTCAGATTGCATCCCAGCTGCAGCCCCTTTTCCCATGTGGATTCTGGGATGCCTGCTGCTACAGGGAGAGACAGTCGCCCCATGGAAGAGCCTGTCCATGGCTGAGTAAACATGATCCCTGCTGTCATGCCGACACCCACCCACCTGTGGAATGGGTGCCCTTCAACTAGAGTACCCCTCCTACATACCTCTCCCACAGCCTGAGAGTTGCACATTTCTTCTCTGGAATTCTCTTCTCCTGTAGCCTGACCACAGGCTATGGAATCTTCTGGCTTTGAGACCCATAGAGGAAGGTGCTCTCTCTGCCTCACAGGCCTGAACTTCCACTAAAGCCCCATCACACTGTCTGTCTGTCACTGACACTAGAGAACAGACTCTTCTCGTAACCCAGACTAGGTTGGTCTCTGCCTGTCTGTATGTCTATAGCATTAAAAACTCATATAATAAACTTCCTCCTCCTCCTCCTCCTCCTCCTCCTCCTCCTCCTCCTCCTCTTCTTCTTCTTCTTCTTCTTCTTCTTCTTCTTCTTCTTCTTCTTCTTCTTCTTCTTCTTCCAGGGGAGGGTTAGAGACAGTGTTTCTCTGCATAGCCCTGGCTGTCCTGGAACTCACAGAGATCTGTGTGCCTCTGCCTCCCAAGTGCTGGTATTATAGGCATGCGCCACTATGCCTGGCTCTGATAAACCTTTTAACCAAAAGGACAATCTGCCTCATTGTACCCCTTGAAACACATATACAAGAGCTTTTACACATCCAACACAGCTTTGAACCTTTGGATGGACCAAGTAGTAGTTTCCAGTCTACGTTTCCAGTAGCTGCTACTGTAATGGGCCTGCCAGAACTGAAGATATTCTAAAATGACGCTGTCTCTCAAGTTGACTAGCATGCTATTGACACAATGGAGCTAAAAGAAGTAGGAATTTCCCCCAAGGATCTTATGTTGAGAGAAGGGAAAGGCCCCACCATGAGGGGGAAATCTGGCTTCCAGACAGATTCCACAGGCTTCTAACCACCCTAGGCCACTTTTTGGATGAGAGCAAAGCCTGAACATGGGTGCCTCAGTGGTAGGCAGAAGCACACCCTGGAGGGGCTGCTGAGATATGCTTATCTTTGGCCTTCTATTTATATTATTTTTTAAAGACTTTTTAAAATTTTATATGTATGAATTTTTTTTTTTTTTTTTTTTTTTTTGTTTGTCTGTGTACCAAGTGTGCCTGGTGCACACTGCAGGCCAGAAGAAAGTAGCAGATTCCCTGGAGCTGGAGTTACAGTCAGTTGTGAGCTGTCAGGGGTGCTGGCAACCTGGTATTCTATAAGAGAGCAAGTGCTTTCAGCCATAGAGCTGTCGCTTCAGTCTCTGGGCCCTTAGGACCCAAAGATGGACATGAAGGGTCACCGGCGCGCTTTGTCCCTCTTCCTAATGTGGCCACATTAACTAAAACTCCATTTTCTGAATCTTAATAATTTGGGTGTTTTAACTGGCTTCCTGAGGGTGCAGGTTTGGTACTGTTAGGATGCTGCTTGCAAAAGGTTCCCTTCCTTCGTTCCTTTTTTTTTGTTCATTCTTTTTCCCTTTTTTGCTTCTTTCCTCTTTCTTTCTTTCTTTTTATTATTTTTTTTTTATTTTTTGAGACAGGGTCTTGAGTGGCATTGAACTCATAGAGATCTGCTTGCCTTACTCTCTTGAGTGCTGGGATGAAAGGATGTACCACCACTATGGTCCGTATCTTGTATCCTTGCTTCCGTCCCTCTAATGGTGTATAGCTCACTACCCCAAAAACCATTCACCTGGTAATCTTTTTTAATTAAAAATTGTTTTCATATAATATATTTGATCACTTCAAGCTGCTCCCTACCTCCCTACCTGCCAATCATTGCTCTCTCTCTCTCTCTCAAAAGAAAGACAAAAAAGAGCAAGAAACAAACAGAAAAACCACAAATAAACAGAGCCCGAGCAAAGCAAAACTAAACAAAAAATATCATTGACTTTGTTTTGTGTTGTCATAGGGCCTGCCCTGAAATATGGTTGATATACCCAGTTAACATTCCATTAGAGAAAATGTACTTTCCCTTTGCTAGTGGCTATCAAGTGCAGATAGCTTTTGTTTAGGGGTGGGACCCTGTGTTCACTTCCCCCTATCAGTACTGGGGGCTCTTCTTGCTTGAGCCTGTGCAGGTCTTGTTTTGCTGCCAATCTTCTTTGCCTGGAATACACTGTTTCCTTGGTGTCATTTGCTACCTCTGGCTCTTACGATCTTTCTGCCTCCTCTTCTGCATGGTTCCCCAAGTCCTGAGGACAGAGATCTGATGAAGACATCTCATTTAGGACTGAGTGCTCTACAGTCTCTCACTCTCTGCACTTTGTTCAATAGTGGGTCTCTGTTAGTCTCCATCCACTTCAAAAAGAAACTTCTGTGATGTGGGCTGAGTAAGACATTGATCTATAGGTATAGCAGTATGCCAAGAGGGGTCATTTTATTGATGAGTTCCTTTAACAACATAATAGTGTTAGGTTTTCTCCTAGGCTTATGACCCATCTAGTTGTATGTTCTTGACCACTTTAACAGTTTCAGTTATGAATTCCATCTCATGGAATAGGCCATAAGTCCAATTTTACAAAGGAGGTTGGTTACTCCCACAACATTTATGCCACTATTGCACCAGTATATCTTGCAAGCAGGTCGCTGTTGTAGGTTTCAGAGTTTGTAGCTGGATGATGTTGTCCCTTTGGCCAACAGCTCATCAACATGTAACTGATTCCTCCTGTTGGAGGTTTTACTTGGTGGCATAAGACATCCAGTTGGGGCATTCTCTCCCCTATTTATTAGTGACTCTGGTAAGATTCCTTTCATATGTGGATAAATTTTAGGATACATTTACAGTAGTAGGTTGCCATTTGTTTGGTTGGTTTTGGTTTTTTGAGAAAGGATTTTTCTGTGTAGCCTTGGCTGTCCTGGACTCACTTTGTAGACCAGGCTGGCCTTGAACTCACAGCGATCCATCTGTCTCTGCTTCCTGAGTGCTGGGATTAAAGGCGTGCGCCACCACGTCTGGCTTCATATGGTTTTCAAATGGCCTTTAGTGTTAGTTGTCCCTCCCCATAGTCCCTTCTTTACTCCTCTCCCTCACCCCACCCCTCTTTAATGCTCCTAGTCTAGTTTCCCTTTACCTTTATTCCATGTCCTCTCCCTTGGGAGAGCTTCTCCTTCCCTCAGCTTATTCAGACTGTAGCATACATATTGAAGGCTTAAAAGCCAACATCAACATATAAAAGAAAATTTACAATATTTGTCCTTTGGGGTCTGGATTACTTCAATCAGGATAATCTTTCCAGGATAATCTACTTATCTGCAGATTTCCATTTTTCCTAATAGCTGAGTAATACCCCACTGTATAAACATGCTACATTTTCATCGTGCATTCATCAGTTGATGGATATTTAGGCTGTTTCCCATTTCTGGGTATTATGAGTAGAGAAGTGCTGAACTTGGATGAGCAAGTCTCTTTATAGTTCATTTGATATTCTTTGTTGAATTCCTCCATTATTATTGAAAAATTCTTCCTCAAATTGCTGTCAGATCTCCCTTGGATTTCTGAACGTGGGTGCAAATTCTACTCTTGGATCATGTCTGTGCTTGATGAGGTCACAAGCTTAAGGGTCAGACTGTCTAGGTTTATGTCCTGCCTCAACCACTTTACTGTATGATTTTGGGCCAGTCACCTGGGTTTTCTGACTTTTACTCACCTGTGGAACATGAGCCTGGTCCTCAGCAGGGCATTGGCTGTTATGCTCACGTTGCTTCATTGTTTCCTTTGGAAGCTATCAAATCTCTGAAGAACGTTCATCTCATCCTAGACACAGTAGCACAACGCTGTAATCCTTGCACCAGGGTGATAAGGTGGATTCAAGAGAATCCTGAGTTTGAGGCCAGCCTGGGCTGTAAGGCGAAACAAAAACCAAACAAACAAACAAACAAATAAAAGACAACCAGCCAACCAAACCTTAACTATCCTCTTTTTTAGAGGCTAAATATCTCTAGTTCTTTTGATTATTTCTTGTGGTTTTTTGTTTTGTTTTTTGTTTTTCAGTGCTAGGGTCTGAGCCTCTAGCCTCATGTATGCTAGGGAAGGTTTTATCATCGAGCCACATGCAGAGCCCAGTGGCATGGGTTTAATGTCTTCTTCCCTCGTGCACAGAGCCCAGCCTGCTATGCTCCCTTGTTAATTGCAGGAGCTTAGTCTTGCTTTTTTGTCTGTCTTCCTTGGTCACTGCTCCCAAGGTTCCCACAGCTCATCTCTGCACTTCACTGGACTACAGCAGATATGTAGAAGGTGAAGGGGCTAGGGCCTGCCCAGCCTGCATGTGAGGAGTAAGTGCTGCTGTTTGGCCTTGTCTGCCCTTGTGGCTCCCTTAACTGACTTCAAGAGAGGCTCAGCTATGTTCATGAGGAGTTGGCCTGATCAGAGCTCCCCTCCCAGGACTTTGTGCTGCTTTGATGGTGGTGAGCAGTTCTGGTGAATAAGGAAGTGTTGAATTGTGCCGCTGAGCGGTGTTTTACTTTAGCCTGCTGAGGTGCCTGGGAAGCTAGCCAGGCGCACCTGCCTCTGCTCCTCTGAGCTCTGGGAAGGCTGTCTAGGCGAAGGCTTGTTCCTTGATCCTGTGGCACAGAGGGCTGAGAATCGATGGGGGTAGGGGTGAGGGTAGTGGTGGGGCAGGTGAGGGCGGAGGAGGTGGCTGTGGGTTCTCAGGCAGAGGGGGGCCAGGTTCTCACATTCTCTACAGGAGGATCCTCCCCTGCTGTGGGGTAAGGGGGCTCAGGGCTCGAGAGAGTGCAGGGTAGCAGAGCTCGATCTGCTGGAATAAGCCAAGAAACAAAGATCTAGGTTTTAATTCATGTACAAACTCTCATACATTCAGCCTCGAGGTGAGGTCCAAGCTAAGCTGACAAAAGGAGAGATAAAGAGAAGCCTAGGAGAATACAAAGGACAAAAGATGTGGGGCTGAGAGGACAGGGGAAAAGGACAAAAAGCGCTCTCCACTTGGGGACCCTGGATTCTTAAAGCTCTGGCCTGTAAAAAACGGGGCAACTGAAGAAAGGACGGAGTGCTTCCTCTTTCTGAGCCCAGGTAAGCTGCTTTTCCAGAGAGGAGCACACTCAAGACTTCTGCCCAGCAAAGCCTCACAAAGAAGCACAGGGGCCACACAGGGCAGAGAGGGTGGAAGCTTCATCTCCTGGCGGAAGGACTGGCTTCTGTGGCTGGCAGGCAGGTCCAGGTGCTTCTGGACTAGAACTGATTAGCTGGGGCTGGAGGTGCCAGTATGCTTAATCTACATACAGTGGTACAGCACCTCATTTACATGCAGTAGGGGGAGGTCCTATCACAAGAAGGAAAACACAGTACTTAATTATTATCCTATGTGTGTGTGTGGGGGGGGGGGAAGAATTTCTAGATACGATTAAAGGTCATTTGCTTAAGGCTATGATCTCCTTTACATAGGTTGGGATACTTCAGAAATCCCCACATTGACGAACAGTTTTTTTTTTTCAATCAGGAAAGGGTCAGCCTGTAATTTTTCAAAAGGTTATGTGGTGCTCCTTGCAGATCTGGGGGTCCCTAGATCGGGCAGTGAAATAACTCCTCTGAGAAAGGGAGTCTACCTTTATAGGCTGAGCTCAGAAGCTATCCAGAAATGTCAGACTTCAACTTCACCAACAGGGTTCTACAGTTAGGAGACTTGATGGTCCCCCCTAGAGAAGGGCGACCTGCTCCTCTGGCACAACTAACAGCTTGCTGGAAGGACACCAATCCTAAGGCCAAAGGACACTGCCATCAAAGCAGTGTGAGTATTTCATCCTCACCCCCACGCCCTGTCTCTGTTGGCCTTTAGCCCAGAGTTCTTGGTAATCCAAGACAAGGAGGGAGCAGGGACTGTGTTATTGTGAGGCAAGGATGGCATCCTCAGGAGTTTGGGCAGCAGGCTGACAGAGCAGGTCTTGGGAAGACTATCTCAGCCTCGGTACTGAATGGTTTGCCAAGAATTCTGACCTCCCGTTCTGTCCGCTTAAGTTAGAAGGCAGAGTCTCTGCCCAGTACTGTGGAGTCCTGAACAGTCTGTGCTTTTCTCCTGGACCTTAGAGGGCACCGGGTCCTGTTCCAAATACCCTCTCACTGAAGAAAGACCAGGCATGAGGAGGCTGTTGGCTCAGCAGCTCAGCCATTGCCCCTGCCCCCTCCACACACTGAATTCCTCAAGGTTGCTTGAGTTTCTCTACAACATCTCAGCCTGGTGGCAGAAATGGCAGAGAGAGCCAAAGCTCTGCCTGAGCAGTGCACTCTGCAGCCCTCCCTTTTACAAAGCCACATTCTGCAATGAGGATAGAGATGTGCTTTTCTCCCACTCAGGGCCACACTGTTTCCTCATACCAAGGTAAGAAGAACATGTAAGATCATCCAGCCATGTCTGTTCAGCATCTCCTGAGCCTCATCCAGCCTACCCTGTAAATCCTGTAAGGTCCCCTCTCAGGATCCTTCCAAACTGTATGATCCCCATCTTCTTACAAACCATAGGATTCCCAAGCCTTCTTAAGGCAGAACACCTTGAATTCAGTATTTAATATTTTGCTCTCCAGGACATTTCCCGTGTGGTCTTTATGAAGGGAAAGTCAGTGTACCAGCAAAGGTGTGCTGTGGGGGTGAGGCAGAGCTTCCTGCAGTGGGTACAGAGGCTGTATGCCACCCTCCTTACCAGGAGCATCTTCATCCCGACTGACAGCCTCAAGAGGAAGTGAACCGTCTCAGAGCCTAATGAAAGTAAGAGATGACTTCCCCCTAGTATATTAGGATTAATTTTTATCTATTATATTTTATTTTGTGATGTTGAAGATTGAACCTAGGACCTCATGCATGCTCCAAAAGCATTCTGCTGCTCAACTCTGTTCCCCGCACTTTGACTGACTGATTGATTGATTGACTGATTGATTGGAAACAAGGTCTCCGTATGTTGCCCAGGCTTGCCTTAAAATTGTTGTATAACCCAGGACCCCTCATCTGGAAACCTTGCCTCCACCTCTTGAGTAGCTGAGATTACAGGGATGGGCCATTAGATTTTATTCTGGCATGTCAGTGTTCTTAGCACAGAAGGAGAGCAGGCAGAGTTGGCTTGTTCTCTGCGATGCCAGGGGTGCTGGGGTCCCTCATGGAGGCCACTCTTTGAGGGATGGCATCTTTAAAGTCATGCCACAGATACCTGTTCTTTCCCACAGGCCCTTTGCCTCTAGGTGGAGTGCTTCCAACTTCTCAGCATTTTTCTTGCTGTCCCTTTAAGGCAACAGTTCCCAACCTGTAGCCCACGACCCCTGTAGGTACCAAATGGCCTTTTCACAGTGGTCACCAGAAAACACAGATATTTACATTAGGGTTCACAACAGTAGCAAAATTATGGTTGTGAGGTAGCAACAAAAATAATTTTAACAGTTGGAGATCACCACAACATGAGGGCTGTATTAAAGCACAGCAGAAGTTGGCTCTTTAAGATGGAATCCAGGCCACTCCCTGTCTCTGTATCCCTTAGAAAAATAATCAGAGACTCTCAAAACCTGTACTCCAAAAGTGTGACATTGCTACATTCAGGAGCCAAGAACATGGTTTCACTCTTGCTCTGTACCATAGTTTACCTTTACTGGAGGCAGACTGTGTATTCTGAGCTCTCCATTGCAAAGAGAGAGGGGGAATGTCTTAGGGTTCTACTGCTGTGAAGAGACACCATGACTCATATAGAGGAAAAATAATTCACTGGGGCTGGCTTACAGTTTCAGAGGTTTAGTCCATTAACATCAGGGTGGGAAACTTAGTGCTGGAGAGGGAGCTGAGAACTCTCCATCTCCATCCGCAGGCAGCAGGGAGACTGTAGCCGAACTTGAGCTTCTGAGACCTCAAAGTTCGTTCACTCCCAGTCACATACTTCCTTCAAAAAGGCCACATTTCTTAATAGTGTCACTCTTATGGGCCAAGTATTCACACACATGAATTAGCCGATAGGGGCTAATCCTACTCAAACCACCAAGGGAATGACTATACAAATATCCTTCATGGGGCTTGAGAGAGCACTCAGCAATTAAGAGCACTGGCTCTTCTGCTAGAGGACCAGAGTCTGATTTCCAGCACTCACATAGTGGCTTACAACAGTCTATACTCCAGTCCCAAGGGACTGTCTGTACTCTAGCCCCATCTTCCGGCCTCTACAATCATGGCACATATGTGGTGCACAGACATACATGCTGGTAAAACACCCACTGTACAAAATAAAAATAAAGAAAAAAAAACCTTTCATAGCCAACTCACAAGTTGACCTGACTCTCCAGGGGTCCTCAGGCCTCCTTTGGCTTAAAACCTGTTTGCTGTAAAAACTAGAAAATTGCCAGGCGTGGTGGTGCACGCCTTTAATCCCAGCACTCAGAGAGGCAGAGGCAAGCAAATTGCTGTGAGTTCGAGGCCAGCCTGGTCTACAAAGTGAGTCCAGGACAGTAAACGCTATACACAGAAACCTTATCTCAAAAAACCATAGCAATGACAACAACAAAACCTAGAAAATTCTGATCAGCAACCATAAGGACCTCAGTTTATACTACTGCAAAGAGAGGTGGCATTGCCCACATGCCATCCTTCTACCTGCACAGCTGTAAAATGGTTATCTCGGTCCTGCATCTGGACCCCGGGCTAATAAATTCCTCCAGCACTGTGCAGCCTGCATGGGCAGCTTCCCATGTATGTTGGAGGAGGTCAGTTACACCAAGAGGCAAAGGGGAGCAGTCATAAAGTTGACTCAGGACAGGGACAGAGGACAGCAGGAGCTAAAGTGTCAGGGCTGAGTAAGTTAATGAGCTACTAAAAAGACCAAGTAATGTGGGATAATCAAATGTTGAGGTTGAAATGATAACTGGGGCTCTCAGGTCCCCCGTGGCCAAGCTGACTTGTATAGTGGAAAGAGCATTGGCTGCAGAGACAAAACAGAAGCCATCAGCTGCTGTATCTCTGCCATGAGCCTGAGATGTCCTTGGAGGAGTCATCTCACGTCTCTTGGTCTTTGTTTCATAGTCAAAAAAGCTGAGGCAAAATGAGGCATCTCGATATTAGTAGAAAGAACAGCTTTTTAAAAATGTGGGAGCAACCTGAATAGATGTTTCTGTCAACAAAGTGTATAAATGGCTAGTAGTACATAAAAAAAAAAAAAAAAAAAAAGCCTATCAGCATCAATCATTGGGGACATGCAAATGAGATGTGACACACACTAGAATAATGATTGTTAAAATAATAAACAGACAAAACAACAAACCAAGTGAGGATGTGGAGAAACTGGAATATTTGTGGGCTACTGGTGAAAAAGCAAAATGGCATGGCCCCATGAAAAGCAGCATGGGGTAGGTGAGATGGCTCCGTGGCTTACGGAGCTTGAGTTCCACAGCGGGAAGAAACTGACTCCCACACTTTGTCCTCTGACCTCCACACATGCACTGAGCCATGTTTGCACATGTGCACACACTCATAAATATATGCAATATGTAATTAAGAAGGAAAACAGCATAATGGTTCCTTTTTTTTTTTTTTTTTTGGTTTTTTTGAGACAGGGTTTCTCTGTGTAGCCTTGGCTGTCCTGGACTCCCTTTGTAGACCAGGCTGGCTTCGAACTTACAGCGATCCTCCTGCCTCTGCCTCCCGAGTGCTGGGATTAAAGGTGTGCGCCACCACCGCCCGGCCATAATGGTTCCTTTAAAAATATTAAACGGATGATGTAGCAATCCACTTCTGAGCATTATTACCCAAGAAAATGGAGGTCGGAGGCAGCTATGGCTCAGCACTTGTAACAAGCCTGAGGACCAGAGTTGGATACATTGAAACCACATGAGGAAGGAGAGAATCAACTCCGAGAAGTTGTCCTCTGGCTGCACATGCCAGCCTCACCTACGCACAAAAGTAAAGTGAGTAAGTGCAATAAACACTTTACAAGAGTGGGAAGCAGGCCTTTGATGGCTACATGGAAGAAGCAACCTGCTCACTGCTGAATGGGGGAGGAAAATTTGGTATATGCATAGGGTGGGGTATTGTTCAGGAAAGAATCCTGACACTGTAAGAAGGATGCATGCTGAGAATATTAAGTTACAAAAGGTCAGGGATACTCAATTCTGACTATAGGAGGAACCTGGAGCAGCCGCAGCTGGAGACAGACAGATGACAAGGGCTAGGGCGAGAGGAATGGAGAGCTGGTGTTCAGAGCCATGGAACTTCAGTTTGGGAGAATAACAGCACTATGGAAGTGAGTGGTGATGACGGCTGCCCAACAGTGTGGAAACACATGATGTCACTGCGCTTTACTCTCAAATATTATTATATTTTGTATTATAGTATTAAACTTTTTAAAAAGTGAGGTCAAGAAGCCAAAGGATCTTATTAAATCTCAGGTAGGCCATGCATTCATGACAGGGTTGTCAACGCAGGTCCTTTCCACTTTAGAATAAAGCAAGACAAGTTCCTGATGGGTGAATCCCGAGCTCGGCCACAGGAAGCCTGCGGAGTGTCTTTTGTCACTCCAGTGTCTTCAATAATGTTTAAAGTATATTGCCTGTGGCTAGAGAGATGTCTTAGAAGTTAAGAACTCGGTACTATTAGCTGGGTGTGGTGGTGCACACCTTTAATCCCAGCAGTCAGAGGCAGAGAGGCAGAGTTTCCTGAGTTCCAGGATATAGCCTGATCAAGAGAGAGAGAGAGAGAGAGAGAGAGAGAGAGAGAGAGAGA
>OU015753.1:52445640-52477773 GCA_907169655.1 Acomys percivali
AGAGAGAGAGAGAGAGAGAGAGAGAGAGAGAGAGAGAGAGAGAAGAGGTGGGTTGTCCTTTTATATGCTGGGCCCCTGGCACACACCTGGTGGTGGGTTGTGATGATGTCAGAGGTTGTTAAGCAACCTAGAGGCAGGTATGCTAACAACAACTGTCTGCAATCCCAGTGCTGGGGGGGGGGGCGTGTCTCGTGCCACCTTCTGGATTCCTTGAGCACCAGGCATGCATGTGGTGCACAGACATACATGCAGGCAAAACACTCATGCACATAAAATGAACTTTTAAAAATCTAAAAGAAAATACAAACTTCTGTCCTTGAGGAGTTGAAAATTCTGGTAGGAGAGAGAAAGGCATCAAATAATACAATATGTGTGTGTTGAAACATGGCAAGGTTATAGACAAAATGGAGCACGAATAAGGATATCAAGAAGGCAACAAGAAAATAGCCATTTGCCCCAGATTCTGGGAAGAAAGAAAATTTTCTCTGGCAAATTTCCTAGTCACAGACCAGCCTTGGATGATGGGTGGGAGTGGACGGCTGGGGCAGGGAATAGCTGCCTTGCATTCTCTCCTTAATGAAAATACCAAGGTGAGTAATCAACAAAGACCGCAGTTGTAGACCAGTACTGCCTGACCAAAGATAAAGCCCCAACCTGAACGAACAAACAAATCAAAGAGACAATTACCGATAGCTTTAGGACTCAATTTTAGGCACCATTTTGATGCCAAAGCCAGGGCTGGGCTGGCTCACTGTGAAGAGCTTCCATTTCATGGCTAGCGCTTAGAGAAACAAACCACCCCCACACCCAGTGCCACAGCCTGTGCTCACAACTCTTTATCTGCAGGACTCTACAAAACAGAACTTATGCTGCCCACCCTCATGCAAGGGCACTAGTGTGTGTGTGTGTGTGTGTGTGTGTGTGTGTACCTTAAAACCCAATAGATTTAGGATCACCAGATCTTGGAGTTGGCAGTGACCCAGGAAACCCCAATTCTGTCTCCCAGAACAATGGAGAACACCTTCTAGAACAGCTTGCTCACATCATCAGCCCAGGCTCAAATGCACCTGGCGAAGGCAAAGGACACAGTGAACACAAAACTATTCCAGACCGCAGGAGGCCTTATCACAGCTGTAAACAACTCATGTTAGAAGACAGGGGTGGAGTCCAAGGCTCTCCCTCCTGTGCTCCTGGTCAGATGATCCTGGGCAGGACTATTAAGCAGATGAGCTAAGCCTTCTTACCTAGAAGATGAACACTGTGCCGCATGAAGAGGGCTGATGCGAGGACCGAATGCAAGCTTTACAGGGCACATAAGGGATACATCGCCTACTAGATCTATATAATCAGTGAAAGATATTAATCAGATCAGACTCACTTATAAGCACAGTATTAACATTTCATAATTGTATCGTGTGGGGGAAGGTCCCGTGTTTTATCCACAATACTGTAAGACAACCAGTCCCGACCAAACATCTGGCAGCTGCAAGAGTCAGCATTTGAACTCAGGTGCTCCTGTCCTAACTCTAGAGTGCCTCATTCTACCCTAATGCTCAGAAAGTCGTATGAGACGTTGAGCGGCTATAGCCTAAAGATGGATATGATGGAGTCACTCTGACCCAGTTCTTCTTAACCACTGGCTTAGGTCACATCTGGGTTGAGGGCAAAGCCAAGACCCAGGGAAGACAAATGGCCAGCTCCTCAAGAGTTGGAGGAAAGATGAGGCCACCCAGCCCACAGCCTGGGGCTTGGCTTCTCTCACTACTGTGAGAAAGTCTCCTGCCCTGAATTAGAGGAGTGTGGGCCAAGAATCCAGGTGAGGACGGTTTGTGTGGGTGAGGCTGATAGAGATCAGCTGCTGCTCTGGCTGAGGCTAGTGGCCTGTTCCGCAACACCAGGCCACAGGAGAACTTCTGAAAAATGCCTTCCACTGCCCAGCTGCCTTCCTGAGAGACCGCAGAGTGTGCGAAGAGAAAGACAGGTATCAGTGGTTGGAGGACAGAGGCAGAGTCTGGAGAGGGGAACCCTGGTCTCTGCTGCTGACCCCAGTGAGCTGGAGTGAGAGCTCCCGGGGGCAGGGGGAGGTAGGGCACATAAACAGGGGCTTTGTTAGCTTCCTGGTGGCTTTCTGGGTAGGGGTTGCTGTGTCTTGCTCTCAGGGCTGCATGAGTGTGGAAGCTGGCCGGTGACTAGCCCACCCTGAGCCTGGGCTAGGGAGGATCCTACTGGGATTGGAGATTCCTTTTGTGACCCAGGTCTCTGTTCATTGGATAGAACAGGGAAAGCCAGGCACCTCCTCCTCCCTCAGCTGCCTTTCCCACCTTCTCCCCCTCTGCTCCCTCCCCCCACACAAGAAGCCCTCCCACTCCCCATTCTGTTAGGCTGGGTGGGGGTAGGGTTTGTTTTTGCTGAGGGCCCTTGAAGGTTTCTAGCTCAGGACCCTGCCATCTGGCAGGGAGAAGGACAGAGGTCACTTGAACTTAGACCACAGGTCCCTGTTAAATACATCAGCTTTTAAATCAATCTTTGTTCAAAGTCCAGTGAGTTCCAAGACTAGAAGAGTTCACAGCAGGGAGAATTCCTAGTGACTGAGTGGATCCTCCTTCGGTAGGTAAGAAATGGCTTCTGTGATCTGCCACTGGGCTGGAGCCACTCTTTTCTCTAGCAAGTGGCTATGGGGAGGGGTTGAGGCCTTTAGTGGTGGCAGGGGGCAGGCTAAGGGTGGTGAGGACTGTCTTTCAGAGGTACTGCCGTTCTTTCTGCTGGACATGTGTGGGCTCTACTTTCTAAAGGCACTGGGGAGTTCTTCAGGGGGTCATAGGAGATGAGGCAGTGGAGGTGTGTGTTGTGTGTGTGGGGTGTTGTATGGAGATTTGATGGACAGCCAAGAGAGAGAGGTCACAGACCTTACAGGCCACCAGGAAGTTTCTCCTGAGACTTTACTACCAAAGCCTTTTGGGTGTAAGGGAGACTCTTCTAGAAGGCAGCCAGCCCTTAAAACATACAGCCAAACCTACCTTCCCACAGGCTAGTCAAACAAGCACCTCCTCTCTACCTCCCAAGACGGTGCTTAGCCTCGAGGAAAGCATGGATTCCTCTGCTGGCTGAGTAGAAATTCAGGTCCTCCAGTCTCCCTTGGTGGGCTCTCTCAATCTCAATGACGTGTGAACCTGAAATGCCTGTGGTATTCTGAAGGTGCCCCAGATCTGCTGTATGTAGGCACATTTGGAAGGAGCTCATTTGCTAAGCATCATCGGGTCCATCAGTTCTGGAGAGTCCTGGTCTGGGTTGTTTATGGGTGTGAAGACTCCCAGGGTGGCTTTGGTGTAGGAAGCATCCGCCTTATCCGTAAGTCACAGGGCTCTCACTGCCTCAGGTCACAGGTGTCTAGTCACATAAAGCCACAAATTCTTTCCCATACAAACAGCTTGGGAACACTGAGTTTGTGTGTTATGGCTGAGCAAATTGTTCTCATCTTTAACTCTAGTAAGGTCTCTGCCATATGAATTTGTTGATGCCATTGTATGTCCCTAGACCACTTGGTAGGCACCCATGAGAGAGAGCACAGGTGTGAGAAACTGATGCGTGGGGTCTAGAATCATTTGTGACAAGTCATTAGATGTATTCCTTACCTCAACTTTGTTATTTGTCAAAGGAAAGCCAGGCATCATTCTCCAAAGGTTGGTCTGGAAATAAAATTATAAATGTGAATGTGTTTGAGGGAATTGAAAGCATAAATCTAGGCCAGGTGGAGGTGACGCACACCTTTAATCCCAGCACATGGGAGTCAGAGGGAGAGGCAGGCAGATCTCTGTGAGTTTGAGGCCAGCCTGGTCTACAGAGCAACTTCCAGGACAGCCAAGGCTACACAGAGAAACCCTGTCTTGGGGTGGCGGGATGGGGGAGGGGCGGAGTACAAATCTAAGATGCTTGCCTTCCAAATGAGTAAATCCAAATGAGTGAGGGGAAGTGGCATCCATGCAGTTAGCAGGAGACCTTGTATAAGTCTTTTTGGTCTCATTGAGTCTTTATTTTCTCACCTACGACTAAAAGGAGTTGAAATTTGATGTACACTAAGGCCCTTTCATGACTGAGGTGGATCTATCTACACTTTGAGGGTGGGCTCCTTGTGATTTGAGGATGAATTCAAACGTTTCCTTCCCAGGACTTCCTAAATGAAGCCTCCCTCCATCTTGCTTCTGTCTCATAACTCTTTATAGCATCTGTCATCAGAAATCCTTGCTTATGTTGTTAGGTATTAAGCTTCAAGAGGGTAGGGTTCTTGCCTTTGTTACCTGCTGTGTTCCCAGGTCTTAGGGCAGCGCCTTGATGTTTAGGTGGTTGGAAGTTGGTGTGACGGGCAAGGAGCAGGCAGTTTCTATCTGCTACACCTTGGGACAGGAGGCTGAGGAGCATGGATACTCTGCCAGGTTGTTGGAATGTGGAAGTGGACTTCTCTGCTCACATCTTGGCTAAATGACTCTCATAGTTTTGCATGGAAGATGAGTGCTGAGAGATGGAGACAGTTTCCCCTCAAGTTCTCAGAAACTCTCTTAAGAGAGACCGCCCAGCCCTAGGTAACCTCCTTGCCTGGTAGGCATCCTAGAGAAGTGGTTAAGAGGAAGGCCGCTGGGACAGGAAACCAAGCTGCAGGTTTGATGTGTGCAGGACTCCGTAGAGCCACTGTTTGTTTCTCACATGATAAGGTGGGACCCAGGTCTTGCTGTTGGGAAAGTTAAATATTTATGCAACTTACATACCACATCACAATGGTCTTTAGTTCCCTTTGTGATTCCAAAGACTGCGGGATGCCGGGCAGTTGCAAGACGTTTGTAATAGGGAGGGTGACATCTTGCCTGCTAGACAGCTACTGTTAAGATTTGCTCTAGGTCTTTAAGCAGCCACTGCCTGAGCCTGGCTAGAAACAGAGGCTGTATTTATGAAGCTGGGTGGAACCATAAGAACACAAAAGCAAACAGAACAAAACAAAACACCAACCGAACAAACAAACAAAAGAAACAAACAAACAAAAAGCCAAACAAACAGGAACCACTCCTGGAATTCCTGCCAGCTGCACAGAACACTTACGCAGCATGCTTGCACAGAAGGAGCTCTAGGCCTACTCTGCAGGCAGCTTATCTTGATGGGGACACTGACACAAACAACTAAAATGTCATCTGCAATCCTCAGGCCCAAGTCCAAGGTGCTTCGCTGTCTAACCCCACCCGTGTCCTTTCTTTCATCCTGTACATGTGCTGGAGTGACTGAATCATTCGCTGTCCCATGAAGATATGTGTGCTCTTTGGTCTGGAGATGGCCTCCTTGCCTCACACTAACTGCATGATCCCACAGCACAGCACACCCCTTGGGGCTGCGAAGCAGAAGGAACCCAGACCTCACATGAGAATCTAGGCTCTGCATATCCGGCCAGGGGAAAACAATTTAACCTTCTAGAGTCTGTCCCTCCTGCCCCCTCCCCATGTGAAATGCCTCAGTACCCATATGTTTGTAGCCTAGAAAGGACTCGATGCATGTTTAACTTAACAGTAACACATTTTAACTATCCTGGCAGTAGCTGTTTTGTAACTCCCTCCACTGCATTCTGGGTACTCTAGGGGCAGTGCACTACCTTGTCTAATCAGGGTTGAGCCTGACACCTGCCTCAATGTAGGTGCTAAATATACCTTCATGGGCATAAAAAAAAAAAGGATGCTTAATGATGGAGTGGGACATACAGAGTGCGCTGGTCAGGCAAGGATGTGAACGTGTTCATTTGGGACCTGGGAAGGTCTGGAACTCATTCACATGGAAAAAATGTTTAGGTAGCACCTCCTATGAGTAAGTAGTCAGCAGGGTAATCCTGGCAGAGCACAGGGTATGAACAAAGGGCAGGCTGGGTGTGGGTAGTCATGCAGAGTCAGCTGTGTAGTTGCCTATGAGCAGCTGAGGGTACTGAGATAAATAGAACCCAGGTCCTCTGCAAGAGGAAATGCTGGATGCCTGAGCAAGGCTCTATGATTTTTTAAAAATTTTTTATTAATTTATTCTTGTTACATCTCAATGGTTATCCCATCTCTTGTATCCTCCCATTCTTCCCTCCCTCCCATTTTCCCCTTATTCCCCTCCCCTATGACTGTTCCTGAGGGGGACTTCCTCCCCCTATATATGCTCATAGGGTATCAAGTCTCTTCTTGGTAGCCTGCTATCCTTCCTCTGAGTGCCACCATGTCTCCCCTTCCAGGGGACATGGTCAAATATGAGGCACCAGAGTACATGTGAAAGTCATACCCCACTCTCCACTCAACTGTGGAGAATGTTCTGTCCATTGGCTAGATCTGGGTAGGGGTTTAAAGTTTACCGCCTGTATTGTCCTTGGCTGGTGCCTTAGTTTGAGCAGGACCCCTGGGCCCAAATTTACTCAACCATGTTCATAGCAGCCTTATTGATAATAGCCAGAACATGGAAACAGCCTAAGTGTCCCTCAGTAGAAGAATGGATAAACAAACTGTGGTACATATACACTATGGAATACTACTTAGCTATTAAAAACAAGGAATTCCAGAAATTTGTGGACAAATGGATTGAACTAGAAATGATCATAATGAGTGAGTTAACCCAGAAGCAGAAAGAGTCAAATGGTATATACTCACTTATATCTGCATACTAGCCCAAGGGGCATGTCCCACGAAAGCCTTCACTTACCAGGAAACTGGGACAGAGTGGAGGACATCCTATTGGGACTCTAGATGAGAGAAGCATGGGAGAATAGCAAAGTAGAAGGATCCAGAGGGTCCTAGAAACCTACAAGTAGAAAGAACATGATTTTGTTTTTTGATTGATGTCTGAGAGGCTGACAAGTGAGAAAGCTTATCTAGAGGCAGGAGGATGCTAACAGGCCAGGCACGCAGACAATGGAAGCAGGTAGAAATACAAGTTCAGGGACTGGGGAGAGAGCTAACCCTGCATTCACAAGCCCCTCCCCACCCCCCACTCCCCCATCCCCTGGCCTGGTCTCTGGGCTCCACCCTCAGCGCCACATAAGCCCTATGCCATGGTACATGCCTATAGAGCAGGAGAACCTGGAGGTAAAATTTAAGCCTGAGCTACATGAGATCCTGCATAAAAAAGAAAACCCTACGTGCCATATAAAACAAGGGGTTGATTTGGTGGGGGAACCTCGTTACAGCGGACTTTCAACAGAGTTTAGCTATTTCGCGTACCAGTTCCATCAGCAATATGAGGGTGTCCTCTCTCAAGGAGTGCCTCTATCTTCACAGTGTTGACTGTCTCCCTCTCTCTCTCAGTTCCTGAAACTCTTAGGTAAGCAATCAAAGTGTGGAGGGCACTGAACTCTACAGCAGAGTCCTTCAGTATAGTACAGAACACCCTTTATGGAGCCTGGGGTGGTGAGGATATTAGGTACCAGCAGATCAAACGACCTTTGATATGACATTCTATTCTTTATCATAAAAGAGAAATAAAAAATTACTCACTGGGCCTTGCCATCACTTCCCTCTAGATAATACTCAGAGGGGGTGCCTCCATGAAATCCCTGCATTTAAAATCTATCCCTGGCTGAGACCAAACAGCAACTGTCACAACGGGGAGGTGCAGCTAGCAAATCTATATTTTAGAGTCTTGTGTTTCCTTCTGTTTTGGTAGTAGCCACTTAAATATACTTGACTGGTTGAATTTACACAAATGTTGCTTTTTCAAAGCAGGATCCCCTAGTGGCCAAGGAGGAGCTCCTAGTGGCCTAAGATCTGACCCCTGCACAACTGTAAGGTGCGCTCTGAGTAAGTCATTTTTGAAGCATGAAATCAAAGTGCTTCTGTGTCTTGCTGGCCAGAGATTTTATTGTAGTATCTGCCGAGATACAATAGGGTCTCCTCCCTCCCCCCCACCTCTCCTTGAGTTTACTTACATTGTGCACACGACGTGTACATATGTCATGCATGTTTATACACTGCATATGTGCCTGGTGCCCACAGGGCTCAGAAGACATTTGTTCAAATATAGATGGTCATGTGGGTGGTAGGACTGGACTCAGGACGTCTGCAAGAGTAGCAAGTGCTGTTAACCATCTCTCCGGCCACACAACATGTTTTGTTTTGGTTTTTGGTTTTTTGTTTTGTTTTTTTCATAATACCCTTAGCAGAGACAGCCTGTGCTAGGCTCTGACAGAGCTGGGTGTGCCTGTCTAGGTGGGAGGCCCTTTCCCAGGCTTGATTGCGTTGGGAATGTGTCACAGCCTGCCTGTGATTTTAGACTTAGCCCCCACATTCTCCTGCAACTATATTTTTTTTCTTAACAGAAGCTTGGCAACTTCTGTTTCTTCACAGGAGGAACAACCTTCTTCTCAGGCACACGTGGGCAGACACGCTGGGTAAACTTCCTGGGAGTGTGGCTTGCTTCTTGTTGAAGGGCTCAGGTTTATAACAGGCATGGAGATCAGCAAAGGTGGATCAGGTCCAGATGGAACGTCACCAGATAGACCCTGCTCCCCGACCTCCCACCCCCACCCCTTCTGCCTTAGTGGAACAGCTTGTTCACCAGATGGTTCCATCCTGGGTTATATAAGCGAGGACCCTTCCACGGGCTCAGCCACTAGGTTAAACATTATTCACTAGCTGGCTTGTGAACCTTTACTGTCCACCGCAGTTGTTTCCTTCCCCATAGGGGAAGAGGCTCTGCAACTCCTGTGATTCTGATCACACAATTGACTTTTAATTACTATTAGAGAAGATGATGGTGAGTCTAGGTACTTAGGACTAATGGCGGTAGGTTACCATGCTTGCACAGATGTCCTACCACAGCCAGAACATCAGACAGGTGACGATGGCAGCACTCGGATTGTCATTTCTGGGGCTGACCATAGACAAAGTTTCACCACTGTAGGTAGACGCCTTCTGTTATAAAATCTTTTTGAACTTTGATGATGCTTTCTAGTTGAGTAGCCTCCTCCCCTAAGCACTCCCTGGTGGCCACAGTCTGCACACAGGCCAGATATCAGTGTATAAAGTAGTGCTTTGCTCCCTCCAGCTTTGTCAGGTCCCTCGTTGCTGGCTTCCACTTGGAGCTTGTGCATTCTGGGTGGGGCTCTGTTGGGAACTTCAGCTGAGCCTCGAACTTGATTAGATCCCCTTGGTACACAACAGGAGGCTCTCTAGCTTTCAGACTGACAGGTGCTCCTGAGTGAGGGCAAGTCTCAGTGTTATCCGTTCTTCCCAGTGGCTAAGATGGGAACAATAGTTCTCAAACCTGTGGATTGTGACCCCTTTGGGGATCAAGTGACCCTTTCACAGGGTTCACATATCAGATATTCCTGTTATGATTCATAACAGCAGCAAAATCACAGTTGTGAAGTAGCAATGAAAATAATTTTATGTTTGGTGGTCACCACAACGTGGGGAGTTGTATTAAAGTGCTGCAGCATTAGGATAGTTGAGACCCACTGCTGTAAAAGAATGCCCTTGTGCTGGGTCTTCCACTACAGGTCAGGGCAGTGTCTCTCATGGACTGGGCGTCAGTGCTCCAGAACCTGTGCTCCAGAGATATCAACATTCTGCCTGCAGTACCACTATCAAGGGGTACCTTCATCTTCACCTTCATCCTCACAGTTAGCAGATCTTTGAATTCAAGGCCAGCTTGGTCTACATAGTGGGTTCCAGGCTAGCTAAGGCTACATGAGACCTTGTCTTTAAAAAATAAAAATACAAGGCATCTACAGATGTATCTGCATTTGCTGCCTCTGTTCAGTATCCGCTTGCTTCCCTGGACTTGTGATCTCTCAGCTTGGTGGCCTTTCCTGTTTTTGTTCCTCTCTTGGCATTGTTCATTTAGCACTGTTATGTGTCTTGTCTTGGAATTCCTCTGTGGGTGGCATTGTTATCCTGAGCTTTCTGCTGCTGATTCCTTTCTGCTAGGAATTCCTCAAAGCTGTTATCTGTATCTCTCTTCCTGTCACACTGTCACCACAAGCTTCACTTGGCACATCTATGCAGACTGCCCTGGAGCATGACTCCAGTCCAGTGTCACCAGAGCTGCAGGAGAACCTCTGCTGTACCCCCTGACTTAAATCCATCACAGACTGACTGTGTCACCCCATTCTTCAACTGTACCATTGTACTTTGAAACAAGGTCTCCCTATATCGCCCAGGCTGGCCTCAAACTCAATGCTCCTCCTGATAAGCCTCCCAAATGTGGGAATGACAAGGTGTATCACCAATGCCTTTCAAAAGCTATGCCATACTGGTGTCCCCTGGGTCCTATCTCACAAGGCAGAAGGTAGTAGGGCCACTATAGTAGAATTCTACAGAGTGTCATTTTTCTTGTATGTCTAGACGCCAGAAATATAAGATAGAGGCATCATTAGAGTTGCGCCCTCTCAGGCCTTTGCCCTCAGCTTTCATGGTGGCTCCCTTCTCGTGACCTCCCTTGGTGTTTTTTCAGTGTGAGGGTGTCCCTGGCATCTCACTCTCATTTAAAAGGGACATCAGCCCTACTGGATTTGGTCTTATCCTCATGACCTAATTTAACTTTAGCTGCCACTTTAAAGTTCCTGTCTCTGAATGTGGTCACACTGGAGATATGGTCACTGTTGGAGTTCAGAGGTAGGGCCACCATTCAGTCCATCCACGAAAGGGAGACCTCAGCCTGGAGAGAGGAACAAATACAAGAGTTGATTATTAGAATGATCTGGGTAGGGTAGGAAATTCCAGGTGAGTTATAAAAACATGCCCTTGTGGCTAAGCAGACAGGCTAAACAGATGGCCGGGGAGTGCCTGTGTGAGAGCAAGCAGGCACTAGGGGAGGAAGTGTGTGACCCTGACAGATACCTTGATACTGAGTGCTGCATTCCTGCAGCAGCTCTGTTCTGCAAGCCGGTCCAGGCAGTGTTCACATTGTGACACCTGTGTTGTCGCACCTGCTCTGTCTGATGCCATCTCCTTATGGAGAAATTTGAAGGGGCAGGGTTGAATGAATGCAATCAATTGCTTAGGGCTGTGTAGGCCCTCTGCTTGCACCTTTCATTCTGCTGTCACTGTGTCTAGGCCGAGACAGGCCTTTATCACCGGTTGGATCACTGCCATAGCCTTTTCCCTGGCCTGCCTCCAGGATGTCTGTTTTGGGCCAGCCCACTTGCCATTCCCAATCCCAACTCTGATCTTACTGTTCTCCTGATTAATGTGCTGAGAGGTCCCCAAGTGCTATCTTATCACAGTCAGATACCTTGGGCTGGAAATGAAGTTCTTTCATGACTGCCACCCGAAATCTTCCTTTGGTTTGACTTTTAACTCTTCTTTAAGCATACACAAGGATTTTCCTACTGCATGCCCTGATAGCCATACCATTCCCTTTCTAAAACAGCCATGCCCTACCCCTGGTGCTGTTGAAATTCTTCCCATCTGTTGTCAAAGTCAAACCCTCATTAATTCATAAAGTACTCTTTAATTTATCCCATGGTGCAGCTCTGTGCATTTATACTCTGTTTGTAGTGGTGACTTTTCCCCCCTTCTCCTCCTCATTTTTTTTAAATTTAAATTTTTAATTTTAATTTTTACATTTCAAGGATAACCATGGCTGTCTTGGACTCACTTTGTAGACTAGGCTGGCATTGAACTTACAGAGATCCACTTGCTTCTGCCATCCCAAGTGCTGGGATTAAAGGTGTGCGCCACCCTGCCTGGCCTCTTTTCCTTCCTTCCTTCCTTCCTTCCTTCCTTCCTTCCTTCCTTCCTTTTTCTTTTTCTTTCTTTATATTTTATTTTATGTGTAAGGGTGTTTTGCCTGCGTGCATGTCTGTGTGTCACATGCATGCCCAGTGCACATGGACATCAGGAGATGTCTGATTCCCTGGAACTGGAGTTACAGGCAATTGTGAAGCATCATATGGATGTGGGGAATTGAACCCCAGATCCTCCGTCAGCACCGCAGTGAGCTCTCTTAACCACTGAGCCATCTCTCCAGGGTTGGAAGTATCTACCAACCCTTTTCCTTAACCTAATTGACTCTGAAGCCCCCTGAGAACTGAATGATTTCTATATTAGTATGAGGTGGACATAGTTGGTGCAAACACATGAGTTAAATGGGGGGTGAAAAGCCCTCTTCTTATTAGTGGAAAATTGAAGGGATTGTGTTTGTGCTCTTAATCAGACTTCCCTGCCTGAGCATGCTGACTGAGAAGCTTTATCTGGGGGAAGGAAGAAGCTGAAGTAGGACACAGTAGTTAGTCTCCTCAGGGCTGGCTGGCTGGGTTTCTCAGCCTTCAGTCCAGATGGGTGAGAGAGGGTCTTAATATGTAGACCTGGGTGATGTGGACTGCCATGTCAGATCAGGTGGCCTCCACTCAGAGTTCGGCCTGCCTCTGCCTCCTGAGGACCAGGATTAAAGATGTCCTCCACCAGGTCTGGCTAGCTTTTAGGCAGTTAGTTTTTGTGCTGGCATCAGAGTTCTATTAAAATCCATAATTTAAAGGTCATTTTCATCTTTGTGATTCTATGTGTGCTTGGCTCATAACTGCTTCGATCTAGTGTGTGGAGAGGAAGGCAACAGGCATAGACTTTAGGGTGCCGTGTGTTCCTGTACCAGTGCTGCCGTCAGACACCCACTATAGGCACGGGGTGACTGAGGGCCTCTCCTAGCCAAACTGTCACCAAAGCTTCTTAAGGGAGTAAAGGTTGAGCTCTGGGTGACTCAATAGTTCATCTGACCATGACATTCTCTATGACCCATGAGAGTTGTCTTTAGTGTGGGGAGATCTTAAAGGTTAATTTCTTTACTTAATGCCCGGAGAATCTCTGCCCAGAGATATGAGGTAGGGACTAAATGTAGATTTTTATGGGTCTGTGTGGGTGATTCTGAGGGACAGCTGGGATTAAAATCCAATTTGTGGATGACTGTGAGCATTGAGATGATATCCTTTACCTGATATACTTTATGTATATGAGTATATACATATAATTTTATGCATATGAATATTTTGCTTGCATGGATGTATGTATGTATGTATACATTTTTTGGAGGCTAGAAGAGGACAGCAGATCCCCTGGAACTGGAGTTACAGATGGTGTGAGCTGCCATGTGGGTGCTGGGAACTGAACCCAGGTCTTCTGGGAGAGCAGCCAGTGCTCTTCACCACTGAGTTTTCTCTAGCCCCTGAATTTTCACATGCATGACTGTGAAGATAATTGGGTTTATGTAGTTTAGACTGGCCTTCTGCTCACACAGAGGGAGGGAGCAGGCATGAGGAGAGGGTGCTGGAATTCTTGGTAATCTTACATCTCTATGAGTTGCTACTTATTTTCCTTCCTTGGAGAAAGGATTTGCCTGGGACAAGTGACAGTGGTGGAGCACAGGCCTTGGGTTTGAATCTGATCACCACAAAACAACCACCACAAACTCCAAACAAAAAAACAAAATAATAAGATTGCAAATGGCAGCACAGGCCTTTAATCCCAGCACTTGGGAGGCAGAGGCAGGTGGGTCTCTGTGAGTTCAAGGCCATCCTGGTCTCAGAGTCAGTTTCCAGGACAGTGAGTACTACCTAGAGAGACCCTATCATCCATCTGTCGGTCTGTCTGTCTATCTATCTAATTAATATACATAAGCTTGCAGGATTTTTTTTTGACATGTGAGTCCATGTGTCTGTGCACGTGCACATATATGGGTATGTGCATATGGAGATGAGGTTAACCCTCATCGATGCTTTTCAGGCACTATCTTTTGTTGGTTTTTTGTTTTCTTCTTTTTCTCTTTTGAGACCTCTCACTAGCCTGGAGCAGGCTGGTTGGCTGATGAACGCCAGGAAGCTGCCTGCCTCTACCTTCCCAGTTCTGGGGTAACAAATGTGTGCTATTGTATTAATGATTCCCAGGGATCAAACTCAGGTCCTCTTTCTTGCAAGGCCAAGAGCCAACACCCATATCTGGTTCCTGTGTGTCCTGGCTCTTGCTGTGTAGACCAGGCTGACCTTGAACTCAGAGATCTGCCTGCCTCTGCCTCCCAAGTGCCAGGACTAAAGGCGTGCACTACCACTCCTGCTCCTGTGGGTTTTTTAAAATAATTTAATTAATTTATTCAGATTACAACTAAATTGTTATCCCATCACTTGTATCCTCCCGTTCCTCCCTCCCTCCCGCTTTCACCCTATTCCCCTCCCCTAGGTCTATGGCAAAGGGGGACCTACTCCCCCACTATATGGTCATAGGCTATCAAGTCTCATCTTGGTAGCCTGCCTATTCTTTTTCTGAGTGTCACCAGGCCTCCCCATCAAAGGGAAGTGGTTAAATATGGAGCACCAGAGTTCATGTCAGAGTCAGTCCCTGCTCTTCACACAACTGTGGAGAATGTCCTGTCCATTGGCTAGATCTGAGTAGGGGTTCGATGTTTACTGCTTGTATTGTCCTTGGTTGGTGCAGTAGTTTGAGCAAATACCCCTGGACCCCATCCACCCATCATGATGTTCTTCTTGTAGGTTTCTAGAACCTTCTGGATCCTTCTATTTCCCCATTCTCCTATATTTCTCTCACCTAGAGTCCCAATAGGATGTCTTCACATCTATCCCAATCTCCTGGTAAGTGAAGACTTTCATTGGACATTCCTTTTGGACTAGTGTCTAATTATAAGTGAATATACACCATGTGAGTCTTTCTGCTTTTGGGTTAACTCACTCAGTATGATCATTTCTATTCCATCCATTTGTCTACAAATTTCGGGATTTCCTTGTTTTTAATAACTGAGTAGTATTCCTTGGTGTAAATGTACCATAGTTTCTTTATCCATTCTTCAACTGAGGGGCATTTAGGCTGTTTCCAGGTTCTGGCTATTATGAATAAGGTTGCTATGAACATGGTTGAGCATATATATGTCCTTGGCTTCTGTGTGTTTGAGAATGAAATGTTTTGGGGACCCCATGTTCATGCTCCTGTCAGGGTCCCACTGAGGTTGAGACTTTCAGATCCTTTCGGGAGGTCATGAAGCTGATGTTTAAATGGCTTTAAACAGCTCTTCACCCCACTTCTGTCTGGGCTGGCTTGTGAGCCTGCGACATTTCTCAGTAGGACATTTCCACCTACGTGAAACATGATCTTAGAACAGAACCTTGGGATAGAAGTTTGTATGGAGCAGGGTGGCTCCACACATGGAGGGAACAATGAAACTTCCTCCACATAGCCGGGTGAGGAAAGCCTGCAGCTTCCAGCCCCAGATACACAAACTGAGGCCAAAACAAGGCTTCCTTTTATCCTTTGCCAACTAAGCTGGACCTGCTGACTGTTTAGGCCTTGGTGGCCTTGACCTGTGAAGGCACAGCTTCCAGCTCTGGCCTCCAGCTTGCCTGTACAGGGAGAACCACCTGAGGACCTGTGGTCGCTGTGTGGATAGTGAGCTGAGAAGCCCTGGCCTGCCTCTGCCTTAGCAGCTGTCTTCTGGCCCTGTAAGCTATTTCTTTTCCGTGGGAAAAGCCTGTCAGTTCGAATCCTTTCTACTCTGATGCCTGGCAGAGGGGCCCCCAATGCTCTGTGTTCCTTACATTGCTTTCCTAATTTGCAAAACCCACTGCGCTTTTCTTCTTTCTTTTTCGGGGCGTGGGAGGGTGGGTGGGTGGATTTTTTTGTTTTGGTTTGGTTTGGTTATTTTGAGACAGGGTTTCTCTGTGTAGCCTTGGCTGTCCTGGACTTGCTTTGTAGACCAGGCTGGCCTCAAACTCACAGTGATCCACCTGTCTCTGCCTTCTGAGTGCTAGGATTAAAGGTGTGTACCACCACACCCAGCTTGAACTTTTCTTTTGGACCTAGGTATACCATTCTTTCTTGAAAGTAAGAACCCAATTGTTCTGGAAGAAAATGGAATCTAGAGGGGAGAGTCACATTACCAAGAACAGTGTCAGACCTTCGCAGGTGAGCTGTCTGCTTGACCGGGGCCTTCATCCTTTTTCCCTCAGACAAGTAACTTTGTTGCCAAGAATTGACCTTTGGAGCTGGTGTTGTGGCACAGGTCTTTAATCCCAGCACTCAGGGAGGCAGAGGCAAGTGGATCTCTGTGAGTTGGAGAGGCCAGGCTGGTCTACAGAGTGAGTCCAGGACAGCCAAAGCTACACAGAGCCTGTCTCAAAACAACAACAACAACAAAATCAACAAATTGACTTTTCCTTGTCAGTCTCTTCAGAGCGTCAGGTGCAGGTCTCACTGTTCTCAGTCTAGATCTCTAGAAACTTTGAACAGAGCCACCTAAGCAAGACACAGCTTGAGAATGTGCCAAGAAAGAGGCACACGTCTTCTTGGCATGTCCGGCTTTTGAGTCTCCAGTGAGACGGGAGAACATCCCCAAGTACAGTCCCCTCTAGGGAAAGGATCACACTTTTCATCTCTGTCCTGCCGAGGGAGAGAGGAGGGATCCTGTGCTGGCCGCCACAGGGTGTGAGACAGCCAAGGTTTAAGGTGGGTGCCTTAAAGATGAACCTCTTGACCAAACCAGCTGGTTGTCTTGATGAACACACACAGCCCAGCACCCTGTGTCCTGGCTTAAAGGCACATTTTCAATTGGAAGCATTTGCCCAAGATTTTCCAGTGTTAACCGGAAGGGACTAGAAGGCTTGACTGACTCCTTCAAGGCTTTCCAGGCCCCGTGGGGTTGAGAAGTGACAGGGCCCTACAGAGGGCACCCGGTCCTCTTGCTTGTGGTGGGAAACTGAGATGATGTGTATAGGCAGGGCAGAAAGAGCAATTACACAGTTGATGTTGGGAGAGACTGGGAGTAGGTGCCTGCAAGGGAGGAGTCCTGGCTGGAGATGCCAGGGGCCCTTTTCCGGGTTGTGCCTTTTGATGTGGGAGAGCTGCTGTGCTCTCGCAAGGTGTAGGCGATGGCCATTGGTGAATGTGGCTTTACTTTTTTTCTCCCCTTGATGCCTGAGAGGGTCTGGGGTTTTTTATTTTGTTTTTGTTTTTCTTTTAACTACATGAATCTTCACACCCAGCTTTGCAGAGAGCACTTGAGGTGGCCGAGTTATAGGTGTGGCGGAGGCCTTCCTGCCTCCTGGTGCTGCCTGTCTCTGTGGGTACCAAGGTGAAGTGGCATCTGAATCATGCCAGCAAGCCTCTAGGGAGCCTGCATCATACTGTCACCTGTTCTCCATTCTGCCCCCTCCATGTCTTATATAGTCACCTCTTCCCGTCCTTCTAGAGTAAAGGGACATGTCCCCAAGTAGGAGTCGTGATGAGGGGAACATACACAGAGCTCGCCCTGAAGACAACTGACGAAGCTGGCTGCAGCCATCTTGGCCTTTTGCTTCTGGTGTCAGCATTTTGCTGGGCTTGCCTCCCCTCCTACGCTCCTAAGAAAGGACAGTGCTGAGCTGGGAAGCCTGGGAGCCCCTAGCTGTCTCCCCACTTCACCAGTAAGCAGCTAGCTGTTGTTTACACGTTTCTGTGTTCCTGTTCTCTTCCGTTTCCCAGCCCCCTTCCTGCAGCAAGACAACAGGAAGGGTAGGGTGGGTGGAGACAGAACTGGCCATTGGAGTCATTTCTTGGGCATCCTTACTTTGCTCTGACTAGAAACTCCTGGATCACCTACAGCCATCTTCCTTCCTTCTTCCCCACCTCATTTATTCTTTCACAGATTCATGTGTATATGTCATCTGTTTTGATCCTGATTCCTGGTTACCCTCCTGCCAGCCACTACTGGGCCCCTCTTCCCTGGACCACCACCCACTTTCACATGTTTTTGTTGTGTGCTCCGCTGCATCTGCTTAGGGTTGTTTGCACAAGCCAGAGTGTCATCTTACCAGTTGTATTACCAGCTGATCAGCCAGCTCTGAAGCCTGGCTTTGTTTTTTTGTTTTTGGTTGGTTGGTTGGTTGGTTGCTTGCTTGTTTGAATCCTGCCTTGCCCTGTCCTGCCTCACCAGACTCCCTCTAGCCCTGTCCTTCTTAGAAAGTTATTTCTCCAGAAAGCCAGTCTTATTTCTCCCCAGCCCCTCCCTTCTTCGTCCAAACTCTTCATTGTGTCATCTTGTGTCTCTCAGTTCTTGTGCAGCATGACAGACAACACATTTTCCTTAAAAAAAAAAAATGGTTGTGAAAAAAATATTCTGCCAAGTTTGAAAGGCAGCATGTGGCTCCTCTTATTCACAGGTCTATCCTCAGTGTCTAGACCCTGAAAGGCTTATCAGATATCTGAGTGCAAGTGCACATCTTGGAGGTGGATGTAGGCAGATCACATGTGTCAGGATATCTTTTACAAAATATTTATTTATTCACTTTACACCCTGATTGCAGCCCCGCTCCTATCACAAGAAGGAAAACACAGTACTTAATTATCCTATGGGTAGGGGAAGAACTTCTAGGTATGATTAAAGGTCTTTTGTTGGAGGCTAGGATCTCCTTAGCATAGGGTAGAGTACCTCCATGAATTACCAGGTGCTTTCTGAATGGGAGAGGGTTGGGTCTGTAATCTTCCTTGCTGTCTAGGTGATGCTTCTTAGAGTTTTTAGGGTTCAGAAAGGGAGTCTGTTGTAATAGACAGAGCTCAGTTGGCTATCCAGATATGCCAGACTTCGACCTCTCCATCAGAGCCCCACACATGGGCCCAGTTTAGTTGACTCTAGGTCTTTTTGTGGAGTTCTTGACCCCTCCAACTCCCTCAGTCATTTCCCCAACTCTTTCATGTGACTGTCTGAGCTCTGCCTAATGTTTAGCTGTGTGTCTCTGCATCTGTTTCCATCAGCTGCTGGGTGAAGCCTCTCAGAGGAGTTATGCTAGGCTCCTGTGTATAAGCATTAGCAGAATAACATTAATGGCATCAGAGATTGGTTCTCTCCTATGGGATGAGATGTGAGAATGCCTTAATGAAACTCTTGGGGGGCGGGAAGGTGGAGCCATTGGTTCAGAGTGACTTCTGAGCAAGTTTAAAGACAGGGGTTTGCGACTCCAGAAAGCCTGGAAAAAGCTGGGCATGGTGGTGTGTGTCTGCTGGCCTCACATTGAAGAGGCAGAAGTAAAGGACTGCTGGACCTTTTGGCCAGATCTATGGTCAGATCTATGAGCTTTGGGTCCATTCAGAGAGCTTGTCTCAATAAATAAGGTGGAGAGGGATTGAGACAGACACCAGACATGACCTCTGATTTCTAAACAGACAGACAGACAGACAGACAGACAGACAGACAGACACACACACACACACACACACACACACACACACCAATACATGCCCAAATGAAACCTATTCTTTCGTATGGTAATTAAAAGAAGGTTGCCAGGCATGGTGGCGCACGCCTTTAATCCCAGCACTCGGGAGGCAGAGGCAGGCGGATCGCTGTGAGTTCGAGGCCAGCCTGGTCTACAAAGCGAGTCCAGGACAGCCAAAGCTACACAGAGAAACCCTGTCTCAAAAGACCAAAAAACAAACAAACAAAAATAAAAGAAGGTAAATTTGGCTTCTTAAACTTTCTGGATCATGTGCTTTTAGACTTACCCTCTTTAGGGCAGAGGACAAAGTTGAGTTTGGTTGGAGCTACTGAAGCTAGAGCATCTGTGTTAAGTACTTGGTTGAACACAAATGTTAGAAACTCAGTTAAGAAGGCCGCTCTTGGGGAACAGATCTGGAACTTGTGAACATGGTCTGTGTCAACACTCCCTATGCTGCACACAGAAGAATGGAATTGGCCAAGTGTTGCAGGGTATTTGATCCCATTGAGAACCCTGAGATTGTGATCTATAAAACCCTGTTTCTTGTTTGGTGTGGCTTAGCCCTAACACACACCTTTAATTCAAGAACTTTCTGTTTATTGTAAATAGGTGATTACAGTGTGGTTCAGCCAGCCCTGACACACTCTAAAAGCTTCCTGTACACAGGATTGAATAAAGTTAACCCTAGATCAAGAGTTGGAGCAAGAAACCAGCTGACAGGGATGAAGGAGTAGGAGGAACGTTGAGTTGAAGGGTATTTAAGACAGTGTGGAGAAGAAGGTGCTTGGTTTTTTTGCGCTTTGAGCTTACAAGCCTTTGGCTTTGGGTTGTTTGTTTGTCTGTTTCCTTTTCCTCTTGGGATGTCAGCTGAGCTAGTGAGCTTCTTGGGCTTTTTCCTGAGACTTGAGCTGTGTAGAAAGGTAGGTTGGTGCTTTCTCTGCCTCTCTGAACTAGCAGGCTTTTCTCTCCAGCATGTGGCTCCTGAGTCTCTATTGGTAATATTGAATGTTTGGGATTTTTGTTCACTTAAAACAACAGACAGAGGTACAGGCTATGTCTGCAGGTGCTCAGGGTTTCACACACCAACTAGATTTTCTTGCTCATGGATTTATTCATTTGTTTTTCATTTCAGAAATGGCCTCCACCTTCAATCCCAGAGAGTGCAAACTGTCCAAAGAAGAGGGGCAGAACTATGGCTTCTTCCTACGCATTGAGAAGGACACTGATGGTCACTTGGTCCGGGTGATTGAGAAGGATAGCCCAGCGGAGAAGGCTGGGCTCCTGGACGGGGACAGAGTTCTCAGAATCAATGGTGTCTTTGTTGACAAGGAAGAGCACGCACAGGTGAATGGTCATCTGGGGTTCTCATCTCTCCAGCCTCCACATCTCTGCCCATTATGATTTTGGGGATCAATAGAGCTGGCTTCTCCTCTGGCTGCCACTGGCAAGGATTTATTATTATACTTTATGTTGGACAGTCTAGTTGCTTATACTTAACCAAGAACTGTAAAAATTATTATACATTAGGGGCTTCCAATATGGCTCAGTGGGTAAAGGTGTTTGTTGCCAAGGCTGATGACTTGAGTTCAATTCTTGGGACCTACTTGGTGGACGAAGGGAACTGATTTCCACAAGTGTCCTCTGATTTCCACCTCCATGTGCTCTATTATAAAACCAACCAATCAATAAATTTAAAAAAAATTATACTTTAATAGTGTCAGGTTGAACATGCATTGCCCATTTGCTGCATGCTAGAAATTGTGCTAGACACCTTATTAGCCCTCAGCACAAGCCTATCCTGTAAAGCAGCCATACATAAGCGACTTTCTTGTTAACATTCATGTAGTGAAATATAGGAGAGAGGCTTGCCTTGCCCCATTTCAGCATCATTCTCCTTTCACTACATCATGTTGCTCCTCTAGACCTGAGATGCCCCATTTTGTGCTCCAGAACGGTGGTTCTTAACCTTCCTAACACTGCGGCCCTTTAATACAGTTCCTCATATTATGGTGACCCCCCCCAACCATAAAATGATTTCTGTTGCTACTTCATAACTGTAAGTTTGCTGCTGTTAAGAACCATGATGTAAATACCTGACTTGGGATCCACATACTGAGAACAGCTGCTCTAGAGAGAGCCGCTCTGGGAGACCCTAGTCCTTATAAGGCCTTCCTGGATTCCCATAGTGCCAGGGGCCCGGTCTAATCCTCCCCTAGATACAGGGAGTGTTGGGGTGAAGGTGTCTGGTATTCCTCTGCTTAGGGTATGCAGATCAGATTGGCAGTCAGATCTTTAGGGACACGTGACTAGCATCTTCCTCCTGCAGTTGATTGGGGGGGAGGGGTAGTGGTTATCAGGGCAGGGTATCTTTTAACACCACCTCCCCTTTCTTCCTAGGTGGTGGATCTGGTCAGAAAGAGTGGGAATTCAGTGACTTTGCTGGTTCTGGATGGAGACTCCTATGAGAAGGCTGTGAAAAAACAGGTGGACTTGAAAGAATTGCATCAAAGCCAGGAGCTGGCTTTGGATGATAAGAAACTGGGCCCTGTGATGAATGGAGCCGTGGAGAAGTGCATCCAGCCACGGCTCTGCTACCTGGTGAAGGAGAGCGGCAGCTTTGGCTTCTCTCTGAGAACTATCCAAGGTGAGCTTGGGGTGGGGGCTGAATACCCACAGCAGCGCCTTCTTCCTTTTTCTCCAGCACCAGCCCGCTTTTCTGTAGTTGTACAGAGAGATTGAGCCTTTGGACCCATTGGACAGCAGCACGGGCTGAGCGGGGTGCTGAGGTGCTGGGCACTCGTTCCCCACCTAGTGTTTGTCAGGCTGGTCCTTTGAGTTCAAAGGTTGATGGCTCTTCATTGTTCGCTTGGTTTTGTGGTGTTTCAAGACAGGCTTTATTCTGTGTAGCCTTGATGGTCCTGGAACTCACTCTACAGACCAGGCTGGCCTCGAACTCAAAGAGATCCACCTGTCCCTGCCTCCTGAGTGCTGGGCTTAAAGGCATGCGCCACCATGCCCGGCTTCATTGTTCTTTTCTAGCTCATGTAGGAGAGGTTTTTTTCATCTTAGCTACTTTTGAGTAAGACTGAATTTCTTCTCAAGGCCCAGAGAAGCCATGTGCTCATTCACTTAGTCAATAAAATGCTGAGCATCTGTTGTCATGTTACAACCCGGTGGAGTTGCTGAGGCTGCTGTCTAAACTCTGTCCTCCTGTGTGACATTACAGTGCTCTCAGGTGAGGTCCAGTCTCAACTGTCCTCAGACGTGTCCCTGACCTATGGTGCAAAGGACATACTTGATTTGGTTTTTGGTTTTTTGAGACAGGGTTTCTCTGTGTAGCCTTGGCTGCCCTGGACTCACTTTGTAGACCAGGCTGGCCTCGAACTCACAGAGACCCACCTGCCTCTGCCTCCCTACTTCTGGGATTAAAGGCATGCACCACCATGCCCCACTGGGTCATACTGAGAATCCCTAGCCCTCAGGAGTACACTGTTGGCACTGGAGCTGGAATCTGGAGCCATGCTAGCTGGCTGGCTGGCTCCATCATTAATTGTTAAACAGATAGGTAGAAGAGGCTGGTAGGTTCAGAAAAGATGCTGACACATAATTAATTGCCTTTCAGAAATTAGCTTTATTATGAGAAAGGGCCACAAGGTGAGTTCACCCATCACCTGACCCTAGTGGTGCTCTGCCCATTTTCTCTCTGCTGCTGATGGTGGATCAGGGTTTGGTAAGTGAGAAAGGAGAAGACCATTTGCTAATTTAAGATAGTTTTCAGAGGTTAAGTGATCTCTAGCAAGAGACAGACATTAGCCACTAAGAGACAGTCCTCATAGCTCTATTATTAAACATAGTGGTGCTGAGGGCCACAGAACCTTGGTATTTCTTAGAAATCTATTAATAGTAAAATAGTGTTAAACAAAAGCCGAGGGCTGGTGCGCTGGCTCAGTGGGTAAAGGTGCTGGGTGCTAGGCCAGATGACCTGGGTTTTGTCCCCAGAGCCCCACTTGGAGGAAGGAGAAAACCAACTCTGACCACCACATGGTGTGTGTGTGTGTGTGTGTGTGTGTGTGTGTGTGTACATATGCGTGCATGTGAGTGTGTCCATACATACAACTAAATATAATAATGACCTAAAAAGTCAAACTTCACAGTCTACTCCTTTGGCTCTTGTGCTAACACATGCAGGGAGTGGTTAGCTTTATGAAGAGAATGGTTTTTTTTGTGTGTGTGTGACAAACTACAAGATTATGTTGAATTATGAAAGAAACCAAGCAGCAGTTGGCTTGGAGAGGACGTTGACACATAATGAGGTTTATTAGAACGAGAGAAGACCTCAGGGCCATGGTGGAACCTCAGGGTGGGAGGGGCATGTTCGACAATGCACTATGTCGAGAGTCAGACATGGTGGGGTCTTAACTGGAAGGGTGAGGTTTCCTTTAAAGCCTGGAGAGGGGAAAGAGAAGGGGAGGATGAATGAATGAATGAATGAATGAATGAATGAGTGTATTAATGAATCAATCAACCCCATAAGAAGGAGGGCGGGGAGGCTAGGGGAGCTTCCGCTTCAGAGACCAGCTTTCAGAGCTGTCTCCAAGCCCCAGAACAGAGGAAGGGTCTGGCTTTTTATTACCTTTTAAGGGCAGTGAGAAGTTTCATATCATACAGTTTAGTTCACCACAGCCTATGTGACAAGGAGCATTGAGGGGGCCCAGGTATGAACTAAGAGCTGGCAAGTCCCTTCACAGATGTTTCGTCCCTGTTTCAGAGAGAGCTGCCGGGAGGCGTGCACTGATCCTTGGCCTGAAGAGGCTGTCCTTGTGTTCTTCTAATGGGAAGGAAGGGGACTCTCACAAGGGACAGATGTGGCTGTAGAAAGCTACCTTCAGTGGAGATAGACATGTCTGATGTCTAGAAAGACTCACTAGCGTGCCTTTAGACTAACACCTAAACCACACCGCAAGCATGTGCTCCATTTCCTCTGCCACTGCCTCTCTCTGACCTTGCTGCCCAGCAACAGGGAGGCTTGTGGACCCCAGCAGTGGGTGATGGTTGGTGAGAGAACCGTTTAAAGGCAGATGACTTCCAATTCTACAGAAGCAAAGATGGAATGACAGGCTGATGCAGCGTGGGTATGGATCAATACTTTCTGGTTCAAGAGGCCAAAGCCAGATATATTTGTTTTGAAAAATTTACATTGGTGTGTGTGTGTGTGTTTATATGTTTGTGTGTATGTGTGTGTGCATGTATGTGTATATGTGTGTATGTATGTGTGTGAGTGTGTGTGTGAGTGTGTATGTGTGTGTGTGTGTGCATGTGTACACATGTATGCCATGCTGAATGTATGGGGTCCAGAGGACAACTTGCCGGAGTCAGTTTTGTTCTGTTCTACCACGTGGACCCGGGAATTGAACCCAGGTGGTCAGACTTGGCACCAGGTGTCATTCATTCCCCTCCGAGCCATCTCACCTGCCTGTCACCGAGTGTCTTGCTTTCCTTCAGACTGAGAAAGTCTCATCAAACCAGCAGGCAGGTGCTGAGTAAGGGCCCTGCCTAGCCTGCGCTGGGAGCTATGGCTGAGCTGAGAGCTAAGGCGAGGGGTCACCTCTAAATGCATGCACAGGGAGCTCTTTCCTGCCAGATGGGAAGCCCTCCTGTGCAGCAGACTCCTCCACTCTTCTTCCAGGTAAAAAGGGTGTGTACCTGACTGACATAATACCTCAGGGCGTGGCCATGAGAGCTGGCGTCCTGGCTGATGACCACTTGATCGAAGTGAATGGAGAAAATGTACAGAATGCCAGCCATGAGGAAGTGGTGGAAAAGGTATGCTCCAAAATAGCACTTTCCTCATTTGCCTTCCCCTCCACTTTCTTTGGAAGTGACAGGGAGGTGGGTGGTAGGGCCAGGGCGAGTGTGTGATGGGAGGGCATCCATCCACGTGAAGAGACACCATGAAGAAAGGTTGTGCAGAATCACGGGCAGCATGGGCAGTGCCAAACGGCTCTGACCCTCTTCACTTCCCATCAGTTTCCATTTCTGCACTTTTTAGTTACTGTGGTCAGCCGCATCTGAAGTAATAGAAACGTCCAGAAATGAGTGGCTCATAAGTTTAGATAACTGTTGCTACAATATATTGTTACAATCAATTATTATGTACTGTTAGTCACCATGTCCGACTTGAGAGTTAAACTATCAGAGGGCTGGATGCCGAGGAAGGAACACTACAGATAAGGCTTAGCATTGTTCCCTGTCTCTGGATGGCCTGCTTCCTTCAGTGACTGACAGGTGTAGTGCACAAGGATGGGTGTGCTACACACCTTCTGGATGGCGGTGTCGCTGGCAAGGGGTGAGATTTATCACCACTCAAAGCAGTATACAGCCTAAAGCTTATTGGGGCTTTCTGAAGTCTCCACTTAGTACCAGTCAGGCTAGAGGAAGCAGCCCAAATACTCATGCGTGGGCCACGTGCCGAGTGAGCCTTCTGCTCTGCATGGCAACCTACCTCCTGGCATCGTTTGTGGACGCCCCGTCCCTGGTCTGTGTGTCTTGCTGCAGGTGAAGAAATCAGGAAGTCGCATCATGTTCCTCCTTGTGGACAAAGAAACTGCCAAGTGCCACTGTGAGCAGAAGACACAATTCCAGAGGGAGACAGCCAGTTTGAAATTGCTGCCCCACCAACCCCGGGTGGTGGTAATCAAGAAGGGAAGCAATGGCTATGGTTTCTATCTGAAGGCAGGCCCTGAACGGAAAGGTGAGGCGGAGGTGCTGGCTCTCTACCCTCTAACTCCTGCCGGGGAAGTCGGAGGCAGAGCTGCAGAGGTTGCCCCCTGGTGGCCTGATTCTGGAGTCCCGGGTTCAAATAGCAGTGTTGTCAGGCAGAATTTAGAATCTGGATAGACAGGTGGGACTCGGCTCTAAGAAAGAAATATGAATCTGGAGCATTTGTTGATTTCTGTGGTGTGAACACCCTGACCATGTCTGACTTTACATGCCAGCATGATGGCCTTGAACACAAGCACCAGTAGATTGTGCAGAATTGGCCTCAGGGAAGTCCCCTAAGGAAGTCCCCCATGCGATTTCATGCTAGGAGAAGAGAAAGCCTAAATCTGGGGCATTGGGCACCCAGGAAGAGATTCACAACTTATCAGACCACCTTGCAGGAGAAGACAGGATGTGTCAGTCGAGGTGGGGCTTTAGCCTCACTTCAGGGCCCTGAAGGGGGTCTCTGGATACCTTTGTCCTTATTACCAAGGTGGCCACATTGTATTAAGTCCCCCTTTTCTGCTTTTCATTATTAATTTGGCTGTTCTGATCAGCCTATGGAGGATATAGTAGCTGAACCTTGCTTGTTGGGGTATAGGCTATGACCCCCAAATTGTGCAGTGCTACTAACACAGCAGCACAGCTCCAAAGGAATCCTTGCTGTCCATCTCCCTCCCTGCCTTCTGCATCAAGGTCTGACTGAGTATGGACTGACCTTGAACTTGAGAATCCGCTGTCTCCTGTTTCCACTTCCTCAGTACTGGCCCCTGTCCCTTCTGTGGCTTACCTGCTGGGTAAAACTTGTGGCGTGGGTACACCCACTGACTTCCTAGGAACTTGTTTGCCTGCTACTTTGTCAAAAGCAAGCATCAGACACTGGAACTAAACACTGGGTTTTCAATCTTTTAAGACCCTTTCACTGTTAGCTGTTGGGTGTGCTCCAGGCGCAGGCTAAAGAGTATATTTATTTATAGGCCCCTTGGGGTGGAGAAGTGGGGAAGGAGTTGGCTTCATTGTGCCTATTCCTCCAAGGCCTGGGACCCAGCAGAAATCCCAGGGCTTATGTTTGGGGGTGGTTTTCTGGTAACTTTTCTTTTTGGGGGAGGGTAGGTCAAATCATCAAGGATGTAGAAGCTGGAAGCCCAGCAGAGGCAGCTGGCTTGAAGACCAATGACTTGGTAGTGGCTGTCAACGGCGAGCCTGTGGAAGCCCTGGATCATGACAGTGTGGTGGACATGATCAGAAAGGGTGGAGACCAGACAACGCTGTTGGTGGTGGACAAAGAGGCGGACAGCATCTATAGACTGGTAAGTAAGCCCAGTAGTGTAGACTCATGCTTTGTGGCTGGGTGCCTTGACTCATGCCCTCCAACTCTGGGCTGAATTACTTTGACCATCAGCCCAGAAGGGGCATAAGAATCATTAACGCCAATTTGTGACTCAAATTGGTAGTGACAGGAGAATGTTAAATGAATTGTCAATTCCTGGACTAAAGGCTTTGGATGTATAGATTAGCTGAAAACTTACTCGTGCTGATTCTAGGATAAGCTATGAAGAACAGGAATCTGAAACCGGGCAGAGTTGGCCTGGACTTCTCCAAGCTGGCACAGGCAGAAATGGATTTAGTTTTAGATTAGATTTGTGTGTGTGAGTCTGTCTATGTGTATACACATATGCACGCAGGCGTAGTGGTCAAAAGAGGGTGGCAGCTCTCCTGCTCCTGGAGTCACAGAGGTTGTGAGCCACTTGTTGTGAGAACTGGGAACCGAACTCAGGTCGTCGCAAGAGTTGAGCACTCTTAACTGCTGACCCGTTTCTCCAGCCTTGATAAATGGATGTGTACTGTTGGTCAGCAAGCCTCATCAATCTTAAGTAAAGATCTGGAAAGGTTTATTAGTTTGTTGTCGATGAAAAACAACAGCTCTCAGCCTCGGCAGGAATAAGCGCATATCTGGGAGTGAAATTTAAGTGACCACGGTCTGAGGACATAGATTTAGGCTACCTCAAGTCACGTTCCAACATGGAAGCTGTTTAGTGGAATTTTTGTTTCGTTTTGTTTTTATAGTAACAGAACAAAGAAAAGTATTAATCAAGGCTTTAAAAAATTAGATTTGGGCTGGGCAGTGATGGCGCACATCTTTAATCCCAGCACGCAGGAGGCAGAGGCAGATGGATTGCTGTGAGTTCAAGACCAGCCTGGTCTACAAAGCAAGTCCAGGACAGCCAAGGCTACACAGAGAAACCCTGTCTCAAAAAACAAAAACAAAAACAAATTAGACTTGAAACATCAGAAACAAGTTAGTCAGGCAGAGACTCTTCAGACGCTGTGACAACATTTAGCCCTTTGGTTGGTGGAGAATACATTTTATTAATACATTCCGACTTGTTTATCAGGATGTTAGAGGTGGACAAGGAATCAATCTTTAGGCTAAAGGTCACCCTAGAGAAACTCATTAGGCCTGGGAGCTGCAGCATTCTCACCTCTCCACAGTCATGGAAGCTTTAATCAGCGGAGATGCTGTGGTGGTCTGGGACTTCAGTCACATTGTCCTTGGTAAATACAGTAGACACAGGTTCACCAAGAAGAAGTTCAAGAGCTGCATTCCTTCTTAGCTCTTATTATGACAGCTGTTTGTGTGTGTTGGAGGCTTTGAAATAATGTTTCCTATTTTTAAGTTGTATGTGTGGTTATATGTGGGTATACATACATGAGAGCAGGTGCCCAGCAGCAATACCCCACAGGGTGTGGGGTCCCCTGTAGCTGGAGTGACAGGCAACTGTAAACTGTCTGATGTGGGTGTGGGGAGCCTTTGCAAGAGTGGCGTGTGATCTTAGCATGTGAGTGTCATGTGAGCATCTCCAGTCCCAATCTCAAGGTTTTAAATTATTTTACCCTGAGAATTGGGGTTCAGTCTAGTTTAAGAGATGTCTGGGGGCCAATGGCGTCTTCCTTGCTGGACACTGATCACACATACACAGATGATAGTAGCAAAAGCACCTCAGAAGAGTATGGGTGGTGACACTGCCTCTTCATAGTTGGGAGACCACCCTTAGGTGACTTACTGAGGCACCCAGCTTAGCAGAGATCAGATCAGTACCTGAACCCAAGTTCTCAGACTCAGTTCAGTAGACACCCATGTTTCCGCAAATTTTGATTAAATCTTTCAAGACACTTCTGTCAACAAGATTAAAGAGTTAATTGGGGTGAAAAGAATGCATTTGTTAGCTAGTTGAGCAACCATACCTAGAGAATCTTTGGTATTGGGATAGTAACGTGGACCAAAGTCTCTAATGGCACATGCACACACACAAGACACACAGACACATTGGGGCAGAGACATGGGGGTAATTGATAGGATGATTTAATTAATATTCAAGATAACCAGCCAGGGGCTGGGGCAACAGTTCAATCGGTGAAGTGCCAGCCTTGCATGAGGATGGAGTTTGATCTCCAGCACCTGTGCGTCGGAGCCAGGTGTGGTGTGTGTGCTTGTAATCCTAGAGCTGGAGAGATGGGGAGACGCAGGTTCCTGGAGCCCAGTGGCCAGCCAGCCTAGCCTAATGGGGAAGTACCAGGCCAGCGATGTCACAGAAAAGGCAAGGTGGAAGGACAGCCTAGGAATAACACGCAGGGTTGTCTCCTGCATACATGTGTGCACTGTCATACCCATGAACACACACCTTCCTAATCAGATTAGGAGGAATAAGAACAAGACAGAATATGAATGCTTTTCAAGTACCATTCTAATTTGAAAGGAAGTTGTTGGAACGGGAAATGTTGAGAAAATATTTGATAATCCAAAACAATTTAAGGTGACATAATTGGCTTTTGGAGGTAGCCACCTTTCTGCACTGAGTCAGACCAGCCATGCAGGCACCGGTAATGAAACTGTGGGTAAGCTGTCTTGAGCCCGTTTTCTTTATTGTATGGTACCATGAAGGGTACTGAGAGGACTAAATTAGATTACTTAAGACACCTCACATATATGTCCAATGAATTCTGTTCAGTTCTGAGAACCAACTTTGACAAGTCCTGCCACCAAAAAGCTGATGACAGAAGGGTTGGGAAGACACCAGGCATTACCTTGAATATAAAAGGCTGGCAGGCAGTAAGTACTCATTACTGCCCAGCCTGAATACACCTGCTTTAAAAAAGGAACTAATTAGAAAGGCTTAGAGGGCTACTTTGGCTTAAGAACTAGTGTAGTTGTTAGAAATGGGGCAGCTAACTTCAGCAAGCCAGTTTTGATATTGTAAGTCGACGCTGGCCTTGAGGGCTTCGTTGTAATTCCTGAAAATAAAATCTATGATAGAATATTCACAGAAGGATGTAAGTGTGATTTTTCCTGTTTTGGTTAATGTGAGAGGGGAGCCTGCCCCTCTCTCCAAGAAAGGTTTCATAGGTCGGCATGGGGGTGGGTTGGATTTCTGAGGTACAGCAGAGAGTAACTCATTCTAACAGTTCCCGACAGAGCTAGATGCTAGATTCAAGAGGACTCAAAAGGATCGATAAAAGCCTCCTGCTTCTTCTTTCATACTGGTGTGCTTTGACACCAGCAGTTCATCCCCAGGCAGACACAGCTGCTGTGCCTGTCAGGGGAGCTATGCATCACTTTGATGATTGCCCACACTGTCTAGCCTACATCTGTGAACATGTTGCTGAAGGATGCTCAGAGCTGAGCTGCAGGGCACCGGCTTCTGAGCTGCTGTTCTCAGTGGGTAGAAAGGCAAACGAACCCCACCTCTCATTTTTTGCTAAGCTGCTATAGTGACAAGGTAGACAGTGTTGCTCCCTCATTGCTTCATGTCCTCTGTTTCTTAACAAATGTCCTGGAAACCTGTTGACCTCAATTTAACTGCGGAGCAGGTCCATAACACACCCGAGTCTAGCCTCCAACTCAAACAAAATTCTCAACCAGGTAAGTTAATTCTAAAATTAAAAAACCACCACCACCAACAACAAAAACCCAGGGATGAGGCTCTAGTTTGATAAAGTGCTTGCCTCCAAAGTGAAGACTTGTTGGGTGTGGTGGCACATGCCTGTAATCCCAGCACTCAGGAGGCAGATCTCTGTGAGTTCGAGGCTGGCCTGGTCTACAAAGTGAGTCCAGGACAGCCAAGGCTACACAGAAATCCTGAAAAAACAAGGGTGAAGACTTGAGTTTGATCCCCAGGGTGCGTGCCAAAATGCTGAGTATGTGGCACTAAAATGCAGCCTCAGTGCTGGAGAAGCAGGAAGAGGTCCCTGGCGCGCTTGGCAGGCCAGGCCACGGAGACCTGTCTCCAGAGCTTAGAAGGAGTTCCTGAGTACAAGTCCACAAGGGAAAGGAGGGAACTAGGATAAGCACAAAGACATCAGGGACACGTGTATGCACAAGCAGAATAAAACCAAAAACCAAAAACATTACGTTTCCTGTTCTGCTTCTGTATCTATCATTGCTGTCTTCACAACCATGGCTGTGAAAGGAAGAGGGACCAGAAGAACTGGCAGACAGGAGGAAGGTTGGAATGAAAGAAGTGCCAAGGTCATTTTAATAACCGGCAGGCGCCAGCCCTCGGAGATGAGGGATGGAGGCCACTGCTGCTGCTGTGTGTGGTCACTTCCTCCTCACCAGCCTGTGGAGTTGGTCTTCTCTTACGTCTTTGAGCCTTCAGTCTTTAGTTTCTCTAGCACGCTTGGAAAGCATCTTACCCAAGGGCAAGGGAGAGCAAGGCCTCCTCAGTGGGCTAGCCCCTCAGAGGCATTTCCCAAGGCAGACAGTGTTGGGGGAATCTGCCTGCTTTTGTGGATTTAAGCTTGTAATTCTGTTAGCCAGCTTTGGGGTCTGGTATAGAACTCTACACTGTTTCTATCTTAGGCACATGTATGTATCTCTGTACATCTTTCTTTCTACCTTCTCTGGTTGTAGTTAAGAAACTTTATAGAGCCTATAGAGAAGGAACAGCCATGTATGACACCCTGTGATTTAAGCCATCACATTCATGTAACTGTTCATGTGTATTTTTTCCCCTTTATTTTCAAAAGGCTCGCTTTTCTCCACTTCTCTACTGCCAAAGTCAAGAACTGCCCAATGGTTCTGTCAAGGAAGGCCCAGCTCCCACCCCTGCTCCTCCGGAGGCCACAAGCTCAGACACTACAGAGGATGCAGGAGATCAGAAGCCCAAGCTCTGTAGGCTGACTAAAGAGGA
>OU015753.1:52477783-52493237 GCA_907169655.1 Acomys percivali
ACACACACACACACACACACACACACACACACACACACACATCTAGGCAATAAGAAACTTGTGTTTAGGAAGGTGCAGATCACAGCTTCTGAAGTGCACGGCTCTGCCTGACCTAAGCACACAGCTCTGGGGGCTGTGCTTTCCTGCTGAGGTAAAACCTTGGTTTTTCTTTTACACAGACTCTCAGCACAGCCTCACATTCTTCTTCAAACTCTGAAGACACAGAGATGTGAAGAGAATAAGCCGTGGTTTCCTCTTTCGGGTCCAGGAAGGCGCTCTGCTGACTGTTGGGCTGCTGGAGTCCTCTGTCCTACAGGACTGTCTGCTGTTGTAAGGGCTGCTGTGGCAGGTGCCTTATTTATGCTCAGCTGGAGGGAGGGAGCAAGTTATTTCTACATGATGTCTTCCAAAGCGTGACTTTCCATTTCTGTTGATGAACCCTCTTACTTCTGTAGGCTTGACAACGGCAATGATTCGTGTGTGTGTGTGTGTGTGTGTGTGTGTGTGTGTGTGTGTGTGTGTGCGCGTGCGCGCGCTGTGGCTAAGCAGCACTATTAAAAGTGCTTTTGAGTTGCTTGCAACTCCCCGTTGGCTAACAGAAGCTGAATCTAAATAGTGCCTTTGTTCTGTAGAAACATTTCATGCTTTTTCACTTGCTTCTAGAAGCCCAAAACATGGCAAAATGTGCACTATGACTTTGGTAATGAAATGAGACTTCCAGGCAACAGATTTCAGAATTGTCTTACATTGCATTTGAATATTAAAAAAAAAACAACACCTTCCTTTTATTGACAGAGGTTTTGTTTCCGATCAGGGGAGGGCTTGTCCCAGGTAACAGCCACTCACCATTTCATCCCACAACAGGAGGGGCAGAGGCAAGGACAACCCGAGTGGCTCCACTGCTGCAGAGCATTCACTCTTCACTAATTTACAAGGAAATAAAAGCTGGCATGTCTAAAATCTCGTTTGGAACTATCTCAGTTGCTATCCGTTTCCCAGAGAAGAGCAGACAGCCTTTGGCTATCTCTGTGACCGGATAAAGCTGGGTAAGAGGGAGGAAGGGAGGGGTGCATTTCACATTACACCAGGCAGTGCTCAGAGTGAACCCAAGGCCAAAGTGTTACAACTTAGATTTTACTGACAGTTTTCAAGGGAAGCCATCTGCTTAGGAGCTCCAGGGTGTCTTCATGCTCTGTCCCTCACCTCATTCCGCAGTCTCAGATCCACACCTGCTCCCTGCTGAATGCTGGGCTTTTCTCCTTCTCGCCTTAGCTGAAGCTGCTCATGACTCCAGCATCTCAGGAGGATGAAGGCACATGCTGGAGGCAGAGTGGGCCATCGCGCCAACACAGCTGTACATAGAGCGTTAGGCCCTGGTAGTCCACTGTGTCCTTTCCGGACACCTGTCGTGGGTCTGAGTTCAGGGCGCCATATGTTTCTCTGGGGCCTGTTTGTGAGCCAGATAGAGGAACAATATGCTGGAGAGGGCACTGACCAGGAAGATGACATCAAACCAACGGTGATAGAAGTTGAACTGAAGCTCTCCCAGGACTTCTGTGATTATGGTGCGGTACTCTGGGGGCATGCTCATTCGGATCAGCAGCACGGAGGACACGAAGTACATGCCCTGTCAAGTCAAGCCGATTAATTCAGAAGTTACTCTGAGTGCTTCAAGGTGCAGGTCAGGGAAAACTTTAATTTAAAAGCTAATTAAAAAAAAATTTTTTTTTTTATTGGAGCTGGAGAAATAGTACAGTGGTTAAGACTGGCTGCTTTTTCAGAGGACCTGGGTTTGATTGCTAACAGTCAATGGTGGCTCACTACTATCTGTTCCCTGGGGGAGGGGGAGTTAAATACCCTTTCCTGGCCTCTATGGGCATCAGGCACACATGTGTACAAATATGTAGGCAAACACCCATAGACATAAAATGAAAATTCGTCAATTATTTGTGCACAAAGGTGTGTGGGTGTGCATCTTCCTCAGTGTGCATGTGGTCCGAGGACAGCTTGCTAGGGTTGGTTCTCTCCTACCATGTGGGTCTGGCTACTGAACTCAGGTCCTCAGGCCTGGAGGCAAGCACTGTTAGCCACTGTACTGGTCCAACTTAAACTGTTTAAACATTTCTGGGCTGGAGAGATGGCTTAGCGGTTCCTCATGTGTGTGCTGTTTAGGCAGATAGCCTATTTCATTCTCAGCACACACACTGGGTATCATGGGCTTACAACTGCTTCTAGCTCCAATTCCAGGGGATTAGATACCCTCTTTTGGAGTCTACAGGCAACCAGACTTACATGTATATGCATAAACACATAACTCTTGACCCCCACCAAAAAAAAAAACCCAAATCTCCAACCATTTCTAAGGTGGATATGGTGGTACATGCCTGAAATTTTAGCACTTGGGAGGTAGAGACAGGTCAGGAGTTCAAGGCCACCTTTCACTTCACTGAGAATTTGAGGCCAGCATGAGACCTTATCTCAAACAACAAAAACCCTCCCCAACAAAATCACATTTCTGACATTTTACAATTGTAGACATAAAAGCAGGTCAATAAGCTTACCATGATCTGTGCTAACAGCAGGACAATGACATTGGAGGACTTACTGCTGGAGATGGCATAGAAGAACTGTTGAGAAAGGGGGAGAGATGAGCAGGAGGCACAGCAGGACTCCTGTCATGAACAGCATGCTAGTGATCAACCTTGAAATAGCATCTCTTTCACGGCACAAAAAGTACAAGTTCAGGTGTTAAAGCTACAGAGAGGGACATAAGATACAAGAAAACAAAGAACAAAAACAAAACAAAAAACAACACCGTTCTCCCCTGAGGTGGTTGGGGTTTATGTGTGACACAACAAAGGAACCTTCTGCTGTCAAACCAGAAGCTGTGATGCCCTGACATCATCAGGACCACACCAACCACCTGCGGCTGTCCAGGGCCCTGAGCTCTTTTCAGATTGTGTTAGATATCTGCAGTCCCTCCCTCCCTCTCTCTTCTTTCAGTGTTTGGGTCATCTACCAGCGAGAGCCCACTTCCCTCATCCTGTGACCTGGCTCTTCTCCCTGACTTCCCCATCTTCCTCACATGTAGTTTACAGTCATTCGAACCTTGTACCAATTTTGCTTACAAATGATACGACAGAACAAACAGAACGGGCCTTTTATCAGCTTTGGAATGCATCTGTGGCTGGCAGATGATGTCATATTTTACCCACAACTCATAAAGAAGTTTAAGTCTGTGTGTGTGTGTGTGTGTGTGTGTGTGTGTGTGTGTGTGAGAGAGAGAGAGAGAGAGAGAGAGAGAGAGAGAGAGAGAGAGAGAGAGAGAGAGAGAGAGAGAGAGAGATCCGAGTTGTTCAGGTTAATGCTCAGGATTATCTAACTCTGATGTCATTTAATTAAATAGGCTTTTTAAACATGGCGATACAACAAACCTTAGTAAGAGTGATCAGCAGTCCTCTGATGGATGTGACGATGATTATTCCAACCAGAATGAAGGAAATGTGTTGAGACCAGAACTTCACCTGCCATCAGAACAGGGAGAATAGGCTATCGCATTTCTGGGCAGAGCTGAGAGCTAATGTGAATTCTGAGGACTTATGTGACTAGGGGAAGGAATTCCATTCGGTTCCTCGAGGCTGGTTTTGAAAGTAAATACCTACAAGTGTTAGGTACCTAGGGGAAGACTGCATTGGATTCCTTAGTCAGCAGGCTGAATCAAGTCCTGACTGAATCAAGGGTCAAAGAAAGCAAGTACAGAGAAGCGAGGATACAGCACTAATCACTGAAAGACCACAGCTGATGAGGTGGTCCTACTGCGAGGGGTGCAGAGGAGGGATTAAAAAGAAAAGACCCAGCAGCAGCCTGATTGTTCTCAATGCCTGAATGGAGGACTCAAGAGGCACATGTGAACCACATAATGGAGCTCTTTCATGCTGCACTGTGACAGGGAGAAGCCGTTTTGGGGACTTGAGCTTGACTGTTCCCAAGAATGTGAGGCAAAGGCCGCACCAACATCTAAAAGGCTTGCTCGTCAGAAGCATGACCATGGAGGAAGTCAGGCTAGAGCAGACATGAGTGAAGAGCCTCTGAGTGCTCACTTCTAGAAGTATAGCCCACGGAGGAAAATTTGGTTTTGAGACAGGATTTTACTAGGTAGCCCTGCCTGGCCTAGAACTTGCTCTGTAGACCAGGCTGGCCTTGCGCTCTGAGATTTACCTGCTTCTGCCTCCTTAGTGCCCCACTTCCAGTGAGCCCAGTTAAGCTGTGAAATTTAAATAAGAAAATCACACAGGTATCAATAATAAAGCACATGGACAGCTGGAATCTTCAGGACCCGAAGGAAAAGATGCCACACTGTCACACGGAGAGAGAACACACTGTTGACCTATCATTAAAAATGTGTGTGTACTCTAAGGGTTCGGGAGATGGCTCAGTCGCTAAGGGAGCTGAAATTCCACACACTGCTGTAACAGTAGGCATGGCCATGTGCACCGGGAATGGCAGCATTGGGAGCTAGGGACAGGCAGGTTCTGGGAACGTGTTGGCCAGTGCTGCTGCAATGTTAAGGTATAAAAAGTGAGGTGGAGAGAGGACATCCACAGTGCCCTTACCTCCACAGGAACACTATGACTTTGAGCCCTTCTCCCCAAGAAAGAACCAAAGCATCCCTGTGCTGTTTCTTCAGGACTGCGGCTCAGTTTGCTTGCTCACTTTATCTAGCTGCACTTGAGGTGGGATCATGCTATGCTGAGATAGGAGACCAAGGACAACAGACACTCCTCATCCCAGCTCAAAGTAAACTAAGCAGTCCACACCAGAACAGAGGTGAGACACCAGTCTTACTGTCAAAGTGCTCATCAGCCGGAGTGACGTCATCTGGTCTATTCTTAAACTCTGGATAGAGACACTGAACTCCAGATAAGGTATGTTTATACCTGGTTTTATGAAATAGGGAGATATGATTTAAAAAAAACCCTACTTTGTGCACAGGTGACAATTCAACTTTAGTCCAAGGTCCCTTTTACTTGACTGATAAAGATCATTTCTTATAGCAGAGGTTATTTTTGCTCTATCTCAGATCACTAATTAGTTGTTAATGTTCTACTAGGAGATCAAAGGTGAGTTGTGAGTTTGGGGAGCTCATCTCGTACCACAGGGAAAGACTTGAGCATTTGGTGGGGAGACACTGGCAGAGTGGTGCTGGCTTGGGCAGGCTGAGGAGGGCCTGTAGTGGCAGGTAGTACCCATGAAGGTCAGTACCGGTCACTGATTATGGTTTTACAATAAGAAAGCTAATCCTGGCTGCGTACGAATGTGCTGTGTGCGCTGTCAACACACACGAGGACAAATGGCTCCGAAGTTCAGGAGTTAAAACCTGAGTGTCAGGCTATGGCTGGATGGAGCAGGACACTTAAACCAGGAGCTAGCATGGCTCTTACGTCAAACTGGATCCCCAGGTAGTTCACAGTGATCTCGATGCCTCTGGTGACAGGGTCAGTCTTCCCAACTCGATCAAGAACAATATTGATGGTTGCCTGTGGAACACCAGAACAACCCTCTAAGCCATGCATCCTGCCCCGACAGCTCAGTGAGCAAAGGCACCTGCCACCACGCCTGAGGGCCTGAATTCAATTCCTTAGCTCCACATGGTGGAAGGAAAGAAACGGCCCCTGTAACTTGTCCCTCTGACTGCCACACATGCCCCATGTCACCTGTGCCCAAACACATACACACACAAAGTAAAAAATGTAATTTAACAGCAACAAACCCAAAATGATTCCACATAAATCAGTGAAAATATTTTACACGTTGATGTTTCCCAAAAAGACAATTTAATTCTACTTCTAATCTAAATCATGAATAGGAAATTTACTTTGTCTACTCACACACAGGCAAATAGTCTATCCCAAATTAATTTTCTATAAAGAGTCAAGGGCAATAAAACACATGTGCTGTACGATTCAGAGGTCAGAAAGCTAACATTCTGGTAAATGAACGCCAGGGTCATTTCCTGTGGTGACTCTGTGGATGCTCTAAGAGCAAAGACAAAGGAGTGTGGCTGTTGAGCTAACAAACGAGATCACATGGAATGAAAGGCGCCTGATTAATCTCAGCGGAGGCAGTTTTAGAAACAGGCGGGCTAGAAGTGGCTTGACAAGTGCCAAGGCCGCAGCCACATGGGAGCTTTAAGTGTAGCCACCAGCACCACCACTAAGTGTAAAGCGTGTAAGTCAGGTCAGCCTCTGTGACATCGACACTGACAGTACAGGAGTGAATGGGCTTGGCTCGGTGCCAATGAAACCTGTTTACAAAGGCAAAGTGCAGCTGGGCTCTCCTGTGGACCACACACTGTTAACTCCTGCTTTAAACACACCCGTGAAATGGCAGATTGTCAAATTGAATTAAACAACAACAACAACAACAACAAATCCTGACATTTGCATACTGTCTAAAAGGAGTATGAAGATATAAAAGTAAAAAGCTGGGAAAAGATATTTTACTGCAGCACTGATCACGATAAAGGTGAAGTGTCTCTGTTAATCTCAAATATGTGCTTCACAGTAGAAACATTGCCAGTGCGGCGTTAGAAGGGTCATCTTATAAACACAAAGGATGTACAGTGATTCTAAATGTTTTATAGCTGATAAGCTTCAGAATGTTACAATGAAACCCATTATTTCATACATGGGCTAAAAAAAATAAGAACATTAAAAATTAATCCATTATACATCTCAAAATGTCTCGAAGAGAGGAAGTAAGGTGGAAGGAACAACTGATCACTGTTCAATGCACACATAATCACAGCATCACCTGCACCTCACGCAGTCTGCAAGTGTGTGTCAATCCAAAGAACAATAAAGAAGTATGGGAGCTGACATGGTGGCACGTGCCTGCAATTCCAGCACTAGGAAGCCAAAGACAGATGAGTCTTTATGAGTTCAAGGCTAGCCTTGTCTACATAGTAAGTTCTAGTTCAGCCAAAGGTACACAGTAAAACCCTGTCTCAAACAAACAAACAAACAAACAAACAAACAAAAAATCCCCAAACAAACAAACAAACCACCACCACCACCCAATCCAATGCCTCCACTGCAAGATGGGAGGCAGAGAGACCTGCCTGAAATCGCTGGGGCCAGCTACCCTGGATATACATGTCAGCAGAAACAAGAGGCTGTCTCTATAAAGGGAACAGACTCACAAAAGTCCTCTGCATTGGGCAAATGCCAGTGAGAAAGTCGGAGTCACCAACTTTTGTCAATGTCACCCCAGGGGAAGATTACTTCCTCTTGGAGTAATGTAAGCTAGAGAGTTTGAGTTTGAATTCGCCCTTCTCTCCCTGCGTCTTTCGTCTCTTGGTAGCTTACAGGTTCTGGTCAGTCTGTAATCTGTGTGTTGTGAGTCTGAATTTGTGCCTGCCTGCCAGCTGTGCCAGCCCTAACTTGGCTTCACTCTGTATTTGCTGAGCAGTATAGAAATCATCACTTGGGGAAGGAATTGGGGATACTCAACAGAAACTTGTTTTTCAATACAGGGTCTCTCTGTGTAGCCTTGGCTGTCCTGGACTCACTTTGTAGAGCAGGCTGGCCTTGAACTCAAAAAGATCTGCCTGCCTCTGCCTCTGAGATTACAGGCGTGAGCCACTGGGCCCGGCTCTCTACAGAAACCTTTAATGGAAAGTTATAAACGATTTCATTTTACTGATTCCAACGGCCCCAACACGCAAATGCTATCAAACAGTCTCTGTATGCTGTTTTCAATATATGGTGGGTATTCATTCAGAAGGTTGCTTTTCAACCTATCTGTTGCTTTCAACAAATGACTATCGTAGTACACATACAAATGCACATGCATTGCTCTCTGAGTCAGGCACATGGAAAAATGCATCAATTAAGATTACAGCTATGCATTAGCTTCATTTGTAAAAGCTGGTTACATGGGAAACTCAAAGAGAGTAAGGTTAGTTGTTAATTTCCTCTCTCAAAAGCTGGTCAAACAGTGTTAGTAGTCTTAAGTGACCTCCAGATGCATTGCTAGTTGGGCTGTGAGGTCCAGCCAAACTTGTAGTCTCTTAAAATGTAAGGGGTATTTTCATCATATCACAGTCTTTTTACTTCCTCACATGTGCTTTAGTATGTGCATGTGTCAACACACACACACACACACACACACACACACACACACACACACGGGGGGGGGGGGGGGGAGTGTTCTCTGTTGACTCAATCTGATGTGGAACTGAGCTCAATGTATCTGTCAGTCAAGCCCGTCTAATGTCTGTCACTCGTGGGAAAAGTCACCCAACTCTGCCCATTAAAACCACAGTTGCTGGGGAGACAGTTCAGTGGAATAAAGTGTTTGCCATTTGCAAGCTTGAGGACCCAAGTCTCTAGAGCCCACCCCAAGCTGGATATGGTGGCCCGAATCTGTAATCCTTGCATTCCTCTGCCAAGATAGGAAGTGGATTCTGAGAAGTGCCTGAAGCCAGCCACTTGGAGTACTCAGCTTATAGCTGCCTCAACAAAGTGGAAGGAGAGAACTGACTCCCCAAAGTTGTTCCCTGACCTCTACATGTGAACCTGCACTCACACATAACCGTTATTACTAAGTACCAACAAACAATAATAGAAATGACTAGAGTACTAATACTAGTGATGATAAACAAAGTAATTCTATGACATACGTACCATGAAAATTTTCCAGACACAGTAAATAGAGAAAAAATAACCCAGGAAATTAAAATACTTTCCCTTGAATGTTTTGGAGTATTCAATTCTTTCCTAGGAAAACCAAACACACAACATGTTTTTTAGCAAAGGAAACATTCTCAACAAAAGCGCTGCCATGTCTATGACTTACTGTTGAGGCGGAGTCAGCATGACATACATGGCTACAGCATTAAGTGATGCTACCAGGGGCCAATTGTGCCAAGTCCTGACTGTCAGCCAGAGACACAGCAGCCTGCTCTCATGAGCTTCCTAATCTCCACAGACCTTATGAAGCATGTTCTAGAACCTTCCCCTTACAGATGAGAAATTGAATCTGAGAGGTTCAACAATTTACTGAGGATCGGGTGGTGAGTGGGCTCAGGCCTGTCCCTGAAGCATGCTGGCGACCCTCTATCCTTCTAGCCACCTTGGAAGTTACCCTCAGAAAAGATTAGGGTAGCCTGTGCACTTAAATCATACTGCATTTTAGGTGTGCCTTGGGAAGCTGCATGTAAGACAGGTAACTATCACTCTTGTGACTGGGCTAATTTGTATGGCAGTAAGAACCAAGGGTCACCATCTTAATCCTGGGTCAGCAGGAAGTGGAGTGGGCCAGCCTCCCAGGCGTTGAGAGGCCTCCTCCATCCCTCCTATTCTTTTGCTGAGCAGGATGCAGGAATGAGTTCTGCCAGTTACAGGAGTGATTTCACACAGGTTTCCTAATGCCACTTGGCTACACAGAAGCACTTCCTGCTTACAGAGGGCCAACAGGCAGGGAGGTCTCACCCTCGCTTCAACATGACAGGTAAACCATAGCTGTCTCCTTGCTCTGTACCTTAGTAGCATACAGATCAGCTGTTTCCAGAAAAAGCTGCCTGCTTAGTTCTTCCAGAGCATCTACTTCCTGTTGGATAAGAGTCAGATCTGGCAGAAAGTGGGCATCAAGGTTTAAACCACAGAGAAATTTCAGGAAATAACAGGAAGAAAGGATTTTCTGAAGCTCTTTTATAGGGCAGCCGTTGGGAATTGCCTGTGTCTTTAATTTCCCACCTCAGGCAGCACTGGTGCTTCAGAGCAGCGTCCTCAGCTCTACAGAGGTGTGAAGGAGCGCCCCATGGGCTTCTGCCACCAGGCATCTCAGGCAGGTGCTTTCACAGGCTTGCTTTTTGCTTTATTTATCTATTAAGCCAAATTCAGTCTCCAAGGCCCCAAAGGGCGCACAGCACCTAGACCCATAATACAGTAGCTTCATGCTACCTGAGTGGTACTGTGCTGGGAAATGGCACAGCTAGGCCGTGGTCACTGAGCCTCAGCAGGCTGGGCTTTAGGCACTGCCTTCTTTACTTCTTGCAGATGCTATCTTCTTTTACTCTCCCACAATCCCACGAGACAGCTGTTACCCATCTCTCAGACAAGGAAAGAGGCTCAAAGAGTTAACAACTTGTTCCACGTCATATATCTAATAAGTGTGGATGCGCAGTGCCATCTGCCTCACATGAGCCGGGTCTTTCCACTGCCAGATGCTATCTTCCATAACTCAGTGAGGAGTGCCAGCATTCCCCCACTAAGGAAGTAGGAGCCCAGAGAGCTAACAGCACCTTGATGCCTTGTTGATGTATTTCTTAGCTTATATGTTGGTTTTTATGTGTTATAAAGTAATATAGTAAGACAGACAGTCCCAGTAATTAAAATCTTCCTTCCTGTGAAGTCAACACATGCCCTTCAGTACTACCCCTCACGGTGGCTATCAGCGAGGCCCATGGCACTCAGCAGCAGAGAGGGAGTGAGCTGTTTGAGAGGCGAGAGACGTCTATAGGAGACTCAGAAAAAATGCTGCAGGGTTACTTGCTTTTCTTTTAAAATAAAGACTGATCTTACTTTTAAGTGTGTGTATGTATGTAAGTGTTGGGGTATATGCATGAGCACAGGTACCCTCAAAAGACAGGGGCGCTGGCTCTCCCGAGAACTAGAGTCACAGGAGGCTGTGGGTCACCTGACGAGGGTGCTGGGAACTGAACTCAAGCCCTCTGCAAGAACAGAGCACTCTTAGTTATTGAGCTGTCTCTCCAGCCCCAATTTCTAATTTTCCTTTCTCTGCTATAGTCACCCTGGCTTTCTTCTCCAGTTCTTATCTGCAACCTCCTCAGAATGGTGTCATGAGCTATCACAGCAGTCCGCGTCCTTCTCCAACCGACGACACCAGAGAGAAGGAGGGTAAGTCACCTCGGCTCAGCCTTCAGTGGTGACACTTGTCAGCCTCCAAGCCACAGGGCCAGGGACAGTCTATTAACCCAGTCACCTTGTTGGTTTTTTTTTTTTTTAAGGAGGACATGGATCTACGTGACATCTGTGTGGGCACTAACTAGGTTAGAGGTAGGCCCTTTCACCACATATGTGAGACAGCCACTGCTGTAGGAAGCCACCGTGCTGTGTGGTCTCACAGCACTGGGAGCAGAACAAGTTATAGAGTGGGGGCCACATTTGCCACAAATCACTGTGTGACTTCACCTCTCTGGGTCCATTTTCTCATCTGTAAATGGAAAGAATGACCTGACAGGGTCTCTCCAGCTCAGAGACGTGTTTGTGGTTGGGAACAAGTGTAGAAAAGATGACATAGCCATTGTTACTGCCCATGCCCAGTGCTGGCCAGCCTGGCCTGGACCTTGATGCGGTCAGGCACCCTAGAGGAGACTAAGCCAGCACTACTTCTTTTTCTGCTCCTAGTCCAGAGTAGAGAAGAAGAGTCAAACAGAAGATAAAGGATACTTTCGCTTCCTGGGGCTGATGCAGTAACGCTCTTGAGCATGCCCCATAGGCCTGACGGCTTGTTCTGTACTTCCCCCCTCTGGAAAATGGTTCTCCGTGCCATGGCCATCCTGAAATAAAGAAGACAGAAGCCTGAGCAAAGAAGTGTGACTTACAGCCTCATCTCATCACCTTCCAGTGTCACCACTGTCTCCACAGGTTCAGGAGTTATAATAGAGGAGACACTCCCAGAGGTGCCACGGCTTGGCCCAGGGCACAGAATGAGGAGTAGGTAATACATTTGAGGAGTGGCTCTGCCACTTGAAAGCTGAGAGGCATACAGTTTACTTCCTCACTCTGGATGGTTGTAAAGATTAATAAAGTAACACTGTTAACCACATCCTCGCCATATGTTAATATCATTTAAGGAACAAAGCAGCTAACAAATCTAGATAAAGAACCAGGCAGAGGAGGAACACAAGGGAAAGTGGATGACAAAAAAGGAAAAAGGAAGATCACTTAAACTGGGCCTCAACTCACTGCAGTCCACCTCCTGCCATGACTGTTACCTGAGCCACTGCTAGATAAGGTGACGTAATGACACCACTCCTTTCTCCCCTCCCAGCCAGTTGTCCCACTGTCACACCATTGGTGCTAGGCCAGCTGTCTCATTCTCATGCCCTTGGGATGTAACCCTGCAACCAGGGCTAGTTCTCCCAAGTGCTATAGCTGGGGAGGGCCAGGACCAGCTCTCCTGCTTGCCTTAGGTAGCACTGGCCCAATGGGGGAGGAGGTATTTCTTCCTCACCCATGCCACCCTATGGCTGACAAGTTGTGGGGCCAGATTTCTCAAGTTCACCTCCTTGGGCTGGCTCACCTGTACCCCTACCACCAGGGTCACATCTACTGTGCTGCCAAGGTGAGGTACAGGGCCTGAGTGTTACATTGTCTGGACCTATTTGGATTTAGTTTATTTTACTTGATTGTTTTCTGAGATAGGATTTCTCTGCGCAGTCCTGGCTCTACTTGAACTCACTTTGTAGACCAGGCTGGCCTTGAACTCAGAGATCTGCCTGCCTCTGCCTCCTGAGTGCTGGAATTAAAGGCTGGTATCACCACTGCCTGGTGGCTAGAGTTGGGTTCTATTGCCCAACTTGGATGCTGAAATGCTCACAGTCCATCTCTTTACAGCTGAATTACAGTTTTGAGTAGTCTTGCTCTGGTGGGTATGTGTGACTGCTGAGTCTTTCCTCGAGTACTGTAGCGTGTACCCACAGTAGCCACTGTTTCTGCACAGGTGCACCTCTGAGCTGCTGTTCCTCTAGCTTGATGCTCTATGGCTTCCCTGAGCTGAAGCTTCTGTGCACCAGTGCTTAACTAAAGACATCATCAGAAGTAGTTTTGGGTGATTTTTATGTAGGTTTTTGTTTTGTTTTGTTTTTCAGACTATAATATTCTAATGTAGAAAAAAGGGTCTCAGAGTTTATAAGATTCAGAAGACACAGGACTCAATAAAGTCTCTCCTATGTACAGTTTATAGAAGTGCTGAGCAGCTGCTGGAGGCAGGGAAGGGGGGGTGTAGCACAGATGCGTGCTCAGACAGACATTCTTTGATAGAAAGCTACCAGAAAGCTGCTGGGTTGGGGCTCCAGTGTCAGAACTGAAATCCTCCCTTAGTCTGTCACTGCCCTCCCCCTCTCTCTGGGGTAGACAGAAAAACACTGTAACAGAATTAAAAACAATTGCTAGAAGACTTAAAGGATTCATAGGTAGCTGGAGAAAAAGAGGCTGAAAAAGAATCCAAGCCAAGCAAGGAAACGTATGTAGAACTGTTGGACAACATAAAGTACCCATCCTTGTCCTCTGTACAGTGACATTAAATGTGTTAAAAAAAAACAAGATGAAAACAATAAAAAAAACACCCAAATATCAAACGTTAGTCTAACAATTTATCTAAAGAAGAACATTGAAATTCAGAAAGAAAGAAGGTAAGAGCAAACCCTCAGTGGCACATTGTGCTATGTGAGAATGAGTGGAGTCTCCCGGCAGCTCTTCACCGCCATCACTGTGCCCACCTCACCTTTTCTTTTTGTTTATGATCATGTCCATGGTCTGCAGCAGCCGCCGTTCCAGTGCAAGGATATCTGTGTCAGTCACGTTCCTGCAGCAAGCAAAAAATTAGCGATGTTTTGGGGTCCCTCCCTTGGGTATCATATAAGCCATCTGGAGAAACATAAACCCCAAATCAATAATTCAAGGACCCACTTTTCTAGAAAACATTAAAATGCTTTCATTAAGCTAAAAGGCGTGTACTGTCACTTCTTAATTTTTCTGTTGTCCTAGGGTAGCAGAGGGTACCCTGTGCTCTCAGCCTGAACTCTGACCCAGACACATTTAAATATGTTTAGTGGCCAGAGCAGCAGTTCTCAACCTGTGTGTCGTGACCCCTTTGGCAAACCTTTATCTCCAAACATATTTACATTATGATTGAAACCAGTAGGGAAGTTACAGTTATGAAGTAGCAATGAAAATAATTCATGATTGGGGTCATGAGGAGCTGTATTAAAGGGCTGAAGCAATAGCAAGGCTGAGACCCGCAGGGCTGCAGAGGTGGCTTGGGGTTAAGAGTACTGGCCACTGATGCAGAGGACCTGGGTTCCCAGTACCTCCATGGTGGCTCACAAATACCTGCAAGTTCCAGAGCATCTGATGTTCTCTGTGGGCACCAGGCACACACAATGCATATCCATACACACAGGCAAATACTCATATACTTAAAAATTAAGAATTGCTTAAGTTGGCACTGATGTCTAGGAGTGACCACCTTCCTGGAGTTGGGAGAAGTTCACACTGTTGTCTACTGGAAATATGCATTCCAGCAGCATGTTCACATGGGCATGAAATAATAAACAAGCCAGATGCGGCGGCACACACCTGAAATGAAAACAGAAAATGACTTGTTAGCAAGGCTTCAGATAAACACCCATGGACACAGGAAGGGAAGAATAAAAATGCAGTCGGAAATGTCCTAAGTGAATATTAACGATGTAGCACGAGACACATATTCCAATAGAAGTGAGGAAGAAAAGAGACAAAGCACGTCTCACCTGAGGAAGTAGGACATGTATGTGTATGGGCAGTTGACAGCACCAAATCCGGAAAGCAGAGCCATGAGCGTCACCCCGATCACGCCTACCCGGCTGATGAGCTGCTCTATGGACAAGATCCCTGAAAACATGGAAGCACATTAACACCAGGCAACGCACAGAACACTTCTACCTGTGCTGCGGAAGCAAACACTGCTTAGAGTAATCAGCCAGTGTCTTACACAGCCTAAGCCTATTAAAACCTTTGTTTTGGATTTCTTTATATGCTATGCGTATGGGTATTTTGCCTGCATGTGTGCCTGGGACCCATGGAGGTCAAAGAGGGTTTGGATCCCCTGCATTGGGAGTTACGGATGATTGTGAACCACCACGTGAGTGCTGGGAACCAAACACAGGCCCTCTCTAAGAGCAGCAAGTCCTTTTAATCACTGAGCTATCTCTTCAGCCACAAGCATATTTTTAATTATTAATGGTGTGCTGCTGAACTTTGCCTTTATTTATTATCTGAAATGCTGAAACACATATTATTTCATTTTAAAATATAATTAGGCATGCTACACACGCTTTCATTACAATTGTTATTAATACCTTATTAATTTACATTGACTTGTTTGCATGTGTTCGTACCACAGTGCACTTGTGATTAGTGGACAACATGTGGGAGTCAGTGTTCTCCTACGAGGTGGATCCCACATGAAACGCAGGTCATCAAACCTGGCAGCAGATGCTTTTCCTGCTGAGCCATCTCTCTGAATGGCTATGTGACCTTAAAAAGTACATGTTTCCTCTGACCCAAGAAGATTTTTCCCCCCAAATCCAAGCTACCCAGTGAGGTGTAGACATGGAAAGATGCTGGGAGGTGTGGCAGAGTGTAGATGCTGGGAGGTGTGGCAG
>OU015753.1:52493247-52512498 GCA_907169655.1 Acomys percivali
AGATGCTGGGAGGTGTGGCAGAGTGTAGATGCTGGGAGGTGTGGCAGAGTGTAGATCTGGTTCACTCGCCATCACTCCAATCCCTTTCTAGCTTTTCTTCCTGTACTACAGGATCTGGAAAGTGCAAAGCTCTTTCATGCCCAGATTTTCCTGAAACTAAGGCCCAAATGTTTGTAGTTTCATGGGATTCACATGCCCTGTGAGAACTAAACAGGGAGGGTGGAGAGCAGCTGCGCAGAGGCTCTGCTGATGGGTAAGCAGCTCAGAGCAGTTGCTGTCAGGCCTAACAACCCGAATTTGATCACTGGGATCCCGTGGTGGAAGGAGAGAACGCACTCTCGAAGGATGTCCTCTGACTTCCACATGAGCGCCCTGGCATGCAACCACACACGAGGGTCAAGAGGAAAAAAGACAGGGCTTACCCAGGGAGGCATGCTCTTGAAAGGACAGTGGCACCCAGCCCCAACGCCTCTTCCTTTTCTGTATCCTTGGCTGTCAGGGCGGGAGCTGTTTCCTCTGCCACGTGCTCTCACAACAACACACTGCCTTGCAGTAGACCCCAACGCAGCAGGCCAATGACCACTGACTGAAACCTCTAAACTGTGAGCCAAAATAAGTCTTTCTGCTTTTAAAGCTGATTAACTCTTGTTACACTAACAGAAAGCTGAGTGGCATTCAATATGTCCTATAATTCTTCTGCAACCAAACTAGCATTTGATGCCCTTACAAAGAAGGAAAATCAAAATACTTCTGAGAGAAATAACTTGCTCTATTTCCCTCAATCAAAAGTTGAAACAACCCCTCTTCCCACCTCCACTCCACTCACCGTGCTTTGGGCTAAGGATGGGGAACGGATCTCCCAGCTTCCAGAAGAAGTACATGAAGGTCAGCCATAAGAGACAGGAAAAGAGCAGGCGCTGTTTGTGCACTGAGATGGGGGGAAATGAGACTGTTGGGAGGACAGCTACTAAACAGCTTGCTTGTCACAAACACGAGTGTATGGAATAAATATGCAAATGCTAGAACCACATAATGTTGGCAAGAGCATTCTAACCACCATTAGCCAACCCTTTCTCTGTGTAAGGAGAACATTTCAAATATTAGTTAAGAATTTCTTCTCTTATTCAGTCTTTAAAAATATGATTTTCATTTAGTCTTTAAAAACTTTATCTAATCTATTTTGATCATATTCTTTTTCCTCCCCCGACTCCTCTCAGATCCTCCCCCATCATTAAAAAAATTTTGCCAAAATTACAATGTGGACCAAATTCAAGGAGATATAGTAGAAGGAGAAATAAATCTGGCAGGAGGCACAATCTACTCTTTTAGACAGAACTAATTCTGTAACTGCTTTAAGATGCTGTGGGGTCCCCAGATACCAGTATAAAAGAAACACAGAAATGAAGATGTCTATAATCTACTCCCAATAACATGCACCCCCATTTATGTGCTGACATAAGAAGGGAAAATACTCACACAGTTGGATGTTACTCACGATAAAATAACCAATGTAGAAAGGCACCATGAAAACCAGGATGAGCAGAATTACACACAAGTTCATTTTCCAGTGAAAATAACGGGAGCTGAAATTAACATCATAGGCATTTGGAAGGAAGGCCAGGAACTCTCATTTGTTCACTATTCCAAAAGCTCTCTTGCTCTTGGAGCCAGTATCAAATATGAACCATCTGATCAGCCAACTAGGCTGTTACTTAGCTGGACACCTTTAATCCCAGCACTCAGGAGGCAGAGGCAAGAGAATCCTTGTGAATTTGAAGCCAGCTTGGTCTAAATAGTAAGTTATAGAACAACCAGGGCTACAACAGCCCTGTCTTAAAAAGTACACACACACACACACACACACACACACACACACACACTGCTGGCTCATGCTTATAATCTCAGTGTTTGGGAAGAGGAGGTAGGACTGTGAACTCAAGGCCAGTTTAAGTGACGTCTTTGGAACCTTGTCTTACAAGACAAAGGCAAAACCCAACAAAACAAACTATCTATGAATTTCTGAATAGCACATGACCACCTTAACCTGAGATTTCCATTTTTAAAAAGAATGTTAATGCTTTAACCAAGCTCATAGGTAATATGGATAGCATACACACTCCACATATACATCATCATCATCATCACCACCACCATCTTCATCATCAACATCAAATTAAAGGAAACCTTAACCCTGCACACCTATAATCCAGGACTTGAGAGGTAGAGACAAGGGGGTCACAAGGCCAGCTTTTGTCACATAGTAAGTGTGAGGCCATCCTAAGCTCCATAACATTTGTCTCAAAACCAAAGCAAAACAGGGCTGGTGAGTTGGTTCAGTGCGTGAGGGCACTTGCTGCCAAGCCTGAGGATGTGCTTTGATTCCCGGGACCCACGTGATAGAGGGAAAGTACTGACTCCTGAAAGCTGTCCTCTTACTGCACACTTCTGCAGGAACTTATATGTACCCCTCTCCAATAAATAAATGTGATAAAAATTAAAGTAAAAAAGAATTAAAGGAAGATAAATGTTAATAGCAATTCCGAGCAAAAGACTCTGAAATTCTTTTGTGGTTTGAGCTTAACATCTGACATGCATGAGACTTTCACTAATATTTATAAAATATTTTATCTATTAAATTTTTTTTAAATGCAGGGCATGGTGGCACATAGCTTTAGTCGTAGTACTCAGGAGGTAGAGGCAGGGAGATCTCTGTGAGTTTGAGGTCAGCCTGGTCTATATAATAAGCCAGCCAAGGCTTACTAAGGCCCTATCTCAAAGTAAGTAAGTAAAAAGAAAAGAAAAATTAAAACGTAGTCCTTTTGCTTTTGACAACAGCTTTCTGGAGAAACAATTTACTCACTTAAAGTGTATAATCCAATGGTCTTTAGTATACTCACGGATATTTGTAGCTATCATGTTAATTACTTTAGATATTTTCAAGACTCCATAAAGAGCCCTTGTACCCACTAGCAGTCACTGTTCACTTCCCCCATCTCCCCAGTCACCACCAGAGTCAGTAACTGAAGGATCTGTCTCCATGGACATCTCCTTGAATGGAATCCTATCACACGTGGTCTGCTGCTCGGGAATGGGTGTTTTCACTCAGCACAGGGCTTGCAAGGTTCATGCATGTTACAGCATCTATCAATAGTTCATTCTTTATTATGGTTGAGTAAAATTTACCTCATTCTTCATCATTTCAGCAGCCAATCTATATTTGATTGTTTTAACTTTACACCATTATAATAGTGATGCTCTCAACATTGTGTCAGGTGTAACTGGCCATGCTTTATTTCTCTCCGTGTGGAGATGGAATGGAATGGCTGGGCCACACTGAGTCTGTACTTCAGGTCTGGAGGAACTGCCACTGTAGCATTGCACACTGCCCCAGCAGGGTCTGAAGAGTGCAGTTTTCTTTGGCTCTGATACCATTTGCTGCTGTCTGTCTTTTAGTTACAGACACCTTGGTGGCAGCACTATGACACTGTGGTTTTGGTTGGTGTTTCTTTGATGGTTAATGACACTGACCATCTTTTCATGTGCTTACTGGCCACCTGCATATCATCTTTGGACAAATGCCTATTCAAATCTTTTGTCTACTTTTCATATTTTGTTCTCCTCTTTCTTTTTTTAAAAAAGATTATTTAATATTATGTATACAGTGCTCTGCCTGCATGTACACCTGCAGGCCAGAAGAGGGCAGTCAGATCACACTGTAGATCGTTGTGAGCCACCATGTGGTTGCTGGGAATTGAACTCAGGACCTTTGGAAGAAGAGTCAGTGCTCTTAACCTCTAAGCCACCTCTCCAGCTTCTCTCCTCTTCCCCTTTTGTGGCACTGAGGATTGAACCTAGGGCCTCACATATGCCAGGTGACTACAGGGAGCTGTATTCTATGACCTTTGTACACTTTTTAACTGCGTTATTTTTACTACTGAATTGTAAGAACTCTTTATATGTCTCAGAAATAAATTCCTTATTCCATAAGTGGTTTGAAATAATCTTCTCCTGTTCCTGGGAAGGCTATTCATTTAAACTCAAGCCTTGTTACACAAAAATGGGTAAATGGCTAGGGGGCTTACTAGGATGTAGAAAATACAGGATAAGTAAATCAACTGAGGAAACAGGAGAAAAAAGAATGACAATAGTGAGAGGCAGCTAAAATACTGGGCTATGCTGATGGCTGTTCTGGAAATGTGCTATGGGTGGGACACAAATTTAGCTCTGAATCGTCTAATTATCTATGTGAAATAGATGATTTGACCACTTGCATAAATCAGTGCCTGTAAAAACAAAGCAAAACAAAACAAAAACCAAATTGGTCATACTTACACTAATTAATTACCCAGATAATGAATTTCCCCAAAGATTCATAGAATTTCACTTAACAATGTCTTGAATGTTAATATCCTTTCCAAAGAAAGCTGCATGCGCTACAGAGGGCTGTCCTTGCCGTTTCCCCTATTATAGGAGGCCGGCATCATCAACAAGGCCCTGTAACTAGCAATGAGCCTACAGGGAGCAAAGTCATTTAGTGTAGATGTGTTTGTTTGTGCTGGCAGCTTTCTGTTCTCTGAATCATCCCGCTAGAAAGTCCAGAGGCAAAGGAGCTAACATCCTCCAGGCAATCTAATGGACACGGTGCTTCAGCTGGCTTCTGGAACATGCTAGGAGGCAGTAGGTTTGAAATCTAAGTGTTAAAGCTGGAGAGATGCTCAGGGGTTAAGAGCGATTAGAGCTCTTGCAGAGGATCCGGATCTGTTTCCAGCATCCACATGGCAGCTCACAACTCACATACTCACTGGAATCTGTAAGTCCAGTGTCATTGGCTCTGGTGCCCTCTTCTGGCCAACCTGGGTACCAGGCATACACATGGGACACTGTGTACAAGCACGAAGGCAAAACACCTAAGAAAAGCTAATCACATGTTTTAGCTGGTCTTTTGAGCTGAAGATAAAGTGATGTTCTCTTGAAAAAAATAAAGGATCCAAACAATATTCTACATTTGAAGAGAACGTCAACCACTCTTTACTAAGAGGTAAGTCAACAGAACACTCATATTCAGAGGCAAGACTCTCCTTTGAAAACTACTCTGATCTAGTGAATGCACATAGACCACGTGGCCCAGGCCCACCTTTCTGTCTACAGCTGGGCCAAATATTAGGGTGAAGAAACAGGTGTAAATGAAGACATGTTTCAACCTAAACAAATCCAATCTGGAAAATGAACCTAAAACAGAAACAGACTTGAGAGGCACGCATCCCTATACTCGAAAGGAAAGTAACAAACATGAGTCGTGTGCGCCAAAGGGAGCCGGTTTCTAACCGTACAGGACTAACTATGAGTTAGAAGGTAGGGGCACAGTGCAGCAAGACAGCAGCTGTGTTCCTACCACCACTACCGCTCAGAGCAATGGCAGCCAACTAGGACTGTGCATCCAGCGATTTTTACAAATGATGTTTTCCTGGAGCAGAACTGAGTCCATTTGTTTACACACTACCTATTGCTGCTTCTGCTTTACACTGGCAGGCTGGGCTGGAGTGTGATGGTAGACATCCTATGGCTTACAAAGCCTAAAATATTTACTATCTGGTCCTTCATAGAAAAATTTGCTAAATTCTACTTCAAGAACAGTAAAACATCCATATTGTAATAATGCAATTTAGCAAACGGCATAAAAAAAACAACCTGTCCATTCTCAGTAGCTCATCACAAGGTCTGGACTATTAGATGAACAAGTCTGAAAGCAGGGGTTCATGGCTCCACCACCAGGCCCCAGGAGCGACTTTAAAAAGGTACTTTCAGAAACATTCTTAGTTCAATCCACTGGACTCCATGCAGAACTAACCACGGTAGTTAAAACACAAGAGCTGGAGATGAGTCTTCTTTGAAGTCCTGAAATAGCTGAGGAATTTTGATCTTTTCAGGTAGTAGGCCAAGTGAGGGGCATGACTAGCTCAGTCAGACAGACTGAGAAACAGGAAGTTGCTGGGAGTAAAACCCAGGGCCGAGGCTCCCGCAGCCTCATGCTCAGTGGCTTCTCTCTGCAGGGCTAATGGTCAGGGCAGTTTTTCCCTGTTGCCAAACCTGTTACTAGGTAGCCAGAGCCCGCACTCTGGTCTCTACAGCTCCTAAGACTAACCGATTTCCACACGGTATAGTCCCGCCATGAGATCCAGGCGGCCCCGCTACTGTAAGTGAAAAGCACATATCCAGACGCCACTGACCTGCTGTTCAGAATGCCCAAGATCTCGAAGATGATCAGCTCAAACATGGTGCATGAGAACGCAAATGTCACGGAGAAGATCACCTGCACAACATACTGCCGCACCTGTTGAGAGCCAGGTGCACAAGCCAGTCATTTCCCTGCGTGGAACCCTGAATGGATAATCTTCTGGCAAATCAGAAACCCTGCACTGAATTCTCCAGTCTTTGAAGAGGAACTCGGGTTAAATGATGGAGGTGGGCTGCACTTCCGAACCATGACTGCTTCTTTCCAGAATCTTCTTGTGGTTGGGGAATTTAAAGCACAAGAGGGTGAAGTGACAAGCCTATGGATAGCACTTAGATTCTTAATGACCAAAACAAAACAGATAACTAAGTAATGAAAATTATATTGGAGAATGTCCAGTATAGGATGTGGCTCTTTTTGGAATCTAAAACTTAAAATAAGTATCAGAATAGCTTTGGGAATTGAGTAGTAAATTAAACTTGAAGGCTGGCAATTGTAGAATGAAAAGAAACTTCCGAGGCATTAGAAATTAAAGCTCCTCCTGAAAATATGCATCTGCCATTGTGTATGGCCCCAACATGACTACGGGATGACCTTCCTTCCTCTTAGCCATGTGATTTTTTTTTTTCTTTTCCTTTAAATCACCTAAACCAGTAGGGCCTGATGCTACATCCTGTAACCTCACCACTTGGAAGGTCAAAGCAGGAAGACTGCTGTGGGTTAGTGGTCAGCCTGAACTATATAGTGAATTCCAGGCCAGCCTGAGTTACACAGCAAGACCCTGTCTCAAAAATACATAATAGAAAGAAGTTAGTAATAGACAGATAAATCAGTCTATTACTGAGGCCTGATTATCACATGGAGTTTCATAATTGCACATTCTTGATGGGCCCAGGCTTTCTATCTGAGGAACTGAAGACTATTATTTTTCTTGTTCCACTCTAAACAACCTAAAGCATAAAATGGTTTCTTCTCACCTCATAGTCCTTAAACAACTGGCGCATGAAGAAAAGCCATCCAAATCCAAAAAACAGTATCTAGAAGAGAAGAAGACAAAATGCTATGACGTACCTTCTTTTGACAAATGCCTTATAGAAACTGTTTTATGATACGATGTCTGCAATCTAGACACTTACTTTTAAGATATTAAAAATGAGACCCACATTTAACATTGGAAAGACACCAAGCTCTTAGAATTTTTAAATGATTCATTGTATAGAATGAGTTTTAAGGTAGGCAAAAAATAGAAATGCATGTATTTTCCTATAATGCTATAAACCAGTTCATGAGCTAGTAAAGTCAGCAAATGAACAAGAACTCTACTCAGTGTCAGGCTGGTGTCATGGAGCAAATACCAACGGCGCAGAGCGTCACAGCGTCAGCTGAAGCAGGGCCATTTATCCCCAGAACAGAATCTTGGCGCATTTATGTCCTTAACAGTTCTCCCAAATGATGATGCAGAGTCTCTGGTGTAAGATCGACTCCAGTTCCCACTCACCGGTTACCTCTTACACACATGTTCAGGAAAGCCTGGCCCATCGGCAGTTTCCTTTATATACCAGCGAATCTGCTAGCAATCCCCGAGTCTAAGAAGCTGTTCTGGACTGCCCTCGCCTGCCCCATTATATCTGCTCAGCCACCTGTTTCCACAGAGTATACCTATAGCCTGCGCCCAAGTTGTGGGTTTCTCCTATACTTTTTCCCCTATACCTTACTCCAACGCCTTCCAAGGTTACAGACACTGTAAAAGCTGTAACTACAGAATGTACTGGGCATCCAGGGCAGGTCTTCCCATTGTTCTGTTATCAAAGCAGGGACAGTAACAGAAGACCAGTAGCACCCAAACCTCAGTTCTTGAAGTAACATCCAAAAAGCGAAAAACCACAGGAAAAGAATACTGATAGTCAGAAAGAAACCAAGGCACTGGGTCCTGCTACCAACCAAAACCTGTGCTTTTGCATGTTGCATATGAACACACAGAGACTGTGACAGCACACATAAGACCAGACAAAGTCCTAGCATGGAGAAGGGGAAGTAACGTAATGTCCCTCCCATAAGGATGAAGCTATTTGTAATGGACACTTGCTAGAAAAGGGAAAACCAGTTTTCTCCCACCACCTGGCTTTATTGGTTTTCTTGTTTTGAGAGAACAAACATGCTGCTGGGTGAAATAGGGAAGTGAGGAAAATATGGGAAGAGTCAGGAGAGGGGAAAGAATATGATCAAATTATACTGTATAAAAAATTATTAAATTAAAAAATCATAATCTCGTAGATAATTCACAAGAAACTGACTCCTCATTAGAGGTCACTAAGCAGTCTCTCTGAGTGCAGGTACTGCCAAGTGTTCTGGAAGTCCAAAGGCAGGAGGAGAACAGCTCACTCTACTGTGGAGCCCTCTGGGGAGAAAGGGTTAGTGAAGACGACACTGACTGCAATAGCGCACTGAGCCCAGCCACAACGGTAACCAGCCTGAGGCTTCTGTGAAATCCTGACTCTGGGACTGGGAGCCATGTGGGGTCATCTGCTGCGCAGGTAGCACAAAGTGGTTCAATGTAGCTTGCAAAGCAGCTCAGAAAAGAAAACATGGACAGGAAAACTCCCAGACATTTTTCAGAGGCAGAAGGCAAAGTGACAAGGAAATGGTTCCCGGTTGGATTTGGACACCAAGGACACGGGATGTCCTTTTAGAAAGATGGAGTTTGCAAAAGACACACGATAAGGGGCATTCTAACCCCAGTCAACCTCACAGAAGTGGCCCAAATTCTCAGTCTTTGCATTCTGAAGACAAAGATGGGTTTCAAGAGCCAAATGAGAATGGAATACTAAGATGAGACTATTCAACAGAAACTTTCTTCAAAAGTTTTGGATGATTTAATGGAAAACATACCCATCAGTATAGTCTGGACCCCAGGTCTCACCGCAGTCCCCAAACACGCAGGGTCAGGAAGAGAGCATTAGTGCAGCCCTCACCATAACTCACACAGTCGGAAATAAGGAGGGGAAAATGCAGGAAGCTTTATCAAAAGCAGCTGGAATAAAAGACCTGTGCAGCAAGACTCTGGGGCCATGCTAGCTGCTCTGGGAAGCAGGCAGTGAAAGGCAGTGAGTCACTGGTTCCAGACCCCTGTTGTATACGGCGGTCACTGTGGCTTCTTCTCACAATAAAGATTCTCTAACAATCCACATACACGTATATACCTGTAGGCTCAATTTCCTTTTCTTTCTTTTTTTTCCCCAATTTTCTTAACAACTATAATTTATTGTGAACTTATTAAATGAGCCTACCACCGCTATAACCCAACTAGCCTAAGTAAGAGGAAACAAGAATGAAACCTGGGTATCAGTTGCTAGGAACAATTCTCCTGGCGTAGTAAGCAGGATTTCAGCAGACCATGAATTCCACCAAAGTTGCTGCTGGGACCTGGAGCAACTGGAACCTGAAGCCTCAGCCAGAGTCCAAAGCCTTGAAGCCTTTCTTGGAGCAGTTCTCTTTAGGAGCCTCTTGAAGTGCAAGGATGAAGAGCCAAAACCCAAGTCCCAACAAAAAACCCAGCTTCCTGTTTTGAGCACACACACACACATATATATATAGATAGATAGAGATAGATATAGATATAGATATCCTCTCAGTCTGTTTGAGGATGTTTTTCACCAAGCTCCCCCATGAAGTAGTTCAATTTCTAAGTGGAAAAACATCCTGCTCCCTTCCCCATGCCACACTTGGGATCAAAACAAAAACATTTTTATCTCCTCTATGTATACCAAGAAGAGTATCCACACAATAAAGTTGGCTTTGTCTCAGAGATGCAGGGATGGTTCAACATACTCAAATCAATAAATAGAATAAATTGCGTAAGTGAACCTAAGGACAAAAATCATATGGTCAATAGATGGAGAAAAGCCTTTGACAAAATCCAATCTCCCTTCATGACAGCAACGCTAGCAAGAGTAGGATGGAGAGAACAAACCTCAACACACGCAGTGAAGGCTACATGTGAAAAATCCATATTAACCTCACTTCAAATGGAGGAAGACGAGCAAGAAAAGAAAATTAAAGGAGAAGAAAATTAAAACAAATAGGAGAAGAAGAAGTCAAAACTATTTCTATCTACAGATGAAATGAGACCGCCCAAAAGTCCATTAGAGAACTCTAGAAATGATTAACAATTTCAGCAAAGTGGCAGGATATAGAATCAACTCATACCCATCAACAGCTTTTCTAAATATGAACAACAAACACACTAGGCAAAAGGTCACAGGCACACGCCCCTTCACAACACCTTTAAAGAAAGGTACCTGGAAAAAGCTTATCCAAGGAGGTGAAAGATCTTTACAATGAAAGCTTTAAGTCTCCAGAGAAAGACAGCAGAAAATGGAAAGACAGCCCACGCTCATGAACTGGTAGAATTAATATTGTGAAAATGACCATCCTGTCAAAAGCTATTTGCAGATTCAATGTTATCCCAATCAAAAATCCCCATCTCATTCTTCACCAAAATACTAAAAAACTATCCTAAAATTTATTTGAAACCCTACAAGATCCTGGATAGGTAAAGCAACCCTGAACAAAATGAGCAATGCTGAAGGGGTTACCATTCTAGACTTCAAGATATATTAAAGAGCTGTGGTAATAAAAAACAGTATGGTACTGGCACTGAAACAGACACGTAGGCCAATGGAACAAAATAAAAGGCTCAAACATATATATGACATTTGACATTTGATAAAGACACCTGTGTGTGTGTGTGTGTGTGTGTGTGTGTGTGTGTGTGTGTGTGTGTGTGTGTGTGTTGGAGAAACAATAGCATCTTCAACAAATGGTGCTAGGAAAACTGAATGTTCATAGACAGAAGAATGAAATTAGACCCACATCTACCAGCTTGCAAAAAAACTAAAGCCAAATGGAATAAGACCCCAATGTAAAACCTGAAACACAGAAACTTGCTCTATCCTGCAAGACATAGATGCAGGAAAGGACTTTCTGAATAGAACCCCGTTTGCCTAGGAATTGAGGAAGGAAACTGAAAAGTGGGACATCATAAAACTAAAAAGTTTCTACACAACTAAGGAAGTAATCAAGAAGGCAGAGAGGAAGCCCAGAGTGTGGCAGAACCCTTGTCAGTTATATATCTGTCAGAGGATTATATCCTGAATTTAAAAACTTAAAAACAAAAACCCCAAACCCCAAAAGACAAAAACTCTTAAAAAAAAAAAAAAGACAGTTCTAAAAATGGACTTGCACAGAGTTCTCAGCAGAAGAAATGAAAACAGCTAAGAAATATCTCAAAAACTGTTCACTGTCCTCAGCAACTAGGGAAATACAAATCAAAACAACTCTGAAATGTCATCTTTGCCCATTCAGAATGGCTAAGGTCATACATAAACAACAAATGCTAGAGGATGACATGGGGAAAGGAGAACCCAAATTCACTATTGCAGAAATGGCAAGTTGATGCACACACTATGGAAATTAGCCTGGAAATCTCTCGAAAATAAATCTTTCATATGACCCAGCTATACCACTCTTTCACATGTGTCCAAAAGACTCAACATATGCTCACTCATGTTCACTGCCATCCTAGGAAATGGGAACAGCATAAATGTTCCTCAGCTGATGAGTGGATGGTGAAAATGGGGCACACATACAACGTAATACTATTCAGCTGTAAAGAAAAATGGAACCATGGAATTTGCAGGTCAACGGACAGAACTAGAAAATACTATATTGTGTGAGGTAAACCAGACCAACAAAGATACAACTTTTCATGTTCTCTCTCATCTTCAGGCTCCCAGCTCCAAATCTGCAGATGTGAATATATAACCAGGAGGAGCCAGAGAAACCAGTTAGACAAAAAGGTACTAGAGAAAAGGATAACAGGACAGAAGAGATATGAAAGGGAAAATTGTTTTAAAGGGGGGGGGGCTTTAATTGGGAAGAAGTCAACACAGAAGAGGAAGGAAGGCAGGAAAATGGGGAAAGAAAGCTGACTGAAGGAGACACATGAAAAACAAGGATGTTTGAGAACGCCTAAGAAGAACATTACTTTATAATTATGTAACATCACATAAAACACATATTTGTGTATCCATCCATCCATCCATCCATCCAGTTATCTAAAATAAAATTATGCCACTAGCACTGACAATGTTCCCCCCACGAGCCACAGATCACCTAACAAAAACCTAGTACCAGACACGGGCTGTTGGTCAGTAAAGTCCAAAAGACTCCCCAAACACTACAGGCTATTGTTGTTGTCCTTAGTAACCCCCTCAGAGATTGGAGGTGAATCTCCATTGATGAAAATCCATGCACTCTTGACACAGGACTCGGAAGATCTGAGCTGGATCTCATCTGAAAGCTTCATCCCTGAGGCAACCTTTATAGTGCCATAAGGTGCTATGTAAACTGCCAAGGGAGAAAAGCAACCAACAGTCCTACCCAGCTGTGATGCCTATGAACTACAACAATGACCAGGATGGCAGGATAACCTAAAGCACAACAGTGGCACTCATATTCTGGTGGTAACTAACAGCTGTCTGGTTGGACTTGAGGCCCAAGAGGAGGATAATCCATGGCTGGTATGGTAAACCCAGCCAACCACCTAGGGCTAGTGAGCTCACGGATCTATTCCTAACTGCATTCTACAAACTTAGCAGTACCCACAGAGAAGTATAGTTCTCAGCCATCATAAAATCAGCTTTTCTTTAAAGATGGCAGAGATCATCACAGAAAACCACAACTGGCCAAAATACAGAGAACACTGATCATGGGGTACCCGGCCTTAGCGGATACACTATTATTTTTCACGTGTCTCCTTCATGCAGTTTTCTTTTCTCCATTTTCCTGCCTAATCTATGGAAAGTGGTTTCCATCTTGCGGTAAGATCTAGTATCCAATACTACATTTGAAAGCTTCTATTTATAGGTAAAAGCCCTGACAGTTGATGACATGGCTTTTTTAGAACTACTTACCTACCCACCTACCTACACGTGTGTGTGCTGGTGCATGCGCGCGCACACCCCCCACCCCCACAAAACAAACAAACTCCTCTTTCCTTCTTGTATTGTCTCGGAATTTTATAAATAAAATTCTTTTATGCCCTTCCTATTGACTATACATAGCAGGTCAGCACAACTATTCCAGCCTCTTGTGCCCTTCCTGCCAACCAAACATTTACTAAGACACAACTCTTCTGGTTCTATAGACACATGCCCTTTCATACTGAGACTTCTGTGGTCCTTGACAGGAACTTCTCTCCAGCCCTCTCCCCTCATAACTTCAAAGGGCTTGAGGTATGCATCGCCCCCTTCGGAAGACCTTCTCAGCTTCTTGACTAAAGACAAGGCATTCTTTGTGTATAATCCTCCTCTAGTTTCCCTTACCAAGGCACTGATCACACAGTTTTGTAATGCCTAATCAAATATCTTTAAGATGTCACAAAAAGGACCATGTTTGGTTGGTTGCTCTTTGTAAATACTCCCTGTAAGAATGTCTATTATTGCCATGTGCGATGCTAGCCACTGGAAATTCAAAGATGAGTAAGACAGTCATCACCCCCAAAGGGCTTACAGTACAGTGGTGAAGAAAATACACAAGCAATGTAATATTGATGAGCAATGGAGGTACATGAGCTTGATGTGATAAAACACACCAGAGGCAGACCAAACCTATCTCTATAGGGTTGTAAGGTTTCCTGGAGATGACACCTAAGATGGTTGGAATCTGAGGTAAAACCCTAATATTGTGCGCAAATTTGGGGAGTACTGCAGTTTTCTACAGAGGTTCCAAGGGTTTTTAATCGTTAAAATATTAAAAACTATTCTCTTAAGTAATGAATAAGAATCAGGCAAATAAAAGGCAAAGGTGGTAGGGACAGGAGAATAGATAGACAGTTCTAGACAGCAAAGAACATGAACTAAGGCATGCGTACATGGTGTTGGCACACACTGGCAACCACACAGCTGCATGGTACCAGAAGACAATGGTTTATTAAGGTGGCAGTTTAAAAACAACAATAGGGAGGAGCTGGGTGGTGGTGGTGCACACCTTTAATTCCAGTACTCGGGAGGCAGAGGCAAGTGGAACTCTGTGAGTTCAAGGCCAGCCTGATCTACAGAGTTCCAGAACAGCTAGCGCTACATAGAGAGCCTGTCTTGAAAAGCAAAACAAAAAAAAAAAACAAACAAACAAAAACACACACACACAAAAACCAACAAAACAGAACAAATATGGAAGAGAAGCAGTAACCAGATACCAAGAGCCCAGCACACCACCTGAGACGCTTTAACTATTCACGAAAGATGAGGGTCACTGAGGCAGGAAATGGCATGGCGAGGTTTGTTTCATTTAATGGCTATGGTAGCTTGTGTGTGTGGGGGGTCTTGTTTGAAGGCAACAACTCTAGGAAGAAACTGTTCTAAGAGGTTGTTGGAGGAACTCAAATGAGGATGACAAAACCCTGAAATAACGCTGGTTCCAGAAGAGGAGGCCACAGACTAGGGAAATGCTTTAGAAGGTAAAATTGGCAGATGTTGTCGAGAATGAAAAGATCCAACAGAAATGGGGCCTTAAGCAAGAGAAACAAACAAAAAATACACTTTTATGACGATAGGGAATGGGAAAAGGGAGAGAAGGATAGCTTTAGTGTGTCATCAGGTGGGCACATGACATGAAGCTGGGAGTAAAGGGGTCAGGTTGGGCAGTAAGAAAGGGGAGAGGTGTGTACAGTCAGATGGGTAACCGAAGGAAAAGAATCTGCCGTGACCAAACTGAAACAGAACAAAACAAAAGATAAGACGGATGGGACCTCAGACAGGAAACCAAATAAAAATTATGTTTGGATGAGATAGATATGGAATACGGAAAGGCATATAGCTTTAATGCGTTCTTACATGTCCACTGACAGAGCCTGAAAGGACTTGAAAGTACAAGCACATGAACAAGCAATTGCAGCTGGTGCGGTTGCTCCTGCATGCACTGTGGCTGCAGGTTTGTTATCAGTTTTGGGCACCATGGTGAGACGCTGTCTTAAAAAAGAAAAGAAGAAGAATGAAAAGGAATTGGAGGACTTATTATATTCAGGATGAATATAAATTCTGGCAAGGCTATGGAGAAAAAAACAGCAACTTCAAATAAACTGGAAACAGTTTATTTTTCCAACAAATTGGAATCTGCGTGGTTTACTGAAAAGGAGGATGAGGAGGAAGAGGAGAAGAGTTTTACAACTGTGCACAGTAGACCCTCGACCTTAAGCTTAAAGTGAGTGTACTGCTGGGATTTATGAGTGCACTCTGGAACTGATAAGTCTTAACAGCTGAACCAATAGCTCAGCACAAACTAGATGACCGTTGCTTTTATGGAATGACATCAAGTTTGGTTAGTAGGACAGATCAAGGAGAACAAAAATGTCTGGCAGAATAGTTATTAAGAAATGGAAAAGATACCTTTCTTTATTCATGTGTTTAGTTACTGGCCAATATTTATTAGCGACTAGTATGTGCCAGGTGCCAGAGATACCAAACTGAGTGAATAAGCAACAATGCTGCTCTCAGTGGGTGTATAACCTACAAAAGTGATAACAGGTAATTACAAGACAGAATGGCAGGTCCATCAGGGAAGTGGTAAAGGATGTTATGGTGATAGGAATAGAAACATCCATCTAATCTAGTCTGAAGGCTGAACAGCAGTTGGTCAGGAGAAAGAGGGGAAGGGATGAGGGAGGAGATCCCAAAAAGAGAAAAGGGACTCTGGTAATTCGAAGGCAGGACAGTACAGTCAGGTTAAGAAACCAACAGAAGTTTAGGAAGTCTATAAAGTATAAAATAAAATGAGGACATAGTGAGTGAGAGCCAAGGCTAAAGAGCTAAGGTTAGGTCCTAACGTAAGGGGCTCTGCAAGACATATTAAGGACTTTCTGCTTTATTTTGTGGCATGAACAAAAATGTCTGAAGTAATAATCTGATTTTATTTTGTGTGTTTGTGTGCGCATGAGTGTGTGCATGCACAGCACACAAGCAGAAACCGGAGGAGAACTTTGGGGAGTTGGTTCTTTCCTTCCATTGTGAGCATCCAAGACTCTAGCGCAGGTTGTCAGGCTTGAGTGGCAAGTGCCTTCACTTGCTTAGCCAGCTACTGGCCTGAGGTGACAGCTTTGATATGAAGCCTTTGAGTTCATTCCAGATAAGCCTTTCAGTTCATAGGAAACTGGGGGAAATAGCCTATGTGTCACTTTCCAGTTAACCCCACTTACCTGGGGAGGTGCTTTCTATTCAAGCAAGACTTACTAGATCTCTACTCCTTGCTACTGACCAAGTCAGATGCTAGGAATATAAGAAAGGGTAAGAAAGATACTATCTTGGATTTCATCTTGGAAAAGAAAGATAAAACAGAAGTGAGAAAGAAAGTGGCCAGAATGAAAGGTCACTTTGTTTATTGATGGGGGAAAGAGAAGTTTCCTTGAGATGACATTTTCATCTTCGTTAATACCTCAGGGATGACAAAGCAGCCACATACAGACATATGGACAGGGAAATACAAAAGACTGTTTGGGTTTTAGATCTCAGCAGTTTGGGCCAATGGATTTAACAGGTAATGGGGATATAATTGTAAAAGTTAAAGGTTACAAGCACGGTCCTTCCACATTTACATTTTTCTGTGGGGGGAAAAAAGCCACTTAAAACGTACATATTGTTACTTTTCTTGAGTTAGCAGTCAGGTTGAAAGACACTGTCATTACTAAAGACGACAGGGAGGTATAGAGAGGATTTTAAGCAGGCTGTGTGTCCAGTGTCTGTATACTTACACACTTGAAAACTATGCTGCAACAGAAACAACTTAATGCCCTTGAAAGGCATTCATTTCTGAAAAAGGAAAAATACGGTATTAGAGTAGTGAGATGGTGTGGCTTTTTCTTATTTCATATTTTCTTAAGTTTTCCCAAGAGGGCAACACTCCACAGAGGGAAGCATTAGGAGGTAGCAGGACAGACCCTAAACCCAAGAGCGTACCTTACTTAGGTCCCTGAAGGAAATAGTTTCTTTCACTTGCCATTTGGATGCAATGAAGAGAAATCTTTTACAGCAAAGATGAGGAGAGTAATACGGCAAGTCTGCAGCTGCTGCTAGTGAATGGTTGTATTTGAAGGTGAGCACACAGCTAGATACGTAAATACATACATGAATCAAAGCTATCATAAACACTGGGGCGGGGGGGCTCGAGAAACACGAATGATAGGGAAAACAAGAAACTCACTAGACGAAGCTACTGGAGAGAGCAGGACCTGCCAGTGGTTCGTACTCCCTCAGTTTTGTATAATCGTAGATGTCGACTGTGTGAAAGGATGGAGGTGACCAAACTGAGGAAATGAGGCTCTGATCGCGATCAGCAAAGAGTGAGAAGCAAGCACAGGACGAAAAAATGAGGTGTCACTGCACAAAGGAAACCTCAGACATGGAAGTCGCAGAGGCAAACACGCTGGCATCAGGATCCAGAGCTCAGTTCTAGGTGGCACGCCAACCAGATGGCGAGCCTCCATCTGGGGGTGGGGGGCACACTTCTCCAGGCTCCGTGGTCCGCGGTGCTGCCCTGAAGCCTCGGGGCTGGGGCTCTGTGGTAACTGACGCCCCCTTCCCTAACCCCAAATGGTACCGGCTCCCAGAGCTGGGGCCAGCTGAGACCTCCCCAAGGTCTGGGGTGCACGCTAGGTGAGTGACAAGGCCACAAGTCAGCTCTGCCCACTTGGGGCTGGGGAACAGGCGGAGCAAATCCGGGTTCTCCCGAGCCCGCGAGGGCGGCGGCTCACCTGGGAGGTGATCATGATGCTGGAATCGATGAGGAAGCTCATGGCGAAGCCTCGGGAGGCCCATGCCCAGCGGTCTACCCCTCCAGGAAGCTGCTAGTTACGACCATCCACCTACAGTAGTAAGTGGCCTTCGTCCCCCCAGTTTTCCGGGATGGCCGGTCGCGTGATGACGCCATCAAGCTGCGCCCTGGCCAGCCAATCAGCGGTCGCATCCTGTTTGTGCTGCAGGTGAGGGTGGGCGTGGCTGGAAGCCCAGTTCTGCTGGGCGGCTTGGAAGCCGCTGGGTACACGTCAAAGCTCAAAGCAGGTTTGGTTCTTCTTAGCGCATAGAAGGAGGCAGAAGAGAGGAGACGTCTTGTTTTAAGTAGTACTGCCATTAAACACAACGATCATATCTAAAAACGCCGGGCTGAGAGTTGCGCGAGGGCCTGAGTTACACCCCTAGCCCTGCAGAGAATAAAAATAAATTAATGTAATGAGTTTGACTTTAAGTCAAGCTGTGTGTTTGTAAAGCTTTTACTTAGCTTTAAAAACAATGTGACAGGCAAGGCTCACGCCTCTAATCCCAGCACTCTGAGAGGCAGCGGCAGGCGGATCTCTGTGAGTTCGAGGCCAACCTGGTCTACAAAGTAAGTTCAGGACAGCCAGGGCTATACGGAGAAACCCTGTCCCGAAAGAACAAAAAAGCAAAACGAAACAAAAACAAAAGCAATGTGACATCTGTAAGAGAAAGGACAGTGGACAGGTAAGATTCTTCTCAGATATAGCTAAGTAAACAACAAAAGCACACATTCTGTAAGAGTGCACTCAGTGGACCCTAATGAGACCACTGCTGTAGGTGGGCGCTTTTGGCTGTGGAGTACTACTCCAAAGGTCTGGAAGTTACATAAAGGCAGATTCTAATTCAAAATAATAATTATTTAGGGGTCTGAAGGTGGGTTATTGCTAGAAAGTAGTTTTCCCCTTCCTTTCACAGACTGTGGCTCAAATTCAAAGTGATTTACAATTTTCCCCGTTGGGTCCTTATTTTGTGAAGGCCTAATGTGCTCAATGGGGCTTATTCTTTTCCCACTAGAATCCTAGCTAGTCTTTATAATCCATGTGGTCTCCTAGTCCAGTACACTGGCTCCAGCTCTGGCAATAACACCGAATGGGAGTGACTGCAGTCAAGATCTAAAAGTGTGTCCGGGTATGCGTGTATGTGCATGTGCATGTG
>OU015753.1:52512508-52523774 GCA_907169655.1 Acomys percivali
GTGTGTGTGTGTGTGTGTGTGTGTGTGTGTGTGTGTGTGTTTTGGGGGATGCTAGTATCTAGAATCTGAATGCTCAGATTACTACAATATGAATAAATGAGAACATATCCCCAGTTTGCTGCACATAGAGAAAGACACCTCTTTCTCTGATCTGAAATCTGTCTTACCAAGCAGCCTGTCCTATATAGGGTTACAATTGTGTGATGAAACACTGTAACTAAAAGCAAGTTGGGGAGGAAGAAGTTTATTTCAGCTTACACTTCCACATCATAGTTCCTCAGTGAGGGAAGTTAGGATAGGAACTCAGACGAGGCAGGGACCTGGAGGCAGGAGCTAATCAGAAGCTATGGAGAGGGTGGTGCTTACTGCTTTGCTCCTCGTGCCTTGCTCAGCCTGGTGTTTTGTTTTGTTTTGAATAGAATCCAAGACCACCAGCTCATGTGTGGCACCACCCACAATGGGCTGGGCCCTCTACCATCAATCACCAATTAAGAAAATGCTCTACAGGCTTGCCTACAGCCCAGTCTGATGGAGGCATTTTTTTCAATTGAGTTACCGTCCTCTCAGATGACTTTAGCTTGTAAAGTCAAGTTGACATAAAACTAGAGCGCACACAGCCCAAACTACCTGTCAGATACCCAATGCCTGTTTCAGAATGCCAGGGAACCGAGGAGGCTGCCTTACCAGGAGAGTGTCTTAAACCTGAGAATTTGTGTTCCTGACTCCATCTATAGGGAAGCGGATATCTGCCTTCAATGCAGCGCTAAACTGTCATCAACTGTAGGATAGTGCAGAATGTTGGGGAAACTTACTTATATAATTATCATGCCTAATTAATTTGATTTATATAATTTGTGAGCAAAAAGAAGCACACACAGAGATGAAAGTTAAAATTGGATATGTAAGTTGAAATTGATAAATGAAAGAAACATTTATCTGAACATCTGGTCACCTGTCCTCTATGCCTGGGTGGAATAGAGAGTACTTCCTGCGCCAAGACTAATGACCTTTCAAGCATGTGGGTGGTCAGCAAGGCATTCACCTTTAGATAAGTACCTACCTTCATCATGGCTCGTTCTAACATGCATGATTTAGCACCGTGACTTTGGCAAGACAATTGGACAGGATGGGGATGCTGGTGTATTTTGAGGTCCAAGGTACTCATTATTTTGTTTTCCTGACATATAGCCACACTCATGAGTAGGCTTCATCCTTTTCCAAACCTACTTTATTTGGGGTTCTTTAATGCTTTTATCTCCCTTCCAACCCAACCACCCTACATAGAAGAGAAAGGAGGTTAACTGGAACAGGAGAAATAGACCTTTTTGGACTCAGTTCCTGGGAACAATTCCCCTGGCATAGTCGGCAGGATTTCAGCAGAGCAGCAATTCAAATGAAGTTGTTGCTGGAACCTGAAACAGTACCCAGAACACGGAACCCTGAGGCAGTTCTCTCTAGGAGCATCTCGAAGTGAAGCGATGAACAGCCAAACAATACCAAGACCCCCAAAGCCCTGCCTCCTTTTCGGGGCTCATATATACATATCTCCTCTCAGAGTCTGTACTAAGATGTGTTTCAGCTGGCAAAAACCAAGCTCCCACACGAGGTGGTTAGTCTTCTAGTGGATAAACATCACCTGATCTCTTACAAGTCTGTTCCTCATCCCACACTTGGGCTGTTTATATCCACTGCACTCATGTACTTTTCGTTTTCTACAAAATGGACCAAAGTGAATGCAATGGACCAAATGTTTGTCTCCCTAATGTGATGGTATGAAGTGGGCCTTTGTGGGGTAATTACATTTGATAAAGTCATGAGGGTGAAGCTCCCATCATCAATGCTGTTACAACCAGGTAAGCAGACTGTCCTAAACATGCTCCTTCTCTCCTCCTTTCCACTCAGTCACAGGAAGATACTGAGAGAACGCAGCTGAATGCGAGGCAGGAGGACATTCACCAGGAGGTGACAATGTTAGGACCTTAATCTTGGACTTCCAGGCTCCCAGAACTGTGGGAAGCAAGTGATGTTTAAGCCACTCAAAATACAGTATTAGCTTGAAATATGGCAATTAAGATAATAATAATTTGTCATATAGTTTTCAATTAAGAACAAATCATGAACATTTTCTGATGCTAGAAACTTTTCATTTTCATTAACACAATAATATTCTAACATATGGTCATGGCATGATTTAACTAGCTACATCTGTGGGGGAAGGGAAAGTGTTCCTATGTATGTGTGCACATGGGTGCATGTAGAGACCAGAGGTAAACATTCATTGTTGTCTGTCTTAGTTTTTCAGTGAACCTGGAGTTTGCAGTTTACCTACACTCGCTGCCAGCAAGTCCTAGGGCCCCTCTGTCTCCACTTGTCTAGCACTGGGATTATAGCAGCGGGCTGCCCAGCATGGCTTATTACTAGGCTACCAGAGATCCCACTCTGGTTTGCATGCTCTCATGGCAAGTAGTTTCATGTCCCTAGTCCCTCAGTCTACATGTTTGATGCTTTTTGTATTGTTTGCTATCATAAAATTATACAGTAAAATAATTTTTTAATTTTAATGCATGTGCGAGTGAATTTGCACATGCTTGTGCTCATGTATGTGTGTATATGTGTGTATAAATAGTCATGAGTGTCATCCTCAGAAACTCCCATCCAAATAGGATTGTTGCAGGCAAGCAATGTAAGTGATCTGGGCCTATGTTAAATTGAAAAAAGAAGAGGAAGAAGAAGAGGGGGAGGAGAAGGAAGAGGAGGAGATGATGACTCTGGGGCAGCTTGGCAAATTGAAGGAAGGCAAAAACAAAACAAAACCAACAAACACTTTGAAAAAAAGAAGAACATGGTATTTCCCAGAGGTCTAGATATTCAAAGGCTTGTGCCATCATGAATGAATTCCAAACAATTTTCAGTTTCTGTTATTCCACATGTGAGTGACATTCAAGGGACGGTGTCTGATTGGGCCAGTGAATCCCCAAAGCTGACTTCCACTAAGAATCCACCAAAGGCTGGTCCTGCAGACCAGCTCTGAGAACCAGTGAAGAGGAGGGAAGAGAATGTCTTGGTGGTTCCTCAGTAGGGAGATTTGGACAGGCAGTGAATGAACAGCTGGTTAAGGGAAAACAACCAGTGGTTGAAAAACAAGCTATAGGAACTGGTTGTTGAGAGATGTAGGAATGGAGAAGAAAAGAAATGTTGAGACCCAGGTATATGTGGTACAAACTGAAAGGTCTTGTAGCCCAGGAGAACTTTATTTTTCTTCTGCTTTTGTTCTATTACTCACTTACTTTTCTGTCTCTGTTACACCTTGGGCCAACCACAGTACTTTATTTAAAGTGAAGTTCAATTTTTTCATTACAGACTACATCATGATTTTTCTCATCTTTAACAACCAATAGAGCATTTAAAAGTCAACAGAGCAAGAGAACAGTCTAATGAAGAAATACAAACAGTTCTGTATAACCTACAATAAAGCATACAGCAAAAATCAATCAATTTCCAAGTATGGTCAGCATGACCTGATTATTATTTCTTAAACAATACTCAGAAAAGTTTAATCATACATTTCCCTGTGCTTTAAGCCATTGTGTTTACATGATTGTCATAGCAACATAGCTTGAAATTAAATGTTCTCTAATAAAGAGAAAAAAAAACAGTTTTTCATCACTGTAACAAAATACCGGTCACAGGCTATCAGTAAATAAATGCATTGCTATTTGGCTCGCAGTTTGGGAGACCCAGTGCCATAGCACTTGCATCGGCTCATATCTGGTGAGGACTCTGGGGTAGATGGCAGACAGCAAATGCCTGTGTTGGAGTAAGCAGCAGTGTCTCAAAACCAGGAAATAGAGATATATAGGAGGGGCCCTGGGACTTCACAATCTGTGAAGAACTACCAGGATGTCACCTGAGAACCATGAAGGGGTTAAATGAGAGATACCATGTGAGAATAATGGCCTCATGCCACCAGGGACCTAAGGACCTCCTACTCCTTAAAGGTCCCACCAGCTGCTAATGCCATCACCTCTGGGACCAGGCCTCCTATCACCTGGGGATATTCACACCATAGCATGGAGGTCACTGCTATCTACTGTAGGTGGCATACACATTGTCTGGCAGGAAACGTTACAATGTCCTACTGGGCATCCCATATATCTGCCAGTGACATCATCTTGGTAGCTCAAAGTTGATAACGGTGGATGAATTCACATGAATCAAGCGTGGAAACCCCACAAGCTAGGGATTTATTATCCTGGAGAGAGATGTTAACATTTACTAGCATATCTGGACATTTTTTTGTGAAGGGCAAAAGGGAAACGGCAGGTTATGTGGGGGCCTGAGCAGGTGTGGGCAGTGCAGCTGGACACTGTTTCATCTGAAAGAACAACGCACTGCATCAGCCAAGGAAGGAGGCCAGCTACCCTCACCCCCACCCCCAGCTCTGCAAATGATTCAGAATAGCAGTGTCACCTTAAAACTGGATTTAGTGTTTTCTTTCTTCGTTTAAAATTTGGTCTTAGTTGAGGTACTGGGGATTGAGCTCAGGGCCTTGCACAACAGAAGGGGTGATAGGGGCAGGCTGCCTACGGGCGTCTAGAACACTCTGGATTCTCAGTGTTGGGATTTTTGTTTCTGTTCTCACCATACACAGCAGGGTCTGTGCTGGCCTGTTACTGTCTGGAGGTGTTAAAGTCCAAGGGTAACCAGAAAGTCACATGTTCAGAAGCAAAATGTGTTCTAGTCAACATCCACTGCTTGATACATCCCCCCCTCCACCACCCATTGAAAGTCTGTTACTTTGGTTTTCTAGGTAACTATATAGTTAGCCCTTTTCTTTTAAATAGAGATTTCCTAGGGAAGACTATAAAGACTAAACCAAACCTTTTAGTGAAGTTACGTTTGAAGTTGTCTGGTTTAGAATGTGGCACCAGGCAATGAGAACACTAACTTTCACAGGGAGGAATAGGTTTAGGAGGCTGATGCAGAAAAAACATGTTAAAATGAAGGTGGAGCTAGAAGGTGGCAAAAGAACCTGTCCACTTCAGGTGGTGTTGGCAGGGAGTAGAGCTGGTCAAAGGGCAGTTTTTCTGGGTACTTTGGTCTCCTGTCCCACTCTTTGCCCCTATTAACTGAATTCCTTCTCTTCCCACCCATCTTTGGCACATAGTTCATGAGGTGTAGGCTCGGGCATGTACAACCTCTTAACATTGTGATTCCATCACCCTCAAAGTTCACCCTAGAGAATCATGCCTTTGAAGTACACACACACACACACACACACACACACACACACACACACACACACACAAATTACAATAAATCTGCACTTCTGGGGTCAGCTTCTCTGCTTCCTGCTTCTCTCCCACTTCCGGTTCCACAGCCTCCTCTTACCCCTCCACTTCCTGGGCCCCAACCTGTGCGCAAGAAGGCAGGGTTTCCTGGTAGCCCCGCGAACTATCTGCCAGGGGTTCTGTGTCTATCATCTCCCCAAAGGGACTGAAAGGCTGCCTGAAAGTGGGCCAGTCTCCACCATTTCAACCTCCGTCAAAGGGAAATAATGTGATACAATCGTCTCTTTTTCTAGGAGCTGGTAGCCCTTGGCTTTTTAGTTGGGTGAAACTGCAACAGAGTGGAGAAACTTCTAAGCAGTCTCCTCCAGGGATTGCTCTACGGGCCTCTTGAAAGCAGACCTGATTCCCTTCAGGCCCAGATGGCTCATTTCTATGATGTTGAGGAAGAGGGACACAAAAGCTACCAACAGCATGAACAGGATGAAGATGGTTTTCTCAGTTGGCCGAGACACAAAGCAGTCCACCACATTGGGGCATGGCCACCGGCTGCATTGATAGAGGGGCAGGATGCGGAAACCATAGAGGAAGTAATGGCCCACAATGAAGCCCACCTCAAAGAGGGTCTTGAAGATGATGTGGCAGACATAGTTCTTTAGCACCCTGCCCTCCAGTCGGAACTTCTTGGTGTCTTTGCCACTGCGGCTGCTCTTGCTGCTGCTGTCTTGGTTTTGGACCATTGGTAACTTCTCATCCCCATTGTTGCATTGTTGCTCATACGGCTTCTCAGCTTCCTTCTCCTTCTTTTTCTCCTCTGTGGGGTCATTATATATGTAGTGTCCTAAATAAATTAGTGATGGAGCCGAGACGAAGATGATCTGCAGGACCCAGAAGCGGATGTGGGAGATGGGGAAGGCCTCATCGTAGCAGACATTCTCACAGCCTGGCTGCTGGGTGTTGCAAACAAAATCAGATTGCTCATCGCCCCACACAAACTGGGCTGCGGTGCCAAGGATGAGGATGCGAAAAATAAAAAGCACTGTGAGCCAAAGCTTGCCAATGTCAGTGGCGTATTTATTGATCTTCTCCAAAGTGTCTCTCAGGAAATTCCAATCAACCATTGTGTACCACCTAGGAAGCAGAGGCAAAACTTAATTGGCCTGTGGTGCAAGCCACAGACACTTACAGACGTAGACAGACAGACAGACAGACAGTCAGACAGACAGAAAGAAAGACAGACAGACAGACAGAAACACACAAAACCTAATTGGCCACAGTGCAACCCACAGACATAGACAGACAGACAGACAGACAGACAGACAGATAAACACACACACACACACACATACACAATTGGTTCTGCTCCTCTAGAGAGCCCTGTCTAACTCAAGGCTGCATAACAAGACATTCCTGCTACTTACGTAAGCTCCAAATGTTTAAGAGCTCTGTGCTGAGAACAATGTCAAAAATAATATTACTTCTTTAAGTAATTCTGAGACACGGTCTCTGCCCAGGCTGGCCTTGAGCTTCCTATGTAGCTGAGGTTGGATATACACATCTTCAAATAGCTACGTGAGAAATAAGTGTAGTTACTAGTAAGAAATGAAGGAGGGGTGACTAAAGTAAAACAGGGGAGTGAGTGGATAAAGAGCTGTTACCGTGGAGATGAGAACGTGGAAAGACAAGAAGGGAAGATGGTGGGAATAAGGCTCTCCGTGTCCACATTCCGAGATTCCCAAGGGAAGCTGCCTGAATATAGAAGTTAGAGAAAAGGAATTGAGCCCCAACTGCTTAGCTGTGTTCCCATGTTGGGTATATCTGGCCCTCGGGGGACTGGCGGTGTCTGTACAATGTCCCTGCTCACACACCAGCAGGAGGACTCCAAGTCCAGGGTTCCCAGTGCAATGGCCTTTTCTTTTTGCCTTGAAAAGATTGCTGAGGCATGAGATACTTCTGTTCTCCCTTGGCATCTTTGCACCATGCCCGAAGAAAACAGTCATATCACATTCAGGAAGGCTGGGCCAGCAATGGCAGGGAAACAGGAACTGTCCCCACGGATGTCCTCCCCAGGGGAGACAGCCAGGGACTGGGAACAAATACTGTGTGAAAAGGAAAGCCAGATTGTGCTGAGACTCCAGGCTGTGGACCAGCCCTTTCCAGCATTCAGCGCGGCCCTCTGCAGTGAAGCCCAGGAACAGAACGTTATTCTTAAAGTGTGAGCTTTTCCTTCCCTGACTCCACCATCTACACATGTTCCCTAATTCCTGGTCTACAGAACACATTCCAATGCTTTCTCCCCATAGGCTCCTCAACAAGGAAAGTGTCCATTTCCATCTTTTTATTAATTTATGTATTTATTCATAAATACATATTACATCCAGGTCATAGCCCCTCCCTTACTCATCCCAGACCCACCCTGCCACCCTCAGACCCACTCCAATTCCTCAGAAAAGGGAAGCCTCCTATCCACCCCCCGTCCCCCCAGCTCATCAAGTTTATTTAGGACTGAGTTTATCTTCTTTTGTGGCCAGGCAAGGCAGTCCTGTCAGTGGGAAGTGATCAAAAGGCAGACAACAGAGTCCTTGTCAGAGACAGGCCCCACTCCCTTTACTAGTAGACCCACATGAAGCCTGGGCTTTCCATCGGCTTCATCTGTGTAGAGGACCTAGGTCCAATCCATGCATAGTCCTTGGTTGGTGCTTCAGATTCCATAAGCCCCTCTGTGTCCTAGTTAGTCGGATCTGTTGGTCTTTTTGTGGAGCTTTTGTAACCTCTAGGTCCTTTCCCCCTTCCCCTCCACTTTTCCCCTAGACTTCCTATGCTTTGCCCAATGCTTGACTGAGTCTCAGCATCTGTTTTTAACCACTGCCAGGTGGAACTTCTCAGAGGACAACTCTGACAGGCTCCTGTCTGCAAGCATAGTGGAATATAATAGTGTCAGGGGTTGGCTTTCTTCCATGGGGTGGGTCTTGGGTTGGGCCAGGCATTGGTTGGACATTCCCTCAATCTTTGCCCTGTCCTATCTTTATCCCTGCAGGTCTTGTAGGCAGGGTCATCTTTTGTGGGTGAGTTGGTGTTCTCTTTCCTCCACTAGGAGTCTTGTCTAGTTAGAAGGTGTCCTCTTCAGTTTCCATGGCCTGTGATACTAGGAGTCTCAGTTTCGGTCCCCTCATATTCTCCCAGAGGCCTACTTTGACTTAGGTCTCCAGCTTGTCACAGAGATGCTCCCACCTCAAGACCCAGCTTTACCACTCCTGGGCATACACCCAAAAGATGCTCCTCCATACAACAAGGGCATTTGCTCAACTATGTTCGTAGCAGCTTTATGTGAAATAGCCAGAAAAACCTAGATGTCCCTCAACCAAAGAACAGATAAAGAAACAGTGGTGCATTTAAACAATGGAATACTACACAGCCATTAAAAACAAGGAAATCATGAAGTTTTCAGAGAAATGGATTGAACTAGAAAAGACCATCCTGAGTGAGGTAACTCAGACCCAGAAAGACACACATGGTAAGTACTCAATTCTAAGCAGATTTTAGCCATTTAGTACAGGAGGAACATAATACAGAACACAGTCCCAAAGAAGATAAGTGACAAGGAAGACCCAAGGGAGGATGCACAGATCTCCCTCAGAAGGGGAAATAGAACAGACAGAGGTAATAGTTGAAGAGAGGAGACAAGGTGAAAGAGGGAGCACAGAGAGAAATAAGGGTGGAGGTCAGACCTGGGAGAGTGGATGGAAAGGGGCAAACAGAAAGCATCCATTTCCCTCTTGAATAATCTCCACAAGCCCAGTGCTCAGCTTTTTGTCCCCGCTCATGCGCCAAAAATCAAGTGTCACCCATTTCTTCTCCTTCCTTTCTACACTGTCTTCGTTCCCTCTCTAAGTCACAAGGTCTTTCCAATGGGGCCTTGACCATGAGCGTCTTGGACACTGATTCTGAAGTCCAGGTGCACATCCTAGCCAACCACTGCGTCCTTATCTTTCTGGAACAGAAAACGACGCTGTTTTACAGCACAGAAGCTAATGTCAGCAAGGGCAGCAAGACCAGAAGCTTGGTGTGGATGAACTGGAGCCTAGACGCACCTCTAGCTTATTCAGTGGCTACAGGCGAGACATGGTTCAGTTGCCTTGCAAGCTTGAAGACCTGAGTTCAGACTCCCAGAAGCCACGCGAAAATATGGTAAATATGGTATGGTGGCAGAAGCTTCTAATGCCAGCAAGGGAAAGGCAGAGACAGGCACATCTCTGGAGCTTCCTAGCCAGCTTGGCAAAATTCCACACCAGTGAGAGACCATGTATCAAAAAAAGGGTAGAGGATGCCTGAGAAAGGACACCCAATGATGTCCTCTGACCTCCACGTGCAAACACACACACACACATACACACAGAACGCTGCTATTAACATTCTTGCACAAATCTTTTTGAGCATGTATTTTCATTATTTATGAGAAAATATAAATATTTAAGAATTAAGCCGTGGGGTTATAAAACAGGTACAGGGGTAGGTTTGTTTTGTGTTTTGTTTGGTTTAGCATTTGCTATCTTTCAATTGTCCAGAATTTTTCGGGCTGAAGTTTCCACCAATGAGTAGTGAGTCCCAGTTGCCCCTTGTCTTTGCCTGCACTGAGCACTGCTGGTAGTTTCTGATTTAGCCATTCTGGTGGGACCATTGCTATTTTAATTTGAATTTTCCTAGTGATGACAGTGAGCACATTTTGTGTGCCTATTAACCATTCTTGTATTATTTTTTTGAAGTAACTGTTGGATACTTTTTTAGCTCCTCTGTTTGTTGGATGATCTTTCTGTGATTTCCAGGATATATCTGTATATATGAAAAGATTTTTGTAAGATACTTATTTTTGCAAATACTTTTCCTCAATGAATATGTGGCTATGATTTCTGCCGAGACACAGTGCCATAGTGATTGACTGGAGCAACTCAGGAACGGAGAAGTACAGACAGACAGACAGAAAGTTGGAATGAGTTGGCTGTGCACTCTGATGGAGAAAAGCCTAAAAATTCAGTGCATTTATTTTATACATTGAGAAGAGAAGGAGATGTCTTGTTTACCACTCAACAGGGAAGGCAGGTTTAGTAGGAGGTCTCTATGAGCAAGCAGGCTTGGGTTTGTCATCCAGAGGAGGAAGCTAAGATTGATAGTTTATGCAAACACTCATTGATTCTCTGGACTAGAAGAAGATTTTGCTGTTTCCTTGAGCTTGACATGGGGTAGGCCTCGCTATTTCCCTGGGTCTGAGGCCCTGGTGTCCTAGACATGGCTGTTGAAAGCGATGGCTGCAATTATGAATACAAACTGGAATGACTCCTTTTAAAAAATCTAGTACAAACTTCTCCTTTTGTACATAAGGAAACAGGCTCAGGGTTTCTTCCCTGTCCCTGTGGTGGCAAGAACACAGGACTGCAAAGCCCCAGGTGGCTGCTGTTGCTCTGATGGTGACACTTGCCTCCCTCCGGTTACCAGGGCTAGAAAGTGAAGGTAAGATTTAATCACGCAACACAAGCTCTGTACCAGCACTACAGATGTGTGCTGGCAAGGATGAAGGGACAAGGACTTAACCCGGAAGAAGAGACTGTATGTTTCCTACAAGGATCAGGGAACTTGCAGGGTCTCCATGTCTCTTAAAGGCTTTGGCAGAGGGGGTGGCTGACTACTGCATCCTAAACCATCTGCGCTCTACTCGAGGCTTCTCAGATGCACTCCACTTCTGCTCCTGTGTGGACTACTCTCCACACAGTATGAACTCTAAGCCAACTCTACTGCTGTCCTTCACCTCTGAGCCCAATGGCAACTGATTACATGAGAATCTTCTGGAAAAAACCCATGCCTGACCTCGACACCACTGAGACTTACAGCTGTGGGAACAAGAAGCGCCATCAGTTGGCCTGCCTACAACAGTTGGGAAGAGAAACTAGGTTAAATATTTAAAAGAAAAACATCAATTTGAGGAT
>OU015753.1:52534976-52558929 GCA_907169655.1 Acomys percivali
CTTCCCAGAACAGCTGTTCATCCCACCAGCTGCTTCCCAGAACATCTGCTCATCCCAGAAGCTGCTTCCCAGAACAGCTGTTCATCCCAGCAACTGCTTCCCAGAACAGCTGTTCATCCCAGCAGCTCCTTCCCAGAACAGCGGTTCATCCCACCAGCTGCTTCCCAGAACAGCTGTTCATCCCAGCAGCTGCTTCCAGAACAGCTGCTCATTTCAGCAGCTGCTTCCCAGAAAAATCTCATTTCATTTTTGGAGGTGGGGGAGCACAGCAGTTTTTTCTTCTCTGATAGCTCTCCTCAAAGACTGCACTTTCCAGTTAAATCTTGTCTTTTTCCTCAGTAACCTGGAGTGGTTGGTGGACTATGAATTCCCAGACAATTTGAGAACCACTTTATAAAAAAAAAAAAAAAAAACAATTCTGAACCATCTGTGCTGGGTACTGCTCTTGAGAAGATGTAGTTACAAGGGATCAACGTCCTTAGATTTTGTGGCTTTGTCTGAAGGTCCAAGACTTAAAATGTTGACTTGACATTTCATGACATGTTCATCAATTCAATCTGTACATTTATTCAGGCTTTCTGTGATTTTGTCCTCTACCAGTTGCCTAAGACTGAAGGGTAGTGGTCAAGTAGCTCTCTCAGAGCTACTCTATTTCTCTCATATTTATGATGGTTTCCTAATTTTCTATTTTTCCAGTGTAAATGATTCAGACTATGTCTTTACATCAATGAAGGTGAACATTTGCTTTTGTTTTGGTGGATATGGTTTCTTATTTTCTCTTTTGTTTATTTGGTGTGTAGACCATGCGTCTTGATTTTTTTCCATTAGACCTTTAGAAGCTACGGGGTTTGCTGTAAAGTCACAGGTCTAAGCTTGTGTTTTCTATATGCCAACAGACTCAATCTGTGGTGAGAAGGAGGGGGGCATTTCTACTCTCTCATATTTGTTCTTCCCTCTTAATTCCTTCACTCACAGTTCCTAAGTTTATGTTCATATAATCTAGGACTTCAAACCTTTAAACAATTACATAAGAATTAATATATAAACTGTGTGGTGGAGGTGCACACCAAGGCAGGCAGATCTCAGTGAGTTCAAGGCCACGCTAGTCTACAAAGTGAGCACCAGGACAGCCAGAGCTACACAGAGAAGCCTTGTCCTCAAAAACCAAGATAAAAAAGAATTAACATATAAGATGTAGCTTGCAAGTATGCTCACAATGACTATATTTAATTCACTTTATGCTTGAATGTATCTAGTAGTTACCATTGGCTTCTTGCACACTTTGCTTCTGTGAATGCTTTAACGGTTCTTTTATCTTTTGGCCTGAGTACAATAGAGAGTGTCTTTGTTGACTTATTTATTCCTTAACTTCGTTTGTTTTGTCAAGTCACATGTGTGTGTTAATGTCATTGTGCACCTGTGGCAGTTAGAGGACAATTTGCAGGAGTCAGTTGTCTCCTTCCCCCATGTGGGGTCTGGGGATTGAACTCAGGCCATCAAACTTGGTGGCAAATACCTTTACCCAGGGAGCCATCTCACTGGCCAGAGCGTGCTTTCTCATTGCGTTGACTCCTGAGTGAAACTTTGCCTCTTTGGGGTTCCTGACCTCTATTTTCATTCTCAGGATCCTAGAGACATTCCATTCTTTCTTAAGATTTGATATTATCACAAAGAAGCATGGTGTCAGCAGATGTCCTGTTCTTTCCTGGTACCTTAGTCTTCTGATGTATAGCTTACTCCTTCCCTGGTGTTTGGAGCTGTCTGAGGGAAATTGCCAATAAAATGTGGAAGGGGAGGTGGTACAGGATGTCCAAAGTTAAGTCACAAAAGATGGTGAAGATCCTCCTTGATCTTTTGGATCACTTGCTCAGGGGTGGGTGTGTAATCAGCCACCAGGTCATTAGGACACTCAAGTGGCCTCATGCAGAAGCCTGAGTGGAGGGGAACCAACTTGGAAGCACTGACTTACTCTTCAGGTGGCCACTTGAGTGAGTGGCTCCCACTAGAGCAGTCAAGGCTTTGAAATGCCAGGTGCCACCAATATTGAATTGTAACCCCATGAGACAGCTCCAGGCTGCTCCAGACCTGACCCACAGGAAGGCTGAAAGATCATAGGAACTTCCTGTTAAAGCCACTACATTCTGGAGTGATTATTACACAGTAATATATAACTCATATATAAGTCACCACAAGTAATATTTTTACTGCCTACTTGTGTGGAATTATCTGGGACTCTATTGTATAGTCTTGATTTTTGTTTCTTTACTACTCCCTAAAGCAAACACTAAGTGTTGTTGTTGTTGCTACAGACACTTAGCTGCAATATGAACAGCCAGTGTAACATAAATCTTGACATCTCAGTGGATTTATACAAGAAAGGCTTAGTTTTTGTTTGAAGCAAAGTTCAGATGACGAGGGTTGATAGGCACAGAGAACTCTCTGATCTCTAGTTGCCCAAAGATGGTATCTTCTTAAGATGGCTGCCAAAGTTACCCTGCTGACAGACTCTTTAATGTGGTGGCTTCCATTTTCAATATGTGGACACCAAGATTTCTCTGATGACATGCAGGAATTTGTATTTACTTATGACAAAGGAAACCTGCTTGCTTTCAAACCTGAAACCCTGGGATCTTTAGGGATCATGTTCTCAAACATATCCTTAGTTAGTGCCAGCCTGCTCTGTTGCTCTGGAGAGCTTTTACAGTTACCTCACTCCTGCCTTGAGTGGTCTGGATAGCTCACTCATTTATTCATCAAAAGCATTGAATATTCAATGATATGTAAGATTAACTATCTGTCCCAGTAAAGTAAAACAATTTATAAAATTATATGTGTTTACTTAGTGTGGGTGTATATTCTCTCTCTCTCTCCCTCCCTCCCCCCCCCCCCCCCCCCCCCCCCCCCCCCCCCTCTCTCCCTCTCTCTCTCTCTCTCTCTCTCTCTCTCTCTCTCTCTGTGTGTGTGTGTGTGTGTGTGAACACACACACACACACACACACACACACACACACACACATGAATGCATGCATGCACACACGCATGCAGGCACACATGCACACACTATGACATGCTTATAGAAGTCAGAGGACAACCATGCAAGTCTTGGGATCACACTCGGGCCCTCAGGCTTGGTGACAAATGCCTTTACCCACTGGGCCATCTCTCCATCCCCAATTAAACAATTTGATAAGTATAAAAACAGAATGGTTCATGGATATCAGGGCTCTGCAAAGGAAGTAGCAACAAATTTTGTCTTAGAATTTGTGAAATTTCATAAACAAGGAGACACAGATCTGAAAGAACATGGCATTTGTGTGGTTCTGTGAGCCAGAACTGTCTATACTGGATACTAGATGTTGGTTCCATCAGATTAAAGCAAATGCATGAAGAGAGATGTGGGAAATGAGGCTTCAAGTTGGTGATTCCATGTAAGATTGTTGCAGGCAGGCAGTGATCTGGGGGTATGTTAAATTTAAAAAAAAGAAGAAGAAGAAAAAGGGAAGATACTCTGGAGCAGCTTCGAAAATTGAAGGAAGGCTAAAAACCACAGTCTGAAAAGAAAAGGAGAGCCAGGTATTTCCTGGAGGTCTACATGTTCAAAGCATGTGCCATCATGAATGAATTCCAACCAATGTTCAGTTTCTGTTACTCCACACATGGAGTGAAATTCTAGAGACTGCTTCTGATTATGCCAGTGGATTCGAAAGGCTGACTTCCACCCGGGAGATCAACTAAGAATCCATCAAAGGCTGGGGAGATGGCTCAACACTTAGCAGCACTGGCTGCTCTTCCAGAGAACCAGAGTTAGTTTCTCAGCACTCACGTGGTGGCTCACAATCCTGGAGGATCTGATGAGCTCTTCTGCTCTCCTCAGGCACCGTGTACACGTGGTGCACCGACACACATGTGGGGAAAACACCCATTCACACACAACAGAGGAGACAAAAGGATCTGCCAAGTCTATCCAACTCCTGTGGATAAGTGGAGCCGTTATAAAGTGGGGATATCAGCAGGTCAAAGGAGAGATTCCCTAAGTGAGGGGCGCAAGCTGTGAAGGGCTTTGCCCTCCATGGTAGAGTGAAGAGTCACTAAAGAGTTTTGAGTGGAGGAGACATGATAGACATGATAACTCCTAGGCAGAAGCTTCTGACTATTTAACCTGGGCAGAAGTTTATTTTCATACTTAGAGCCAACACATTCCCTTGTTTAAATTCTCACCGGCAAGCACACAGCACGTGTTATTCTTTTGCTTCTTCCCATGGGCTGACCAGGTGTGCCTTGTGTTTCTCCCTGAGGTGGCTAGAGTAGGAGAGGAATGACTGACCACATCTCTGTGACCGGGAGCTCCTTCTCCTCGGGCAGGATCCTATTCTCTCTCATTTCACCTCGACGTATGCTGGATCTGTCGAGCAGGCCATTGCTGAGCTTTAGGAATTTTGTAAGCCAGCTCTTAGGTTCATTCACTACTAACAATTGAACTGTGTAAACCTAAAAGTGGAGCAAAAGTTAACATGCACTCAGAGCTTACCACTTCCTAATGTGCAACAGGTTTTTAGTACCCGAGTCAGTTTTTCTTTTTTTCCATTTTTAAAAATTTTATTAATTTATTCAGATTATAACTCAATTGTTATCCCATAACTTATACCCTCCCTCTCCTCCCTCCCTCCCTCCTTCCCGCTTTCACCCTATTCCCCTCCCCTAGGTCTATGGCCGAGGGAGATGTCCTCCCCAACTATATGGTCATAGGCTATCAAGTCTCATCTTGGTAGCCTGCTTATTCTTTCTTTGAGTGCCACCAGGGTTCCCCACCAAGAGGAGGTGGTCAAATATGGGACACCAGAGTTCATGTCAGAGTCAGTCCCCGCTCTCCACATAACTGTGGAGAATTTCCTGTCCATTGGCTAGATCAGAGTAGGGGTTCGATGTTTACTACTTGTATTGTCCTTGGATAGTGCAATAGTTTGAGCAGAGCCCCCTGGTCCCCGATCTGCCCATCATGATGTTCTTCTTGTAGGTTTCTAGCACTCTCTGTGTCCTTCTATTTCCCCATCTCCTATATTTGTCTTACCTAGAGTCCCAGTGGGATGTCCCCATATATATTCCAATCTCCTGGTAAGTGAAGAGTTTCATGGGACATGCATTTTGGGCTAGTGCTCTATTATAAGTGAGTATATACCATGTGAGTCTTTCTGCTTATGGGTTAACTCACTCAGTACGACCATTTCTAGTTCCACCCATTTGTCCACAAATTTCAGGAATTTCTTGTTTTTAATAGCTGAGTAGTATTCCATAGGGAAATCTATATGGCGCTATCTCAGAAAACTGGGAATAGGGCTTCCCAAGACCCAGCTATCCCACTCCTTGGAATATACCTGGAAGATGCTCCTCCACACAACAAGGACATATGCTCTACCATGTTCACAGTAACCTTATTCATAATAGCCAGAACCTGGAAGCAGGCTAAATGTCCCTAAGTTGAAGAATGGATAAAGGAACTGTGGTAAATTTACACTATGGAATCAGTTTTTCATCACTGTAACAAAATACTGGTCACAGGCTATCAGTAAATAAATGCATTGCTATTTGGCTCCCAGTTTATGAGACGCAATGGCATAGCATTTGCATCAGCTCGTATCTGGTATGAGGACATACCCCAGAGCTCTGGGGTAGATGGCAGACAGCAAATGTGTGTGTTGGAGTGAGCAGCTGTGTCTCAAAGCCAGGAAATAGAGATATATAGGAGGGGCCCTGGGACTTCACTCTCTGTGAAGATCTACCAGGATGTCACCTGAGAACCATGAAGGGGTTAAATGAGAGATACCATGTGAAAATAATGGCCTCATGCCACCAGGGACCTAAGGATCTCCTACTAGACCCCACCCCTTAAAGGTTCCACCAGCTGCTAATGCCATCACCTTCAGGACCAGGCCTCCCATCACCTGAACTGTTGGGGATATTCACACCATAGCATGGAGGTCACTGCTATCTACTGTAGGTGGCATACACATTGTCTGGCAAGAAACGTTACAATGTCCTACTGGGCATCCCATACATCTGCCAGTGACATCATCTTGGTAGCTCAAAGTTGATAACGGTAGATGAATTCACATGAGTCAAGTGAGGAAACCCCACAAGCTAGGGATTTATTACCCTGGAGAGAGCTTTTAAACATTTACTAGCCTACCATTCTCCCTTCCTTTCCGGAACCCCAACTTCAAAAGAATAATAATTAGAAACTGAGGCGGTCCTTTGACTCAATTAATAGGTCAAGAGAAACCCCAAAGATTAAAAGTCAGGTTAGTTTTATTTGTTTTGTTAACAATCTCACATGTGTCATTAGTTCTGACACAAGGATGGGGAGGGTTGAAAGATCCAGCACCAGCGTCCCAGTGTGCAGCCCCCAAGAGGTTCCCAGGTAAGTCACCTTCGATGCCTTGTAGCTCGTTCTTTACTTTCTTTCACACATGGAAAAGAAAGAGGACAGAGAAGGCAACGGAGCTCCTTCCTTTTCTCTCCAGGCAAATTTCTGATTTCGTCTAGACTTTGTTTTCTGGCCTGGAAATCTCCAGAAGGCAGTGAGACTAGACATTCCAGTTTGTCTCCTTCTGCCTGGTGGCCTCTGCTCATGTTGAATAGCATCCTCCCCCAGGCTCTGGGAGCTACAGTGTCAAAAACAGTAAGGACTGAGTTGTTTTTAATAGAATTTTCCCCATCTTACTTAATTGGTAAATATAGATTATGTTTAGTTTATCTCCTCCCTTCCCCAAAGACATATTTAGTTGTACTACAATAATTTCAAGAAGGGGAAACCTCCCTCTCTCTTTTGTCATAAATTTTAGGCACACACTACGTCTTATGGAACATATTTACACTTAGAGGAGTTTTCCATCCAACCTGTCCCTATACTTTTCATCCAAACTGTACTAGCTTTGCTGGGCAATTCTTTTTGCTTCGTATGCATGCAGGGCTAGCTCAGAGTCAGAGGAAGAAGACAGGAACGGGTGGAGTGGGAAGTGCTGTTGAGGTCTGGGCTTACTCTCACCCCACAAGTGCCCATTGCCCAGTTCCTGTGCTCAGGAACTGAAGAGGAGCAGTGTTCTCTGCTAGTCCTGCCTGTGGCCTTCTGTGGGGCTTCAGCTGAGCACTTCCTGTATGCTCTTCTTTCTTCTGAGTCTGTCTCAGGGGTGGAGACGTCATTCCTTCTCTGTACATGAGCGCTGGTAAGAGTGACCATGGATTGCATGGATTGCAACAGAGTCTCATGTGATGCAAGTTCTCTATAGTGTGATCCTCAGGCTTTAGGGCCCTCTCTTTATTTCACCCATGGTCCCATGTTTTATCATCTCTTGGTTTGATAAGCTGTGTTTTCTTCAGGAATGACAAGTGTTGTTGCTTAAGGGTGTACTTTACAATAGTATCTTTACAGTTTGGACAACCCCTTCTTTCTTTCCTTTTTATTTCCACATTCATGAGGTTTGAGAAGACAAATTAGACCTTGTAAAGGAGGGGCCTTATACTCCCTATTAACCTAGAGAAAACTGTCACAGAGAGCAGAGAAATGGTACCTGGCATCTCCAGAGTTAGAAGGCAGCCAGCACACCTCACAAACGCCCGATTTTTGGTGTCTCCAATATATACCAATCTTCAGGAGTTTTTATTTGTTCAGTGCTGAATTGGATGCATCAAGGGCTAAAGTCATGAAGCCAGATAGGTTTTTCACAAGACCCTAAATGCTAGGGATTACCCAGACAAACTTGACTGAACTTTGAATAACTCCAGGTTTCCTGGTACCGATTTCCCCTATGGTGGATCCAGGACTGCTATCAAGTCATTATCCCATTCTCTGGAAGGAACCACACTCTGGTAGCCAAGGCATCCTTCATCAGCAGGACCATGTGCTCCGGGGTTTTATCTAATGATCGATGGAGTTGGAAGTAAAGCTGGACCTAATGGAACCCAGCAGCATCATAATCCTGCATCAGTCATGATAATTTGCCATCAAACAGAGAGCAGGGATGTGCCACAAAGAGCACAGACACTGAGGTGCCTCTGAATGGAACCTGATGGGAGCTACGTGGCAGCTGAAGAAGGGGAACCGTATTCCAGTCACTGAAGCAATTGCCCACCTGTCCCCTCTCACTATATGGAATCAAAATTTTGTTGAGTCTTTTCTGAGGAAACTAGTTTCTAGAATATGTACATTGAAAAACCCTCCCCAGCTAACTGGCAGGCAGGCAGGCAGTTGACACCTGTCTCTAAGCTGCCTTACAGCAGCTGTTGGAGGAACCTCTCAGGAAGTGGTACCACAAAGCAGGTTCTAGGTGTGACACCCAACTAACTCATCAATCATTCTGACAGCCTTGGAGGTAGGCAGGCAGCACCGTTGCTTGTTTTTGGACAGAAAACTGAGGTATAGAGAGGAAAAGTGACAAAGATAACATAGCCACTAACTGGAAGAATAAGGAAGAAAATCCCTGTTGTCAGGTGCCTGTGTCCTCCAAACTGGACTCTTTTTTTTTTTTCTTGTGAAGGGCAAAAGGGAAACAGCAGTTTATGTGGGGGCTGAGCAGGTGTGGGCAGTGCAGCTGGACACTGCTTCATCTGAGGGAACAACACACTGCATCAGCCAAGGAAGGAGGCAGTGACTTGCCACCCCACCCCCAGCTCTGCACCTAGTTCAGAACAGCAGTGTCACCTTAAAGCAGGATCTAATGGTGTGTTTGTTTGTTTGTTTGTTTGTTTGTTTGTTTAAAATTTGATCTTAGTTGAGGTACTAGGGATTAAACTCAGGGACTGAGAAAGAAAGTTCTTTTTAAACTATAAGCACAAAGTCAGTGGTGATAGGTGCAGGCAGCCTACGGGTGTCTAGAACACTCTGGATTCTCAGTGTTGGGATTTTTGTTTCTGTTCTCACCATACACAGCAGGGTCTGTGCTGGCCTGTTACTGTCTGGCAGGAGTTAGAGTCCAAGGGTAACCAGAAAGTCATATGCTCAGAAACAAAATGTGTTCTAGTCAACATCCACTGCTTGATACATCCACCCACCCCCCCACCGCCACTGCCCACTGAAAGTCTGTTACTTTAGTTTTCTAGGTAACTATATAGTTAGCCCTTTTCTTTTAAATAGAGATTTCCTAGGGAAGACTATAAAGACTAAACCAAACCTTTTAGTGAAGTTATATTTGAAGCTGTGTGGCTTAGAATGTGGCACCAGGCAATGAGAACACTAACTTTCACAGGGAGGAATAGGTTTAAGAGGCTGATGCAGAATAAACATGTAAAATGAAAGTGGAGACAGAAAATCGCAAAAGGACCTTTCCACTTTAGGTGGTGTTGGCAGGGAGTAGAGCTGGTCAAAGGGCAGTTTTTCTGGGTACCTTGGTCTCTTATCTGTCTCTGCCCCTATTAACTGAATTCCATCACTTCCCACCCATCCTTGGCACATAGTCCATGAGGTGTAGGCTCGGGCATGTTCAGCCTCTTGACATTGTAACTCCATCATCTACAAGTTAACACTAGAAAATCATGCCTTTGAAGCATGAAAAACTTACAACAGATCGCATACTGTTTTAAGTAAGCATGCTGAGAGTTTTATGTCAACTTGACCCAAGCTACGGTCTTTTGAGAGGAAGGATCCTTGATTATGGAAATCCCTCCAAAAGAGCTGGCTGTAGGCAAGCCTGTAAGGCATTTTCTTAATTATTAATTGATCTGGGAGGGTCCAGTCCTTTGTGGACGGAGCCAATCCTGGGCTGGTGGTCCTGGGGTCTATAAGAAAGCAGGCTGAGCAAGCCACGGGGAACAAGTCAGTAAGCAGCACCCCTCCATGGCCTCTGCATCAGCTCCTGCTCCTGTCCTGTTTCAGTTCCTGTCCTGGCTTCCTTCAGTGGTGGATGACAATGTGGAAGTGTAAGCCAAATCAACCGTTTCCTTTTTAGGTTGCTTTTGGTCATGGTGCCCCATCACAGCAATAGTGACCTGAACTAAGACAGTATGTGTATGATTTTGTGTTGGGCTGCATTCATGACTGTCCTGGGCTGGATAGGAAGCCCGCTATCATGAATTACTGCCTTCTTTGATAGCTAGGTATGAAGGTCATCATTACCTGATTTTAGCCATATTACCTAATCTCTCTCTCTCTCTCTCTCTCTCTCTCTCTCTCTCTCTCTCTATCATCTATCTTCTTTTCTGGAAATCAACTGACTGAGTGAAACTGTTCCCTGTGTGCAATATGCATGTGTACTTGACATTTTTCCCTGACTGGACTCAGTGAGGTGGGTTGGCTGAAGGCTTATAAGGCATGAAGCCTATGAGAGTCCCCTGAGTCTCTGCATCCTTTCAGGGATAAGGTTGGACTGGATACTGACTCAGCATCCAGTCTGTAATTAATACAATAAGATACTTTCTCCCCCGTCAGTTCCTGCCTATAGCTTTTTGGTGCTCACTCTGCCTGAGCAAAGCTCCAGAGCTGACTCCCTCAGGACAGGCCTGTGGGCAGACATGTTCCCAGCTCCAGGAAAAAGAGATGCAGATTTTAGGTTGAACACTGATGTTTGAAGAGGGGAAATTTTAAAAAAGGATTCTTGTTGCTTCAGGGAAGAAAACTGCAATCGGCCTAAAGCCGTTTCATTCACAGGGAGAGCTTTGATAGCTAGCTCACTTTCCTTTGATGTGCTCAGGGCAGAATTCTTTCAGATACAAAGACTCTATTGCTTTAAACCCTGGGAGAACCCTACCCAACTGAATGGTCAGCAGGAACTCTGGGTATCTCCTGTGACTGATGGCTTAAAACATTTCAAAGTGGTAAAATGGGGTTGGAAAAAGACAAAAGTAGGCCAAGACTGAGGGGGGGGGGAGCGCAATTCCTTGGCAAATCTAAGCTCATTAATGTAAACTGATATCGCAACTTGATACCACACAGGTTAAATTTGGATCCATTGCATTTGGTCCACATGTCCAGGTATCGAAACCATTGCCTAGAAGTGGTCAGCTGTTAGTCCTGTAGTTTCACTTTCCTCTCTCTCTCTCTCTCTCTCTCTCTCTCTCTCTCTCTCTCTCTCTCTCTCTCTCTCTCTCTCTCTCTCTATCCCCCCTCCCTCTGTCCCTCTCCCCTCTCTCCCCCTCCCCTCCCTTCTTCCCCCTCTCTCTCCCTCCCTCCCTCCCTTCCCCCTCTCATATTAGAGCAGGGCTATTTTAGCTATTTAAATCACTGGCCTGCATCCTGTAGGCTTTTGAGTTTGAGATCACTCATGTAGGATCAATAGCTTCTGCTGGGGAAGTGCTGGGTTCACAGAATCTCACTGAGTTAGTGAGCTTGAGAGAAGACTAGTAAAGGTGATGAGGTGACCACAATTCTGACTGAAGGGTCTCCATGGAGAGATGAGGAGGAAAGCAAAGCCCTCACAGCAGTTGGAATAGAAGACTGGGGCAGGCATATGAAGTTGGGAACTTCCCTAGGACAGGGGGTTTACCACGATAGCCTGTACAGGCACAAAAGGCAGCCCCCTAGTTGTACAGCGAGCATTGTTCTAGAACAGCACCTATCCAACCAGGGCCCGGGATGACCCAAGGGACATAGAAGGCTCAAAGTATATTGGCACCAGCTGGTTTTATCTCGGTCTGTATTAGCTGAAGGTGGGGGATACGTTCTTCTGCACCACGTCATATGGTGAGATCGTCCGACCTGGCCCTGCTGCTGGCTTTGCTCAACCTGCTCAAGGGCCTGTTGTCGTCGGTTGTCAGCTCTGGACAGAGTGAAGGCGCCTTCTCCACTGGAAGCCCTTGTTTGGTTACCTTTTCAGCTTGCGGCTCTTCTTTCTCACCGTCCTTCCCTACTCCCAGAGTCTCTACTTTCTGCCCATCAGGCACTGCTACTGTCTCCTGCACTTCTGGGGTCAGCTTCTCTGCTTCCTGCTTCTTCTCTCCCACTTCCGGTTCCGCAGCCTCCTCTACAAGCTGCTCTTCCCCCTCCACTTCCTGGCCCCCAACCTGAGCATAAGAAGGCAGGGTTTCCTGGTAGCCCCGCGGCATATCTGCCAGGGGTCCTGTGCCGATCTTCTCCTCAAACTGACTGAAAGGCTTGGCTGAAAGTGGGCCAGTCTCCACCATTTCGACCTCTGTCAAAGGGAAATAGTGTGACACGATCTTCTCTTCTTCTAAGAGCTGGTAGCCCTTTGCTTTCTGGATGGAAGAAACTGCAATGGAGTGGAGGGACTTCTCAGCAATCTCCCCCAGGGGTTGCTCTACGGGCCTCTTGAAAGCAGACCGGATTCCCTTCAGGCCCAGATGGCTCATCTCCATGATGTTGAGGAAGAGGGACACAAAAGCAACCGACAACATGAACAGGATGAAGATGGTTTTCTCAGTTGGCCGAGACACAAAGCAGTCCACCACATTGGGGCATGGCCACCGGCTGCATTGATAGAGGGGCAGGATGCGGAAACCATAGAGGAAGTAATGGCCCACAATGAAGCCCACCTCAAAGAGGGTCTTGAAGATGATGTGGCAGACATAGGTCCTTAGCAGTGTGCCCTCCAGCCGGAACTTCTTGGTACCTTTGCTACTGCTGCTGCTCTTCCTGATGCTGGCCTGGTCTGGGGCGATTGGTACCCTCTCACCTCCGTTGTTGCGGGACTGCTGACACAGCTCTTCAGCTTCGCGGTCCTTCCGCTTCTCCTCCATGCGGACATGGTGTACAGCGTGTCCCACGTACATTAGTGATGGAGTAGAGACGAAGATGATCTGCAGGACCCAGAGGCGGATGTGGGAGATGGGGAAGGCCTCATCGTAGCAGACATTCTCACAGCCTGGCTGCTGGGTGTTGCAAACAAAATCAGATTGCTCATCGCCCCACACAAACTCGGCTGCGGTGCCAAGGATGAGGATGCGGAAGATGAAAAGCACTGTGAGCCAAACCCTGCCGATGACGGTGGAGTGTTCGTTCACCTCCTCCAAGATGTTTCCCAGGAAACTCCAGTCGCCCATGGCTCACCACCTAGGAAGCAGAAGACAGACCCTAATTGGCCACAGTGCAACCCCAGATGACCACCGTCCCAGCTCTTGGAGTGCCCTTCATTCAGAGCTGATGGAACAATTTGGAGGGGTAAACTGTCTAGTCTGTGTGGATTAGTGCTAAGAGATGAAACGAATCTTCAAGTGTGTTTAATACTGATCTATAAAATAGGTTTACTAATGACATCTGTTCTCACTCACCCCACACGTTGCTAGAAAGGATCCATGAATCAGTATCTATTAACTCCTAGAATATATTACGATTTACTGAGGACCAGAAGTAAAGAGCTACTGTAACATGAATTTAAATCGAGACCACATGTTGATGGGAGACTCATGATTCTTAATGCTGAAGACAATTCCCTGTACCGCAGGCTCCCAACGACACTCTCATGAGAATGAAATTGTAAATAGCCACCTTACTTCGGGCTGTTTTGGAATATGTAATGATCATATATATGAAATGAATTGGAAGAGAATAAACACATATTGAACACCTTTTATGGACTGACAGACCTTTGATGTTGCATTATTTCATTTACTTTAGTCCTGTTAGACCTTAAGGTCTCTGATAGTAGGGAGTAGCTGTTGTATTTAGCACTGCATAGCCAATTCCTGCACAAGCAGCCTAGCACACAGGACTTTATATGAGCGGTTTTGTTTTGTTTTTTAACTTGCTTTCAACATATGAGAAAACAGGGTCATTCAAAGCTAAATGGGTGGTCTAAGATCAGACAGCAAAACACAGGCAGTTCCGTATCTGATCCCAAAGGTTGGATTCTGAAACCATTAAGAAATTCTGCCTGCAGTGTAGGCTACACATTTCTCTGACTTCCACAGTCCTAATTTATGCTTTCTTTTCCTAAGGTTGAGAGCTGGAAACCCCTCTTAATAGTTTTACAAATTGAGGGCAGTATATTTTTATTATTACCCTTTTAAATCCCAAGAGCAGAGCGAGTGCTTTAGGAGGGAATTGCATTACGGGAAGTCCACTAGGACACATTCAGGGTTTCACAGAATGGATAGGCTGCAAGATCAGTTACAGGTGGTTGCTTCAATACAGCCAGAAATTTCTTCTGTAGGGAAAATGTTATTAAGCACAATAATATATAATGCCTCTAGCACAGCAGGGGCCAACGGGAAGAGGGCTGGATTGATTGGGGAGATGTACACTTTGGGCCACTCATTCAGGACTATGATGAAAACAGAGCCTCCTACATCACTTTAGGTCTGTGTTCCCTCTGAGCTGAACGTCTCTGGATCTGTGGAGCCTGCCCTTAGGTCAAGGCAATAGCTCGTGTCAGAGGGCCCTGCTCTGGGTTCCTTCTGACCGTCATCCAGAAATAAATGGGAAACCTCACAATTGGGTGAACCATCAGAGCGTCGAGCCACACGTGAGACAGGCCTAGGGAGGTCCATTTCTTATCAAACAGTTCAAGTCTAGCTTTAGTGTCTTCTAATCTGATAGTTTACTATAGCAGTGTTTCTACTCTCTCAGAACAGGGCATTCTGGCATCACGTTGGCTTTATCTTCCATGTCCCATCACAGCATAGAGCAAAGCACATCATAGCATGGGAGCTCCACAGAGGCCTGGAGATGAGGCTGTGAGTGATGGAATCTGATTTGATATCTGAAATTCTCAGCTCCCTAGTAAGGACAATTACTACCAAAATTTAGGGACACTCCCCTGCCCCACACACACCCCAGTCTTCTTCCTACATATAACAGGAGAGTGCACAATAAATAAGAACCACATTTATAAAATTTAGAATCAAAGAGAGAATGTGCAAGGAAATGCAAATACAGGGGGCGGGGAGAGTAAGACTATACAAACTAGCTATCTTCATTAGAAACAAAGGCAAAATTACCCTTCCCACACCTGAGGCAGATGCTGCTTATTTTGTGATCTATACCAAATATAAATGTGTAGACCAGTGACTTTTAACGCACAGTGTCATGATACACGGTCATGACCCAAGACTTTCCTGATGACCTTGTCAGTAATTTCTAAATGAAAGCCAGAGCAAAGCTCTGTCCTTTGTAACCTACCCCACCACATTAGAATTGTTTTGAAAATTTCCCCTTTTTTTCTACTAAGAGACTGTTCCCAACAGCAGAAGTGGTCTGTTTCACTGCCATATGTGTTGAGAACAGAGCATCTAAAAATTCTGGGGGAAGTATTTGGGTTATTAAAATGTGTTTTAGATTTATTTATTATTTATTTATTTATTTATTTATTTATTTAGTGTGTGTGTGTGTGTGTGTGTGTGTGTGTGTGTGTGTGTGTAGAGGTCAGAGAACAACTTTTGGGATTGAGTTCTCTCTTTCTCCCCATCCCCAGATAATTGAAAAATGTTCTAATAAAACACTAGTGGAATCTGGGCTTTGTGGTTCATGCCTGTAATCCCAGCACTTGGGGAGGCAGAGGCAGGCAGATCTCTGTGAGTTTGAGGCCAGCCTGATCTACAAAGTGAGTCCGGGAAATCCTGTCTTAGAAAAATAAAAAGCAAATAAACCTCTAATGATATCTTTAGATATTAAAAGAATTATACCAGAAGAATATACCAAAACAAAACACATCTAAGTTTTACATGCAGGATTTGCTTCCGGCTTAATTAGCCACAAACGTGCTTGATTATCACAGTTGCAAAACTCTTGACAGAGAACGTAAGTCAGAAAACAGTGTCATCATTAAGTAAATTATAATATTTGTTTACATAAATAAATGCTTTTCGGGTCTAATGTATAGGACTAACAAACCAAATCCTGATTTTTCAGTCAGTAAACACAGAGGGGAAAGTTTTGTAGTATAAAAATAAATAATACAGTAAATTGGATAGTATAACTGCCCAGGTAATTAATACCAACAGATTGAAAATTTATTTGAACATGTCTTAGAGAAGATATCCAACAAAATTGGGAACATTCAGGATAGTCAATATTGGGTAAGGAAAAGGAGGTCTCAGCAAGAGAACACAAGGGTTGAGCGGTAGATGTGAGTCCTCCTCTGTGCTGTGGGTTTCTGAGAGGCGCTTGCTCAGGTCACCAGGTTTGGTGGCAAGATGCTTTACCTAACCTGCTGAACTCTCCTGCTGTCTTTCTCCCCTTAAATTTAAAGAAATTATGTGAGAAAATGAAAAATAAGTATTTATGTAATGTTTTTGGGTGTTTTTCTGTGTGTATATCAGTGCACCACTCTGCGTGGTGCCTGCAGAGTCCAGAAGAACTCCTCAGATCCCAAGGGTTTGGCACTGCACATGATTGTAAGCTGCCATGTGTGTTAGGAATTAAAACCAGGTCCTCTGGAAGAGCAGCAATCTCTCCAGCCACCACTCCCTCCTCCTTAAATGTTTATGTGTTTGAATTGTTGTCTTTTCTCTCTCTCCATTGATAAAGATTGGGCTAAATGTGCCAGGCAGGCGCTGTGGGACTGGCTTATTCCCCAGCCCTGGTCTTAGCTTGCAACAATGAGCATTTAAGGAAGTCAAGGCACAGTTGCAAGCTGGAGTGTGGAGAGAGCTGAGGCAAAGGAACCACCTGCTTTTGTCAGCCTCCCTGCTGCATTTTGCTTGTGCAGATGGAGTGGACCAATGCAGTAGAGATGGAAAGTAACTGATGTTTATTTTTAAGCCCCAGGACTTCAAAATATCCAACTTCCCACTGAAGTATTATGGGTACAGGTGATAATTGAAACAGTAACTTATGTCAGAGCGTCCACCTCTTTCCTAACAGTGGTGTACATGGATGTGTCCTGTCCATCATGACAAGCTGGGAGTTGAGCAAGTGGCTCTCCTATTGAGATCCCAGATTACTAAATACAAGGAGCACAATAAAACAGCATACAGCTGTTAATTCCTTCTTTTCAAAATAGGAAATGGTTTAGATCATTAAATGGTGTCTACAGTCTCATCTCACCCTCACTCAATGGGAGGGGGGTCGCTTTAAGACCACAAAAGTTAAAGAAGACATAATCTCAGAATAAAAGTCAGGTCTTTAAATTGAACTTTTAACTTGGTGAGAAATCTACCTCATTCTTCCCTTCATTACAGTCAAATTTTTGTCACAGGCTGACAAAATTTTGCCTTGAGCTAAACTGGACAGATCTACAGTCTGAGACTCAGAGAATGAAGAATTATTGACACTAGGGCTGGGGAGGGACAAACTAAGGGGTTAAATGAGTCTCCTAAAGTGGCCGGGCTAGCAAGGTAGAGTTTCCCCACACCAAACTCCAAGGGCATCTCTAGGGCAGGGTGGCCTTGTCCCGGTCTGAAGAGGCACAGTGAACACATGAGCACTCAGGCTTACAAGTTTCTCCAAGCGTCAGCGGGCAGCTCACCACTCTGCCTGGTAGTGGGGAGTCAGTGTGCCTCTGTCCTTGTATGTAGAGCAACCAGGCAGCACCTCTCACCATCAGACAGCAGAACTGGCCCCAGGAAGAGTTTTGGAATCTTCAGCAGATCCATTCCTGTACTCACCAAACTGCTTTAACACTGCAAACCCTGAGCATTTGGCGCCTCTTCCACCCACAGCACTCAACAATTCCGACTTTTCCTCCCACCTCAAAGTTGTGAGTGGAAAACAAAACAAAACAAAACAAAATATTGCTAGCGCAAATGTTCCTTTTTAAGAAGTCAAGAGTTGGAGTTTGAACAGTTCTATTACACCCACCATAACCCAGCACTCCCCCTTCCAAACCTCTCTGCAAACTCTGGGCTCCCAGGAGAGGAGATGAGGGGTCGGGGGAACTGACTTGAGAAAGCTTAGAGATATTCAAGGTTGAGGCCTAAGGGCATCTGCCTCAGCCCACTAATAAAACCTGGTGGCAACTTCTTTTCATCTCGGAGGAAACTCTGTATGGCATCAATCAGGCTGGGAAAGAAGGGAAGGGAAGCATACAGCCTAGCATCACCTGAGGAAAACTTGCCAGTATGAGCAGTGTCCCACGGAGAAACTGGTGCTGTCTGTCTTTCTCTCTTCTGCTCAGCAGCAAAATGGCAACTTTGGTGTCTTTCCTTCGCCACTAAAAGCCCACCTCCCACTTCCCTACCCCGCCCCTAAAGTGCTGCACGACTGAACAGATATGACTGGATTGGTCCTGATGGGTAGGTTTTACTGTCCAGCAATATTTTAAGCTCCCAGCCAGACAGCTTTTATGAAGGGAGGGATGTTTGGAAAACAATGGAAGGGAGAGAATGGGAGAGCTGTGCTGGGCACAGGGTGGGGGGGGGGGGAGGTGGATGAGGGGAAGCTGACGTGGGAAAGATTAGCTGCTGCTTCTGCAGGCTCTAAACGTCTCTCTCAACTACAGACCGTTCCTCCACAAAGGGACAATTTTGGCTTCTTGCAGAGGACAGGTGTGTAGGGGTATATTCCCAGGCCTTGAAGCCATCATTTAGAAGACTCTTGGTGATGTAGGGAGAATAAGAAGGGACCTGTGTGTGACTTTCTGCTTCAAGTCATACTGAATGAGAGTGACTGGTTCCTTTCAAAAGATGGCATTTCATCCTCCACTGGGGGTTGATCTGGTGACTCAACACCAAAGTACACAGCATCCCTGACGACTCTGCTCCTAGAAACAGTGGAGTGCTGAATATAGTTTTCAGTCCCAGGCATGAGATACGTTCCCCAGGTGGGTCAAGGAATCTGCAGAAGCCCCTCAAACAGCACAGTCTCTTGCCATTCCTCTTGGCTGAACTAGAGCCTACATTCACCCTATTGAAGACGCCATACTCATTGGTTGTAGGGTAGACAGAAAACAGGTGGGCACTGAGGTAGACTTCCTCCCATGTTGGCTAGAAATCAAAGGCCAGGAGGGTGCCAAGCAGGATGCTGTAGGAGAGAGAGTAACCATTGACCTTGCCCAGTTCTGAACTCTATGAAACAAACGTTCAACCTGCTGGGCAAAACAGGCCCAACTCACCTGTGCACAAGCAGCTTGACTGTGCTGATTGGAGTGCTGTAGCGGTGGTGGGAAACAATCCATTCCTGGTACTTTAAGCTCAGCTAACAACTGAGGTCTAGGAGGACTGCCAGCCCCAGTGAGAAACTTATTACTGATATTTAACTAAATTGACAAAACAGCAAACTGTCTTCTAAATGTCCAATCTTCTACCCATAGACAAAAACCAATCCTAACGAAGCCTCTCTCTGTAAACATCATTGGCAGAGACCCGCGGCTCCCCAAGATGCTGAGAATGAGCAGCAGTTGTGGGTTCAGCCTAAACAAGACAGACATGCCACTCCCTCTAAGCTCAGGGAACATTGAGTAAGAAAGGATCAGAAGGTAGGGTCAAGGGCTAAAGATAGCCTTTCTTCAGACTCAGTACAACTTCTGTCACTGTTAAACTCTCAACAACTATAGCTATCTGCACTGGGCCCACGAGAGACTGTCCCTATCAACTGTCAATCAAGGAAGGAGGAGGAGCTTATGGGGTTCTACCCTTTACCCCTGAGTTATAGGCTATTGACAGATTCTGAGAGAGGAGGGACCATTCTCTTTGTTGTGTACCCTCTCCTGAGGCCACCAGGTTCCAACAGATAGCATCAACCCCATGGCCACACAGACAGGCATGGTTCATCTCAGCAGGTCACGAAACAAAAGGAATAGTCATGAAGACCAGGGAGAGATTTGTGAGGAGGAGGGATGCGGGAAAAGATGGTAGGGAGTTAGGGGTGAGAGTGGTCAGTATGTATTGTGGACATGTGTATAATCATCTCAAAGAAATGTAATGAATAAAAAAGTAAGCTTTGGCCTCTAAAGAGCTTGGGTATTACTTGTCAGTTTTGTATCATTTCTCACAGTTACACGTATCTTTGAGATCAGGCAGTTGAGTGGAGGCATTATGTAGGGTTACATACTTCCTGTAAATGATGGTGTGATGTTTTGCTCATTAAGAGGTACTTGCATGGGTTATCACTATGGCCCCATAAAGAGCGACACAGGGAAGCCAGTTTAGACGGCAGACATGTGCTGAGATCCTCAGCTTTCCATTTTTGGGACTATTACATAGCTGTAAAAGTGACTTTTTGACCATTTTTCCCCAATGATAGATTTAAAACAATTTATTTTCTTTCTAATGGTGTGTGTGTGTGTATGTGTGTGTGTGTGTGTGTGTGTGTCTGTGTGTGCGCGCGTGTGCGCATGTGCGCGTGTGCGCGTAGTACCCATGGAGTCCAGAAGAGAGTACGGGAGCCCCTGGAGCTGGAGTTAGCAGGTGATTGTGAGCTGGGTGACGCGGATTCTAGGAATAAATTCTGAGTCCTCTGCAAGAGTAGTAGGTGCTCTAAACCACATTTATTTTTGTTGCTGTTGTTTGTGGTTTGGTTTGGTTTGGTGTTTTTTGGTTTTTTGTCTTTTTTTTTTTTTTTTTTTTTTTTTCTGAGACATAGTTTACCTCAATTGCCCAGGCTGGCCTCAAATGTGCAGTGCTCCTACCTTAGTTTCCCAAGTCTCTGGGAATATAGACATCCACCATTATTTGTAACCAAAATTTGAGATATTTTATTCCACAAATTTATTCATGGAAATAATGGAGCAAAAGAAGTTGGTATTTAGACTCTTTTTGGAAATATCAATGCACAATCACTCAATTAAACACTAATTAAGAGTAAAAGGCAGGCTTCCCAAGAGCCAGGTGTGGGAAAGATTAAGCTTTGTCACAGGTGGAAGCAGTCTTCCCTTGGGGCATCCCATGAATACCTTGGACAGACAGAGTGGAGCCATCCTGGGCCTGGAATTCAGGAAGCAGACCTGGGACCCCACCTGGGCTATTGTTTTCCTAATTGACCCTCAACGGAGAAGGAGACTGCCCTTCCCACGTGACTCAGGCAGGTGGGGAGGAGAAAACAACAGTTTCAGCCAGGGCTTGAGCTCGTGGGGGACAGCGAACAGGCTGGACTATCAGGCGCGCCAGAGAGACACCTAAGGACTCATCCCGTGGAACAGATACCGGAAGGTTCACTCTTTTGTCCCTTTAACCTTTTTTCCTTCTTGTGTAAGCTAGTTGGGTTGTATAATAAAGTTTAATTGTTAAGAAACCGAGCCAACAGCCGGGTGCTTGCTTACCACCTCCCTTCCATGTCTGTTATTCTTTCTGTTCTCCATGGTCACAGACACACTTGATCTTAACTGTAGCAGGGTGAGGGGAGTGACATCATAGGGACACACTTTATCATTACTATAGCAGGGTGAGGGGGAGTGACATCAACCTATGTAAACCACAAGTTCCGCTTTCATTAAAACCTCATTTACTTGTGATTTCTTTCGAACTCCTGGGTTTTGAAGGGCTGCATGCACATGGACATTGCAGACCAGGGAGCCTTCCACTGATAACAGGCGGTCAAGACTCAGTATCAGCGAGATGGGAGAGCAGAAGTGAGGAGCAGAGAGTGGCCCTTTGAGAGTATTTGCTCACTTGTTCATCCCTGTCGTTCTGCTTCCTCTAAGAAATACCAGAACCTACAGAACTTGTCTTCGAAATGAACCTCCCTGGCCAGGGGTGACCATAGGACCTTGGCTGAGGTGTTGGGCAGTATCATGTGCCATTTCATGAGGGCATTCATGGAGGGTGTGTTTGGGTGCAGACAGACAGAATGACAAATAGCTCTGATCACAGTCTCATAGGTTTGGGACATACCTCTCTTTCCTCCTTTCTTTTCTGTCTTCCCTCCTCCCTTCTCTCTAAACTTTCTCTCTCCCCTCCCCTTCTCTTCTCTTTCTTTACCTTCCCTTTATTTTCTTTAAGAAAATGTAGCCCAGGTTGCCCAGAACCCATTATATAGCCCAGGCTGGCCTTGAACGTATAGCAGCCCTCCTGACTCACAGTCCTGAGTGCTAGGATTAAAGTCACTACGTTTGGCTAGCTTTCTAACTTAGCATCTCCCTTGCTTATTTACTTGGTTGATACAGAACATTCTCTTAGCAAGGCCCAGTTAATTGATGGTTTTTCTGTTCTGTTTGTTTTTTGAGAAGAGGTCTTGCTTGCTATGTAGCCAGGATGGTCTGGAATGTTGATCCTTTTGCCTCAGCATTCCCATGTGCTATGGTTATATGTGCCAACACTCCTTGATAACGTTTGTTGACAGTTCTATTTGCAGCTAAAAGTCCCTTGAAAATCTTTGCACCCAACCTTGTACTGACAGAGACAAGTTGGAAGGAGGCGGGGGGGGGGGGGGGGGGGGGGGCTCACCTTAGCGATGCTGAGAAAGTTCCTGCCAGGAACCCAGAGCTGCTCTTATAGTTCCTTCAGTGGGAAACGAAAAGTCTTCTCATGGAGGCTGCATTGCTTTCTTTTTCTCCTCTTTTTCTTTTTTGAGACAGAGTCTTGCTGTTTAGCCCTGGCTGGCTGGGAGCAGTTTGCTGCAAAGCCAAGGGTGGTGTTCTGACTCAGGGATCCATCTGACTGTCTCTGCCTGCTGAGTGCTGGGATCAAAGGTGGGTGCCACCGAGCTTGGCATTATTTGATCTCTAAGTCTGGAAACATTAGACATGATCTAAATTTAAAGGCAAATTTGAACTCAAGTCACTTAAGTAGCAAAGCTCTGTTGGCAGAAGCAGGTATCTGGAAGATTCAGGGGCCCGAGGAAGCTCCCCGAAATCTGACCTTTTGGAGACTCAGAATAGAAGATGAATAATCTCTCAGTTTGTGCTGTGTACAAGGGGGTGTGAGGCCCTGAGAAACACACAGGGCTGTGTGCAAAGTGGATCACTTCTTTGTGATATAGTGAGCAGTGCCTAGACACTCATACAAGTATCTGTTGAGGACCCACCCTTGAGGCTGAGTGGGATCGCTGGTTGGGAAGGGTGGTGCTCAGATAGATGTCATTGACAGGGTAAGCTTTGGGTCCATGAGGGCACGGGTAATTCAGCATGAAGGCGCTAATCCACAAAGAGTGTGGGGGCAGCTAAGACAGGGTGACAAGGGCAAACATGTTGAGAAGTGTAATTTTTAAAATTTCCTTATTTTTTTAAAATCCATGTACAGTTGCTTATTGGCATATGTTCCAAACTCCATCACAGTCAAGTCATGAGATGCTACATGAGGTCCAACATGTGACAGGCCCATTTCTTTCCACCACACACTTTTTAAAGCAGCCACTTTGCCAGAAATGTGGAGATGGACAAAGCTTGGGCCCTGGTGTGATGCCGATAGTACATGGAGTATGCAAACAGGCCTCACACACGCATCTACTCTGTGTTGAGGAACAGCAGCAGGAAAGGTGCAAAACCAAACCAAACCCTGTGCGTGCTGAACCCCAAGCCTGCCTGTCCATCTGCAGAAAACCGGACAGCAAACTGGTGGATGTGAAGATGGGGAGTGAGTGCTCTCAGCTGAGCACCAGGCAGCTGCCTGACCTTGAAGAAGAGACTTTTCCTTCTTAACACGAAGGGAACAGGCCTGGCCTTCAAGTCCAAGTGACTAAGTAAAACAACGTGTAAAACTGAGCCCAGAACCCGCAAGCATCACTTGACAAATGGTAACTGCTAGGTTGCCCTTGCTAGGAAGAAGGTCAGGGTACCTCTGGAGGGAGATCAAGGGTTCTTTGCTCACCCAAGTGGGAATCAATGTTTGCTTTTTCTAGGTTGTGCTGCCTGGAGAGGACCAGGCTTTGAGCTCTGCCCTCTGTGTCCTTTCTTCCTGGCTTATCTGGCCGTAAGCCAGATTCTTCGCTATCAGACCATTTGGCTGAAATTCAAGGGCTCCTGTGCCCTAGGGACACAGGGAGGGCTGGAGGGGGAGCAGGGGGCACTTTCACTCTAGAGAGGATTTCCAACCCAGACAGTTGTCAGGGCAAGGCGGGGCCCTCTATTGAACAGAGCAGTTCATGCATGAGAGTGGACATGCCAATTCTATAGAGCGCGACCCCTCGGCCCAGCCCTCTGCAAACAAAGTTATCTTTCCCAATCTGCTTAGGCAGAAGGGGGACACACTTCCTGTCCTT
>OU015753.1:52564303-52588931 GCA_907169655.1 Acomys percivali
GTGCTTACCTTACACTTACCATGTGCTTACCTTACACTTACCATGTGTTTACCCTACATTTACCATGTGCTTACCATGCACTTACTTTATACTTACCATGCACTTACCGTGTGTTTACCATGCACTTATGTGTCTACCACGTGCTTATCATGAACTTACCATGCATTTACCATGACACTTACTCAAAGTTGAGAGTAACATGATATGCACACTTCTCTCTCCATTTTATGGAGACCCAGCAAGGTCCCGGTACAGGAAGAAAGGGCAAGACCAGGGCTGTCGCAGAGCTGCTTGTCTCCAAAGCCCATGTTTTCCCTGAGATGCCCATGTTGCCTCCTTTAATTTGGCCCTGACCTTCCCTTGTAGCTGGGGTCTTCAGTCTCTGTGACTGTCAGTAACATTTGAAGAGCTAAAATGTTGCTGTCGTTCAGAAAAACCAGCATCACTGTGAACATTTCTCAATACTGCAGGCCATTTCACCTTGCACACCTATATTTTCAAGTGGGCAAGCATACGGTACAAATATTATACACTGGGGGGAGATGGAATCAAATATATAGGCAAAACTATTCAATAATGGGAGTGTCTTCCTCCACAGCCCCCACTCCTGTGCCGGCCCAAAGCATTGTATGCCCCAGCCCACTTTCTGTTCACATGCTTGTAAATGCTAGTGGGATCAGTGTGTTGCATGAGTGTGTCACTTGCCATCTTCACTTACACCCTGCTAGTATGTGCAGTACATATATATCAACCTCATTTGGCTAGCACCCAAAATAATACTCCAAGGTAAGGCTGTCTTCGGATGTACCCAGAGTGCTCTGAAGACCTTTCACACTGGGCTTCTTGCTCCTCCTCCTCCTCCTTCTCTTCCTCTTCCTCCTCTTCCTTTTCCTCTTCTTTTTCGTTGTTGCTCTGAAAAGCCAGCATCGTTGTGGACATTCTCAAAGTCCCACAGGCTGTTTCTCTCTGCATACCCGCAGCTCCTTTTCTGTTACAAAATTTGAAGTAATAACATTTTTACATGTGGCTCTATTTTGAGGGAATGGAGGGAAAGTTCTTGAGGCAGAATTAACTTTTCCGAAGAGACAGAACCAAAAAGTTGCTGAGTAGAACAATTGCTCTTCAATCACATGCCCCAGAGGGCATAGTGTCGTTCAGGAGGGCACCTCAGCCAGCAGCATTCCGATGCTCAATGTCCTGCTCAGTAGTCTGAGAGACTGAGGGCAGGAAGGGGCCTGCTGATGGGCCTTTTCCTGATTACCTTACAAATAAAGTTACTTCTAAAATGTTTGTTAGTTGTTTGTCTTTCTTTCCCCCGGGGCTGTTTACACACTGCTTTTTAGTGCGTGTGTCTTGGGTGTTTGCTTTCCCGTGCTGATTTACACACTCTCTTTATAGACTCTGGCTATTTTTCCTCATCACACACGTAAAAAACTTCCAACTGATCACTCATCTTGGAACTTTGCTTTTAGTGTGTTTTGCTGTGCAGAGAATTTATATTTTTATCAAATCAAATCTGTCTTTTAAAAATTTATGGTTTCTTGACTTTGTGCCTGGCGTAGAAAGGCCTCCGTATGTCATTAAAATTCAGCAAGCCAAGTTCGGAGTTTGTTTTTTTTTTCCAGGGTAGCTTCTTTTTCAGCATTTCAGCCTGGATCTTAAAAAACGGAATACTTTAGAGCCAACCTGAGTGCCTCTCTTCATAGATTTCAGTCTTCTATCTCAACAGGGATGCATATTTTATTTATTACCTCACCTCACTTGACAACAGGCTCCATCATCACCCCCTTTGCATTTGCTCCTTCCCATTTGCAAATCAGAACATTGAACTTGGGCATCCTGTATCTGATGCTCACAAAATACACGCTTCAGCTTGTCTCCTTATGGCTCCAGACGGTTGAATTAAACTTGTTTCTGAGACGATGAGAGACACAGAGAGACAGACACAGAGGAACAGAGAGTCAGACAGAGAAAGAAAGACAGAAACACACACTAAGACAGGTGAGCGCGCGCGCATGCGCGCGCACACACACAAGAGAGAGAGAGAGAGAGAGAGAGAGAGAGAGAGAGAGAGAGAGAGAGATTTTTTTCCTTTTTGAAAGAGGGAGCTTTGCAAGATTTTCTTTTCTCTCTCTTTCCAGTTTACAATTTCTTGTCTCTGTACCTCTAAGATTTTCATCAGGTCCATCCCTGACTGGCCTGAAACTGGCTGTGTAGACCAGGCTGGCCTGACAGAGATCCACCTGCCTCTACCTCCCCAGTGCTGGGATTAAAGGCGTGCACCATCACCCTTGCCTTAAACCTCTTTCTTTCTTTTTGAGATGGAGTCTCATATAATTGGTTTTGAACTCACCATGTACTTGAGGATCTCGAATGCCTAACCCACCCCGCCCCATGCCTCCACCTCTAAATGCTGGGATTCTAGGTGTGCACTGGCACCTGTGACTTGGGTTGACCCTATTTCTATGTACTCAGTCTCTGATGTCTCTCTAGTATACATGGATGACAAAAACGTGAACCCCAGCGATCCATGTTCTAAGTTCTGGAGCCTGTGAGTATGCTGATGCACAGCCTGACAACCAGCGACCTTGACATGGATATAGTATTCTTTTGTGCATTTCTGTGTACTTTCTGCATGAATGCGTAGGGGAATTACACAAGTATGCACATCCATGTGGAGGTCAGAGGTCAGATGTGGGGGTTGTTCCTCAGGGGCCATTGCCATGTTTTTGGTCTGGGGTCTGTCACTTGGCCTGGGGATTTCTGATTAGGCCAGGTTAACAAGTCTTAGGTTCGCCCTGTCTCTGATTTCCTGGTGCTGGGGTTACAAGCACACACACCACCACCCTGTGCTTGGGATCAAACTTGGGTTCTTCTGCTTGCAAAGTAAGGAAGCAATTTCCTAGTTCAGCCCTAATTATATTCTTCTTCTCTTTTTCCTCTTCTCTCTCTCTCTCTCTTTCTTTCTCTCTCTTGTGTTTGTATTTGTGCGATGCTGTATATATGCATGTGTACATGTGTGTGTACATAAACATGGGGGTTAGAAGTCAACATTAGGTATATTCTATGATAGCTCTCCACCTTTCATCTTTTGAGGCAATCTCACTGAACTTGGTGCTCACCAGCTGGTTAGACTGGCTGGCTGGCCAGCAAGCTCCAGGCATGTGCCACCATGCCCAGTTTTACATGGGTGTTGGAGATCTGAACTTGGGTACACTAGTGCAGGCATTTTACCTGCTGAGGCATTTCCTGATTATTCTTAGAGGATAGATGAGCCTGGTATAGTTTCAAGGGTCCTTTGGTGGAAACAGAGAGACACAAAAGAGGGAGAGAAGAAGGGATGGGGCCAGAGGGAAGCACGTGAGTGGCCAGGATGACTTTGAAGGTAGACTAAAGTCAGGATATGAGCAGCCCCCAGGGGCAGGAGAAATGGTGCCCCTGAGCCTCCAGACAGAAACAAAGCCTGAGGCATTGTTATCTCAGTGAGTCTGTTAACTCAGACTCATAACTCAACAGTTGTGAGGCAATGATATTCAGTATTTTGAGCTACTAAATTTATGATGCTTCGCTATAGCAGCGATCAGGAACTACTATGTGAAACATGGAACATGGCGACTGATCCTGCCACAGGTGTGACCACTGTAGTCACACAACTTATGACTCTCAGGCTACAATCTCCACATCCTTCTCTGGTCCTAGGAAACATTTTGTTCTTCGGAAAGCAGCCATGCACTCTCTAGAACAAAACCTGCTTAACTTCTGATTGGCATCAGGCTCATAGATGCCCCACACTTTCCATATTCTGGTTGTAATTATTCTTCCTAGACCCATACTCAAGTCTAGCCTACAGCTGTACCTTGGATGGCATTCGTGACAAACAAAACAAATGCAGTCTTGGACAGTTGCCTTGAATTGACGGAAAAGAAAAACAAAGGAAGAAAGAAATGTAGGCTTCGACCTTTTCCAAACCTACTTTATTTGGGGTCCTTTAAATGCTCATACCTCCCTTCCAACCCACCTGCCCTAGGTAGGAGGAAAAAGAGGTTAACTGGAGTGGGAGAAGTAGACCTTTTGGACTCAGTTCCTGGGAACGATTCCTCTGGCAGGATTTCAGCAGACCAGCAATTCAACCGTAGTTGCTGCTGGAACCTGGAACAACAGCCAGAACCCGGAGCCCCAAAGCATTCTCTGGAACAGTTCTCTGTAGGACGTCTCGAAGTGGAGTGATGAACAGCCAAACAATACCAAGACAAAAACAAACAAACAAAAAGCCCAAAAACCAAAAAACAAACCCTGCACACACACATACATACATATACATATACATATATATGTATATATGTGTGTGTATATGTGTGTGTGTGTGTGTGTGTGTGTGTGTGTGTCCTCTCAGAGTCTCTACCATGATGTGTTTCAGCTGGCAACAAACCAAGCCTTCACAAGAGGTGGTTCATCTGATCTCTCACAAGTCTGTTCCCCATCCCACACTTGGGATCAAAACAGAAACATGTTTACATCTACTACAAAGAGAGAAAGAAAGAAGAAAAGCTTGTCTGTCTCCTTTACCATTTCATTTTATTTTGACTTGAATAAATGTTTTGAATGTGACAACATTTTTCCTTGGAAAAAAATATAGAAATGGAAGCAGGAAAACCTCAGTGCAGTTAGTCTGCCAACCACGAAGGGGTCTTCACCTTTGAAGAGGGAATAGTGGCAAACAGCTGGAACCCCCGACTGCGGTCCCTGAGCCCCAGGAGACTCCAAGTGAACTGAGCATTCCTCGGGATCCCGGCCTTTATCATGGAAATAATAGCAAGGCATTTCACCACTGAGCTGTTTTGGGGATTAAATAAGAGAGTACAAGCTTTTAGATAATCCTTCAGAAGCAAGTTTGAGGTCAATCTACAGTTCTAACACTAGAGGGCAGCATCAACACAACCAGAGGAGAAGTTCCTGCAGATGTTCCAAAGAAGTTTTCTTTTCTCTACTCTCTCTGTGTGTGTGTGTGTGTGTGTGTGTGTGTGTGTGTGTGTGTGTGTGTGTGTGTGTGTGTGTGTTGGGGAATCAATCCAGGGTTTCATACATGCCAGGCCAGCCCTCTGTTATTTTCTGTAGAACTTTTTTTTTTTAATGTAAACTTTATTATGGTCAGAACTTGTCTTGGGTTATGGGGTCTGGCAACCAGAACAGTCTCTCTGAAACACAAATCCCGCCATGTCCCTCCTGCACTTAACTCTCTCTGTGGGTTGCCATCAATAAGTCTCTTGAAGTCCTGCTGGGAGGCACCAGGAAACGCAGCAGCAGAAGGAGGCGTGGTGTAGTAGGCACACAGCGCCCTCTCCGCCGGTTTGTTAGTCCTGCCCATCTCGTGCCACTGATATCTTTGTACTCAACTCTGGGCGTCTATGATGCTACTGAGATCCTGACTGCCGGTGCCCTCCTTCCGGCCTCCAAGCCTCTGCCTGTGCACTTCCTCCGTGTCGAGTTTCCCATCTCCCAGCTCGGACTCATCTCTTGAGGCTTCATTCAAACTTTAGTTTCTCCAGAAAGTCTCCTCTGACCCTCCACTTGTCCTGATCTTAATCGTTCATTTATTCTCTGTCTCCGCCATTAGTCCATGAGATTGCTGAGGCAGGAGGAGCAGCTGAAGCAATTTGATGAGGCCCTAGCAAAGGAGAACCTGGCGATGTGTACGGGAGGCAGCTGAGTGGTGAGCAGGGAGGAGGCCTTCTGGGTAAAGGAGACTAGGAAGCGAGACAGAAAACAAGAGAGGACAGTGGACGTTCTGAGGTATCCAAGGCTTGAACTGGGGCCCAGGGGAAGCTTTCCAAGGTTTTCTTCTAGTCCCTGCAGGAGACAAGGGTGAGATACCCCACTCGAAGCCCCAGGGACTCTCACACTGGGCTCAGAGCTGAGTGCTTTTAAAAGTGGCTTGCTTCTAAGGGCCGTTTCGACTGACCTTCATGGTGCCCGAGGTTGAAGGCCTAGAGCTGCTGGCCTGGCATCCCTGAAGGCAATGGTCCTACCAGGGGTGCCCCTGCCAGAGAGTCAGCAGAGAGATCAAGGGGGCTCCTGGCCTGAGATGGAGAGGAAAGCACAGGGTTTTAAAAAAAAAAATCACTCTTACTGCATCTTCTTCCAAGCCAGTCCCCAGGCATCTAAACAATGCCTCTCCAGGCAGCCTGGCACAGCTGTCATAAAATGCAAGTGAAATCGGTATCTATGGAAACGGGCTGGCTCCTTGCTCCCTTTTGCCCAGCTCCCTCTCTGCCGGTGGCCAGGATAGGTCTAGACCTCAGGCCCTGCCCTCAGATATTGGGGCCCCGCATCTGTGCTCAAACCACTCTCCTGTATCTGCTTGCTTCTTACTTTCTCTTAACAGGGCTGGGGAGCAACTGTGGGGAGGATGACCTTACAGGTGAAGCTTCGGGAATCTAGTCAGTTACTATGCCGACGATTTGCCTGCATAGACACAGGAAAAGCAAATGGGAACTCAGTGGGGCAACCCCTGACTTGACCCTGGGGGCTGCATTCTCCTATCTCAGGTCTTGAGAAAGCCCAGACTTTTACCTGGTCAGCATGGTTAACTCCCCACCTCCTCTACCCATTTTATGTCTGCCTGTGATTTTCCTGGTCTTTTCTTTTCTTCTGCCAAATTAATTATTTATTAGAGGTTTGTATGTGGTGGGGGCTTGATTTAAGAGCTTTATTTATTTATTTGGGTTTAAAATGAATGAAACTCAGCCTGCCTCAACTTGGCAGAATGGCCACAAATGGGACCGAAGATAGATTTTTCTTTTCCTCTTCAGGCCTGATCTACTGACTTATCAAACCATGAGGATTCACCCCAAGAGCAATCTGTCATCAGAATGCATTGTAGTGGGCTGGAGAGAGGTCTGCCCTTCAGAGCACTTGCTACACTTGCAGAGGGCCTCCACTGAGTTCCCAGAGCCACATGGTTACAGCCAGTTACAGGGAACCCAGTGCCCCAAGCATGCACCCAGTGCACTTACATGCAGACAAAGCACTCACTACATAAAATAAAAACTAAATAGATCTTAAAAACAACAATAGGCTCTCTGCCCCTCCCTGTTCCTGACCCAGCTGCATCTTCCTGTGCCAGCCAGCCTCACCCCTTAGACACAGTGGTGAAAGTTGGAGTGAACGGATTTGGCCGTATTGGGTGCCTCGTTACCAGGGCTGCCTGCTCACATGGCAAAGTGGAGATTGTTGCCATCAATGACTCTTCCCTGACCTCCACTACATGGTCTGCATATTCCAGTATGACTCTACCCACGGCAAGTTCAATGGCATGGTCAAGGCTGAGAACGGGGAGCTTGTCATCAACTGGAAGCTCATCACCATCTTCCAGGAGGGAGATCCCGCTAACATCAAATGGGGAGAGTCTGGTGTCAAGTATGTTGTGGAGTCTACTGGTGTCATCACCACCATGAGGAAGGCTAGGGCCCCCTTGAAGCGTGGGGCCCAAAAGGGTCATCATCTCCGCCCCCTCTGCCAATGCCCCCATGTTTGTGATGGGTGTGAACCACAAGAAGTGTGACAACTCACTCAAGATTGTCAGCAATGCTTCCTGTACCACCAACTGCTTAGCCTCCTCCCTCCCCTCCCCTGCTTGGCCAAGGTCATCCATGACAATGTTGGCATGATGGAAGGACTCGTGTCCACAGACCATGGCATCACTGGCATCTAGGAGACTAGATGGCCCCTCTGAAAAGTTGTGGTGTGATGGCCGTGGGGCTGCCCATACATCCCTGCATCCACTGGTGCTGCCAAGGCTGTGGGCAAGTGCATCCCGGAGCTGAACTGGAAGCTCGCTGGCATGGCCTTCTGTGTTCCTACCCGCAATGTGCCCGTCGTGGATCTGACATACAGACTGGAGAAACCCACCAGGTATGGTAACATCAAGAAGGTGGTGAAGCAAGCATTTAAGGCCCAGGAAGGGGCATCCTGGACTACACTGAAGACCAGGTTGTCTCCTGTGACTTTAACAGTGATTCCCTCTCTTCTACCTTTGATTCTAGGGCTGGCATTGTTTTCAATGAGAACTTTGTAAAGCTTATTTTTGGGTATGGCAATGAATACAGCCACAGCAACAGAGTGGTAGACCTCAGGGCCTACAGGGCCTCCAAGGAGTAAGAAGCCCTTGGCCACCCACCCCAGCAAGGACACCAGAGCAAGAGAGAGGCCCTTGGCTGCTGAGAAGTTTCTGTCCCAACCCAGCCCCTGACACAGCATCTCCCCCACGTTTCCATCCCAGACCCCCAGAATAATGGGAGGGGCCTAGGGTGCCCTACTTTCTTCAATACCATCAATAAATTCATTGTATTCACTAATTCACACACCCCCTCAACCTACCACCAACAAATCACACGGGAGCATTGTAGGTAGCCATATATTATCTGTGAGTGAAGCTGGCTGGAAAGGTAGAGGGATTCATTTGGACTTCACCATTCTGACAAAAGCTATTTAACAGCCAGAAAGTCTAAGGAAATGATTTCAGCTTCAACAGGCTTGCCATTACCTCCTGCCTGTGCAATCCCGCAAAGGGCCCGCCTGGCACAGTGGCGAGCTTGGACCACTAGGGGGAGATAGTGTTTCTCTTTTGCTTCTCTGACATTGTAGGATGTCTTTAGAGGCTGAGAGCATCAGGTGAACTCTTTAAGCACACCAGAATAAATAGGCATGGGTTCACAGAGGAGCTGAGCGGACAGGGAATGCAAGGATGGGAGCAGTGAGGGGGTAATCTTTTATTGGGGGGCACAACTCTCCTGGTCTTCCAATGTCCTTCTCTCTATACTGGTGGGGTCACATGACCCAAAGGGGTGGTGGTTGTGGTTTTTCTTCTTCCTCTCTCCTCCTCCTCTCTCAAAAGCCCGTTTCATAACTGGAATCTTTGTCCTATCACCTGCTGCTCTCAAGTCCCAAATGACCAAATCAAAGTCTAAGATTTGTTGCTTTCCCACCCCCACCCCGTTACCTCTCTCAGACCTGCCTGCATGTCTACTGGCTGGTCCTGCACAGCTCTGCTGTGCCCATGCCTGTACTAGGGGTGGTAGTTAATCATGAACAGGAGGGAAAATGTAGTGGATGTAGCTTCATGTGACAGAAAAGCAAAGGGGGAAACCACTGAGATTAGAGCAGGAGACAGAAACATCCCTGGGATGTTTTGGTTAGCATTACTCAGAACCTGTTCTAAGAGTTAAGCCTGAGATTGTGTGACTTTAATTCACAAACCTGCAAATCAGATACAGAGCTGACTATAGGAAGCCTCTGCGGCATTATCCAGGGCTGATGGAGGTGGTGGCGAGGAGGCTGCTGCTGCTGCTGCTGCTGCTGCTGCTGCTGCTGCTGCTGCTGGTGGTGGTGGTGGTGCTGCTGGTGCTGCTGGTGCTGCTCCTGCTGTGATCTGTCTCTTCAGGGCCCACTTTCCAAAGCTCCTTTCCTGACCACTATCTGATAGAATAGCCAAACCAACAGATACCTCAAGTTCCTGGCCAAGGCTCCACTCTTCTCTTAGCCTATCTGTAAAGTCCAGCAGAGTGGCAAGTCCTGAGGAACTTCTGCCCTGGATCCACCAGCTACATTTTCATATCCTTCTGACAAAAGTCTTCGGGGAAGACTGCAGTTCGAGTGTCTGTTTGACTTACTGACATGGCTTAGTATTTTCTGTGTTCTTGGTTCTGTCTGCAGGGGAATTTAGCTATGATGGCACCTCTCCTTTAGGAAACAAAAAAGCAGGAGTTGTGGGACACGTGGACTGCCATCAAGGAAACTGGCCTGGAACTAGAGTGAGGTCAAGATGTGTCCAAACCCCTAAAATCTCAATCTTTAGATGGACAGGCATAAGGATCAATCCTTCCCTGTTCTGGGCCTGCATGCCTTGGTGCATATAGTCTTGTGGCCCCCTCCCCCCTCGAAGTCCTTGAGGTAGTCACAGAGCCTAGCAACTGGAATTCCTCTCCATGCACCTAGCCCCAGCCAATGGTGTATACTTGCTCAAAACCCCCTCCCCCCACTTTCTCAAGGTTGATATAGCCCTTATTCCACCCTCCCCCAATAAAGAGCTGTATCATTGGAAGAGCTGTGTTGCTAAAAGGGTTGTAATACTAAAGAGCTGTATCGGAGGTTTTCTTCCTCCAGGCATTCACTGCTCACTGGGATCCTGCAAACCACCCTTCCAGCTAAGCTCCATTCCTTCCAGTACAGCACGTGTACACCTCGGCACCTGGATGCTCTGAGGGGAGGTACAAACAAACCCTTTCTTATGTAAGTGGCTTTAGTCATGACGTCTCTTCACAGCAGTAAAAAAGTTAGGTAAGATACCTCTTCTGACATGCATAGGTACTGTACATACATGTGCACATTAACTCACACATATGCAGTCTCTTTTAAATATTTTTTAAAGAAAGTAGTTCAGAGCTGGGCAGTGGTGTTACATGCTTTTAATCCCAGCACTTGGGAGGCAGAGGCAGGTGGATCTCTGTGAGTTTGAGGCCAGCCTGGTCTACAGAGCAAGTTATAGGACAGCCAGAGCTGCACAGAGAAACCCTGTCTCCAAAAACAAAAATAAAAACAAAAACAAAAACAAAAAAACAAAAAACAAAAAAAGAAAGAAAGAAAATAGTTCAGTAATAGAACCATACCCTAAGGTACTTGCAAGGACCACACAGCTAAAATGTACATTTCCTGGCACATAATAAGAACCCAAGGAAGTCCATCCTTACTCCCTGTGTCCCTGTGGAGCTGTGGCCTGGATTACCCAAAAGGATCTGCATTTAGCTCTGGAAAGCCATGATGTGTGCTTAGCAGGAGAGTTAGTTTTCACTTCACTTTGTACTAAGATCAATCTGTATTTGTTGTTTGGACAACTGCTTGATACTGGGAATAGGGCCTCAAAACCTGGCCAAAGAAGACCTGAGATGTTCATAAGATGTGTGATATTTTACAGCACTTGTGTTGTGATGTTCAGCAGTGGCCCTGTATGGTTTATCTTTTACTGCATGCCAACTTAGAAAGACCTTACAGTTGCACCTCCCCCCCACCCCCCAGAAACAGATGAAAGAGACAGATTCTGTGTCCTACACAAAGGTTGCAAAGGAAAGGTTCTATACTCATACACTAATTGCATTCAAAATAAAAGTTAATCAAAGAAGTTTCTGGTATTGCCTGACAGGACAGGTTGGAGACAGTGTTTGACGTGCCATTTGACCCTGTTGGATGCCTTGGGCACAGCTGCAGTGAATCTAGAGTAAGACCAGAAATAGAGACCATCTCAGGGTTTGTATTGCATAGTTCTGACTGTTTATTTATAGAGTTATTGCCAAGAAGATTTGAAGAAGAAAAAAATAAGTAAATAAAAAGAAAGAAAAAATGTCAGGGAGAATTATTATGAATAAAATCATTAGAATAAGGCTAGTGTGTTGTTAATTCTGAAAATGTGAGAAAAATTAATCTGGAGAAACAGTCATTGTTAACAACTTTTATGATCACCAATTGCTTATCTGTAACATTTTCTTTGCTGTGACATTTTCATACATGTATATGGTGCATTTGGATCACACTCAATCCAGTTACTGTCTCTTGCCCACTGCTCCTCTTCATACTTTCACATCTTTTCTCCTCTGTGGCATGCATACAGAAGCATGGGTAAAGGGCTATTTTCAGCATCCTGGGAGATTTACTAGGTGCTATAACACTGAAGAAAATGACCCTCCTTCTTTCCGAAACCATTCATTGTTTATAGATTCCCAGGGAGGATCCCCAGGTGCCTTATGAGCACCTCTCCCTTCCAAAATGGAATGCTGCCAGGACCCCTTTTGTGCAGGTGATTACAGCTGCTGTGAGTTCATAAGCACAAGAGCTGTGTCCTTTCACCCCCTCTTCTGTGGTGTTCCCTGAGCCTTGGAGTGGAGTATGTGATACAAATGCTCCCTTTAGGGCTGAGCATTCTACAGTTGCCTACTGCCACCTACTATAAAAAGAAGGTCCCCTGACCACAGCTGAGCAGTAGTTATCTATAGGTATAAACATACCTAGAAGATGGTTTGATGAGCACATCTCTATTTAGAAAAAACCTAGTAATAGATTCTGCACCCCACTCACCACCACCATAGGGCCTAGGACTTTCCGAGCCACAGAATGAAGATCAAGTTTACAGACCAGACACGAATTCCCAGAAAGCAATTGGTTATACCCATAACCACCATGCTATTATTACACTAGTGGCCACATCTTGCCTGGCAGGTTGGTACTGTAGCATTGTAGCTGACTTTATCCCCCAGGAGCCTGCATAGCATCTTTAGGCATCATGAGAGTGACTCCACAGGGAAGTTCCAGCTTGATTTCTCTATGTCCAAAGCTTAAGGTGCAACTGTTGTCTAAGTAAATCTGGCAACATGGACTTGGGAAGAAAATATTTTTTTGGCTTCTACCATGGGATGAAGATTCATTAGCAGGGAAGGTCAGAGGTGTCTATGGTGCCTTTGTTGATTATCGGTAAAGTAGTTGCCTGGATTATTTGAAATAATACTTACATTGGGCTTTGGAAAGTGTTATGATGTTTGTTTGGGCAATAGATCAGTTTTCTAGCTAAAATGTTTAGAGCTCTTAAAATATTTTATTAGTGATGAGTATATAAATGCCATATCTTATTTTCATGCAACACATATTTATGAAGTGCTTACTTCTGGTAGAAGCTTTGCCTTGAAATACAATAGCAAAAGAGCTAAACATGGCTCCTGCCCTCCTGTAGAAAGTCACTCAAGAAATAGTACACATAAACAAATCATTAACTCCTTAGGAGATATTCCGAGTTCTAAACGTCTGTAGAATGGAAGGTTGACCTTTTTGGTGTGTGTGTGTGTGTGTGTGTGTGTGTGTGTGTGTGTGTGTGTGTGCGCGCGCGCGTGCGCGTGTGTTTGATATGAAGGCCCTTCTATAGATGTGAAGGGCTCACCAAAAGACTGAATAATCCTCACACCATTCACATTTAGATTTGTGTTAATCTCTGCGTGGGCATAAGTTTGCTTCTATATAAAGCCGGGGTACTGTTTCATCCTGTATTTTCTCTCTCATTAAAATTAATTATTTTAGCTGGGCACAGTGGTACACGCCTGTAATCCCAGCACCCAGGGAGGCAGAGGCAGGTGGATCTCTGTGAGTTCAAGGCCAGCCTGGTCTACAAAGTGATTCCAGGACAGCCAAGGCTACACAGAGAAATCCCATCTCAACAAACAAACAAACAAACAAATTTTAAATATTGATTATTATTACATCCTGATTGACAAACCATAGCTACATATGTTTATAGAGTATGGTGTTATGTTTTGATATATCTATGCATTGTACCATTATTAGATAAATATAATTAACATTTTTGTCGATTTCACCATTCCTTTTCCTGGTGATCATTTGAAATCTTTTCTCTCAGATATTCAGAGATGGCCTATACCATATGCTATCACTGACTGTAGCCAAGCTTTTGTGTAACAGACCTGGAAACTTCTGTTTCTGTTAAACTTCCTACTTTTTGATCAGAGTCAAGATATGGGGACAACCTAAATGGGCATCAGTGGGTGAGTGGATGAAGACAATGCTGAATAAGCTGAGCCCATGGCCGTGCACATCTGTGGTCCCTGCCACTCAGGAGACAGAAGTGGAAGTTAATTCTCACCTGCTGACCAGCGCCAACTGAGGACAACATAGCAAGACACAGCCTCAAATAGAAAACAACAAAGAACGAAGATATAATGTAGACACAACAGAACACTAGGCGGCCTTATGTGAGGGTGACATCCCAGCACTTGGTACAACCCAGGTCAATCTGGAGGACATGGTGCTCACTGAAAACAAGTCAAGCACGAAAAGACAAACACCGCAGGACCTCACTTATCTACAGAGTGGAACTCAGAAGCAGAGAGGCCACGGTAGTCACCAGAGGTTGGCAGGAGAAGAAAGATGGGAGTGAGGGTGGTTCCTCTCTTGAAGGCAGCCAGTTTCCTTCTCCAGATTCTTTCTGAAGAGTGAGAAGGGCCCTGAGTGCTGGAAGTCCTGTGAGAAGTGGCTTTATCAGTTACTGGACCAGGAAGCGCAGCACAGCTCTTCGAATGCACTGGCTGTTGGTGATTGGTAATCTGACCAAAAATAAATCTTTCAAAAAGGAACACAATTTACTGATCAAAATTATAGAGCAGAAAGGTGGGCTACTGTCTACCTCGTGTTGTTGGAGACTGACATCTATTTCTCAGTGGTCAATTATGGTTTAAGGGACATCAGTGGTGGCTGTAAGCATTAATATGAAAAACTGAGAAGTCAATTTTCTACTGTACTTACCAAATATGTACACTACGGCTGGTGCCTTTATGTATGTCCTTTCATTTGCTCATCCTGTAAGATCTTTAAAGTATCTCATTTAACCTCACTTGACAGAGAGGGGAGTGTGTGTGTGTGTGTGTGTGTGTGTGTGTGTGTGTGTGTGTGTGTGCGCGCACGTGTGCACACACACACATAATTTTTTCGATCATTATATTTTTCAGTGCTGGACCTGTCATGAACCAGATAAGCTGTCTACCACTGATCTATATTCTTGGCTCTGGAGTAAATCTATCAATCCTCTTGTCCAGAGTCACTATGCTAAGAAGTGTGAGAATCAGGACTTCTGTCCAGACCCACTTCCACTATAAACGTGTGTTCTCCATCATGTGGTACCTGCTTTTGGAGGTGGAGACAGAAACAGCAGATGGAGGCCAACACCCTGGAGACTTGCTTCACTTTCTCTTAACAAAGAAACAGGGAAGGGAGGAGAGAGTTCAAATGGAGCTGCAAACTAGGACTTAGTGAAAATAGGTCTTAATCCCATTTTATTTTATGTGTATTATTGCTTTGTCTGTTTGCATTTATGTGCATCATGTGCACGCCTGGTACCTGCAGAGGTCAGAAGGTGGTGTCAGATCCCCCAGAACTGGAGTTACAGACGGTTGCGAGTCACCTGTAAGTACTTCAAACTCAACCTTAGCCTTCTGCAAGAGCAGCAAGTGCTCTTAATCACTGAGTCACCTCTCTAGCCCTTCACCCTCATTTTTAAAAAGATTTATTTATTTATTAAGCATACAGTGTTATGCTTGCATGTACACTTGCACAAGAGAAGAAGGTACCAGATCTCACTATAGATGGTTGTGAGTCACCATATGGTTGGTGGGAATCGAACTCAGGACCTTTTGAAGAATAGGCAGTGTTCATAACCTCTGAGCCATCTCTCCAGCCCCCTCAACCTCAATTGAAATTGAACAACTTTTTTTTTTTTTTAAGTTTGTGGGTCTTGAAATGAGAGGATGATAAATAAGATGTCTTCTTGGAGATGGGGAGTGGTGGAGATTTGCTCTTCAGATCTGCATTACAGTTTAATGTGGGTCAGTGTGAGAAGTGCTTGGATAAAAGGAGCAGACATGCCAACCCTGGCAAATATAGAAGAGCTCAAAAGACCAAGACCCACAGAGTCATGGAGAAAGGAGACATGCAACTCACTGTCACACTAGAGCCATTTCTATTAGAGAAACACCAATGTCCTCGTTAGCCATCCTCCCTTACCTTTGGTAGTGTGAACTTCTGCAGGTCATTTCCCCTGTCTCTGTCACCTTTATGGCTCCCTGTTGTAATTAGATACAGCATTTTAAGAAAGAGGGCCCTCACAGATATGTCTCATGTTTATGCATAGCCCAGTTCCTTTCATGTTTCTCGATGGAAATTTGTGCTTTTAAATTGCATTTCAGAGAGCCTATTGTAACTGTTCCTGGGGTTGGAAATTTCCTGATAACAAAGCCAGTTGGCTGCTGTTTTGATGACTGCTGAGGTAGACTGTAAGAAGAGGTAGTGAAAGAATTGTGTAGAGAAAACAAGGGAAGGACGTTGGGATTCTTAGTATCTGGTGACTTGATTTTGATTTCTCATCTGGTGTTAGCTGTTGGAAATTATCTTACTCAGGGTTTTTCAGAGAAACTGAGCCAGTAGAATGGTAGATAAGTAAGTAGGTAGTTAGATATGTTGGAAACAAGCAAAAGAAACTTTTTCTAAGTACTTCCATTTCATTTTCAGACTCCATTTAACCACAGGGAGAAACTAAATTCAAGACACTAGTCTCTAGGAGAGCTGGGGACTTGCCAGTGGCTGAACAGCTTCTGTTGTAAGGAAACTGTTGCCAGAATCCAGACACCTCAGGGAGAACTTGTAAGAAGACAGTTGTCTGAGTCCAGACATCTCAGAAACAACTTATAAGGAGACAGTTGTCTGAGTCCAGCCATCTCAAGGGCAACGTCTCCATCTTGCTGGCAGGGTTAACTAAGTTCATGTTCCCAGGCCAAGGGGCCTACTCCTCTCCTTCCTTCCTTCCTTCCTTCCTTCCTTCCTTCCTTCCTTCCTTTCTTCCTTCCTTCCTTCCTTCTTTCTTCTCAGGCCTCAGTGGATTCCATGATGTCCACCCCCACTGGGAACAGCAGACCTTCTTTACCCAGGCTATTGACTCAAATGCTAATCTCTTCTCGAAAACCTTCCTAGGCACACCCAGACACATTTGATCAGGGCATCCATCAGCCCAGTAAAGATGATGCAAATTTACCATCACAGAGATCAACCTGATCTGTTCCTCCGAGTCCTCTCTAGCTGCCTTTTAATGTTACATTTCTAACATTGTGATTCTCCAAGCTGCCGGTTCTTCCATTCTCAGGAACAGAATAGCTTTGGTCCCAAAGGGATCTTTTTTCTCCTTTGTGTTAGTTTTAGTTTAAAGATTTTCATAATGTCCCTAAACTAACTGGTCTTTTTTCCCCACTGGCATAATCAAGTGGAGTGCCTGTTTATGCCTATTTATGAGATAATTAACTTAGTTTAAGATAATAAGATAATAATAAGGAAATGAGTTTGTCTGGCCTTAACTTTAACTCAAGAACAATGAAGTGATAAGTACAATACTATAATATAACGATGAGTATAATCAATGAGAAAAGCTAGTGCCACAGTAGGGGAAGGTGGCTGATGCATGTGTCTTAATATAGTTAGTCACTTACTGGTCTAGCAAATATCTGTACTACTTTATTCCTGGCAGATCAGTGTGATCATTCTGGTTTTCTGGAAAAAAATATAGAAGAAAAAAAGGAACAGATGGCCTCTTGTTCTTTGGGGTCGTCCAAACCTGTCTTTAAGGACATCATTCAATTGCATGGTGCTTTTTGGTGAACAGGTACCTTCAATAAAATATAAGTTCCTTGAAGGCATGTTAGTTAAAATGAATATTCATAAAATTTTGCTGGCCCATAATTAAGTAGGGTAAGAAAGTTTGATAATACAACACAAAGGGTCAAATTAATTGATCAATGAAAATTCCAGCCTACACAGTTAGCCACAGGGAACACACACAAAGACATCAGTGTTTGAGCAGCTTCTGGTGGAAGTTACTGACTCCAGCTTTGTTGCACTCACTTCCTGGTTGAATTTCTAGAGTAAAAGTAGTGATTCAGAAATCCCCTGGTAACATGGAAACAGCCTAAGTGTCCCTCAGTAGAAGAATGGATAAAGAAACTGTGGTAAATTTACACTATGGAATACTACTCAGCTATTAAAAGCAAGGAATTCCCAAAATTTGTGGACAAATGGATTGAACTAGAAATAATCATAATGAGTGAGTTAACCCAGAAGCAGAAAGATTCAAATGGTATATACTCACTTATAACTAGACACTAGCCCAAGGGACATGTCCCATGAAAGTCTTCACTTATCAGGAAAGTGGGATAGATGTGAGGACATCCTATTGGGACTCTAGGTGAGAGAAGCATGGGAGAATGGGGAAATAGAAGGATCCAGAGGGTCCTAGAAACCTACAAGTAGAACATTATGATGGGCAGATCTAGGTCCAGGGGTTCTGCACAAACTATGGCACCAACCAAGGACAACACATGCAGTAAACATCGAACCCCTACCCAGATCTAGGCAAGGGACAGGTCATTCTCTACAGATGGGTGAAGATTAGGGACTGACTTTCACATGAACTCTGGTGCCCCATATTTGACCACATACCCTTGATGAGGAGGCCCAGTGGCACTCAGGGGAAGGATAGCAGGCTACCAAGAAGAGACTTTATACCCTATGATCATATATAGGGGGAGGAGGTCCCCTTCAGTCACAGTCATAGGAGAGGAGAATAGGGTGAAAGTGGGAGGGAGGGAGGAATGGGAGGACAGAAGAGATGGGATAACAATTGAGATATAATATGAATGAATTAATAAATAAACACATTTTAAAAAAGAAATCCCCTAGTTGGGAGCATTCATTTATTACCATAATCCAAGTAGACATTTAAGAAACATCCTGGGTTGCTACAAATGGCCCTTTAGCTCCCTTCCTCTGTATCTACTGTTTCCCCCATTTTTTCTCAACCCTCTTCCCTGCTTTGAGAACTTCTTCCCTTCCCTCAGCTAATAAGTGCAATGTAATGTCTAGAGTGGGAGACTAGTAAAGGATGGAAGCCAGTCTCCAAGCTTTTCACATCCCAAAGCCATGGTGCCTCAATTTGACAGTACTGGGTACTCAAGAACTGCTTGTTATTAGGGAAGAATAAATACCATTTGTCTCACACAGCACCACTGAGCAGTGACTTGAACATCTTACAGGGTTAGACAACAAAATGTATAAATAAGCCCATGAAAGAGATCAACATTTGGTGTCGCTAAACATTGAACATCACGAGTAGGGCTTCAGAAATTGTTCCTTGGGCAAACTGTTTGACCTGAGAAGTCTTTCATGACTCCAGGTATGTGGGCATTTGGATAGGTTTATATTTACCATTAAATCATAGCAAGATTTCTTTTCAAACAATTCTTTGCTATACATGGCATTTTATCATTTATTAAAGATGAAAGGAAATCAGCAAAAAAATGAGCTGGACATGCTTATTTATTTTTATAAAAAGATCTAAATCTTGAGTCACATGTGGTGGCAAGGCCAGTACTTAGGAGGTAGAGTCAAGAAGATCAGGAGTTCAAGGCTACCCTCAACTACAGAGTGAGTGTGAAGCCAGCCTGGACTACATGAGACATTGTCTCAACTCCTGCCCCATCCTCCAAAGGGAACTAAAGTTTGATTGACTATTTGGTATCACATGATCTAGAGCCTGTCAATGTTTTTCAGAGTTGATCTATGTTTAACTTTTATATTTGTCAATGTTAACAATGTTGCTTTACAGAAATGCATAGTACAAGATAGCAGAAGCATGTTTATGGCCACTTCAGACACTGTTGGAAATCTATCCTAACCACAAGCAAAAGAAAAAATCCATTAAATAATTTTTTAAAAAATGAAAGTCAGGTTACCAACTCAAATAGCAACCTTAAAAATCAAATATTCTAATAAAATATAGTCCAAGATACCAATTTGATCACTATATGCAGGAGGATGATACCAGGAAAACATTACAAACATTTTCTATAGGTAAGCTGCTGTTTGTTTGTTTGTTTGTTTTTCTTTTAATTTTTTGAGGGTTTTTTGTTTTGTTTTGTGAGTTTGTTTGTTTTTCTGTGATAGTGTTTCTTTGTGTAGAGCTGGCTGTCCTAGAACTCACTTTTTATACCAGGCTGGCCTTGAACTCACAGATATCCGCTTACTTATGTCACCTGGGTGCTGGGATTAAGGGTGTGCACCACCACTGCCCAGCTGAACTGTTATTTTTATAAAAGTGTGTGTGTGTGTGTGTGTGTGTGTGTGTGTGTGTGTGTGTGTGTGTCAAGGTCTTCCTCTGTAGACCAAGCTGGCCTAGAACTCACAGACACCCACCTGCCTCTATCTCTTGAGTGTGGCCCACCAAATGTGGCAAAGAGTGCAGTGTAGAATACTGCAGTCAAGAAGACATTGTAGTTTCTAAGGTGTTCTGGCAATGCTTCTTAGCTTTGTGTGCTGTGATGGTGTGCAAAGTGCACAGTGCCATGTTCTTAGGAGCTATGACTACAGCAGAGTCATGTGACACAGCATGGTCCAGCACTGCCAGAACTACCTCAGAGTCATTATATTTTTTATGTTGAGTTTATTATTGGTCACTGTTATTCAGAAACCTTTTACTGTTAGGAGCTGCTTTTGTAAGCCTCGCCATAACCACGGGACACTATGACTTGTTTGGATAAGCCGTGGGCTCATCAACACAAAGTAACTCATGATATAATGATAACACACCAGCAACTATCTCAGAAAACAACAATTAAGGGGCTGATTGGCCTGTTTGTACACCACACTGACCTCAATTTTACAGTCAAAACTATACTCAAGTCTTGTCTTTTGGTGAAATGCAAGATGGGTGCGGTCTTGATTCATACTTGAATACTTGGTGCTATCAAATTATCTTCATTCAATCTGTGATTGACTTTGATAGAAGCTGAGGCTTATTTTAAGTTTAATTAATGTATGTATGTATGTATGTATGTATGTATGTATGTATTTTGCGCATGGTTGTGGATATGGCACAATGCACATGTAAATACCACAGAACAATTCATCAAAATAAGTTTTTGCTCACTACAGTTGGGGCCCCAAGGATGAACTCATATTGTCAGGTTTCTCCAGAAGAGCCTTTACCCATCTTACAGGCCATATTTCTTTTTGATGGGTGGCCTGTATATCCCTAGGTCTCAGTTGCTACAAAGGGCAGCCTTCTGTCTAGAGAACCGTGGCTGTCAACTTGATTACATCTGTAATCAATTAAAAATCAAGCAACTTCAGCACGCCTGTGACATATTTTCTTGATTTAATCCTAGGAGGTAGGAAGACCCACCCTAAATCTGGGCTCCACCCTCTGGGGGCAGCACATATAAAAGGACACAGAAGAAAGAAGCTTCTGTAGGATTCCAACCTAGACAGAAGACTGGCAGAGACATCTAGCTTTTGTAGACTGAACAACAACCAGATTCTTGACAGCTATTGTTCGAATAGCCGGGCCACAGCCTGTAAGCCACTCAATTAATCAATGAATTATATGTGCACTTAATATGTATGTGTATGTGTATATGTATGTGTATGTGTATATGTATATGTATATGTGTGTTCACTCCATCAGTTCTGGTCTTTTTAGAGAGCCCTGACTATTACACCTTCTGTAGGTTCTAACTAAACCTAAACTAAGGTTAGTAGAATTCCTTCTCCTTGGTGAACTCTAACACATGTCTTGCTTTCCTGCTGTCTGGGCTGTGAATAGCTGAGCTCAGTCAGGTGCAAGTGACAAGTGTTTCTAGGAGAGGAGCCATTTTCTCTCTTGTCAACAATCTTTGTCTTTAAGTCCTTTGTACCTCAGTGGCTCTCAGAATCCTCAAATTGATGTTTTTCTTTTAAATATTTAACCTAGTTTCTCTTCCCAACTGTTGTAGGCAGGCCAACTGATGGCGCTTCTTGTTCCCACAGCTGTAAGTCTCAGTGGCGTCAAGGTCAGGCATGGTTTTTCCAGAAGATTCTCATGTAATCAGTTGCCATTGAGCTCAGAGGTGAAGGACAGCAGTAGAGTTGGCTTAGAGTTCATACTGTGTGGAGAATAGTCCACACAGGAGCAGAAGTGGAGTGCACCTGAGAAGCCTCGAGTAGAGCGCAGATGGTTTAGGATGCAGTAGTCAGCCACCCCCTCTGCCAAAGCCTCTAAGAGACATGGAGACCCTGCAAGTTCCCTGATCCTTGTAGGAAACATACAGTCTCTTCTTCCGGGTCAAGTCCTTGTCCCTTCATCCTTGCCAGCACACATCTGTAGTGCTGGTACAGAGCTTGTGTTGCGTGATTAAATCTTACCTTCACTTTCTAGCCCTGGTAACCGGAGGGAGGCAGGTGTCACCATCAGAGCAACAGCAGCCACCTGGGGCTTTGCAGTCCTGTGTCCTTGCCACCACAGGGACAGGGAAGAAACCCTGAGCCTGTTTCCTATGTACAAAAGGAGAAGTTTGCACTAGATTTTTAAAAAGGAGTCATTCCAGTTTGTATTCATAATTGCAGCCATCGCTTTCAACAGCCATGTCTAGGACACCAGGGCCTCAGACCCAGGGAAATGGCGAGGCCTACCCCATGTCAAGCTCAAGGAAACAGCAAAACCTTCTTCTAGTCCAGAGAATCAATGAGTGTTTGCATAAACTATCAATCTTAGCTTCCTCCTCCGGATGACAAACCCAAGCCTGCTTGCTCCTAGAGACCTCCTACTAAACCTGCCTTCCCTGTTGAGTGGTATACAAGGCATCTCCTTCTCTTCTCAATGTATAAAATAAATGCACTGAATTTTTAGGCTTTTCCCCATCAGAGTGCACAGCCAACTCATTCCAACTTTCTGTCTGTCTGTCTGTACTTCTCCGTTCCTGAGTTGCTCCAGTCAATCACTATGGCACTGTGTCTCGGCAGAAATCATAGCCACATATTCATTGGGGAAAAGTATTTGCAAAAATATGTATCTTACAAAAATCTTTTCATATATACAGATATATCCTGAAAATCACAGAAAGATCATCCAACAAACAGAGGAGCTAAAAAAATATCCAACAGTTACTTCAAAAAAATAATACAAGAATGGTTAATAGGCACACAAAATGTGCTCACTGTCATCACTAGGAAAATTCAAATTAAAATATCAATGGTGCCACCAGAATGGCTAAATCAGAAACTACCAGCAGTCCTCAGTGCAGGCAAAGACAAGGGGCAACTGGGACTCACTACTCATTGGTGGAAACTTCAGCCCAAAAAGTTCTGGACAATTGGAAGATAGCAAATGCTAAACCAAACAAAAACACAAAACAAACCCACCCCTGTACCTGTTTTATAACCCCACGGCTTAATTCTTAAATATTTATATTTTCTCATAAATAATAAAAATACATGCTCAAAAAGATTTGTGCAAGAATGTTAATAGCAGCGTTCTGTGTGTATGTGTGTGTGTGTGTTTGCACGTGGAGGTCAGAGGACATCATTGGGTGTCCTTTCTCAGGCATCCTCTACCCTTTTTTTGATACATGGTCTCTCACTGGTGTGGAATTTTGCCAAGCTGGCTAGGAAGCTCCAGAGATGTGCCTGTCTCTGCCTTTCCCTTGCTGGCATTAGAAGCTTCTGCCACCATACCATATTTACCATATTTTCGCGTGGCTTCTGGGAGTCTGAACTCAGGTCTTCAAGCTTGCAAGGCAACTGAACCATGTCTCGCCTGTAGCCACTGAATAAGCTAGAGGTGCGTCTAGGCTCCAGTTCATCCACACCAAGCTTCTGGTCTTGTTGCCCTTGCTGACATTAGCTTCTGTGCTGTAAAACAGCGTCGTTTTCTGTTCCAGAAAGATAAGGACGCAGTGGTTGGCTAGAATGTGCACCTGGATTCAGAACCAAAGTGTCCGAGACGCTCATGGTCAAGGCCCCATTGGAAAGACCTTGTGACTTAGAGAGGGAATGAAGACAGTGTAGAAAGGAAGAAGAAGAAATGGGTGACACTTGATTTTTGGCGCATGAGCGGGGACAAAAAGCTGAGCACTGGGCTTGTGGAGATTATTCAAGAGGGAAATGAACACTTTCCTGGTCGAGAAGCCGACTGCGAAAAGGCATTGGAATGTGTTCTGTAGCCCAATTTCTCATAGGAATTAGGGAGCATATGTGAAGGGTGGGGGTGGGGCAGGAAAAACTCACACATTAATAATAACGTTCTGTTCCTGGACTTCACTGCAGAGGGCCGCGCTGAATGCTGGGAAGGGCTGCCTCCTCAACCTGGAGTCTCAGCACAATTTGGCTTTCCTTTTCACATAGTATTTGTTCCCAGTCCCTGGCTGTCTCCCCTGGGGAGGACATCCGTGGGGACAGTTCCTGTTTCCCTGCCATTGCTGGCCCAGCCTTCCTGAATGTGATATGATTGTTTCTTGGGGCACGGTGCAAAGATGCCAAGGGAGAACGGAAGTATCTCATGCCTCAGCAATCTTTTCAAGGCAAAAAGAAAAGGCCATTGCACTGGGAACCCTGGACTTGGAGTCCTCTTTCTGGTGTGTGAGCGGGGACATTGTACAGACACCGCCAGTCCCCCGAGGGCCAGATATACCCAACATGGGAACACGGCTAAGCAGTTGGGGCTCAATTCCTTTTCTCTAACTTCTATATTCAGGCAGCTTCCCTTGGGAATCTCGGAATGTGGACACGGAGAGCCTTATTCCCACCATCTTCCCTTCTTGTCTTTCCACGTTCTCATCTCCACGGTAACAGCTCTTTATCCACTCACTCCCCTGTTTTACTTTAGTCACCCCTCCTTCATTTCTTACTAGTAACTACACTTATTTCTCACGTAGCTATTTGAAGATGTGTATATCCAACCTCAGCTACATAGGAAGCTCAAGGCCAGCCTGGACAGAGACCCTGTCTCAGAATTACTTAAAGAAGTATTATTATTTTTGACATTGTTCTCGGCACAGAGCTCTGAAACATTTGGAGCTTACCTAAGTGGCAGGAATGTCTTTTGTTTTCAGACTTGAGTTAGACAGGGCTCCCTAGAGGAACAGAACCAATTGTGTGTGTGTGTGTGTGTGTGTGTGTGTGTGTGTGAGAGAGAGAGAGAGAGAGAGAGAGAGAGAGAGAGAGAGAGAGAGAG
>OU015753.1:52596739-52608467 GCA_907169655.1 Acomys percivali
CTTCTTCTTCTTCTTCTTCTTCTTCTTCTTCTTCTTCTTCTTCTTCTTCTTCTTCTTCTTCTTCTTCTTCTTCTTCTTTTTGGTTTTGTATTTTCAAGCCAGGGATTCTTTGTGTAGACCTGGCTAGCTCTGTAGACCAGGCTGGCCTCAAACTCAGACATTCACCTGCCTCTGCCTCCCGGGCTCTGGGATTAAAGGCATGTGCCAACCCCGCAGTTTTTCTTATTCAGGCTTCACAACAGCCTCAGTGAGAGGGCATCCTATTCTGAGTCTCAGAAACTGCTAATGGATCTGAGGGATGTACGCTGCCCTCAGGGCAGGAAGTAGGAGATCTGAGTCTCCAGCCCTCTTCTGACTTACCTGTTCATTTGCTTAATTATAACATACCCACTTTCATTGTAGGCTGAAACTGCTATTTTTTCCTTTCTGTCCTTCCTCATACTTGTGAGCCTGGTTAGTTACACATTCCCGGCTCAACTCTGCTCTGTGAAGGAAGGGACCATGCTGGCCCATCCCTGTCTGCTAATAGCCTTGCATACATGCTCAGTGAGTAAGTTCATACATGGCAGGAAAAGTAGGGGCAGGAGAGGGGAACATCAAGATTCTACATATGAAGGAAGCCAATTGGCCAGGGATGAAATCCTTCTCCACCTGGGCTACACCCAAGGAACAGAGTACATGGATGAGAAAAGCCCACACTGTACACACTCGGGAGAGGTGGGTGTAAGGGACCTACAAAGAGTCATGAGCCGTATGGGCCAACACTTTACTGTGTATGCTTTGCCCAGCTTACTCGCCTACTCCCATTCTCAGCAACATCCTTTTCTTTCTCAATAAACTGCCTCTGTGTCTATCAACCCACTGTTATGTCTCTGGTATAGTTCCTTGTCCTGGGACACAAGTATCTGGAAACTTTAGCAAATGCCCTTCGAGCTGACACAGGTGCCTATGACAGGCATGCAAGTGTAAATAAGAAATGATTAACAATGAACCAATATTCAGATGTGGTTGCTAATGAAAATCGTCTGCCTTGTTTTATCGAGCGAGGCTTTTGCATCACTTCAGTTCACCAGTCACTGGAAAAACACAGCAATATGGCTGTAGAACTTGAGACACTCCATGCACACTCTGTTTTTCCTCACACACACCTCGACAACAGGCATGGCTTGAGATCACCTTATCAGCCTTGGTAATAGAGAGATTCCTTAGCTCGCTCAAAACCGCACAGGCATTTTCAGGAGCAGCTGTTAATAGATTCTATGGGGGTTTTGGTTTAGTTTTTTTTTTTTTATATATTCAGCCCATTGCTGAGGATGCTAAATCCTACTAAAGCCACCAGCACCAGCGCCTTATGGTGCTTTTCAAGGGTCTACAATGCTCCCAAATTAATTCATGGAAATGGCTGCAGAATTGTGGGAAAACAGCTGGGTACTTCCCAGCAGAATGAACTGTAACCAGTTTAGGCTCTGGCTGAAAAAAGGCAGGAAATCTCTTACAAAAGGCAGCCGCACGTCCCGTAATATAACAGCCAGCAAATCTGTTGCCAAGGAGCCCCAGGTGCCCTGCTGGTTTAGGAAGATCAGGGCAGGCAAGAAGGTTTTACTGTTAGATTCCATGCTCTGATGTGGCCACTCTGTAACAGATGGGTCAGACACTTTGACAATAGCAGGATAATTTGTCAGTGAAGTTGAAGGCGTTGCGGACAGTCAGAAAGCCTCAAGCCACACTAGACAGCTTGTGTTGCCATTCCTTTCCTTGCCTGAGGTCAGCAGCCAACAGCTGGCCTTCATTCAGGCAGGCCAGGAAAAACCCTGTGCCATAGCACTGGAGGACAGCCCGCCCCAAGGAAGTCAGACTCAAGTTGCTTTATTTAACAGTATACTATCACATTAAGCAGTTGTGATAGAATTACAGAGTTGAGAAAAGGTACAAACACGGTGGATGAATTTTTGTTTGTTTGATTGGTTTGGGGTTTTGATTTTTTTCTAGACAGGGTTTCTCTGTGTAGTCCTGGCTGTCCTGGACTCACTTTATAGACCAGGCTGGCCTCGAAATCAGAGATGAGCCTGCCTCTGCCTCCCTGAGTGCTAGGATTACAGGTGTGTGCCACTGCGCCCAGCAGGATATAATGTTTTTTAACTTGATTTTTATTTCTTCAAAAAGCTTGTTGTGTGCCCATTTCTTAACAAGTAAATGCTTCTTCCTGTGTGGCAATTAACCAACAAGCATCAGAAAATTAATTTAGGTGCATTACTGTCCTCAGATCCGACTGAGAGTGTTGCAAACCTTCATGGCTAAAGATTTGGGTTCAAAACTCATGCTTCATGAGCAAGTCTTTAGGCAATGTCACATGTAGTGGCACTCCATCTTTCCTTGTCTGTCACATTTCTTTACTGATTATGAAGATAGTTGACAAGTGTCTCTCCTTTTGGTCTGGCCTTCTCTTTCCTCAGTAGATTTACTGTGCATCTTTGGTGAAAGGAGAAGGAATAACCCAGAAGTGATGCTGTGCTTCCAGCTTGGTGCCGGGTGGTGCAAGCCTTCTGCTTTTCTTGTAGCTGATGGTGCCATATTTGGTTGTGTCCCTCGGATGATGTTTGCTGGGCGTCCCCAACCTCGGGCTTCTATTGCTTCATAGCGAACCAACGTTATGTATAAAAAAATGATGAAGATATATAGCTATACTTTTCCTCAACATGCTGTTGGTATCTTAGCTTACTGCTTTACATCAATGTGGGCTCAAACTTCCCTGCCTTATTTAACGAGTATACTCCACTACTATCACTTATTGGTAAATTCTGCCTAGTTTTGCCACTAGAAGCTTCTTCAAGCTGGAGTTTGTGTGCTTTGACATATTCCTGTTATTCTTTGACTACTTCTTCCTGTCTTTTGGGAGGCAGGAGTTTAGCCTATTTTATACTTCCTGTGGTCCAGCTTTGAGTGTGGGCATCTCAAGGATTCCTGGTTCCTTGAAGTAGACAATGATATTTAGAAGACAGGATCTGGGAAATTTGTATGCTTATTTCCATGGGGGGGGGTTGTTTCTAAGAGCCCTCTGTGGACAGCACTAAGTAATAAAACTTTGTATATTCATGCTTACGTCTGTATTTATTTCAATATCTAGGTACTTATATTGTAAGCTGGAATCTCCAGTTGCAGCCCAATACCATTAAGTTCATTCTCATTTTCCAAACTTGTAGCTCCATTTTTCTGGTGGTATGAAACTTGGCTCTTGGGGTCTTCAGTGTGTGCGAGTGTATGAGCACGTGAGCAGAGCCCTGTATGAAACTAATCTCTCTCCATTGCTATCCCCTCCTCTGCAGATGTGCTCACTTCACTCTTTTCCATGCCAGGCACGCAAGAGCCCCAGCTACTTGCAGGAAGCAGACTGCCAACACAGCCCAGCTGCCAACACGTGCTGCCTTTTGTGAGGGTGGAAGGCTGACTCAGTGGGCAGAATGCTGAGTCCAGGCAGTAGAGAGCCAGAGAAACTTTGTTCACAGTCCTTGAAACTCAGGAAAGGAAATCTAATGTTGCTTGGCGTATTAGTTATTGCTCTCATCTCTGTGACAATGTATCTGATAAGAGCAAGAGAGGGAGGGAAGGCTTCGAAGGGATAGTCCATCACAGTGACATGTCCTGGAAGCAGGAGAGTGAGGAAGCTGGTCACACCACATCCACAGTTAGGTAACAGAGAGATGAACGATGATGCTTAGCTCAATTTCTGATTCCTTCTTTTTCATTCAGTCTGGGACCCAAGTCCATGAGATGATGCCTCCTGCACTCAGGGTGGGTCTTCCTCCTCATAGATATGTGTGTTTCCATGGTGATTATAAATCCAGTTTAAGTTGTCAATAAAGATTATCTAGGACACTGGGTGAATTTCTGAACTGAATTTGTTTTGTTTTGTTGAGACAGGGTTTCTCTGTGTAGCCATGGCTGTCCTGGACTCACTTTGTAGACCAGGCTGGCCTTGAACTCACAGTGATTCACCAGCCTTGGCCTCCTGAGTGCTGGGATTAAGGGCATGTACCACCATGCCCAGTCTCAGTTTTATTTTATATTTTTACCTCCCGTCTCCCTGATTTGGTGGCTACCCCTGTGTATTGGGGGTCTGGGACAAATAACTTGTCTCCTTAGTTGTATAGGCCTTTATGTAGGCAGGAATTATGCACCAGGAGTTATATTTAGCACATTACATCCAGGATCCTCATGTGGACCTGAGTTAAAAGATTTAGACAAGAAGATTTTGTACTTGAGCTGCAGAGATGCGATTTAAATGGTCTATTAAGCTGGGTTCTCCAGAGAAACAGAACCTACAGAGTATGCATGTCTCGTACAGTGGGATTCAATAGACTGGCTCATGTCATAAGGGTGGAGTGGTCCAACAATGTCTATTCATGTATTGGAGAGACTGAGAACACAGTAGCCAACCAGCCCACAGACTGGATGCCTAAGCAGTTTCAATCTAGTGATGAAGGCCTGGGTGATTCTCGAAGGGTAACTGGTCTTCTGTCTGTGTTGGAAAGCCAAAGCTGGAGTCCGATGTTAGCAGAGGGTGTTTGTATCATCATCATCATCATCACCACCATCATCATCATCACCACCACCACCACCACCACCACCATCATCACCATCAGCAGCAGCACTAGACACAGTTGCCAGCAAAGGCAGGTAGGCAACACTTCTTTAACTCCTTATATGTATCTCAGCCACCTGTTGGAGGGATAGCCTTGTCTCCTCAGTTAATCCTTTCTGGAAATGTCCTCACAGATTTGCTCTGAAGTGTCTCTTAATCCAGATTCGTACAAGTTGATGGCCAAAACTGACCATCCCAAAGGTGATGTTTTGGGGATGAGTCTTCTAGAGCTGTTAATGCAAAGTATCATAGACAAGGTGGCTTCAGTACAACTTTATTTTGTCATGATTCTTGAGGTTCAAAGTTCAAAGTCAGGATGTTCACAGGATTGGCCTCTCCTTGGAGTCTCTCTTTTGGCTTGTGGGTAGCTGTTTCTCCTCAAAGACTCACAGTCCCTTCTTCTCAGGGAGTTCAAATCCCTATGTCTTATGAGAACCTAGACAGAGGGCCCCAGAGCTCATTGTAATGAATTAGCTTTAACTTAATGACATCTTTAAAGTCCCTATTTCTGGGCCAACAAATACATGAAAAAAAATTGTTCATCATCTTTGACTCTCAGTAAAATGCAAATTAAGACTACACTGAGATCCCATCTCACCCTAGTCATAATGGCTGTCATCAAGAAAGCAAACAAATGCTGGGCAGGAAGCAGGAGTTTGAGGGTAGACAGTAGGGGAAGGGACACTGTTGGTGGCCATGTTAATTAGTCCAGCCACTGTCAAAATCAGTAGGAGGTTCCTCAAAAGAAAAATTAAAGCTAGAATCGCCATATTATCTTGCCATCCCACACTAGGGTATATACCCAAAGGCATGGAGGTCAGCACACAGTAGAGATGTTTGCACACTCCCATTTCCTGTCTCATTGCTGCCGACGGCTAAGTTATGCATTCATCCCAGGTGCCAATCAGCAAAAGAGTGGGTGAAGACAATGCAGTACGGACCATTTCACTCAGGGATAAAAATAATGGCTTTATGTTACCTGAAAGGAAAAAAAATAGAACTGGAGAGCATTTTTTAAGTGGAATAAACAGATTGAGAAAAAACAAATATTGGGTATTTTCTCTCATATTCAGAATCCAATTTAGACAAAACAAAACAAAACAAAAAGATATGAGGGACTGGAGAGTTGCTCAGTGCTTAAGAGCACTTGATGCTCTTGCAGAGGACTCAAGTTGGGTTTCCAGCACTCACATGGAAGCTCACGACTAGTTCCATAGGATCCAGTATTCTCTTCTGGCCTCTGTGGGTACCAGGTATAAACACAGTGCTATTACATATATGCAGACCAAACCTTCATACACATTTTTTTAGTTAGGGTTACTAATGGTATAATGAACCACCATGATAAAAAGCGAGATGGAGAGCAAAAGATTTATTGGGCTTATACTTCCACATTCTAGTCCATCATTGAAAGAAGTCAGGACAGGAGCTCAAACAGGACAGGAACCTGAGGCAGGAGCTGATGCAGAGGCCATGGAAGGGTGCTACTTACAGGCTTGCTCCTCATGGCTTGCTCAGCCTGATTTCTTATATTACCCAGGACTACTAGCCCAATTGGCTGGGCCCTCTCACATCAATCTCTAATTAAGAAAACGCCCTACAGGCTTACCTACAGCTGGATCTTATGGAGGCATTTTCTCAATTGAGGCTCCCTCCTCTCTGATGACTCTATTTTGTGTCAAGTTGACATAACATAAAACTAACCAGTATACACATAAAATAAAATAAAATATATTAATCATCTAAAAATACATGAAAGCAGATATTTGATAAGAGAAAGAGGATCAAAGGATAGAGGCAACATCAACAAAAGAGGTGATGGAAGGTGAATTTGGTTAAAGTCATTATTATACATATACCTGCTGGAAATGCCATAATGAAACCTATTAGTTTGTGCAAATAAAACATGATAATTTTAAAGGGACCTGGTTTCTAAATGCAGTCACACAAATGCAGGAGTAAAGTTAACACTTTCCCCTGTGAGTTTTCCAAGGGCAGGATTCAGCCCATAACAGATGGGGTGAACATATGTGGGGAAGGGGCACAAATCATGGAGACATAGGGCAGGTGTTGACAGGTAGAATTCCAAGATGATCCCCCAAATTCCTGCCCCCTGGTATGTACAACTCCACTGAACATAAAGAAAGGGTGAAAGAGTCACTGGGATTACCTTGCACTGCGTAAGCCTCCATCTTAGACCAGAGGGAGCTGGGATGGGAGAGAAAGAGAGAACTTCTCTTGCAGGACCCCAAGAAGAAATTGGCCAGATTGAGAGGGGGCCCTTGGCAAGTGGTGGGGGTGTCTAGAAACCTGTCTTCCTGACAGGCAGGGATGTCAGTCTTATAGACACAAGGAGACGAGCTTTGCTGACAACCACATGAGCTCAGGAGGGGACCCAGAGCTGTATAAAGGCATGTAGCTTGACTGACCATGGCCTTGCAGACACATGAGACCCTGTGCAGAGGGCTAGGCCTAGGCTTGAATGCCACCTGGCTCACAGGGACTGAGAGATAATACAAATATGTTTTTAAAAACCCATCCATTCAGAGAGAGAGAGAGAGAGACAGAGAGACAGAGACAGAGAGACAGAGACAGACAGAGACAGAGAGAGACACAGAGAGAGAGAGAACTTGTAGAAAGAAGTCAGCTATCTCCCACTCTCATTGGGACTGAATTCAGGTTTTCAGGATTAGGATTGGTGGCAAATGCCTTAACTTATTGAGCCAGCTCACTGGTCTGTATGTCATTTAAACTGCTAAACCTGGTGGTATGTCACAGAGCATTTGAAAGCCTGTATACTGTCCAAGATTTCTAGCCTTGTGTTGCTCTAGGCTGTCATTTTCATCCTTTGCTACATCCCCTGACTTCCAGATAGCTAACCACTTGCACACATACATACACACATGCACACACACAGAGACACACACACACACATATATAGATAGACACACATAGGCACACAGGCAGATACGCACAGACACAGACACACAGACAGACAGACACACACACACACACATAGACAGACACACATAGGCACACAGACAGACATGCACAGACACACAGACAGACAGATGACACACACACACACACACACACACACACAGTTTTTCAGTTAAGCGTTGGCTCCATTAGTCTCAATATCTCTTAGCTTTTGCTTGTTGTGCCAGGTTTGCTCCAGGGCTCGGTTTCATGGAAGGAACCAGCTTGTCATGTTAGCTTTATGGCTCCCATACTTGGTCTTGGAGATGGTCACCCTTGATTGTAGGAGGCAAGTAAAATATGAACATGGAGCTGCATGGAGACAGCCAGGAGGTGACTGAAGAGGCCTGGCAAGAGATGACAGTGATGTGACTCGGTGATGGGCAGGAGTCTGGAGGGAAGCACGTGGACCTGAGGAAGGTGACTGGTCTCCTTCAGCCTCAGCACTCAGAGACAAGCATTGTTTGCACCCCTATTTACCAGACTAACGTGTTAGGCATTTTCCCCTGCTTTTCCTTACTTTATATGCACGTTTTATACTATTAGGATGTTTTCAATTTTCTGTGTTGACTTCATACTTATTTTGTTGCAACCAATTATCCTAAGTATTAACTATCAGTTAAAAACATTTTAGCAAGCCATTGCCTTTTTATCCTAAAACATATGAATAAAAAAGATGCTGGGCTGGAGAGATGGTTCAGTGGTTAAGAGTGGGGCTTCACGCCCTCTGCACCTGTCGTAGCGTAGCGTACTGTCCTCAGCTACCACCTACCAGCTGTGACCTGTAACTCCTCATGTTTGTCGGCACGTTCTTCATAATTTAGCAAGTTACTGGATCTCATTTGGTATAGGTAAGGACACATATTAAAATGCTAGTTTAGAGGGGAAACAAGACCAAGTTGGGTATTAGGAAAAATTCCTTTTGGTAAACACTTTTCTTGACAACAAGAAATGAAGAGTTTGTTAAAACATCACATCAAGGCATTGGAGAGGTGGCTCAACATCAATGCCCTTTCCGTTCTTCCAGGGGACCTGAGTTTGTTCTTAACATCCACCTCCAGTGGCTCACAACCACCATGGCCAGAGAAGCTGAGGCTCTCTGCTGGCCTCCTCTGCCACTTGCCAACAGGTATACTTATATACATGCATACTCGCACATACACATAAATAAAAGTGATAAAATGGCTGCGTGTGGAGGTAGGCAGATCCCTGTGAATGGGAGGCCAGTCTGGTCTACATAGTAAGTTCCAGGCCAACTAAGGCTAGTGAGTCCCCCTATCCCTGTCTCAAAATAAGCAAATAAATAGATACATAAAATACATCTTTAAACAAACAGCATCAACTACCCTATCAACTATCCCTTGAGACATACATTTCTACTTAGGCCATTCAAAACTCTGCAGAACTTGCTGTCTGACTCTTAGGAATACACACACACACACACACACACACACACACACACACACACCTCTGCCCCTCTGTTCCTGTGAAAGCCTAGCCAGCAGAGTGGTCAGGTTAGTGGAGACTTATCTCTGGCCTCCCACCTTGCATTCCCCAAACCCTTATCTGTACTTCTGCACCTTCTTCTGTGAGGGACAAAGCAGGGCTTATCCCTCCCACACACACTCGGAAAGTTGTCAAATAATTTAAGCCAAGGTGTTTGTGGATAGCAAAGGTGCTGCTCCGATAAGGAAAGTGTTACCTGAAGTGTTTAATAGCCATGGACAGATCTGCATTTTAGTGGCAGCTTTCCTCAGAGGATAGGGTGGCTCTAGAAAGGAGTCACATGCCAGATAGCCTTGGGGTACTAAAATTTGGAGGCTGAATGCCAGGCTGAGTGTCAGAGGGGGCTGGCCTTTACAGAAGCCCCCTGCCTCCTGTCCACCAGCGGCAACCCCTTTGTTGCTTTGGTATAAGTGCTCAGCTAAAGATAGTGAGTGAGATAGTAGTTGGAGCCTCATGAGCACAACTGGCCAGGCCTCTGACCTGCCTGCTTCCCTCTTTCCTGCTAGTCTTCCCCTCAATAATGGTGAGGAAGGAAGGGGGTAAAGGGGTGCTAATCTCCCCAAACTTGGAGACCCAGTATCAAAATTTTAGTTTAGGTTTTGTTTTTGTTTTTTGGGGTGTTTTTTTTTGCCATGCCTTCATATAAGAAATAAATCTTTATAAATATTGACTTGAGGCTTAGGCTGTGGCTCAGCCTCAGGGAGCTTGCCCAGCAAGCACAAAGCCCTGGGTTTCCTCCTCAGCACTTTGTACACAGGTGGTGCAAGGCTGTCATCTCGGGCACTCAGGAGGTGGAGACAGGATGAGCAGAAGCTCAAGGTCATTCAAGCCAGGGTTCAACTTTGCACATTAGATTCCTTTTCCAAAAAGACCTCATCAGACTAAACATGACTCAGCAATGTGAACCGTGTTGAGAGCGTGAAGGTGATACGTTTGTTCCCTGCCCTCCAGAGCGCACGCACACACACACATACACACACACACACACAAACACACACACACCTGCCCTTGCTTGTCTTTCCATGGCTTCTCACCTGCCACTCACACAGTGAGGAAGCCAGGTTTTAAGCTGTCTTGCCATCTTCCCCTCTGACAGTCCTTTTTTTTCTTCCTTCACTCTGACAGTTTTTCAACCATCCTTCTTGCTAGGAGTCTCCTTTCTGCTTCTTCTCCATCTGCCTTTCCCCGTTTGCTTGACCCTCTCCATCACCATCTGGTGCTATATAAGATTTAGAGTTTGGGGTTGGGTGGAGGAGAAGCAGCAGAGAATCAGAACACATCTGGCTGGAGAAAGGCTGACCCACTGGGCCATGTTGCAGCCCCTCATAGTGCCCTCCTCCCTCAGAGGCACCAAGCCTCTGGCTTCTGAGACTGCAACCATCCCTGGGCCTTCCTCAGTGGTTGTCAGCGGCTTACAGTGCTGCAGCCCCACTCCATCCTGCGTGTGTGCTACTCTTTACCTACTGAGACCTATGTGCTGTGAGTACTTGCTTTTTTCACAAACAGAAACAACTGTTGAGAGCCAGGAATTCTGCCCCCTTCCCCACACAATCCCCACAAGTAGCCACCTCCCCTTCCTCCGGCTTCTCACTACTTGAGACCTCTGGTCCACAAGTGCACCAGATAGCACACTATCATATGACTTGGGGCACCCCATGGAGGTGCAATTTAATCTTCAACCTGTTTCTCAAAGAAGAGTGCTTTTCTGGAGCACATTTTTTTGGAGAGCACAGATGCTTTAGGTCTGCCCATGGCCTGTCTGTCCATTGACGTATTTCCTTCCTTGTCTTTAATAGCAGCCTTTCAATAAAGCTGTCCTATTTCGTCTAGTCTCACCAGAAACATCTCCTTCATTATTCCTCTTGCCTAGTTGACCTCACATCACTCTTGTGTGTAGAATCCACTGTCTTGGGCACAGAAATGGCACCTAGGGGCTTTGCCAGGCACACGGCTCTTGCTCGTCTGTCATAATCTCAGTGTCCCTGGAACCCCAGGACTCTTAAACCACCAAGTTCTCTGCTTGTGAAGGTGAATTCTGTCTCTGTATTCTTAGAGCATTTTAAATGACCACAAGGGCTCGGGAGAGAAGTCAGTGGGTAGCGTGCTTGCTATGCAATCCTGAACACCTGCATTTGGATCTCCCCTAACCCACATAAAAGCCAGACGCAGTGGCACACATGTCTGTAATTCCAGTGTGCCTATATGAAATGAGAAGCAGAAACTCTCCAGAGACTCTCCAGGAGCTTGAGGGACCAGCTAGCCGGGCCGATGAAGCAGCAGATGCCCTCTCTCAAACAAAGTGGAAGGCAGACCAGTGCCCAAACACTGCCCTCTGACCTCTGCATGTTTGCCATGGGACTCAAACTCATGAGAAGTAATCATGGCTGAATTTAGTTTTCTTGTGAATATAAAATGCCTAGCGGTTTTGCTGTCTCCGCTGACCTCAGTATACAATGTCAGTAGCACTCAAGGCCCTGGGGACAGCCAGCTAGCATGATGGTGATCTTCCAAACCTGGTTGGTCAATTCCAACCTCACCCCATATGGGTGAAACACACACACACACACACACACACACACACACACACACACACACACACACACA
>OU015753.1:52608477-52613477 GCA_907169655.1 Acomys percivali
AGAGCTAGCTGTGTGTGTGTGTGTGTGTGTGTGTGTGTGTGTGTGTGTGTGTGTGTGTGTGTGTGTAGGCTTGGAGTCACATGAATACAGCTGAAGAAAGTATTTTTTCTAAGGCAGCCATGTGATTTGCTATTGTGAGCGAGGGACCTATTGGCCAGAGCACACCTAAAGAGTGTGGCTCCTCCTGGCATTGCAAAGAGCAGTGGGACAAAGTGGCCCATGCTCCCAGTAGCAGGCCAGACCATCAAGGGTCCAAAACCATTTTGTAGGAGGAGCAACTTCTGAAGGATACTTACCTGGAGTTCAGAGGTGTCAAGGCCACACCACCCATGTTTCATTATCTACAGGCTGGTCAAGGGGAAGGCGGATTGCATGTGTCCAATGGTCTCAAAGTGATCAAACTCAACAATGAGTGGGTGGGAGTTGCTGCTTCTACCCACATTATAAAACTCAGGAAACTTTCTAACAACTAAGAAAACAGGAATGCACAATGGTAAGAGTATAGTCTTAGGAATTAGGCATTGTTTAGAATCTCAAAAATGCCACTTAATAACAGCACTTTAGGTAAGTTATCCCTTTTGTTTGCCATGAGACAGAATGCCAAGGCACCTAGCATATGGCTGGCTCCACGTTGGGACTCGACAGCTGATAGCTATTTTTATAATAGTTTTTGCTATAATTGCTTAAGAGTTGAAGGAATGAACAAATAGAATGTTGACCAGATATGGGCCAGATATAAAGTAAGCCAAAATCTTATAAGTTTTTTAAAATTAACACCAAGCTGTAAATAAGCTCTGAGCTAATTGTCTTCCATATATCCTTTTGAGCACAATTTAATACAGCATAGGAATATTATGAGATGATTCTATAATAAATATCAGAAAACATTTCAAGATAATGACGTGAGAAAATTATATAATTAATATCACAGGAACATTGAGAAGGAAGCAATTAATTCTAACTGGAAGATTAGGAAAGGCTTCTTGGAGAAAGTGGCATTTAAACTGGGCCTTAAAGGACAAGTGAAACTTTGATTGATGGGCATTGGGCGGGGCCAAGGCCTTCCAGGCTGGGGAATGGCTTAAACAAAGGCACAGAAGTAATTAGCAGAGATAATGGGCCGCCTTCCCAGGGCTTCTGATGCCCTTTTCCCACAGATGCTTTCATCCTTGTCATTCCCAATGATGACGCTTTAATAAGAAATGGCAGGAGACACTTAGCTTCTAGTGGGCTAGTGCCATTTTATACCTGTTGAGGTTATTTATTTATTGGGGGGGTTATTATTCAAAATGATAGAATGGCTATAAGATGTGTTTGCAGAACTCTGAATGCTAAGGCAGGTGACCCTTTGACTCAGGGAGCATCAGTATAAGAAGTCAGGAGGTCTCTGGTCACATGGAAGCAGGCTTTCCCTACCTCCTGGGAGTGGGCTATGTAGGGTTTGTGAAGGCCATTTATGGATGGATTAAGCCTCTTGACTAGAAAGAGGTCTGAGGATAGGAGTCCACTGACATGACCAGCAGGCCCCCCACTGATGTTTTCATTCAGTGCACATTGGATAAGCCCAAGGAAAATGAGAGAGACTGGTAGCCAATGGCTAGCCACCTGGGAAGGGAGACCTAAGGATGGATAGAAAGGGGCACCTATCCATTGGCCTGTTCAGCTTCATCGCCATCTCACTTCAGGCAGAACAATGCTTGGTGCTGTGCTGGCCCAAATTGACCACAACTGGCCTATTGGGGACTGTGCTGGTTAGTTTTTTGTCAACTTGACACAAATCAGAGCCATCTGGGAATAGGAACCTCAATTGAGAAAAATGCCCCACCAGATTGACCTGGGGTGCATTTTCTTAATTAATGATTGATAGGGGAGGAGTCAGATCATTGTGGGCTGTGCCCTCCATGGCTGGTGGTCCTGGTGTGAAAAGGAAGCAAGCCAGTAGGCAGCAAGCCTCATGGCCTCTGCTCCTGTTCCTGCCTCCAGATTCCTGTCCCAAGTCCCTGCTGTGGCTTCCCTCAGTGACAAACTTCTGAGCTGAATGGTGAAATGAACCTTTTCCTCCCCAACTCGCTTTTGTTCGTAGTGTTTTACCACAGCAAAGGAACCTAAGTAAGGCAGTGCTAAGCGGGAAGGTTGGCAATGGTTGTAGAATCTCTATATTGATGGAATTTAGAGAGAAGTATTAGGTGAGAGACTGCTATGAGCTCAATGTTGGTGTCCCCACTCATCTGTTGAAACCTAATTACCCACTTCTAACACCAAGCTGCCCAAGGAGAATCAGATTGGCAAGTGATTGGGATATATGTAGGTTATGAGGACATAGGATTAGAGTAGTTTATTGTAGTTTACTAGTAGATTGGTAGTGGTTTAGATTCTGCCCAGCATAGTGCTTGCAGCTTTAAAATACACTACAGTCTCGTTGTATCAGTTACTGGCTTCCTAGGCCACACAGATAAGATAATTGCAAAATGACAATATTAGAACACCGTAAAATGGAACTCTCACGAATAAGATTAATACCCATCTGGCACCAGAGACACCCTACCCTGTGAAGACACAGGCTCCGTCCATGAACCCTGAAGCTGCCTCCAGCAGATGGCTATACTGTAACTTGATCTTGGAATTTTGAGCCTCTGAGTCTAGGAGAAATAAATTTGCTGTTTATAAGCGGTCTTGACTAAGGCATTTTGTTACAGCAACTAAAAAAGGTTGAAGACAGAGAAGATGCTGGGGTGCTGTCTTAAAGCTGTTTTTGTCTATATCAGGTATTCTTTTTTTGCATAGATTGTTTAACACAGATCAATAAACAAAACAATCCTTTAAACAAAAATATATTTTATATAGGCTTTCAAGAATGGCAGCTGTCCATGTGACTGGGAAAATTACTGCTAGAGATTAAAAAAAATCTTTAAGTCACTCATCATTGGCTGGACTATGGGGAAGTGAATTGATGCTAAGGAGTCTTCCTGGATCTTACAGCCTCAGCCTGGTATGTCATTCAGGCACAGGGAGCCAGTGTTCCTGCTGAAGAAAATGTTGAGTCCTCTCTGGAAACCTGGGGAACTTCAAAGGAGCTCAATCGGGAGACCAATTCAAAAGGAACTGGAACTCAAGAAGGCTAGGAGCCTAGGAGTGGTGGTGCCACTGCCTTGTCCAGCATGTATGGAACATCTAGTATTGCTTACTGTCATTATTGCCAGGTATAGAACACATGCATGGATTAAGAGCCTGAGCTGCAGTTCATTAAGAGAACAATCCCAACTAAGTGACAGATTGAGGGGTTTCAGGACAAGAGGATAAGAATGTGTCATTAAAAGTTTGTCTGGAGTTTGCCTGGGCACTTGCTCACTGTAGTCAAGGCCAGAGATTCAATCCCAAGTATTCCCCACCTTCCCCAAAAGAGTAACAACAGCAGCCACCATATTTACTGAAGACTGTGTTTCAGGCTCACTACTAAACCCTTTCTACATGTTGTTTTACTTTTTACAATAATCTAAGAGATTGGTACTGACTAACTCATTTTATTGAACATTTGTGCGATTTATTTGAGGACCCGTGGCTAAGCTACAGAGCTTGGACAGCCACATTCCCAAGTTTTCCAGGGTGGGCTGAGAAATAGGGCAGGGCCATATGGTGGGGCCTACAATTTAGTAGGCAGAATTGAGAGCTGACCTGTCCCTTCAGAATAATCGATCTTTGTTGCTTATATTAGCTCCCAGGAAATCAGTTAGAGTAAAGATGCTTTGTAGACTGATGGGAACAGAGAGGGAGGGGGCTGGTGTTGGTGAGAAGATACAAGAAAAGCCAAGAATTAGCACCTCATGATTTTGTCAAGTAATGAACTTGACTATAGATCAGATTCATCCAGCACCTGGGGAGAACTAGGTGGTGCACCCGATTGAGATAGGTGTCACCGTCCTTCTGAGCCTAGTCAAATTGGCACCATTCCATCTGAGAATGGGAGACTGCTGAGAGTTCTCTTGCCTTGGGCTTAGTTGCTATGGGGACTAACGTCATCAAAAGGCTTGCAATAGTATGGGTCACCCAGACTGAATTTCAATGTCAAGTAAGTAATTGGTCATGACTCACCCGCCAGTGTCTTCTAGTTGAGATGTTTATTTAAAGACACAGTCCTCACCCTCTGAGATGATGGGAAGGTAGGGAGAAAGGAACTGGAATGAACCAGGCTTTGTGCCTTCGCTGAAAACTTTAAGAATTGAGACAAAAGGACCACCAGCATTAAACTAGAAAGAGCAGAGCAACAACCTAGCTGCTTGACTGTCTCTCAGCTTTACCGTCTGTGTGTTTCTATTTTTGGAGGATTTTTTCCCCCTTCTTTCCCATCACTGGATGGCACTGACCATTTTTCCAGGCATCTCCACTCAGCGACACTTGAGTGTGTGTCACAAGATCTGTGGTTCTGACGCAACAGCAGATCACATGACCAAGGGCCAAAGTGTTCCAGGGATCTTGGCAAAGAAATGTCCGCCCGTGACCAATGGGGACAGAGCATTGTAGACAACAGGTTTTGTCAACCCTTAGTGGTCACTGACAGAGAAAGTGTATCTGTAGTGGCCATGCTGTTTCCAGAAATCCTGATGTCTAATGATCAAGGGGATTCTAGGATGAGTTCACTGTCATCTGATACCATTTCATTCTTCCAGAAGTTCTCTTTGTGTATACTAAATATAGCTTCACTATCTTGCCTTTGAAAATGTGTCACATAGTTAACATATGTAAAACAAAACAAAACAAAACAAAACAACCACAATCCAGTCATCCATGCACTGAGCAGTGAAGCCATGATTCCAGTGTTTGGTTCTGGAACATACGGTCATAGCACAGTTATCAGTCGGCTGCATCTCTAAGAGGCTTGTTGGAAATTTGCTTCACCAGGCTAAAAGACAGAATGGTGACTTGGGAGTGTGTCTGTCTTAGATTGGGTTATGTTGCTGAGATTAAAACAAAAAACAAAAAACAAAATCTCTGGCCAAAAGCAG
>OU015753.1:52615977-52631917 GCA_907169655.1 Acomys percivali
TCAAGTATTATATTGAATAGGCATGGAGAAAGTACAGCTTTGTCTTCTTCCTGATTTTAGTGGAATTCCAACTTACATGGAAAGAAACTCAAAGCTTGATTTAAAAAAAAATGCAACCCATAACCAAGTCCCCAGAGGTGGCACTGTCCCCAGTGGGCTGGGCCCTCCCACACCAATCACTAATCAGGAAAGTTCCCCACAGACTTTCCTACAGGCCAGTCTGATGAAGGCATTTCTTCAAGTTAGAGTCCTACTTTGAAGCCAAGTGGTTCTATCGGGTTGACAGAAAATTAAGCAGCAGAGCCATGGTAATCTATAGAGCTGGGCTGGCTGAGAAATGTCAGAAAGGGACCTGAAATCCATAGAGCTTCTCCCCTATGCCTGGCCCCAGCAAGTACCACATCTGGCTCCTTTTATCTTCACACCTACTCTGAGGTGGGCATTAACCAGCTATAGATGGAGACACTGAGTCCCACTATTTGTGTTCCCTGGAAAGATCCCTGGAAAGACTAATGAATTCCTTAGGATATTTACATAAGGCAGGAAATTAGCTAGGGAGAGAAGGTTAGTTGGCTTAGAAAGGACAAGACCCCCTTCTCTGCTCATGTCACAGCTCCCCCTTCTCCCAGTCAGCCCATAGGTAATGTGCCACTGGGTTTGGTGACAGCTTTAGAGATTTTATTTGCAGCTTCTTCACAGGGCAGACGTGAGCGTTGGACTTCCCCACATCTTGCCTGTGAGTTATTTGCGATAACTCCCTGGTCTTGGCATGATAAATCTTTCCTGGAAGCTTCTGCTTTGACTCAAGAGAAACCAAATCAAGGCTTCCTGAGTACCATTGTATATTACCCATGCTGCTTCAAAGGAATCCCAAGCGGAGGATGCAATATATTGTTTTAATTACAAAAGGATAATAGCCTCAAGTAAAGGAGTTTTACCAAGAAGAAATGAGTCTCACATAATGAGCAATAAAAGCTCCTGCGATTACTATCATTGCTTTTATTCAGCCAGATCTCAGTGAGATCCGGAGAGAGGCCGACTTCTATCTGAATTCCTTTCTTGTCCACCTCATACGTTCTGTTCTTCTCTGCTCATCACTTTGGTTTTTGTATTTTGTAATTTCTCCCCTTAGAGGAGCCTAGCCCCTTCCCACAAAGAGGAAAGCCTGGCTTAAACACACTTGTACACAAAACTAACAGAGCTGTTAAGATGCTATTTCTTTTGGACTTTTACATTTTAAAACTTTGGCCCAGAGAAGCCAGTACTTAGTGCAAAGAAACAAGCCTCCAGTGGCGGAAGTGCTAGCATATGTTAGAAAGAGTTCCATGAGATTCTCACTCTTTTTTCTCTCTCTCTTTTTCTTTATGTGTATGAGTCTCTTGCCTACATGCATGTCTGTGCCCTGCATGTGTTCCTGGCCCTGAGGCCTGACGAGGGCTTTGGAAGGCCTGGGAAGAAGCTCAACATTGTGCCTACAGCTACGTTTTTCTGAAATGTTTGTGGTTGTTTAACATCCTGGGAAGTAAATAGTTGGGAATCTTGTTTTTTCCCTCCGGGTGATGTGGGAGGAGTTCATTACTTCCTGGGTACCATATGAAAAAAACTGTGTAGTATAAAAGGCTTCTGGTTCTCAGGACCTTTGGGTTCACCCAGTCACTCAGCGCCCATTGATATACGTAATCTCAGGAGGTAGTAGCTCCTCCTGCTGCTCTTGCACAGGGAACCTCAGGGTCCCTAGGGTCTGATCCACAGTGCTGGCCAAGTGCTGGGGTGTGACTGGAGACAGAAATTAGCATTCAAGGTGAGAGAGAACCCAGTGACCATCTAATGAAAGTGTCTGATCCTGCACGGTGCAACAGAGGAGCTGCGCACTGGAAATTGGTGAAGGCGATTCATCTCACTTGAACAAGGTTTTCCTGACAAAGGTGGGATGTTTGTCAGTGCTTTAGAGCTGAGTTTCTCAAAATATATTTCCCAGCACCTGCATTAGAATCATTAAGGAACTAGACCAAAATGCAGATTCCCAGGCTGGGGGCTAAATGTGGTTGCTTTCAACTGCAAATAATGAAAACTCCATATGGGAACAGACACTGTATCCTCTCCTAAGACCCTGCCCCCTCCCCAGTGTTAAACACTTAGCTTTTAAAATAAAATTGGTTCCTCTTCAGTACATACATAAGATGTAAGCCTACTGTTTTGCTTCTTTGTTCGTTTCTTTTGGGGGACAGGGATGGAGAACTGTGGTTAAAAATGAAGTAAATGTAAGAAGAAAAACAGAGCGTAGGAAAGGCCAGTTTAAAGCCAGCACCTGTGTGGTTGGTTTGGGTGTAAGTTAGCTGATGTCTAATTTGGTAAGTCTCATGATTCAGGCAGGCATCCTGCTCCTCCCAGTCTCTATGGACGGCAGCTTCCCTTCTGTGCCTGCGTCTTCTCAGAGAGATCACCTGGAGATAACCCTCACGCTAACGAGGCTGTCTGCAGAGCACCCTGCTCTGATCTCACCTGAGAGGTTTTCTTTGCCTCCTACTTGTTTTTTCTTTTTCCTTTTTCCTTTTTTTTTAAAGAATAACTTTGGAGCTAACCGGACATTTTACGGGAAACACACATGCTTTAGAGGGTAGCATCCCTGAGGCTCAGAGCTGAATGGGTGGGTTCACCTTTTCTTTTCTGAGTGTCTAACATCAATCTAGTATCGAAGAGACACTAGAAAAGCAGGGAGGCCTGTTTGGGGTGGAGGGTACAGACTGCCCTATCAGGCTTCATACAGACCCAGAGAGTTTGGTGTGTATTCCATTAGGATCATATTTTTCTATTAAAACATAATCATTAGAATCACTGTATTATCTTTTACTTATATGCCAATCACCTCGTTTAACCCTTTCAGTACCACACTGTTTTCATGTCCATATTGTTTTCCTCTCATCATCTGCCCTCCTTCCCTTCCTCCTCCTCATCCTTTTTTAAAAATAAGGTCTCCCATATCCTAGGATAGCCTTGATCTTGATATGTAGCTGAGAATGGTACTGAACTTCTGATTCTCCTGCCTCTGCTACCTGAGTGCTGGGATTACAGACAGGCAGGCATTACCATGCCTTAAAAACATGTGCTGGGGTTGGAGCCCAGGTCTTCTTGCACACCAGGTAAATGGCTCTCTCAGCTGGGTTATACTCCCAGGTCTTGGGTTCTTTTTAAAACATGGCTCCTTTGGTAATAAAAAGAATGCAAAACTGAAGACAGTTTAAGATCTGCAGCTGGGCTTTGGGAGAAAAGACCAATGTTTTTGCTGCACAATTCAAGAAACTGAGGCCCAGCACAGAAAGTGGTTGAGGAAGCTCATCTTGCGAGAGGCAGCTGATTCCGAGCTGAGTCCAGCTATGTCCTGTTACTTGGCTGTGTCTCAGTTAGGCTTCCGGTTGCTGCGCCGGGAAGCAGTTTGAGAGGGGAAGGGTTTATTATCACAGTTCATCATGGAAGGAAGTCAGGACAGGAACTCAAGCGGGACTAGAACCTGGAGGCAGGAGCCGATGTAGAGGTCATGGAGAGGTGCTGCTCACTGGCTTGCTCCTCATGGCTTGCTCAGCCTGCTTTTTTTTTTTAACAGCACACAGGACTGCAAGCCCAGGAGTGGCCTCCCATAGTGGGCTGGGCCCCCCGACATCAATCATAGATCAAGCCAATGTACCATAGACTTGCCTACAGACCCATCTGATGGGAGAAGTTTCTCAGTTGAGGTTCCCTCTTTCATGACTCTAACCCGTGTCAAGTTGGTATAAAAATTAGCAGCACAGGCTTCAGGTCCAGCCACTTAGCATGAGTCCCCTTCTCTAAACACCCAGACCTCAGTAAATACCAGTCAGCATAGTGGGGCTTGGTTGGATTTCTTTAACCTCAGTCTCTTTTCCTTCCTGGAACATCTTAAATCTGAAAGTCACCAGCATGCTCTCTGTTTTGGTCTCCTTTCTTCCATTACTCTTCTCTTGGGTTAAGTATCCCAAACTTCTAGTTGTCATTTGTACCTTCAACTAGCTAAACATTTCTCAGCAAAACACAATGAAAAAAATCTTAACAGGTGGATAATTCCCGCTGAGGAAAGCTGCCATTATTTTAAGAAAGATCCATTGACGGGGTTACACAGGGCGATCCTACGCTGGCAGCAAGTGAGGTAACAACAGCGGTGAACCAACTTTCCTGTGTAAGAAATTAACAGTGCTCAGGAAACCGAGTCAGGAGGATTGCTGTAAGTCTGAGCCAGCTTGGGCTACATAGTGAGTTCTAGGCTTGCCTGAGATCATGTCTCAAACAGAACAAAACAAGGAAAACAAAAATACAAGTTAACAAACAGAAAGCCGCACCCCCCAAAAAAGGCAAAATAGAGGGGAAAAAAGCTGGAGGTGTCTGGAATGCAAAAGGGGCTCCTTAAACACAGACTTCTACTATTTAATTAGCCTGTTTCCACTGACACCCTCTTCCCTTTCCCTCCAAATTTGCCAAAGGTGTGTGTGTGTGTGTGTGTGTGTGTGTGTGTGTGTGAGTGAGTGTGTGTGTGTGTGTGTGTCCGAGAAACCCAGGCACACCAAGGAAAATCTTGGGAGAAGAAGAGCCCATGTGTGAAAGGTGACATGCTGATCCATGGAGCTAATTCCAGAACCAGAGCAACTACAAAAATGCAGCTGCCCTGAGAAAGGGCAGGCAGCTTGGAGAAGGCGCTGAATTTTCCGCAGGATGTGGAACGGAGCTTCAGGCCAATCTTATCTGGCAGGGCCTTGGCCACTAACCTTTGGGTCGTGTCAGATTTTATTTTTATGGTGTCAATCCCCTTTCCTTGACCTACCATTCTTTTGCCTCACCCTCCCTTTGCTCCATCCAGTTAAGCTAATACCAGTGTAGTCTCAAGAACACCGTCTGCTGACTGGCTGTCCCTAGCCTTGGCTTGGTTTCTCCATGTCTTTGTGGGTGATGGGGAGTAAGGAGACATGGTCTTTCTATGTAGCCTAGGCTTGCCTTAAACTCAGAATCCTCCTCCTGCATTAGCTGTGGGTTTGAATCTAGTCTGGGCTATTTAGTGAGACTCTGGTGTATAAAAGAAAACAACAGCCAAAAAAGCAGCATATGAGGAGCAAAATAATCTTGTGTCAACACTGGGTTATTTGTGCCTAGGTCAGGTGGATAGTCCTAGGGTGACTTCTGAGGTGGGGCCTGTGCATGTCTAGTGAGGCGGGACACAGAGTGCTCGTGATACAGCAAGCAGGGCAAATGCCAATAGCAGCAGCATGACATGCTCTGCTGTGTGTACACTGAAGGGTGGTCCCTGCACATGTAATTCTCCATTGGTTACTACTCACAGACAAAGGGCCTGGCAAAAGCAGATCATGGGGGATGTGTACATAGATTCTTATGGCTATTTATGGTGACTCTTCAAGTACAGATGTCAGCCTTGGACAGTCAGCCTACTGAGGTGTTTCCTGGGTCTCTCTTGGTCCACGAGCAAGCCTTGTCATTAATGGCCAAGGACAGAGACAGCCTCTACAAGGCCTTGGCCTGTGGACAGTATTCTTGGGCTGAGTAGAGAAAAGGCAACATGGGGCTAGAGGACTTGAGGGGAAGCCTGGAAGAGAATGCACTGGCAGAGTTATCTTATCAGGAGCCCAGAAGAGGTAAGAAAAGCAGCCGGGCATGGTGGCACATGCCTTTAATCCCAGCACTCAGGAGGCAGAGGCAGGGGTATCACTGTGAGTTCAAGGTCAGCCTGGTCTACAAAGTGAGTCCAGGACAGTCAGGGCTGTTACACAGAGAAATCCTGTCTTGAAAAACAAAAATAAATAAATAAATAAATAAATAAATAAATAAATAAATAAAGTCCACCAGGGCTGCTCATACGCCTGGATTGGCTTATTTTCTTCCCACTCAAGGGAGCAGACCAGCTTTCCTTTCCACCCCACCCCCATACGAGCCTCCTCACCTCCAGGTCTCTGCCTGGTATCCTAGAAGCAGAGTGGCCTGTCCACGAGGCTCTTTGGCCCCTCTGGCCACAGGGTATCTTTTCCACCCCATTTCACTGATCCTAAGATGCTGCACAATCAGCTTGAGTTATGCTTGGCCCTGCTACCTCACCTGTGAGCAGCCCTGAGCTTCCTGATCTTGGGTGAGTTATTTTAATTTCCACATTTTAGGTAGACCCATTCATGAATCTGTGTATGCAAGCTATGTGATTGATGCAGTATAGTTCCTGAGAATCCATGGTGCATACTTGATCAATTAGTAAACAAATATTTAATGGTTCCCTTCCCCCCATCACTCACATTATAGGTGCTTGGATTAGGGTGAACAAGTCCCTGCTTTCAGGAGATTATACTTCAGAGTAGGGAGAGCGATACCAAATAAGAACAAAACATAAACAAATATAAAATGCATTTTGTGTTAACATATACAATAATAACAAAAAGGTAAGCAAAAAACAATCATAAAATACGCTATGGAGGCCAGTGACTCAGGTAATGGGCTGTGGAAGGCACTGGGTAGTGACTTGTTTTTCTTGTATAGGTTGGCCAGGGAAGACCACTCTGACAAGGTAACACTTGCATAGATATCAGAAGCTCTAACATAGTAGGTCCTGAAGGTGTGTGGTGGCACATTCAAGCAGACTGGGGCAGAAGAACAAAAGCCCTGAGGCAGTAGCATGCTCTGTGCTTCAGAGATGCTTCAGGAAGCCCCAAGATTGGCTGTTGAGAAACGAGAAGAAGAAATAAGGGAAAAAGGAGCTATTATGAATCCCCCCAAAATCAATTAACTTCTCACATGTTTTATTCCCTGGGAATTTGGAGTGGTGGAACGGGTCTTGTGGCAGGTTTTGACTGAGTGATGCATTTCCTTTGTGTCCTTGGGCTATTACTGCAGCATCTCTCTCTAAACCCTTTTGCTCAGGAGGAAGTCACATGTGGTAGATGAGCTACTTGCTGATTGATAGTTATGCATGTTTTCCTATGCTGGGCTTCTCGGGAGGTTGTGTGGACATCTGTAGTGGGGCTGCACTTTTGGACTTACTGGAGCAAGTAGAGCCTTGGCAGGCATGTCCTAGCTGAAGACTTTAATGCAATGGCATGGATCAATTCTGTCCCCTTTGGAGGTTCTTCTCAGTTGGGACAGCTTGCTTCATCAAGGGACACTAAATAAGATAGAAAGTGGCTAAGGGAGTCTTACACATCCAAATCCAATGCACAGACCCTAGGAATAATTATATTTTGGGTTTGATTTTTTTGAGGCAAGTTCTCATGTAGCCCAGGCTGGCCTTAAATCTTCAATGAGGATGATCTTTAACGTCTTATACTCCTGTCTCTGCTTCCTCAGTGCTGGGATTATAAGAAAGAATATGCTCCTATGCCTGGTTCAATGCTGTACTGAGGCAGGAACTCACGGCTTCGTGCATGCCAGACAAACACTCTACCAACTTAGCTCCACCCGCAGCTCTAAATATTGATGCTTTTAAGCTGTTCAGATTTGGGAGTCATTGGTTTTCTGAGCAGAAAGTCTGAGCAGTATGGTCAGATTCTAGCTTTGCCCTTTCAAATGCTACTGCATGGCATGCTCAGCCCCGCCCTGCTCTGGCTGTGGGAATCCTCACTCCAGTCTTGTATATGATGAAACAGACCAGGACAGAAAACAAGCCACTTTCACAGAATTATAAAATTCAAAATTCCTGTGTGTCTAGTAAAAGAATAGTAAACCAAGAAGGTCTGTGACAGTGCCAAACACCATTAACTAGCACCAAGCTCCTCCCAGCTGACCCCCTCCCTGCGCCCTGCCCCCCCACAAGCTTCTTTTTGTAATAGCTTATTAATTTATTCATATTACATCTCAATTTTTAGCCCCTCCTTTGTATCCTCTCACTCCTGCCTCCCTCCCGCTTTCCCCCTACTCCCCTCCCCTATGTCTGTGACTGAAGGGGACCTCCTCCCCTCTGTATATGCTCATAGGGTATCAAGTCTCTTCTTGGTAGCCTCCTATCCTTCCTCTGAGTGCCACCAGGCCAAGCTTCTTTTCTGTGTTCTGCCTCCCAAGCCTCCTTCATTCCTTTTCCACATGACAGTGGAAAGTGCCCTGGGCTTTCGGGGAGATCTTCCCTCCTCACTTAAATCCCTCTGGAAACTCCCTCACAGGCAAGCCTTAGGGGCTTGTCTCCTGGGTGATTCCAAACCCAATTAAGTTGCCTGGGATTTGCCACCACAGAAGGGGAGAGAGGAAGCCATTGCTTGGTGCTTGTTCATGACAGCCACTTCACTCCGGGCGGCCCTGGGGTCAGGCCTTATTGGTAGTTTGTTGTGGAAATTTCTCTGCCACCCCCACACCCCCCACTCCCCGCCCTGTTATCGCATGACTTCCTGTATACTCCCACCTTGACCTCCCAACTTACTAAATCTTTTCTGTGGCCTGCCCTTACCCAGGAGCACATTTAAAGCTGTCTAGCTGCGTCCCAACAGGAGATTAATTGGCAGTGCCTGCACACTAATCCTGACACTTTTGTCTGGTCAGGCTTTCAGCTCTGCACTACCCATGTTATATGTGAATGCTGTGTCACTGATACCTGTAGCCACCCTACAGGGAAGGTGCAGCTTTAACAAAGAGCAGGGCAAGCCTTAAGGAAAAGCCTAGAAGAGCAACTGCCAAGATGGTGAACAAAATGGGGTTTGTAGGGAGAGGCAGGTTCGGGGGCAGGGAAAAACTTCTGGCTCCAAGGTCCCAGCACACTAATGACAATGTCCCCAAGGCTAGCAGTCTTTTATGACTTCACACTACGAGTTGGGAAAGATAGTATATCTTTGAGTTAGTTGATATTTTCAGGGACCTGTATTAGCGGGTGGCATATAGGTCTCGCCCTGTGAGGCATACCGGGGGTGGGAGTGGGAGGGTGGCTCTAATTTAGGTTTTTCTTTGTTTTGTTTTTAAAGGGGGAGGAATTGAGAAGAAGGACTCTCTACTACGCCAGCTGCTTCCATCCTTTAGACTGTCCCCCCCAGCCTGTGAGAACCCCAACTTCTTGGGTTCAGAGGCCCAGAGCAGCTGAGATTACCCAGAGCCACTGTTGTGGATACTCAACTTGCAATCGATCTGACACTGTACCTCCCATTCATAAACCAGACTTACTCAGTTTCTTCTTCCGGTTCTTTGGGTGTAGTCTCCTATCTTTCCCAGGGACACCAGGGGGATGCCCCTTCGATGCAGTGTCTGATGGGTCCGGCTGCAATGGTTCAAGCCTACGCTTCTTATCATCTGGAGTCATAAGGACAGGAGTGTAGAGGTAAACATTCACACCTGATACTAGTCCTAGACAGCGAACCTGATCAGGCCTCAGATGGTCTCATCTTAGCTAATGGCTGCCATATGTCTGTGTCCTCATCACTCTCCCCTTCCCTTTACATTCTATGTCCCATGCTTTGGTGGATTCTGTTGGTGCCACCATTAGAACAACACTAGCAACTGAGCACTCCTCAGTATTTCATTATTATTGTAACAGTTCCCTAGCTATTCTTTCTGCTTCTACTCTTGCCCTCCTTGGTCTATTATCATAGAGAAATTGAACTTTTAAGATGTTTACGTCATGTGCCTCCCTTCTACCCAGAAACATGCAGTGGCTCTCTCCTTCTCATAGCACAAAATCTGCAGTCCTCACAGTGGCCCATGGCATGTTCTGGCTTCATCTCCCCTTCCCTTTCTTGTCTTCCATTACTAGGCTCCACCTATACTCTCTTCTCTGCTACTCCACCAGCACACAATGCCCATGCCCAGGTCACGTGCCTGTACTGCCTGGCCTCTCTGCTCCAATACTTTCTGCCGGATATAACCTGACTTCCTCCCTTTCTCCTTCCACTTTGCTTTGACATTACTTTCTCAATGAGGTCCACAGCAGCTGCAACAACAACACTCTACCCCAGCACCGTATTCCACTCATGAGCCAGCACTTATACCCCCCAACACATTATTAAATATATGGCGTATCCCCCATGGTATAAGTTCCAGTCAGCCCTATACCTGGGAATATGGCCAACATTTATGCAGTGCTGTGTTCTAGGTGATATTAGAAGTATCTACCACGAAACAACATTCTAATGTTAATGCCCGAATAGAATATGTTATTGCTATCTTATATTATGGATGAGAACAATGAGGCATGAGGCCAAATGACTGCCTAGACCACATATATGATAGTGATTAATTCTGGATTCTGGTGTTCCGACTCAGAATTCATTCTGTTACCCCACCAGGTATATTGTCTCTGACTTCATAGCTCTTAGTAAGCCCTCAATAAAAATATATGAGTAAACTTCTAAAACAATAATTAGCAAATAACAGATACTATTGGTCTTAACTCATAGGCGAGAAAACTGAGGGGGAAATGTTAATGTAAATGTCACACAGATAGGTAGAGACAGACCAGAGCCCAAAACAGTGCTTCCGTTTCTAGAAGGCACATGAACAAAACTGAGGATAAACCAATGACAAAAGCCTCTTGTTCAACCTATTGCCTAAAGAGTCTCATTTAAACACTTTGAGAGAGGCAAGAGTGCATCACCCTTCAACATGGAAACCCATCTCCTACACATCAGCTGGCTTCCTCCAAGATGTTGTGGTTAATTTAGAAGTAGGGCCTAATAAATGTTTATTATTAGCCCTATAATTATTACAGCAGTAATTTCTAACCTGCTAGCAATCAATGAAAACACAGACATCTGTTATATTTTAAATTAGCCTTGGTTCACCTGGGGCAGGGCACATATTAATCCCCTAAACTGCCTGCCATATTGGAGCAAGTATCCCATCCCATCCACTTCACCGATAGTGAGACTTTCCTTCCTTTTCATCTCTCTACCTTACTCGCTTCCAGTCTTTCTCCCAAAAGCCTGGGAACCTTAGCCATGCCTATCCCATTTGCCCTACCTGGTTTTGTTGGACTTTTATTGGTCAAGCAGGAACAAGGTTACAAACACTTTAGGGTACGTGAGCCTGTTCATATGGGTAGCAACCAGACCAACTTCCAACACAAGAGAAAACATGAGTGAGAAGCAGTGTTGCTGTTTCCCAGGAGTCATATGTCTACCTCATTTTATGACACAGGGTCAGGGCAGACGCCAGCCCAAGCACGAACACCACAACTACTCAGCAGTTCAAACTCATTTTTGTCAAATTTCCAAGTGTGTGTTGGTAACTGCATTGTCCTGATGCTTGTTGCCCTGTGGGCTTTCTGTGTCACTGTGACATTCCCACACTGAGAGACTCGGTTAGTTTCTCCACAGCTGTGCTCCTGACTTTGCCCAGTCTGAGTAGCTAAAACTCCCTGAAAGCAGATGGGAGGAATATTGGGAGATTGGACCCAGAGAGAATGCTGTTTGTGAGGGCTGGGAATTAGAGAAGTTAGATGATAAAGGATAAAACAGCACCTAAAAGTGAGTCAGGAGGATCAGAGGTCAAGACCAACCCAACAACCAGCGCACGTATAAAACTTTGCATGGACTTGCTAGATTTTAGGCAGATTGCACCATTAACCAAAAAGCACTTCTGTCTCAGTTTCTCCTTTTCTACCTCTAGATTAACTCCCCTCAGTGCTGAGTCATCTCCTTTGGTACTCAGAGCCCTCACCATCTTGAACTGGCACAAGCTGTTTTCTTTGTATCTCTGCAGCTAAAGTGTGAGCTTTACTGGCCTTTGATTCTCAGAGAGTGCAGGGTGTGGTCCACACAGGCTGCACACAATTGGGCATAAAATGGTTAAAGAGACAAAACTCCATGTGGCCTGCAGTCAAAGGGAAATTGGTATTTGTAGATTACGTCCCAATAAGGAGACTCATTTTTCAGGTCTACCAACCCGTCACCCTCCCTTCCCTCTGAAAGAGCAAGCTTACAGACATGCTTTTACCCTGCCGTGTTTCAGGTAAGTTAATGCAAGGCATGGGGGTAGACAGCCGACTGCTGAGGGAGAAACACTGAGATAACTGGGGCCACTGGTGAAGGGCTTGCTGAGTGTGCCAGGAGGGCTCAAACCAGATTGATCATGGCACATCTCTGGTCTCTGGAACTACTGGAATAAGCTATAAGTAGTAGTGTGGAGATTTTCATTAGAGTAGTTAGGATGCCATGGCACAACAGAGTGAGCTTTTCCCAGGCAATGCCTAGACGAGACTGTGTGAGACACAGGAGATGTCAATAGAGTGGGGGTAAAGGGGTCAAAAGGGAATCCTATTTCATAAAGACAGAGATGCCTTCTTGAGATTGCTGGCTAAGAGTCATTGCTGCCTCACCAGGGAGGGCAGACTGGCTAGTGTTATGTCAACTTACCAAGCCTAGAGTCATTTAGGAAGCAGGAACTTCAGTTGAGAAAAGGCCCCCGCATTGGCCTGTGGGCAAACCTATGATGTGTTTTCTTGATTGACAGCTGATGTGGGAGGGCCCAGCTCACTGTGGGTGGAGCCACCCTGGGCTCTTGGTCCTGAGTTCTATAAGAAAGGAGGTTGAGCAAACCACGAGGAGTAAGTCAGTCAGCAGCATCCATCCATCGCTTGCTTTTGCTTCAGTTCCTACCTCCAGGTTCTGGCATGACTTGAGTTCCTGCCCTGACTTCCTTCCATAACTGTCTGTGAGGTGGAACTGTAAGCTGAAATAAACACTTTCTCACCCAACCTGTTTTTAATCACAGCAGTAGAAATCCAGACTAAGAGAGAGGGGTTGCAATGGGCATGTCCCACGAAAGCCTTCACTTACCAGGAAACTGGGACAGAGGGGAGGACATCCTATTGGGACTCTAGATGAGAGAACAATGGGAGAATAGCAATGTAGAAGGATCCAGTGGGTCCTAGAAACCTACAAGTAGAACATTATGATAGGGGTCCCGCTCAAACTAAGGCACTAGCCAAGGACAATACAGGCGGTAAAATTTAAACCCCTACCCTGATCTAGCCCATGGACAGGACAGTCTCCACACTTGAGTGGAGAGAGGGATTTGACTTTCTCATGTACTCTGGTGCCTCACATTTGACTATGTCCCCTGGCGGGGGAGACCTAGTGGCACTCAGAGGAAGGACAGCAGGTCACTGAGAAGAGACTTGATACCCTATGAGCATATACAGAGGGAGGTAATCCCTCTGAGGAACAGTCATAGGGGAGGGGAATAAGGGGAAAATGGGAGGGAGGGGAGAATGGGAGGATACAAGGGATGGGATAACCATAGAGATGTAACAAGAATAAATTAATTTTTAAAAAAAGGAAAAAAAAAAGAGAGAGGGGTTGGGCTCTGGTGGTGAGATGCTTGCACCTGTGTGTAGTGATGCTCAGTATTCACTGCACAACCAACTATGCACAGTTCTCTTCCAGAAAGAATGGAAGAAATGCTACTGCCATTTTCACACCCCTTCAGTGTTGCAGATGGATGCATGGAACCTAGAGCTCTGTCAGGACTGATTCTAGAGCAAGGTTTCTCATCCTGTGGGTTGTGATTTGTTTTAAGGTCTCATATCAGATGTCCTGTATATCATACACTTACGTTATGATTAATAACGGTAGCAAAATTACAGTTATGAAGTAGCAACAAAACAATTTGCTGGTTGGGGGTCAGCACAACATAAGAACTATGTTAAAAGGTAGCAGCTTCAGGAAAATCGAGAACCACTGGTCCAGTGTTTAGTCTGGTAGAACTTGGTTCTTCCTCACACATCTTCCTGCATGCAGATGTTCTCATTAAACCCAGGGCACACCAAGCACTCCACCGTGGGTCAACAGATCAATGGGTTTGTTTCATGCACCTGGCACTGTCCCTAGCCATGTCCTGCCTACGGTGCCCCACTCAGGACCATGTCTCTATAGCTAGTGCCCTCTGCTCTGATGCCACCTACCCTGCTTTCATGAACAAATGCCTAAGCATTAAGAAATCACAACTCTCAGGGTGTATCTGCATGGTCGCATCACTGAACAGAGAAAAATTACCCTGCTCAAAGGAGCATAGGAACAGGCACAGGTTTTTCCCGCACATTCTCTTCCTCAAGTTCAAGCTGAACAGCCGACAGCTCCTGTTTTGGTTTCCTTGCTTGTAATTCCCCAGGTGGGAAGCCATCTGCCTCCGTGAAAATGACTTATCACCGGAACTGCATGTAACACATACAAAGAAACCTGCCCAGCGGATGTTGGCTGTGAATTTCTGCTGCGAAGCAATTGCGGTAACTATCCCATTGTCAACACCTGTTGAGAACAGCTACACTATTTGGCAGCTGACTGTAGGCTTTGAGTTTAGCTGGTTTGGCGTTTGAATCCTCACTCCAGCACTTTCTGCTTGTGAGCCCTTGGCACACTCTGCTAGCTTTTCTGAGCCTCAGCTTCCCCTCTGTAAGTGAGGAATTGTGATATGTTCTCACCAATTCATATTCTTAAGGGAATCTTATCAACCAGTTCACCCACAGGTCCTGATACTGGCATTTGGGTTGAGGTGCTATCTGGCTCTTGGGTCAGTGTAATCGATTCCCACATCTTAACTCCAGGGGAAGTGGCGCTGGTCGAGGAACTGGGTGGTTCAAGGTCTTGGTGTGATTCAGAAGAAAAAGAACTTCCAAGAGCAACAGAGCTGAGAGAACAGGGAAGGTAGTGGCCAAGAGGAAGATGATTAATTCGTCTAGCCAATATCTGAGTGCCTAGCATGTGCCATCCACATAGAGGCTGGAGATCTAGCAATAAACCGAGACTACTGAACTCCTAGCTACAGGCGCCTACAACCTAGTGGGGAGAGACAGATGACAAACATAATAGCATAAATATGAAGAGGGAAGGTGATTAGGTTGTCTCCTAAAGGCAACAGACAGCCCCAGTGGTTGACTAATTAGTTAGGGGTGTGTATGTGAGTGCATTTGTGTTCTATATCCTGTGGGTGGAGGTCAGAGGTCAGCTGGCAGGAGCTGGTTCACTCCTTCTACCCTGTGGCTTCCTGGGGATCAAACTCAGGTCTTCAGGCTTGGCAGCAAGTAGCCAACCACAGGGCTGCCTCTTTACCCACGCCTTTCTTTCTTTCTTTCTTTCTTTCTTTCTTTCTTTCTTTCTTTCTTTCTTTCTTTCTTTCTTTCTTTTCTCTCTCTCTCTCTCTCTCTCTCTCTCTCTCTCTCTCTCTCTCTCTTTCTCTTTCTCTCTCGCGGGACCAGTTGTCAGGGCTCTCACCTCCATACCCTGGACCTCAGACCAGCAGTTCTTCTTAAGTTGTTTTTGAGACAGGGATTTACTCTGTAGCCTTGGCTGCTGTGAACTTGTGGTGTTCCTGCTTTGGCTTCCTAAGGACCATGTTGCCACACAGGGCAGCAGCCTCGCTTTAAAAAAAGTCCAGGAGCCTTGAGCCATTGTGTGCATTTCACTTGAGTTGCTCTCTGGTTTCCTGTCTTGTGAACCGATCTGTTACGTGGCCCGTCTATGAATCATCTGCTGTAATGTGATGTAACCAAAATGGCTTTAGCCAGAGAATTGCTTGGAACTTCAGCTTTCAAGACCATGAGCTAAATGAATTCCTTTTCTTTGCAAATTATTCACCCTCAGATATGCAGTTATAGTAACAACAACAAAAAAAAAGATAACAGTTTGAGAACATTTGAACAAAATCCCCCTACTTCTAGGAATCCCTATGTATCTAGTTCTTTTCCTGCTCCCCACTGTGTGTGCTGAGTCATCCCTTCTCCTGTAAGTCAGGTGGCCCAGTAATCCTCCATGTGTGCTCAGTCACTCTATGCTGGTGTTAATAAAACTTTATACTAGTTCCTTTGAAGCAATTTTCTCTGTGTTTTAACATAACATAGTGTGTCAGTCTGTTTCTAATGTAGATTTATTTTTTATGTATGCCTGTGTGTGTGTGTGTGTGTGTGTGTGTGTGTGTGTGTGTGTGACAGAGAGAGAGAGAGAGAGAGAGAGAGAGAGAGAGAGAGAGAGAGAGA
>OU015753.1:52639384-52681888 GCA_907169655.1 Acomys percivali
GCTTTGAGAGCAATAGAAGGTGGGCTTGGAACATCATGTTTTGTGGATATTTTACAACAAAGGACCCCTTGGTAGTTAGCCTAGACTTGGATAGCACACCTGTTGGTTTGGGTCTGGGAGTAAGTCAAATTTTTTCCTATATTAGAGAACATTTACCTCAAGCTATGTTGCTATGACAATCTTGTAAACACAATGGCTTTAGCCTGGGAAATTCTATGATTAAATGTGCTTGAGTATTGTTGAAGAGATAATAATCAGGTTATGCTGACCATTGTTTAGAAATGGATTGGTTTTTTGCTGGATGCTTTATTGTAGGTCATATAGAACTTTTTGTATTTCCTTGATAGACTGTTCTCTTACTTTGTTGATTTTGTATGCCCTATTGATTGTAAAAGATGAGAAAAATCATGATGTAAACTGTAACGAAAAAATTGAACTCTATTTTAATAAAATGAAGCTCCTCCTTGGGCTGGGCCCAAGGACAATGACAAGCAAGTGACAGACATGAGAGAGTAAGCTAGAGTGAGAGGGAAGGGCAACAGAGATAGAAAGATGAGTGACAGCAAGAGAGAAGAGAGATAGAAAGATGGGTAACAACAACCAAGAAAAGAGATAGAAAAGTAAGAGCACAGCAAAGAGTCAGACAGACAGCAAGACAGAGACAGAGAGACAGAAAATAAAGTTCTCCTGGGCTTTGAGAACTTCAGTTTTGTACCGCATATGCCTGAATCTCCAAGTATTTCTTTTTCCTCTGTTCCTCAATTTCTCCTCACAACTGGCTCCTCTAGCTAGTTGTTCAACCAACGGTTGGTTTCCCTTAACCAGCTTTTTACCACCTGCTCAATTCTCCCTACTGTGGATCCACCTCTCTTCTCTCCTCTTCACGCTGCCCAGAGCTGGTCTGCAGGAGCAGCACTTTACTTTTCTCATCTTAGTGAGGAGGTTGGCAGGCTGAAGAGGGCAGAAAGGACCACTCTTGAGTCTCAGCTATCTGGGATAGAAATTAACTTCAAAAAGTACATGATTATTCATATTTTAGTCTGTCTCCATGAAAGTCAAACATCTTCCTTTTATTCTAAGTGCTTTGGTAGGGAAAGGACTCCCCACTGCCATGGCTGTTCCTATAAAGATGGCAAAAAATTGTGTAAAAATATATTCCAACCGACGGCAATTCTTCAACAAAGGAAAATGCATTTAAAGTTTTATAAAGAGCTTGCTCCAGGAATAACAAATGCCGAATCACTCGTCTGAAGTTTATAATTGCCAGGTCAAAAAGCTTGGGAAGTTTTCCCAGAGAGTTGCGCTGGTTGGCAATGCTCTCTGGCCTTTTTTTTTTTTTTTTTTTTTTTTTTTTTCATTCCAACACACTTTTGGTGAGCCTTTCGTGTACAGTGTGATATGGAAGGCAGCTCCTCTCGGACTCCAAAAGTGGGTTCAAAGCCTGCTCGTTAGCTGCTCAACCCTGAGTTCTTTAAACTGCCTATTCGTCAATGTCTTTTTCTGTCAAATAAAGGTCATGCTCAACGAACAAGAATCATTAAAGGATCAACATCGTGATTTCATGGGCTCGATAAGTGGCATCCCCATTTCCTGCCCAAGTTAGGAAGAAGTGAGAAGGATGGGCGGGGGAGCCAGGCAGAAGGAGGTCAGTGTGTTATATTACCTCACTTACTGATGGGACTATGTTCAAAGGCCTGGCTCAGGGTGTGCAGCATCATTGGGTCTTTCATCTCAGCCACCTTGCAGCACTGGAAATGGCTGTGTTCTTGCCCAATGCCGAGTAAGGTAGAGCAAGTTAAATGCTTGCTTCTCAGACAGGCACTTCCTGGGGCGAAAGAGCAGGAAGCTGACTGCCCTTCACTTGCCTGTGGGGCAGCAGTTATGTTCATGGTTGCTGTTGCTTTTATGGGCTTCCTCTTCCATAGGTGAATGTTATTAAAACTATATTTAAGACATTGTTGTTGACCTTAAAAGGATCTTTTCTATATATTTTAAATAAATTAAAACATTTTCTGTGTGCTTTAAAAAAATACCTGGGACTCTAGCTACTGTACCTAGTGGATAAACAGTCCATTTGTGATCAGTCTTGCTCCAAACTTTCCCGACTAGACAATAAATCTCCTTCATCTGTAGGGGAAGCATTGAATGACCCCAAAGAAGGAAGTAGGTGTTGCCCCAGATGGAGATATATGAGTTTGAGGGACAGAATACTCCCTATTCTCCACCAAAGTAAAGTTCTAGAAAGAATTGTGCAAGACTAGTCTAGATGGAATGAAACGCCAAGGTGAGCTAATTACAACCCAAAGCAAGAGGGAAATCAGCTCAAAATTGAAGAGCAAATCCCACGCTGAAGGAACACTGGAAGCAATTCCTTAAGGTTGTGATATTTCAACTCTGTCTTACAGGAGAAACAATCTCTGCTAGACACAGATTTGATCAGGGTGAAATGGAGGGGTCACTCCAGACTCCAGAAACACATAAAGCCTTCTGGGAGCGGAGGGTCTCAAAGTATCCAACTGTCTCTCCCACCCTTGGGTGACTCGCTGATTGCTCAGCTGGTCTTTCACATCAATGGTGGAAGGGAGAAAAGTGTTCATTTGTTCAGTGTGCACTGTGGGCTGGGTGCTTTATAGATGTCTCTTTTATCTTATCCTCTAGTAATCAGAGGTGGGTAATTGTATCCCTACCTCTTCTAGACAAAGAAGCTAAGACCTTGAAAATTTCACTGACTTGCCCGAGGCTACAGAGCCTCCTGGGTATCACCAGAGGCCAGAAGCTAGAAGCCAGAAGCCAGAAGCCAGAAGCCAGGCTCCCGGCCGCCTGCCCAGAGCCCTGTTCACGCCTTCCTCAGGGACTTCAAAGAGATGTTCTGAGAGCTATACGAAAAGGAATTCTTACGATTATATTTTAGGAAGAGTGTTTTTTCCAGAGACTCGTTTCTAGCATTCCATTCCCCAGACTCTGGGGCTCCGGGTGCTTTTCCGTCCCTCACCTGCTCATTGTCTGCTGAGGGCCTTCATCTGTCGGCAGCACCCTTTCCTGACCTCCTAGGCAGCAGCGAGATTTCTGCTGTCCTGTGGACTTTGCTTATCACTCCCAGCAGGGCGTGTTCTAGGCTCCCAGCATTGAGAGGGAGCACTGTATGTCTGCCCCGAGACCATGCTGGGTTTGTAGGAGCTAACGGACAAGTGCCCAGCATGTAATAAGCATCTTCTGTGTGCCTGTACCGGCCTTAACCCCTCACGCCCACTAGTTTATCTGCTCGACACGCCTCTGACATAGACATTGTAAAAACTACAGACAAGGACACCGAGTCTCTGAAATGTCAAGTGCTTTTCAGAAAACAGCACAGCTCTGAATGGTGAGGTCTCAGTCTGACTACAAACTCACCCTGAACTATGATGGGTCCTCAAAGAGCCTAGCACTTCCTTCCCACCAAGGTCATTTGGGAGAGGTGACTTTTCTATTTTTGTTCAATTAACTACAAGCTCTCAAACTATTTGTACTATTTGTGTTCTCTGTTGTTCTTTAAGTAATTTTTTTAGAAAAGCAAGCAAAAAAACAAACAAACAAACAGAAAAGGTGTCGGTATGGTCTGGAACCACAGCCTAGGCTATTTCGAGACAGGGATGAGGTGTATCTTACCGTGCTTGGCTTCAAGTCATATCTTGCAGGCTTTTTCTTCCCCTTTCCATCTCATTTCATCCAGTCTTCTTGTTCTCTGTCTCTCTGACGGTCGTCTGTCTGTCTGTCTATCTGTCTATCTGTCTGTCTGTCTCTCTCTCTCTCTCTCTGCCCCCCCCTCCCTAATGGCCAAAAGGTAATACTATAAGCTTGAATGTAGAATTCTCAGCTGAGAAGACCCTTTCAGAAGACTGAACCTCGAGGGAGCATCCATGGACTTCATCTCTTTAGCATCCCTTCATCCATGTCTGAGTCCCTTCCCTTTTGATATTAAATGGCGTGTCACCTGTGATACCACATAGCTTTGCCTTGATTTCTAGCTCTGTGTCTAGACAGTGTGGGTGAGGTTGGATAGGCACTTCAAACTCTCTGATTCTGTTTCTTAATTCCCTCAGTATCATCCTTGTAGGGTTGCTTCAAGAAGAAAAATGCATGCACACAGTACTTAAACAGTGCCTTGGTGGAGAATACACACGCTGTAAATATCAGTGATTTTTATTGTCACTCTTCCCCAGGGCTGGGCCAAGGGGATGTTCTCCCCATGGATCTTGGATCTTGAGCAGAGTGTCAAAGAGACAGGAGCCCATCTGAGCTGACGTATTTGGCTCTGCAGAAATGGTCCATCGGTTTCTGTTCCCTGATCCAGGGCAGTCCTTTGACCTGGTTCTTGCTGAATCTGGAGTTCCAGGTATATTTTAAAATGAGTACCCCACTTCTTCCTGCTGTCCCACTACACATACACACACACACACACACACACACACACACACACACACACACACACACGTCTTCTTTTTCAGCTTAAAGTCGTGAGCATTGGTTTCTGATACTTGCTGCCAAGGAACATTTATTATGTCAAAGTCCCCTGAAAGTGGCCCCTCAGCCTTGGGTTAAGTATGTCATAAAACAGCCTCCTTCTGTGAACTGATAGACTCTTGTCTCAGGCCCAGCTCATATCAGGCTCAACTATCTCCATGGGGCTCTGTGCTTGGGTGTGGTACCTGGCTCCATCATTTCTTTGCTGTGTGCCTGAGACCAGCTGATTAGCCACAGTATTGAAGTTTCCTCATCTGTCAAACATGATGACAATAGTAACTCCTTCCTGGGGATTGGGAGGGCTAAAGCTAGCGTCCTCACTGGGCGCTTTGAATGATGCCAGAGAAGAGTGAGCTATCAGCTCTCTCCCTACTCCTCATTCAGGTCCTGGCCCTTCTCGTGCCAATCTTCTAAAAGCTGAGGTACCAAGTCCACGTCATTCCTTTAGGGTGTCCCCTCTGTGCTCTGCTTCCCCTCTACCTACTTGCATAGCTCTTCCTTGTCAGGTCCTGCTCTTTGTAGCCTCCATTGGCCAAACTGGAAAGATCTGAGACTTTAAAGTCATCATCTTTGTGTCTCATTTTGCCCTCCAAAACCTGGGCATTTAATAAGGCATCGTCTTAAAGTTGACCCACTTCCTCCCAGTCCCTGAGAGGGTCTATGGGAGGCCTCAGAGCCTATGACACTACCTATCTGAGGGTAGAGACTGGAGTTGGGAGGCACCTAAAGGTGTCAAGACACCCCAAGACAACACCCAGCTGATGATGCACTCATCAGCTAACAAACTACTTCTTGTTCTCTGTTGGTCCTGCCCCAGACATGGTATGCTACTAGCAAGCCTGAATGGTCCCCAAGGCACTGGTGGTTACAGTAGCCTAACAGACCTGTCACAGGCAGAAGAGCCCCCAACCCTGGCCCCCAAACCAAAAAGGCACTGTTCTTACAAATGAGGACATTAAAACTTGGAGCTAAGGAACTTGGCCCAAGCCACACAGGCACCTCATGGCATAGCTTGCATTCCAGTCCTTGGGTCTTTTAATGCTGTGTTCTGAAGGCTCAGAGCTCCAACACTTTGGTTTTATGGTGGACCCTTTACAGCGGACACTGACACCCCAGGGCTTATAGGTTTTCTACTAACAGGCTGGGAACTTTGGGTGTAGAGACACAGATTAATACTTGGTAAGGCCTCAGGTTTGTTCTAGACGGATGGGAGAAGCAGAAGACTCTGCCAAGTTGCATTGTTTACCTGTCTTTCCATCAGCAAGTCCAAGAGAGCTTCAAACCAAAGGCCTTTTTCTTAGGATATTTTGTCTTAAATAAATTTCTACTGCTTGGATATAACACTGTAACCAAAACCAACCTGGGGAGGAAAGGGCTTATTTGATTTACATGTCCTGGTCAAAGTCATCATGAAGGAAAGTCAGGGAAGAGCTAGAGGCAGGAACCTAGAGGCAGGAACTGAAGCAGGGGCTGGGGTGGGGGGTGCTGCCTACCGGATTGCTCCTGTGACTTGCTCAGCTTGCTTTGTTATACAAGTCACGTCCACCTGCCCAGCCTGGCACAGCCCATAATAAGCTTGGCCCTCCTATATCGATCATTAGTCAAGACAGTGCTCCCAAAGACTTACCTACAGGAGGCAATTCTTTAGTTGACATTCCCTCTTCCCAAAAAACTCTCGCTTGTGTCAAGTTGGCAAAACAAACTAACAAACAAAAAAAACAAAACCAAACAAACCAACTAGAGAACCAAACAAACAAACAAAAAACAACCAGAGCTTCCTTCCAGAGGTTGTAAAATAAGCTTTTGAGGTATGCAGCCAGCGGACAGCAGCCTTTATGGAGTGCAGTAGTGGGAGATAGAGCGCCTCAGACCAATGGAGCTGTGTGTACTAGGGACCAGGCAACACTGAGAAACAGATAGTACAATAGTGAATTTGTGGACTCTGTTTGAGCAGCTTGTGCTCTGGTTAGATGTGATCAGGGAAGGAAAATGGAAAGTGTTGACTTTGTCCAGGTAAAGAAGGACGTTGAGGATTCCCAGCAGCTATGTTAAGAACCAACCAGGGGCTGAGGAAATGCAAAGTTCTGTTGGTGAATGATGAATTCAGAGACTGGGCACAGCCCTCTGGATATTAAGTGTAACCAAGCGGATGCAGAGTTCAAATGAAGACAGGGAGCTGAGGCTGACTGTGCAAAGCTGGACCTGCAGATTCAGCTGATTTGAGATAGACTCATATGCGGCACATCTGGCAGCTTTCAGCCAAGCGAGGAACAAAAATCAGCGCTGGCTTTTCTCAACTGAGGCCACGCATTCATTCAGCAGCAATTCTGGCAACGACAGACTGTCAACCATTGATGAATCTGCTTCCATTCTATCAGATAGCAGCTTTGACAAGGCTGATGAATCACTGGCCTAGGAAGTGTCTTTAGTGAAGAATTTCAAAATGAAGAAATGAGAAAAGAGGCACTCCAATGGCTGACAGTTCCCTGATAGTCCTCCTGGGCCTGTAAAGAAAACCTGTCCTATTGGCTTGACAGAGGACCAGGTAAATGAATCACTAGTTGCAAAAACTACATTGGCTGTTCCCAGTGATGCTGGGCCCATTGATACTGTGTCACCTACTGAGACATTGCCACCCTGAGCCAGGAGTCAAAGGAGATCATGAACTGAGACAGATAATTCGGGCACACCTCAGAATAACGGAGGCAAAATTACAGAATAGCCTGTGTGATGTGACTCTGTTTCAAAGATGCTATTAAGCCGAGCCTTGTGTTCCCTGGGGGAAGTGGACAACATTCAGAAAGCATCTCTAAGGTGTCAAGATTGTCACTTGGACTCTCAAGAAGGTTGGGACTAATGTCCTCTTTCCTCACTTCTCACCTGGTGGGAAAGCCTATCGAGACTGAAGAGGCAATGCTGGTGGATTTCAGATCCCAGACTTCTCCAGTGATCCCTGCTGTCACTGTCAGCTGTGTGAATGAGGTTGCACAGGGAGGTCCAGCTAATGTGGATGTTGCCAATCCAGCTCAAGTCTTTGGCTCTACAATGGTTTCATATGCTGTGCTACCTAATCCAGACCCAGTGGCAATGTTCCATGACATCAAGCATCGGCTCAAGATGATGGAGCACTTGCTCTCTCTGGCCCTGGGATCCTGTCATCTGCTCACAGTGGTGGAATAAGAGAATATGGGTGCACAGCTTGGCAATGGAACTTCAGCATCATGGACATCAGACTAAAGTGACCTTCCTGGGACCACTCCAGAACTCCAACTTGTCAAAACTTCTTTATCAAGTTCCCTGTCATGGGGACTACACAACCTCTTCAAGAGAACTCTCACACTTGGGAACCAAAGCAAGTCTTCCACCAACTTAGGTTGTCAAGGCAACATTTTCCCTGCTCCATACCATGTAAAGCTGTTTCTGCCTAGTGTTCCCAGCATTTACCGACTAAAGGAGGCACATCTGTTTGCTCTGCAGCCTCCTGTATAACTACTACCATTAGAATTTTCCAGGCTTTAAATGAAGTTTGTGTATGAGCGTTTTATTATCATGTATCTCCTCTCACCTCTAGTGACTTATTGGTACCATGCACCATGTACCATGAAGGCCTTTAAATAGTCCTTTAACCAGGGTGGAAGGAGTGATAGCTATTGTTTGTGACTCTTTTGGAGTGGGGGTAGCGGGTGTCCCTTTGGCTTAAAGCCAAATACTTCTCATGGAATGATGTTCTTTTGCTGTCAGTTAGTAATAGAAGCCCCATCTTAGCTGGGAACAGTGGTGCACGCCTGTAATACCATCACTTGGGGAGGCAGAGGCAGCTGAATCTCTGTGAGTTTGAGGCCAGCCTGGTCTACAAAGTGAGTCCAGGACAGCCAGGACTACACAGAGAAACCCTGTCTTAGAATGAAAGAAAGAAAGAAAGAAAGAAAGAAAGAAAGAAAGAAAGAAAGAAAGAAAGAAAGTAGGGAGGAAGAAAAAAGAAAGAAAGAAAAGAAAAGAAAGCTATAAAGCTGAGCTGTGTCAGGACAAGAGGTTCTATAACAGGATGAAGAGCTGGACTGGACAGGGGCTGCAGGATGACCTCTTCTCAGAACGTGGCTTCTGTTCCTCCTCTAGGATCTGAGCTGTGGCGCACGGTGTCCCAGCAATAGGCTGAGGTGTTGACCTGAGTATGGTTCACTTTGGTTTGGATTGATTAGGTCTGAATCACGGAGTCCTACAATACTACATGCATACTGACCCTTACCTGTACATTTTCACCTTGGAGGGCAAGCATGCTAAGTGGGGGGAGTGGGGACACTGCAGAGGTGCCTGACCCTGTCCTATCTTTGTGCACCCCCTGTGTGTCTGCCACCGTCCAAGTAGGGAGAAGTGGAGTTCCCCAGCCCTGAGATCTCACAGTATTGCTGGAGGGATTCAAAGCAAGTTGGTCATAAAAATGATGCTGTATTGGATGTGATCCAGGGCAGGCCAAGCGAGACTCACACTGGAGAGTGAAGGAAGGTCCCGTCTCAACCTCTTCTTTGGGCCCCTGTTGCTTGCAAGGAGACTTTATGGCTCACAGAGCTCTTCACAGTCACCCCCAGCTCCCCTTTCTCTGTGCGCCATGCTCCCATGAGCCTGTGGGTCCATCTGTGTAGCAATGCTCTCTGGTGTTCAGGCTTCTGCTTCTGCTGTCCTGTAGAACTTAGCTGGCACTCCCCTGTTCCTGCTCATTCTTCAAGGCACACCACAGATATCATTTTCTCTGTGGGACCTGCCCTGGCACTTCCTTACAGGTTTCTTCTTTGGTTGCTCCAGACTCCAATCTTGTCTTACTACAGTAGTTAGTTATCACACCACTGTGCTGTTTATTTAGAGGTTAAATGCACACACACTGAAACGAGACTGCGTGGGTTCAAATCCCAGCTATACCACTGGCCAGCTGTGTGCCCTTGGACAAGGTTTCCATTCCCAGGTTCCTCCTATATAAAACAGCACTAGGAATATCTACGTCATAAGGTTTTGAAAGGGTTCAACGGGCTAGCGTGTCAGGTGCTCAGGCTACTGCCCGGCACACAGCCATCATTATTATGATCATTATCCATTTGTCATTAGCATTCACATCTTTCCCTGATTGGGTCCATCTGTGCCTCAGCCACCATGGTTAGGCCAATTGTAATCCACAGTCAATAAGCTGGATCTGCAGGTGGATGAGAGTTCCCACAGCCCCTTATGTACATACCTTGTGAGCAGGTACAGAGTTGCCATTCTATGTTCCCCTGAGCACACAGCTCTACACTGATGTCTTTACAGTTCCTGGCAGAAGAAACTGGTCAGTCCCCGAAATCCAGACAAAAGCTATGGCAGTGCTCTTGGTGATTTAAACCAAGACAGAGTTTCTTAATCTTACTAGCTGTCTAGCCTGTCTTATGGGATGCTCATAAGAGGCTTATGGTACCATTTAGCTGGCTTTCACAGAAGTCTAAGCAGAATGCTGAGGACACCTCAGGGTTGGGTCTTTTAATTAAGATGCCACGCTTGAGCCAGAAGCATATCTACTGCACAGAACAATACCACTTAAAATGAAGGGCTAGCTGAAAAAAAAATCAATCCACAAGGCAACAAATCACTACGTGAACCTAGTGGCACAGGCCTGTAACTCTGGCTACATAAGAGGCTGAGTCAGGAGGATCACAAGTTTGAGGACCTGCCTGGTCAACAAAATAAGTTCAAGATCTGACTTGGCAAGTTAATGAAAATTAAGTGGGCCATACAATACTATTAGCTTGAACACACCCTGTATATGGTCAGAGTGGTTGGTTTTCTTTACTGACAGCAGAGAGCAAGCGAGGCCTGGTGCCACTCAAAGAAAGAATAAGCAGGCTACAAAGATGAGACTTGATAGCCTATGACCAGATAGTTGGGGAGGAGGCCCCCCTCGGTCGTAGACCTAGGGGAGGGGAAAAGGGTGAAAGTGGGAGGGAGGGAAGAAAGGGAGGATACAAAGTGATGGGATAACAATTGAGTTGTAGAGGGATCCAAGATGGCGGCAAGCAGTGTGGACCGTGTTTGGAAGCTCCAGTGAAAAATTCAGGGAATTGCACAGATTTCTGAGCCAGGAACACTAAGGTCCCCACACCACGGCAGCAGGAGTGCTCCATGGCTCGGAGTGACCAGGGTGCAGAGGACCTGCGTGCCCCTGCACACGGGAGGAGCGCGGATTTTCTCGGATCGGAGCAGCAGCAGCAGAGACAGCAGCAGCAGCAGCGGCACCAGCAGCACCAGCGGCAGTGGCTGAGGTTTGCAGCTCAGAGCCTTCCGGTGGAGGCGATTGGTGTGGTGGCCGGTGGGAGTTGCTGCGGGAGAGGGGACTCTGGACAGGATTTGGGTCGCGTGGTGCCTTGTGACCCAAACTGGACTCGGCAGACAGTTCAGCCCCAGAGTCCCGGTTCAGCTCAGTGCGCAGTGCCTTGGAGACGCTGTCTCAGTGCAGCAAGCAATTCTTCCCCAGGCACTAGCTCAGCGCAGCAACAGCTCCCTGCTGTGACACAGGCTGGGCAGAGTGCTCAGTTCCACCGGAGGCACTAGCTCACCTCAACGAGCAGTTCTGCCCCAGACACCGGCTCAGCTCAGCGGGCAGTTCTGGGGCGCGGACGCAGGCTGAGGTCAGCACGCAGATAGACCCAGCCCATAGACCCTAGCTGGACTTGCCAGGCAGATTGGGCCCAAAGACTCTAGCTGAGCTGTGTGCACAGGCTTGGCGGCCCCAAGACTCTGGCTGGACTATCCACGCAGTATAGGCCCAGAGTCCCAGGCTGAATTCAGCATGCAGTGTGGGTCCATAGTCCCTGGCTGAGCTCGGTGCACAATTCCACCCCGGAGACTCGGGTGGAGCTTGGTGTGCAGTTTAGGGCCAGAGTCCCTAACTGTGCTTGGCAGACAGATTGGGCCTAGAGACTCTAGTGGAGCTTTTGGCACAGTTCCGGCTCTAAGACTCTGGTGGACACAGTGTGCAGTTTGAATCCAGAATTCCTGGCTGAGCTTGGTGGACGGTTCGGGCCCTGAGTCAATAACTGACCACAGCATGTACTTTGGGCCAAAAGCCCCTAGCTGAGCTTGGTGTGCAGTCCCAGCCCAAAAATTCTGGCTGGACCCTCTGTGCATTTTGGGCCCAGAATCCCTAGCTGAGCTCAGCAGACAGTTCAGGCCCTGAGAATCTAGCTGAGCTCGGCGCGTGGTTCGGGCCCAGTGTCCCTGACTGGACTTGGCAGGGAACCCAGAAGGCTGTGGATACCTTGGCCTGACCCAACGCTCATTCAGAGACCCAGAACGATTGCAGGACCCACAGCACAGGGAAGCTGAGGATCACTGGCTGTGAGAGTCCAAAACGACAGGGCTAACCTCCTGCCATCCACACCAGTGAAGCATCAGAGCTTCCAGCCTACGGAAATCATGAGAAAACAAGTGAATCTATCATCAGACTCCCTCCATCCAACTCTGGAAGCTACCGACAAAAACAAAGACAGCAAGATGTCTAAAAGACAGCGTAAAAGCATACGCAAAAAAACCCCAAACAACATGGCGTCTCCAGTTTCCAGCTATCCCAAATAAAACAACCCAGAGAACTCAAATACAACGGAAATACAAGAAAATGACCTCAAATCCTTAGTAATGAGGATATTAATGGAGGAAACAAATAAAATTCGTAATCAAATGCAGGAAGACGCAGCCAAACAAGTGAGAGACATAAAAGAAGCACATAGAGTGGAACTGGAAAATGCAAACAACCATATGAAAGAAATCAATAAAACGGTTCAAGCTCTGAAGACCTATAAAGAGGCAATGGAAGAAACTCAGGAATATACAAACAGCCAGATGAAAGAAATAAAAAAATCAGCTCAAGATCTGAAGATGAAAATGGATTCAATGATAAACACACAGACAGAAGAAAAACGAGAACATGAGACCTCAGAGAAGAAGGCAAGCAACACAGAGGTGAGCTTTTCTAACAGAATCCAAGAGATGGAAGAATGAATCTCAGGTCTAGAAGATACAATCACAGAACTTGAAGCAACCATTAAAGAAAATGCCAAATCTGGAAAACTCCTGACACAAAACATCCAAGAAATTAAGGATACCATGAAAAGAAGAAATCTGAGGATAATAGGCATTGAAGAAAGAGAAGCTATCAGACTCCAAGGTCCAGAAACTATTCTCAACAAAATCATAGAAGAAAATTCCCCCAATCTAAAGAAAGAGATGCCTATAAACATACAAGAGGCCTACAGAACACCAAATAGAATTGACCAGAAAAGAAAAACTGCCCGTCACATAATAATCAAAACACAAAACATACAGAACAAAGGAAAAATATTAAAAGCTGCAAGGGAAAAGGGTAAAATAACATTTAATGGCAAACCTATCAGAATTACACCCGACTTCTCAGCAGAGACCATAAAAGCCAGAAGGGCCTGGACAGAGATCCTGCAAACCCTAAGAGACCACAGATGCCAGGCCAGACTACTTTACCCAGCAAAACTATCAATAACCATTGATGGAGAAAACAAAATATTCCATGACAAAAACAAATTCAAACAGTACCTATCCACAAATCCAGCTTTATAGAAGGTACTAGAAGGAATACTCCATCCCAAAGGGTCAAGCTACAACCAAAACTACTCAGGAAATAGATAACTATACCATGGCAAAAACACAACTACACAAACGCTCTACTGGAAACAACATCAAAATTAAGACTCTTAACAGTCACTGGTCATTAATATCTCTCAACATCAATGGTCTCAATTCTCCAATAAAAAGACACAGACTAACTGAATGGGTGCATAAACAAGATCCAACATTCTTCTGCATTCAAGAAACACATCTCACCCACAACGATAGGCATTACCTCAGGGTAAAAGGTTGGAAAAATATTCCAAGCAAATGATCACAAGAAGCAAGCAGGCGTAGCCATTTTAATATCGAACATAATAGACTTTCAACCAAAATTAATCAAAAGGATGAGGAAGGACACTTCATACTCATCAAAGGTAAAGTCAACCAAGATGACATCACAATTCTGAACATCTATGCTCCCAATACAAAGGCACCCACATTTGTAAAAGATCTGATAAAAAAAAAAGCTTAAACCACACATTGATCCCCACACAATAATAGTGGGAGACTTCAACACTGAAGGATAAGTCATTGAAACAGAAACTAAGCCGAGAAATAACATCATTAACCAATGCCATGGGTCAAATGGATCTAACAGATATCTATAGAACCTTTCACCCAAACAAGAAAGAATATACCTTCTTCTCTGCACCCCATGGAACATTCTCCAAAATTGATCACATCGTAGGTTACAAAGCAAGCCTCAACAGATACAAGAGGATTGAAATAAATACCTTGTATCCTATCAGATCACCATCCTTTTAGGCTGCAATTCAACAACAACAGAAATAACAAAAAGCCTACACGTACGTGGAAACTAAACAACTCTCTGCTAAATGACACCTGGGTCAGGGAAGAAATAAAGAAAGAAATCAAGGAGTTTCTGAAATTCAATGAAAATGAAGGAACAACATACCCAAATTTGTGGGATACGTTGAAAGCAGTGCTAAGAGGAAAATTCATAGCACTAAGTGCCTTTAAAAAGAAATTGGAAACATCGCACATAAGCACCTTAATGACAAAACTGGAAACCCTAGAAAAAAAAGGAGCAGAAACACCCAAAAGGAGTAGACGCCTGGAAATAATCAAACTCAGGGCTGAAATTAACAAATTAGAAACTAAGAAAACAGTCCAAAGAATCAACAAAACCAAGAGCTGGTTCTTTGAGAAAATCAACAAGATAGACAGACCGTTAGCCAAACTAACTAAAAGGCAGAGAGACAGTATTGAAATCAACAAAATCAGAAATCAAAAGGGAGACATAACAACAGACAGTGAAGAAATATAAAGAATCATAAGATCTTACTTTGAAGGCATATATGCCACAAAATTTGAAAATCTAAGGGAAATGGACGATTTTCTTGATCAATTTCACTTGCCAAAGTTGAGTGAAGAACAGATAAACAAGCTAAATAGTCCCATTTCCCCTACAGAAATAGAAACAATCATTGATAGTCTCCCAACCAAAAAAAAAGCCCAGGGCCAGTTGGTTTCAATGCAGAATTCTACCAGACCTTCCAGGGCAAGTTAATACCGATACTCTTCAAGCTACTCCAAAAGATAGAAATGGATGGAACATTACCAAATTCATTCTATGAGGCCATAGTCACATTGATACCTAAACCTCACAAAGACTCAACAAAGAAAGAGAATTTCAGACCAATTTCTCTTATGAACATCGATGCAAAAATACTAAATAAAATACTTGCAAAACGAATACAAGAACACATCAAAGATATCATTCATCATGACCAAGTAGGCTTCATTCCAGGCATGCAGGGATGGTTTAATATACAGAAATCCATCAATGTAATCCACCATATAAACAAACTGAAAATAAAAGAGAACCACATGATCATCCCTTTAGTTGCAGAGAAAGCATTTGATAAAATCCAACACCCATTCATGTTTAAAGTTTTAGAGAGATCGGGGATACAAGGCACCTTCCTCAACATAATAAAAACTATATACAGCAAGCCAATAGCCAAAATCAAAGTAAATGGTGAGATATTCAAGGAAATTCCTCTAAAATCGGGAACAAGGCAAGGCTGCCCACTCTCTCCATATCTCTTCAATATAGTACTCGAAGTTCTAGCCAGAGCAATAAGACAACAAAAGGAAATCAAGGGTATCCAAATGGGAAAGGAGGAAATCAAATCATCCCTATTTGCAGATGATATGATAGTGTACATAAGTGACCCCCAAAATTCCACCAGAGAACTCTTTCACCTGAGAAACGCCTTCAACAAATTGCCTGGATACAAAATTAACTCCAAAAAGTCTGTAGCCTTCCTATACACAAATGACAAGCTTGCAGAGGAAGAAATTAGGAAAGCCACACCCTTCACATTAGCTACAAACAATATAAAATATTTAGGAGTTACTCTAACTAAGCAAGTGAAGGACTTGTTTGAAAAAAATTTCAAAATTCTGAAGAAAGAGACTGAAGATGACATAAGAAGATGGAATGATCTTCCTTGCTCATGGATAGGGAGAATTAACATAGTAAAAATGGCCATCCTACCAAAAGCAATCTACAGATTCAATGCATCAAAATACCTACACAATTTTTTAAAGACATTGAAAGTTCAATTCTGAACTTCATATGGAAAAACAAAAAAACCCAGAATAGCTAAAACAATCTTGTACAATAAAAGGTGCTCCGGAGGAATCTCCATACCTGATCTCAAACTGTACTATAAAGCAATAGTAATTAAAACAGCATGGTACTGGCACAGCAACAGGCTGGTTGATCAGTGGAATCGAATAGAAGTCCCAGATGTGAATCCACACACATATGTTCACTTGATTTTTGACAAAGAAGCCAAATCCATTCAATGGAAAAAGGATAGCATCTTCAACAAATGGTGCTGGTCTAACTGGAGGTCTATGTGTAAAAAAATGCAACTGGACCCATATTTGTCACCTTGCACAAAACTCAAATCCAAGTGGATTAAAGACCTCAACATAAAACCAGAGACACTAAGTCACTTAGAAGAAAAAGTGGGGAAGAGCCTGGAACATATTGGCACAGGAGACAACTTCCTGAACAGAACACCACAGGCCAGGCCTTAATGTCAACAATTAATAAATGGGACCTCATGAGGCTGAAAAGCTTCTGTAAGGCAGGAGACACTGTCAAGAGAACAAAGTGACAGCCTACGGACTGGGAAAAGATCTTCACCAACCCTACATCTGACAAAGGTCTAATATCCAAAATATATAAAGAACTCAAGAAATTAAACACCACCAAACCAAATAACCCAATTGAGAAATGGGGCTTGGAACTAAACAGAGAATTCTCAACAGAGGAATATCAAATGGCTGAGAAACACTTAAAGAAATGCTCAACCTCCTCAGTCATCAGGGAAATGCAAATCAAAACAACTCTGAGATTCCATCTTACACCCATCAGAATGGCTAAGATCAAAAATTCAAGCAACACCACATGCTGGCAAGGATGTGGGGAGAGAGGAACACTCCTTCATTGCTGGTGATAATGCAAACTAGTACAGCCACTTTAGAAATCTATCTGATGCTATCTCAGAAAACTGGGAATACGGCTTCCTCAAGACCCAGCTATTCCACTCCTTGGAATATACCCAGAAGATGCTCCAGCACACAACAAAAAAATTTGCTCAACCATGTTCATAGCAGCCTTATTCATAATAGCCAGATCATGGAAACAGCCTAAGTGTCCCTCAGTAGAAGAATGGATAAACAAACTGTGGTACATATACACTATGGAATACTACTCAGCTATTAAAAACAAGGAATTCCTGAAATTTGTGGATAAATGGATTGAGCTAGAAATGATCATAATGAGTGGGTTAACCCAGAAGCAGAAAGACTCAAATGGTATATACTCACTTATATCTGCATACTAGCCCAAGGGGCATGTCCCATGAAAGCCTTCACTTATCAGGAAACAGGGACAGAGGGGAGGACAACCTATTGAGACTCTAGATGAGAGAAGCATGGGAGAATAGCAAAGTAGAAGGATCCAGAGGATCCTAGAAACCTACAAGTAGAACATTATGATAGGCAGATTTGGGCCCAGGGCTCCCACTCAAACTAAGGCACCAGGCAAGGACAATACAAGCTGTAAACTTTAAATCCCTACCCAGATCTAGCCAATGGTTAGAACAGTCTCCACAGTTGAGTGGAGAGTGGGATATGACTTTCTTACGTACTCTGGTGCCTCACATTTGACCATGTCCCCTGGAGGGGGAGACCTGGTGGCACTCAAAAGAAGGACAGCAGGTTACCAAGAAGAGACTTGATACCCTATGAGCATATACAAGGGGAGGTAATCCTCCTCAGGAACAGTCATAGGGGAGGGGAATAAGGGGAAAATGGGAGGGAAGGAAGAATGGGAGGATACATGGGATGGGATAGCCATTGAGATGTAACAAGAATAAATTAATGATAAAAAAGGAAAAAACAATTGAGTTGTAATCTGAATAAATTAATTTTAAAAAAGATAAAGAAACATGGCTCCAGATGTTGGCTCATTTGTGTTCTCCTCCTGAGTATCCTCATGGACTTAATGCTGACTTCATGTACCCTGGACACAACCATTATTCTCCCCAGAACAAGGGCAAATATGGATGGGTACCTAAAATGAACCTGGATTTCGCCCCCACCCAAGATTTGGCTCAGCATCAAGATACTGAATAACTTAGAATCACAGACATGTGGACTATCAGGATTGCAATGAGCAGTCAGTGGAATTTAACCCAAACTCTTCCTTTCACAAGATAGAAACTAAGGGCCAAAGAGTGGCTGTCAAAGTCACTTGACTATGTGTGGATTAGACCCTGAGCCCTGGTGGTCTGGGTCCATGCATGCATTTCCTCCTGGCCTCATACTGCCATACCAAGCATGGTCTCTTACACATGGCCTGGACATCATGTAGAGAGCAGGTGTTTCAACCTCAGGGTCCTGTGGGAGCTCACAGAAACCTGGACAGGACTGGAGGCATGTGGCACAGTGGAAGCAGTTCTGGCCTGCAGGCTCCATGGCAATACTGAACTTTCCCGCACTCTGCTTACCCATATGCACCCATCCCCCAGACCCATGAAGTACTTTCCCAGGGTCTGCCAAGGCCACTCTTATCTCTCCCAGAATTTCACCTCTCACCCAGCCTACTTCCTTTTGCGTCTTGCATGTGTGATGGGGAAGGGGTTTGCTGAATAGGGGAAGCTAATATTTTTGTTTTGTTTTGAATGGTTTTGTTCAGAAACTGATTTTTTCCCACAGGCTGTTGGCAAGGCTTTTTAAGGAGGGCACAGATTCTATAGGGTAACTTCCTTGGGGCAGAGAGAGAAATCTTTTGTAGTAGAAAGTAAGAGGGCATGACTTGTCTCCAAAATTGTTTGTTTGGCTAACTAAAAATGAAAATAATTTTTTAAAGGCCATCGAAGGAGTTTTGATAAGTCCACAAACATAAAACTATGTCACCCACGGTCTTAGAAAAGGGTGTGTGTGTGACATATCTCCTGTGTGGTCTTTCCAGTGCAGTGGCAACATCCCTGCAGATAAAAAAGGCACAGACATGTGACCTTGTCTTTGGATGTTAGCTCCTCTGGATATGCCCATGGTCATCATTTTTAGGCAAAAGGGATGCCACTATTGACACAGAAAATGTCCCTGACACTTGCTAACCAAAGCCAAAGGCAGAGCACAAAAAAGTTCTCATAATATAGTTCTAAGTATGTAACAACAATGTTATAAGCATGAGCATATGGTGGAAGGATATCTAACAATATTTTTAACCATGACAATGGATGGTCTGTATCTGTTACTTGGGTTTTTCTGTATTACCTAATTTTTGTTTATAGTAGTATGAGCTCCTCACTCCGCCCCCCTCATTCTCTCTCTCTCTGTATGTGCAAGTATATATGTGCAGGTATATATGTGTATACCTGTGTATGCCAGTGGTTTTCCTCTGTTATTAGGCATCTTTTTTTTTGAGACAGGGTCTCTTAGTGAATCTGTAGCCTGGCTGCCCTTAATTCTTGTCCCCCCCCCCCTTCCCTTCCTCCTCCTTTCTCTTTCCTTCCTTCCTTTCCTTCCTTCCTTCCTTTCCTTCCTTCCTTTCCTTCCTTCTTTCCTTCCTTTCATCCTTCCTTCTTTCCTTCCTGTGGGTGCTCAGGATCCAGAACCAGGTCCTTGCTTGCACACCAGGCACTTTACCCACTGAGCCACAGCCTCCCACAGCTATTTTTATATTTGGGGAAATGCTCTGAGTTCAAAACAGTAACAGCAACTCAGCTGTGACTACGTTTGGATACTACTGTATGAAAAAGATGCTGCTGAGAGGGTCAGGCTGAGCCTTAAGACATTCAGGTGGTAATAGATGTATGGTGTCTTTTCTAGAAAGAGAGGAAGGCAGGGAGAAGGCATCCTTGTTGCAGGAGTACACTGGAGGCTGCTGCATTTCGAGAGAGCTGTCAATCAGGATGGTGGTACTTTCTGAACCAATGTGCATTAGCTGCTGGGGCCTCTAATACTCTCAGCCCTACTGTTAAATAACATTATCCCTTAAATAAGTTTTCATGAACTAGTCCAAGAAGCTAATTATCTTCCCTGACATTATTTCTACAGAGGAAAAATGCTCTGAATTTCACAACACCAACTTATACTAGACCTTTTAGGATATGGCCATTGTTTGTTTGGAGATGTCCCTGGTCCAAACTTTATTCATTAGCTGCTTTTTAAAAATCTGTAGTGTTTTGTAGCAGATTGTAAATGTAGGGGTAAGGGCTTGTACTTCATCTGTCATTCCATCACATAGTCCAAGGGTTTTCAGGAATGCTGGGGTCTTAGAAATTGGTACCTAGTGTCTCTTAATGGTTGGTTTGTATCTTTCTTGCCACAGCTCCTAAGTCTCACTTTCCTTTCCTTTGTGTTGTTGGAAGAAAGTTTGAGGAAAGAAGTTTTTGTTTCAAGGGTACATAGGAGTGAGTGGAGTCCTGAGTGAGTGTGTGCTGTTGACATGAGCACAGCCATGTCAAGGACCCCAATGCCTTAGACCTGTGGGACTGGTGAAGCTCTCCAAGAGAAAGCCCAGATCACCCAACCTCAGCTCTTCTGTGCCCATGAGTCTGTCCTTTCTTCAATCTGTTGCAGCTCCAATTAAGGTCAGTCCATAGACCTGTGCAGAGCGCACCAGATATTTATGTAATGACCCAACACATAGATTTATGGAGGTCATGCCGAGGGCCAGGATCTTGTCACTCCCTAGCATCTGACACAGCATCAGAATCATCTAGAAAGGTGTGATGAGGGCTGGGTGCTGGTCTTGATGAGTTGTATGAGTTTAGGAAAGTTACTCCCGAAGGAATCAACATGCGGTCTGAGGTGGCCTCTCTGTGTCTGGCAGGCAAAGGCTTCAACCTGTTTGCTAAGAGGTCCCTTGGTCAAAGAAGAGACTTAGCTGGCCTCTGCTGGATTTATCGTGTAGATTGTGCAGCCATGTCCCTAACTGGAGGTTTGAGGGAAATAACTTTGATTGGTTAGACTCTAAACAGTGAGCCTTTCCGGGGTCAGGAACATTTTGATTTATATAGAATCCTGTACTCCATGATGCCTACAAAGACAGTTTAGGCTCCGTGTATCTTAACAGGAAGCTCCTCTGGCCTACACACCAAATCTTGCATGCAGCAGAGTCTTGTGATTTTCTGTGCATGTGCATATGAAGGCCAGAGGTCACTTCTTAGGTGCTGTCCATCTTGCTTTTTCTTTTCTTTTCTTTTCTTTTCCTTTTTTCAAGACAGGGTATCTCCCTGACACTTGGAAATCTCTGATTAGACTAGGCTGGGTGGCCAGCAAGCCCTCAAACTTGTCTGCCTCTCCAACACTGGAATCCCGAGCTCAAGAAACAACCTCTTTTCTCTAGTACTGGTAGGTTAAGGGCAGGGAATCTCAGCTAAGTCCTCTCACAGATGTGGGAGGCTCTAGTAGCAATTACTAGCCCTTCTGGGCCCTAGGGACGTCCTCAGATTTCCTAGATCCCTTGAGGGAGTTGGCTTCCATTCCTATACAAATTGCTCAGCCTGTCAGGGCTTCAGTGTTCTGGGCTGTCCAACTCTTCTTCGCTCCCAGTGGCCCAGCCTCCGTGGTTCCCTGACATCCATCTGTGTGGCACTGAGCGATCACTCAGAGAAGACTGCCAGTCCCACACTTGTCACCATCAAGATTTCTGCTCAGGGAGGAATTTTTTAGGGCAGTTGTGCCTTTGTCTGAGAAGCATTTGGCCTGCGGGAATCCAGAATTTTTGCTTTTTTTTTTTTCCTTTGAGAGAAACTCATCAAGAGCCACTCACAGTGCTGCTGTCTTCAGGGTACGTACAGAGGTGGGCAAGGAGGGGGGAGAGACAGACCAGAAAAGGTAGGTCCAGCCTCAGGGACTCCACTGTGGCTAAGGAAACAGGAATCATTGAGTCTTGGGCACCCTCCCGCTTCCATGACTCATCTCCCCCTCTTCCAGAAAGCCAGGCACAGGAATTAATTTATGGGTCCTGTCCAGAGGCCTTTAAGTAAACAGTGCTAACAGCCCTTTCAGCTACCCAGACAAGCTTGACTTAAGCCCCTGGGAGGAAGCTAATGACTTGTAGTTACTTGCCTATTGTTTTCCGAAAACAATTTGACTTCCTTTAGATAGCCTCCAAATTCCTTCTTTACAAACTAGGGTGCCTGAGCCAGGGCAGGGCTGAGCTGGCCAGCTCTAGAACACAATACCCTGGGTCACAGGGCCCCTTTCTTAAGGACTTTAAAGGCACCCAAGAAGGCAAGACTCTGTGAATGGAAAAGACCTTTGTGTGACTCTGCCTGTCTCTTGAAATCTCACCCCCACCCAAGAGCCTAAGAGACATTAAGGTGTAGAGTGTCTAAAGAACAAATATGTGAGAAGGACTGTATGTTATGACCATTTTATAGATGTAAACACTGAGGCCTGATGACTTGGCTGAAACCACACAGTACACAAGGGACAGGGGTGGGATTCTATCTCAGATCTGACAGCAAGCTAGGACCTGTTTCAAGCAGCCTCTGCTGTAGCTGAGAGAGACTGTCTGCCCCCAGAGAATCAAGTCTTTCTCCTGGGTAAGAGCATGTACTTTAATTTCGCTGGCTGTGACGCTGCCGTGTAGGATCCCCAACCTCCTCTCATCTTCCCAAACTGGGGTAGGGTCGGGTCTCAGGCTGGGGATGTTTCCCCCCTGAAGACAATCTTTCACAGCCCAGGCTAGACCAAGGATGGCCTTGAGCTCCTCCTGATTCTCTTGTGTCACTTCCCTAAGGCTTGGGATTACGTGAGTCACCACATCTGGCCCATGGAGAAGCCATCTTTGAGTCTTCTGCCACGGGTGCATAGGTGACCGTCTCAGTTGGGTGGCCCAGTCTCTCTCTGCTACAAAAGATCTCCCAACCTTTCTCTGCAAGTAGACTGAACCACATTGACTTTTTTTCTTACTTTTTAAAAAGCAGAGTATAAGCAGATTTTAATTCTTTAGTATTAATTCATTATATGCTGTATGTGTATATGGATTATATATAGAGAATATTTACATATTATACACAAAAGAGAATATTCAAGTTGGTCTCACAACATTTTAAATAAGAGAAATGTCATCCAATAGGCAGCCCATATGTTTGATGGTGATTAGCATTATCCTCATTTTAAAAGTGAAAAAGAGTCCCTAGAAGCTGAGAGGTACAGCCAAAACCTGATCCCAAGCCAGTCCTTTTTGTGTTACTGATATTTGAACCCAGAGGCCCTGGGCATGCTAGGCAACTGGTCTACCACTGAAACATCTGCTTGGAAGCCAGTAGTCTCTTTGTGCTTGTGTGTGTATGTGGTAATTTGTATGCACATATATGTATGTGTACATGTGTGTTGAGGCCAGACAGCAAAGTCAGGTGTCTTTCCCTAATTCTCTCCACCTTATTTTTGTGGGGCACAGGATCTCTCATTGTTCCTGGACCTTGCTGATTCGGCAAGACTAGGCAGCTAGTGTCTCTAGAACCATCTTGTCTTTGCCTCCCCAGTGCCAGGACTACAGGCACGCCATCATGCCCAGAGTTTTTTCATGGGGCCTGGGGATCTGAACTTGAGTCCTCATGCTTGCGCAGCAGGCACTTTACTGATTGAGCCATCTCCCCAAATCCCCTGGAATCCAGCACTTTTCAGTATATCCTACTAGTGTCTGTCCCCACAGCTGACAAAGACAGTACTCTTAATTGCAAGCTATTAGCCCCCATGCTCTGCTTAAGGTTAGCCGACTGGATGTGAGACTAACCTTTGAAAAAGCAGGGAAAACCTAAACTCTGTAAGCGCTTCTCTTTCTATTATAACTTGACCCTGGGAGCCCAAATTCAACCTAGGGATTGACATGGAGAGAGAAAACTACCATCCTCCAGCTAGGGTTTGAGCATCTGTAGCTAAATCTTCAAGATGGGCTCAAGGTATTGTGCCTTCATTTGCACACATGGGTCTGCATCTATCTCGGGAGTGACTTCTCTGAGGCTGTCTGTGTACACAGCATATCTGGCAGAAAGCTCTTGAATCTTGATTGTACTGTCAGATTTTTTGTCAGTGATATGGGAATTGACACAGAGGGCATCCATGGAGGGCTGCTGCTTCCTGGGAATTGACACAGAGGCTATGGAGGGTTGCTGCTTCCTGGTTTACTCCCCATGGCTTGCTCAGTTTGCTTTCCCTACATAAGTCAGGACCACCAACCCCGGGGGGAAGTACTACCCATGATGGGCTGGGCCCACCCATGTCAATCATTAATGGAGAAAATGAGTCCACAGATTTACCCACAGGCCAGTCTGATGAGGCATTTTCACAACTGAGGTTCTTCTTCCCAGATAATTATGTCTTGTGTCAAGTTCACCAAAACTAACCAGTATGACCACCTAGTACCAGAACTTACACTCCAAGGAGAAACTAGTCCTTTTAGACTTTGTGAGGTACAGGGTAAACAAGGATGCATCCCTTGTTAGAAGGAAGGAAGGAAGGAAGGAAGGAAGGAAGGAAGGAAGGAAGGAAGGGAGGGAGGGAGGGAGGGAGGGAGGGAGGGAGAGAGGGAGGAAGAAGCTTACCTGCAATAACTAGACCTTGTCTGTAACGGGACCAACATTTAAGACTCTCCACAGCTTAGTTTCAAGGATTTCCTAGACTTGGAGAGCAAATGTCATCTCAAGATGTCCCAGGCAAAGATCTCACATTTTTGTTGTAAGCAGAAATCTCCAGTCCTGAACCTAGGGGCCTAGTATTTGCTCCCATTGTCTGTATTCAGTGGGACAGAATCAGGTTTGCCTGGTATTAGATGGCGATGATGATGACTGTGAGGGTGACAATGGCAATTCTTCTTCCTCTTCCTCTTCTTCTTCCTCCTCTTCTTTGGCTTAGCCCAGCACAGAGAAGGTTCTGAGGTCTGGGATCCCAGGTATGGATAATATTTTATCACTGTCTTTGGGGATCAAAACTTGAAATGTGATGAGAATGGAGAACAAAGCACAGGAGCAAAAACGTCTGTGTGTCTACTTCTTGGAACAAAGTGTTCTCCACCCCACCCCACCTCACCCCCAAATCTGGAAAGTGAAAATCCTTAATGGGAATCGCTTAAGCCTGCCGAGTTTGCATCTCAACCAGCAGAAAAGCGTGACCTCAGCTCACTAACCACAGCTCCAATTACCCATTTCCACCCTCCAATTAGTCACTGGGGACTCATTGCTCTTGCAATTAGCTGCTGACAGAAATTACTCGTGCGCGCGCACGCGCGCGCACACACACACACACATGTTATCATATAGGCTGTAAAGGAGGTAGCTGTTAAAACATCTGGACCACAGTGTCTTGAGAGGGAAACCTGAAGAGCAAGAGATGCACTGGGTGAAGGGGACATGAAAAGTTTGTCTCCAAGAAGCATGTTTTGGGGGTGCCACCGTTAAAGGACTTCGGAGAAGGTGGAAATAGACTGTGCAGAGGCACATCTGCAGTAACCTATAGGAAGCTCAGTTTCTTGCCAGAGATGGAGACCACACATCTCATGCTCTAACTTGGGGTGCCCTCTGCCCCTTTTTCACTAGTCCAGTGCAGTTTATATTTTCTTTACAGCTGTGAGACAAAGTTATGGTGCTTTGTATCAGGGAGAACTTTTCTCCGTGTCCTCAGTAACCTTGGGCTCGTTACTCAACTTCTCTGCGTCTGAACTTACTTTATAGCAGAATGGGAATAACAACGGATTGTTTGTTTGTCCTGTAGAACTGTGAGGTGAACATGGGCCAGGCCTTTCCACTTTGCTACAACACAACAAAGCAATCACACAAATGATCTCTCCTCCCATAATTTAGCAATTTATTGTATATACATTACTGTGTTTATATTAATTGCTTCACAATTAAGAACTCTTTTTAGCCAGGTGTGGTAGTGCGTTCCTGTAATCCCAGTACTTGGGAGGCAGAGCCAGGTGAGTCTCTGTGAGTTCAAGGCCAGCCTGGTCAAAAAGCGAGTCCAGGACAGCCACAGCTACAGAGAGAAACCCTTTCTCAAAAAACTAACCCACCAACCAACCAACCAACCAACAAAACTAGTTTGTAACTAAAACAGCAGCTCTTTGTGGCCTCTGTTTCTCAGCATTGACCGAGCCCATTGACATGGTCAATGAGTCTTTGTCACTGCAGATGGTTTTCATGAGATTGTTTTTCTGCGAGCTGGAGAAATGGCTCGGTGGTTGAGAATGCTTGCTGGTCTTGCAGAGGACTTTAGTTGGGTTCCCAGCACTCATGACTGTCAGCTATAACTGCCTGTAACTCCAGATCCAGGGGGATCTGGCACCCTCTTCTGGCCTCCATGGACACTACACTTATGTGCATATATCCATTCACAAATACACACACATATACAAATAATTAGAAAGAAAGTAAATCTTTAAAAAAAAAAAAAAAAAACCACCAGCAGCCTGGTGTGGTGGCACATACCTTTAATCCCAGCACCTGGGAGACAGTGGCAAGTGGATCACCTTGAGTTCGAGACCAGCCTGGTCTACAAAGTGAGTGCAGGACAGCCAAGGCTACACAGAGAAACCCTGTCTCAAAAAACAACAACAAACAAAAAAAAGAGAAAATAAACCCACCACCACCATCACCAGCTGCAGCAGTAGCAACAACAACAACAAAAACTCTTAGGTCATTTTTCTATCTTTTCATTTCAAAGTGGAAAAAAATGTGAAATGTGCCTAGCATGTTTCTGAGTAGCATTTGCTTGGCAGCACCATTTTTAATGTGTGGAGCCCACCCTCAATGCCTCTTTCTAGGACTCTTTCTTACACTGGCTGTGAGGAGGAAAGAGAGAACACAGCAGAATTTCTGTTCTATCCCCAGCCCAAGTCCTGACTTCTTTCTAGGGCATTACACATCAGCTTATACTATTCTCCTTTGGTTTGTGGTGACCACCATACTGAGTCCCTTCAGAAAATCACTCTAGACCAACAACTTGAATGACATGTTCCTTACTGTAGTTAGAATCTTGTCTTGCTCCCAGACAGATTCTGGCAAGAAATAATCCACTCTTCCAAAGTCCTTCCAAAACCATTTAGTTTGCATACATCAAAACATTCTCTGTCTAGACAAGATGCCACGCCAAGCCGTGTCCAGGGCTTCAAGGATGCGGCTTCCTGGAGAGTCTCCAGTGGCCCCACCCACTTTCTCTGCTGATTAATTCTGTATTCTCCAGGTAGGATGGCAGTATTTTCCTGCTATACCCCGGACTGTCCAGTCTCATGGCTGTGCCTACATCTAGGCATGTCTTCCCTAGGCACTCAAAGGGAAATGGTTCTCTCTGTATCCCTGATGATCTCTGCGTTGAATTGCTGGCATTTAGTTTCCCCTTTGGCAGCCCCACGACCTACGAATTAATATTCCATTAATCCCTCCCCCACTTTCAGATCACTCCTAGGTGAGACTTCAGGGAATCTTAACTGCCTGGCTCTGGCTAGAGATAATTTGTCTCCAAGTACCTTGTTTTGTGGATTGGTTGGGAAGAAGAGACAAAGTCACAGTAGGGGGACATAGTCAGCAGAGGCCAGGAGGGAGCAAGCCCCAGTGCCACACCACTCTGTCTGTGTATTCTGTAGTCATGCCCACTGCACCGCCCTCTACTAGCCCTCACATTTCTTCATCAGTTCTGGTGACTACACTGAGAGAAGCAGACATTATTACTCCCCGTGTGCAGCTGAAGAAGCCAAGCTTCAAGGACGGCAGCCCGCCTACTGTTGCTCTCAGCTATCAAGAGGCAGAGCCAGGATGGAAACCCAGGTAGGCCAGCATAGAACATACTGCTAAGGAACCTGTGGCTAAGGAATCAGGATTACTGTGTTTGTTTTCACCAGAGCTATTTCCCTTCTCCTGATCCAGCACATGAAGCCCCACACTCTGCCCCTTCTTGCTGGTCCTCAGCTTATTCATGAATAGAAAACGGAGTCTGTTTGTGACTAGCTCTCAATGAGGATGTCGCCAAGCTGATGACTATGTGGAGGAAGAGGCAGAGCTGTGTGCTGGCCTAGCACCTGTCACCCATTGTGGTGTGTGACACTGTCAAGGAGGCTAGACTGTCCCTCAGTTTCCCTGGCTGTTGCAGATGATTTCTGAGATTCTTTTCCTCAGCTGTCATATCTGTGTGGGCTCTTAGTCATTGGGTTTTTTTTTTTTTTCTGGCTTCAGTAACCTCAACTTCCGACATTTGTCACACCCCCACAGGGCCCACTGCTTAATGTTTAAAAAGAGGGATTGGTACAAGACGAAAGAGGTGGTCTGAGGTGACGGCTGCACCACAATTTCTGAGTTTGTTCTCCTGGGATAAAGAATATAGTAAGATCTTTCCCTGGGTCATCTACACCAGGGACATCCACATCCTTCTTTAGATCACCCAAGAAGATGAATTTTGGTGTTAGCTAAAACTTAACAACCCCCCCCCCCCATGCAACTGAGTCCCCACAATCCTGTTACTCAACTCCTTTGGCCTCTATTTCTTCAAAGGCATTTGCAGAAAGTGAAATCAGAGACTGGAATGAAGAAGTGGAATAAAACAGGCCACACATGTGAAGGCCCTAGACCAGTGCCCAGGTGCTCACAGGAGATGCTGTCTTCTCCTTAGAGGAGGAGTGGAGGGGGAAAGAGGGAGCAGGACCGCTTGGCATGGTGGGGAGCACAGCGCCACCATCTGGAACTCCAGGGAGAGGTTCATTTGGGTTCCACCTTGTCTGAGTCCCAATGGCTATGGCTTGGGAGAATTACATTTTCCTGGGATCTCTGAGGGCTTGCTGTCAGGGGTGGGGGGGGGCAGTGGATGAGGGGTGGGCGGGAGGGGGGAGGGAACACCTTCTTTTCTAGTAACAGAAAAAGGATGGGGAAAAGGGATGTTCCTCAGGATGCTTCAGGAATGCAGAATTATGAAGGCTCAGCAGTAGAGGGGTGTGCAGGAAAAGACCCAGGGAGGCTGTGCCTGAGGCAGCCAAAGAGAGCAAGTGCACAGACTGCTGGGCTGCCCGACAAGGACAGCCACCAAGACAGCCAGCGAGTGAGTGGTGTCGGGCTTAGGGGAGTGGGAGGTGTCTTTCTCGGGGTTAGGGTGGCTGATGAGGAGAGGGAGGAGAGAGATGACTTTTAAAATGAATGCAAAATTCTAAGAGCACAAAAGGGGTGGAGGGGGAGGGACCCAGATGGAGAAAGGGGTGGAGAGAGAAAGAGGAGGAAGAAGTGGGAGGGCTATGGGATACCGATTAAAAAGAGGGTGGGAGGGGAGCAACTGACAGGCTCAAGAGCAAATAACAGTGGGCAGCTGCACAGCAGCCAGAGTCTGAAGAAGCCAACTCCAGACAGGAGGAGAAAGAAGCAGGTAAGGGCAGCCTTGAACTTTAAGAGCTAAAACTACACGTCAGTGGGAAGTAGCTCAGAAAGAGAGAGACTTGCCTGTCCAGAGGCTGGGTAAGCAAATCTCCCTCTGTACCTGTGAACAGGTTCTCTACCCGGCTCTATTCCTGACATAGTGTCTCCTGGCTGAATTAAGCAGGAAGGTTGATAAACCTAAGGATTCCTGCCTTGATCCCTAAGAGCTATAGGCATGTGAGTGCTGACGGGAGCCCTCTGGGTCACAGTCGGCCCGTGTGGAATCGCAGTGCCCTGGGGGCATCTTAAGAAGTGGGTCACTAGTCCATTTCCAAGAACTTTTGTTAAGTGGGAATTGTCCCTTTAAAAAACAAAAACCAACAGTGTTTTACGATTCGCTAGGCGTGGAATCTCTTTTGAAATGCTTTCCACAGCATTTGGAGAGTGCTTTTAGTTTTTTTGGTTTTTTTTTTTTTTTTCTCCCTTCACAAGGCATGTTGGACGGTTTAAAAATATTCTCTGCTTAGCTTCCCACTGCGTATCATGTCCCCACTGTGCAATGACCACGTACAAGAATGCCAGCTGCCCCTGAGGTCAGGTAAAGGAGGCTCAGAGAGCTAGCCCGAGAGAGGAGGCCTGCAGGGCTCCATCCTACCTGACAGCAGTGTGAGCCCCTTACCTCTCTTCTGATCACGTGGCAAGACAATCCGGACTTAGGGGTGGGAAACCTGGGGCTGGTCCCCTGAGGAGCCATGTGACCTCGGGCGTGCCACTTCCTCCTTCTGGTTCTCATTGTTCTCCCCAGGAGATACCCTCTCTGGTCCAACACCATGCAAAATTCTAACTCCGTAGGCTCCAGTGCAACTTGGAACCACTTTAAAAAGCATCACTTGACACAATGACTTACATCCTTTGTTCAATTGGTTCTCGTACCCGCTTCCCAGTGCCCATCATCACGTCATCCATCCTAAGGACCCCTGGCCACTCCTCAGCTCATCTCTAAACCTGGCCAATGGTTAGAGGTGGCATGGCCAGACTGGCCTGAGAGAAGGAAGGGCAGTGGAAGAGCACTGGACAGAGAGCCAAGAGATCTGAGACCTAGAGATGCTTAGCAGAGTGGAGGCAGAGACCGGGTGCAGGCAGTCTCCTCTCTACTGGCCTCACACTGTGGCTAGGAGGCATACCAGCCTGACTTTCCCAGTAGCAGCTTAAGTGGCCTCCATCTTCTCCACCTATTGTCCCCAGAGTCAGAGCCCAGGCCAGAGCCTGATTCACAGCTCTCTAGCGGCAGCTCTGGACTTTCTACCTTCTCATCATGTCTCCACTCTGAGCCCTGGGGGCCGCAGAGCTGTTTAGAGCCTGCAACCCCTGGGCACCCCTCCTGGCCCTTTCCTCACTCAGCAGCTGCCACTGAGCAGTGCGTAGTACAAAGCCAAAATGTTTTCTGGGTCCTGTTTTTCCTATGCATGTGATGTTCACAGAACCATGACGTTCACCAAGTCAAGTTGCTCTGCCTTGCCACTGTCTTAGAGCTCCAGCAGTGTCTCGCTGAGTTCCTGACACTGGTTGCTGTTCTGGCCTCTTAGCTGCCACTGCAGTGCCCTCTCCTATTATTGGCCTAACATCTTAGGTCATTAAAACTGGAAGAGGTCTCATAGTGGCCAGTGAAACTCCTCTTTTGACAAGGAGACCAAGACCTAGGAAGGGGATGCGACTTGTGGGAAATTAGCTACCCTGCTCTGTCCCTTTCTTAGCTCTGTTCACTTCATCTTCCCTCATCCTTCCCTGATGCTTCCATTTAAGTAGCTACCAAATCCTGCTCCACCCACCTCCCTGCCTGCAGCCTGCCTGTCCTTCCTCACCTGCCCTGGCTGCTGGGGGTACAGAGAGTAGAGAGTCATGGAATCCAGCAGTTACCAAGGCTGTCACAGTGCCACCCAACCTCTCAGGCACTGGCTGGTCAAATCTCTGGGGATTGCCAGTTACAGCAGAATGGGTGAGCTATCTGTCACGCAAGACTGCAAGTGGGAGATCTGGAGCCCCCTGAGCTGGGGTCTCTGAGAGGTCCAGCTCTCCACCTTCCAAGGATGGACTCTCCCTGGGGGATTTCAGCAGCTCTCTGTGTGGACCAGTGCCCTCAGGCCTGGCTCTGGGCTCAGGGGATGAGTTAGCCAGAGAGGAGAGATGCCATTTTCCTAGAAGGGCTGGAGGTTTCTAAGAAAAGGTGTCGTCCTTTGTCCTTCCTATTGTCAGGAGACATTCACTTGTGAATGACAGCTTACTGTCACTTTCTGAGTCAATTGTCCCTGACGTATTAGTATTAGCAAATAGTAGACAAGAAAAATCCAGCAACCCATTCACTTGGATAAACAAATGGAGCTTTGAGGGTTCAGAATCAGTGGGATTGAAATTGCATGGATGGACATGACTGTCTGATTCAGATGTAGGGTGAAAAGAAGAGGCTGTGGGTATGGGTTCGGAAATGAGCTGTGTGACTTCAGGCAAGTTACTTAATGTCTCTGATCCTCAGCTTCAGGAGGAGGAGGAGGAGGGGGAGGAGAAGGAAGAGGAGGAGGAGCAAGTCTTCTGTAAGGCTTAGTTAGCATTGCACAAGGCCTGTTTACTGTTGCACATTGACCACTGGGGTCCAGGTACATGAATTCAGGCACCCAACTGCGGAGCTACAGCCCCGGGCTGGTGTCTTTTTTGTTTGTTTTTTAGGTTTTTTTATTAATTTATTCTTGTTACATCTCAATGGTTATCCCATCCCTTGTTTCCTCCCATTCTTCCCTCCCTCCTATTTCCCCCTTATTCCCCTCCCCTATGACTGTTCCTGAGGGGGATTACCTCCCCCTGTATATGCTCATAGGGTATCAAGTCTCTTCTTGGTAACCTGCTATCCTTCCTCTGAGTGGGATATGACTTTCTCACGTACTCTGGTGCCTCATATTTGACCATGTCCCCTGGAGGGGGAGACCTGGTGGCACTCAGAGGAAGGATACCAGGCTGGTGTCTTAAATGACTCTCACATGCCTGCTGTTCAAACCACAACAGAACAGTAAGGCTGAATCCAGCAGACCTGGCTCTCAGCCCCAGGCTTTTCGAATTACACCTCACTTGATACAAAAGCCTTTCCTCCACCCACCCACCCCCACCCCCAGTGACCAGCCATGGCATCTGATTCTGAGAAAGGTAATGCTTGCTTTATATGACTACAGATTCTTCTTGTCATGACCACACTCATGCTGACCTCTGTGCTAAGAGTTAGAATGTCTGATTTGTCTCTTGACTTTGCCACTCAGTTCCCGACCTCTCACAACTGGGAAAACTCCAGGCTTCCTGGATGCACCAACTTGGGGCTGTCGGGCCTTGGCAACCATTCCACCCAACCGCTTTTGTGGCTCAAGGAAAGGAGTGCATCTGTCTAAGGCCACCACAAAAAAAGCAGGAGCCAGAAAGAGCCTCCTTCATGAGATGGTAACACTGGGTGTCCACAAAGAACTTCCAGAATCCCACCTGCAAAGATCTTAGTTCAGAACTTTAGGAGAAGGCAGGAGTGGCCAGCCAATATATCTCAGGCCCCAGCTTACAACAATAAGTTCCCTTGTCTCTTTCCAGGTGACCTAGTCCGCTTGGATTCTTCTTTGCTTTCAGCTTTGAACATATTTGAAAGGCTATAGTTCCTCAGTCCCATGGAGGATGCTCAGGTGCTGAAGATGCACATGGGGCAGGCTGGGCATGCCTCAGAAACCAAAGGGGCCTGATCGGAGCCTCCGTACCTCTCTGTGCTTCCTTTGTCTTGCCCAGAACATCTTGATGCCTTGCAAAATACACATCTTACAGATTCATCAGCATCCTTCCAATCACCCATGTTTTCCTTGTCCCTGATAGTTGCCTTCCAGTACTTAGCACCACAAGAGCCTTGCAGTGTCACTAACCTGTTTCTTTGTTGTTGTTGTTGTTGTTTGTTTGTTTGTTTGTTTTTGTTTTTCCAAACAAGGTCTCTCTGTGTAGCCTTGGCTGTCCTGGACTCTGTAGACCAGGCTGGCCTTGAACTCACATCAATCCACCTGCCTCTGCCTCCCGAGTGCTGGAATTAAAGGCGTGTGCCACCACGCCTGGCAGACTAACCTGTTTATTGTACTTTCAAGTTCACTATCAAGTTGGGTAATTGGGTCATGGTCGAAGGTTCTTACTGGAAACATTGGGAGGGTGGGGGAGGTACTAGCAAATGCTCCAATGTGCCAAATAGTGTTCTAGATGTTTCTACAGATTCATATATTCTTCAGTGCTGTGATTAAGCATTCCCACTTGTTTTTAAGCTGGAAACTGAGATCACTCAACCAGCAATGAAACCAGAAGCCTAGACCTAACCCTGCTATTTCTTAGAAGCCGTGAGTCTATCACCTAGCTATGGTTGTTCCTGTTGTCCTTATGATATGACATCCGAGAAACCTCAGAGCCTGCTGTTTGGCTAGCTAGAAGGCCCGCAGTAGACACTGCCACAGCCAAGAGCACTTGTTGGCTAAAAAAGGAAATAACTTTCTATATGTGAATTCTGGACAAATGGTGGCAGATGCCAAAGAGTCTAAGGTCCTGACCACTGTGGGCTGACGTCCCTAATGCAGCCACTAAGGCTAGGAACAGGATGAGCAAGGGCTTATCTGCCAGTAAAACAGACCGTAACAGAAGAAATCCCCGGCTTCTTGTGGGACTGGATAAAATGAGCAAAGTCCCACTCACAGGTTGAGGCTGGAGTTCTGGACACACGTTCACCTGGTCCTAGCTTTTGTTGTTCTCATTTTTTTAGAGACATAAGGGGAGTGTGAAATCAGAGCAAGAAGATCCAGGTCTGTTTGCAGCATTTGCTAACCATGGGACTTGTGACCAGTTACCAAGCCCTTGGGGCTCCATTCTCTTTTCTGTGAAGTGGAACAATGTGACTTCCCTAAGAGAGTTAATGGGTGGGTTTTAAATTATGGTGGGTAAGGAGGTGTTCACATAGAAATACATTGTACTCTTGATGGTGCTATATGTTCTTAAGGCCCCTGTTCTACCATCCTATAAAACTAAGGGTCGAGTATGAGCGATGTCTGTCTTGTAAGGCCCTATGAATCTATTCCAAGGCCATCAGAACAATAACCTAATTTGAGTACTAGCATAAATAGAGTTTCCATCCCTGATTGCATAGGAACTCCTGATACTTTGTTGTAAGTTACTGTTTCTGTACACTACCCACTTCGAACTACTTCTTTCAACATCTCAAGAAGAAAATTCTATTTTTTTCCTAACATAATTCTTTCTTCACTTTGCCTGCTCCTTTCACCCTCTTGGCTTCAAAACAACAATGTGCCAGCAGGTGTCTCTGAATTGGCCAATCTGTCCTTGCCAGAATAAAATAATTAGATTTTAAAGAAAGTCAATTATCCGCCATCGGCTTGAGTAGGAGGAAAAATGTTTTGCGTACTGTATCATCCATCTGTCTCTCTCCTCCTCTCTCTCACCTCTATCTTCCTCTCCCGTATATAGTGATCAAAGTTCAGGGATGACGGCCCCTAGTCAACTTCTAATGCAGAGAAAGTAGCTCACAGCACACTCAGTGGTGGCAGCTTTGTCAGGTGCCTGGTCATTCCCTTGAGGATTTCTGAACTGTGAGAATTATTCCAACTACTTCAATAAACTGGTAATGTAACAATTGTCCCATGAGCATCTGGGCATCTCATACAGAAAGGGCCAGCTTCTCTTGGTGAGATTTTGCCAAAGAAAGGAAGGACACCACATGGTTTTGGTGGAAATTAGCACAGCTGTTAAGACAGGGCTTTGTTCAGGTGTCCCAGGCTCTGTGTTTGACTCTGACTCCACACCTTTTACTAGTAGTGTGATCTCACTCGGAGCTCTAAACAGGAAAGAAGATGGCTTCTGTTCCCTTAGCTTGTTGTGAGACCAACTGAAAACAGTCTTGAATGTTTATGGGGGTGTTCAGCTCACAGAAATAACTCAGTAAGTATTATGTCGCCGCCGCCGTCGTCGCCCTCATGATCTACATTCAGTGTGCGCGCGTGTGCACTGTAAAGCGCCAGCTAAACTAGAAGGCATAGTTGAGTATGTCAAGGATCGTAAAGATGACTGAGATAGCTGATGCTTAGACCAGTTTCACATGTAATTCTTTCCACGTGTCCCAAGAGGGAAAGTACTAGAAAAAGAGAAGTCAGAAAACTGTACACGAGTGAGTAAGTACACGAGAGTTCTCAGATGATGTTCCTCCCGGCTCTTCACAGCCACCTTTACTGTCTGCCGCAGCACAGTCACTCAGTAAACACTCTATGCACTAAGCTGAACTGGCATGGCACTCTGCCTGAGGCATTCTTTGAGGAGGCCCGTTGGGTCCCTTTACAGCAGAATTCTCTTAATTGGGAAGCAAGTCAACCCTTCCCCGTGCTGCATTCCACTGTATGGTGAGTGGAATTCGGAGCAGAGCCCCAGGGGACTGTTATTATTACTATGAATAACAGCCTTTATTGAGAAACAGAGATCTATAAGATACTGTCCAGAACATGTGTCACAATCCAGAATTAGCTTCTGTGGAGTGGCTTTAAAATCTAATTTTGACAAAGTTGGAAAAGTCTCCCAGTAATCTGAGGGGAGGAGGCATGGAGGAATAGTCCACTGTGACAGCATCTACCGTAAACATAATCAGTCCCAATTATCCAAGGAGAGGCCTTTCTCACAGGCAGAAGGAAGTGTCAGAGGCTCCCATCTCCTTGGTGTTACATCATGGGACAGGAGTCCGTAAGTCAGCTTCCCAAGAGGCTGGCTTACAGGCACTCGAAGTGACTCCAGAGTGGAGCTAACCCTCACATTCATTTGGGTCCTTTCCTTCAGCAGCTGAGAAGGATCGTTTGGCACTCAATTCATTTAGTATTTGATGTTTTGAGTCTCTTGAATGCTATCCCTCATCCGTTGCTGGCTTTTTGTTTTGTTGTTTTGTCTTGTTTATTGCATATGTACCACCAGGTGCACAGCACAACATGGGAGGGGAATTCCTCAAGGAGACTACAATGGCCAGTGGAGCAAGTAGCTCTCAGTATGTTTGTGAGACCCTGAAGACTTTCCAGTGCACCCTAAGGCTCATCTGCTGACTTGAACACACAGAAATTGTTGTCAGGAAGTTTGCTACATATGACCCCAAAGAATAAAACTGTTACCCAAGAATTTAGACAGCTTCAACCATCCCTTTGGAAGCTGCTGTTCACTCCCAATATGCACTCTTGAAGAGGAGAGATGAGGGTGCAATTCTAGGAAGCATGTTGAGGAACATCTGCCTCGGTGTCACACATGGTTTAAACCTCAGCCATTAGGAAAGGAGGAGTGCAGATTACAAATGCTGCAGACCTTAACATCACAAGCCCCCTTGGAGGACCACCTACCTCCTCAGGGTCTGCCTTCAGAAGCAAGGCATGTACCAGGCTGAGTGGACACTGGATTTAGAATTTCTCTGGACTCCAAAGACTCTGAAGTCTTCCATGATCTGACCCCTGCCTCCCAGGCAGACTCCCTCCTTTTGTTTTCTTCGAACTCCAAAGCCATGCCAGTTTTCATCCCATCAAGTTCCTTCCTGAAGTTCTCTTTGTCTAAAATGCCCTCATCTCTCTTGCCTCTCCTTCGCTGACTCTGTGCCCCAATAAACACCATGCCTACTTAAGTTGTCTCATCTAGGACGTCCTCTTACCACCCATGTGCTCCTACTCTCCCTTCTAGCTAAGGGCAATGCTATTTTCATCATTTGCACAACACATCAAGCTTGCTTTCTAATCTGTCTCTGGCTTTATTTGTATTCCTCCACAGGACAGCGGGGTTTTTTTTTTTTTTAACACAGAGACGTACTGACCTTTGGGTCTCTGAGTTCTAGCACTGGGCTAGCATAAGAGACACTCAGTAAATGTTTATTAAGATGAAATGAGCTATGCTTTCCTAGTACTTGTCCCAGCACTATACATAACATAGGTTATGTCAAGGGAGCATAATAAGTATTTGCTTGATTGCATAAAAGCTAACCCTGAGTGTTATCACTAAGCAGCAGATGCATGTCTGAAATCTCTCCAATATTCATGGGAGTTTGTCAAGTTCCAAGTGCAGAGACCTGAGCATTGATGAGTTCCATGCTTGCAGGGAAGATAGAAGAAGATTACTGGTACTGCACTAGAGGTGGTTCTCAACCTGTGGGTTGCGGTCGCAACCTTTATCAGCTATCCTGCATAGCAGATATTTACAATTACAATTACAATTATGAATTACAATGAAATAATTTTATGGTGGGGGGTGTCTCCACAACATGAGGAACTGTATTAAAGGGTCACTAGGAGGCTTGAGCACTGCTGGCATCGATTGATCAGGAACTGAAGCCCTGGGTCAGTTCTTTAACTAGTCTTTGTTTCTTTGATCAACTCATCTTTGCTTCCCCGCCCTGCAAAATGGGCCATAGTAGCCACTGAACAGCGTTTTCGTGAAGACTCCTCCATTCCACAGCAAAGACAGCATGTCTGTGATCCCAAAGGTGAAATTCAGTCTTTGATAGAGAAAACATGGTCCCTGCTCACTGAGCTGCCAGGAGCCGTCAGAGAAGCACCTTTTGAGCCATGAAATACAGCGGGGCAGATATTGATCCATTCTAGCCCATCTACAGTAGGCTGGCTACTTCCCCACCCCATGTTACCTGCCATCTTAGTCTCACCTTGGCTGCTTCTGCTCCATCTGTCTGCTTTTCTGCGAACTCTCCATGATGGCCTCCTCATGGCTCCTTGACCCTCTCCTCCTCTCTTTCTTACCTGGGACCCCCCTGCCAGAGATCAGAAGCCCAGCACTAACTCTCCTGCCTAGCTACTGGCTGTTCAGCTCTTTTCTGACCAATCAGAGATGACAGGGAACAATTTTTTTGTACAACATTGAAAGGAGATTCTTTGTAAGAATGACAATGCCCATACAACCAGATCCCTGAGCACATAAATCAACATCTGAACACACAGTGCACAAACCCATCCCCCAACACCGAAGCTCCCTCATCTGGTGTTCTTTTTTCTTTTTTTAACGATGTATTTACTTATTGCATATACAGTGCTATGCCTGCTTGTACCCCTGCAGCCCAGAAGAGGGCATCAGATCACATTACAGATGGTTGAGAGCCACCATGCGGTTGCTGGGAACCTAACTCAGGACCTCTGGAAAAACAGACAGTGCTCCTAACCTCTGAGCCATCTCTCCAGCCCTCAGCTGGCTTTCTTAGACAATCCAAGACCACCTGCCCAGGCCTGACACCCCCCACAGACATGCACAAAGACCAGTCTGATGAAGATAATTTCTGAATTGGTGTTTCCTTTGCCAAGGTGACTCTAGTTTGTGCCTAAAACTGCATTTAACCAAGTATGAGACTGTACCCCACATGCTGGGTGGTACTCTAGAGACTAGAAGACATCAAAGAGGCGAAGTCGATTTAGAAGACGTCTCCGTTTCGTCTCTCATCTGTGTGACAAAAGGAAGAGATCTTGAACATGAGTTTATGACTTATCTGGTGGTTATTTTGAATTTTCTTTTAGTAAAACCATTATCTGTATAGGGTGCAGTAATGTAGTATCTGGAGAAACACTGGATTAGACCAGAGCAGACGCCTGGGCTTCATTTCTAGTCATGTCATCATGAAGTCAAGACGTGCCATGATCACCTCTTGCTCTACATAAAATCCTTGGCCCTTTCACTTCCAAATGTTAGTAACTTTGTATTGCTATGATAAGATACCTGAGTTAAACAACTGGGGGCTTGGGGGAGGGGGGCTTATTTTGGATCACAGTTTCAGAGAGTTCAGTCCATGCTTGGCTTCATTGCTTTCATATCTATGACAAGATAGGGACACTGAAGTGTAAGGGCATGGTACAAGAAACTTGCTCACTTTGTGGCAGCCAGGGAGGGAGGAAGATAAAGAAGGAAGGAGGGACTGTGCAGGCAGCATCTGAGAATAAAATATATCCTTTAATGTCACACTCAAAGTGGCCTATTTCCTCCAACTAATCCAACTTCCATTATGATCTCATCAACGGACTAATCCATCAATAGATAGGTTAACACCTTCGTGATTCAAGCATCTCCCAGTAACCTCACCAGTTGGGGACCAGGACTTCAGTGAACCATGAGTTTTGGGAGGAAGACACTTTATAATCAAATTCCAACACTGTTGGGTGACACTACTCCTGGGGGCACATGAACAGAAGTGCACTCACCTCACCTAGGGACCAAGGACAGACCAAGGTAAAGATAGATACCACCAGAGTCCAACTTGATAAACTGGTGAATGTTATTGGGTTACAGGAATATGGTGAGGAGTTACTTACAGGAGTAGAAATGACTCAAACACAGCTCCATCACCAAAAGCTCATGTCAGCATGGATGACAGCTCATAAAAACTGCAAACCTGGATCTCACTAAACAATTTGTAGACAATGTAACAGCTTAGAAAAATGTCTCTTTTGAGAAACAGGTGGTTATGAAGCTCTTCCAGGCAGCTAGAATGGTCTGAGAGCCTTCTGGGAATCTTATATAGTCTGAGAGTGTCTCTTGGCAGTTCTTCCTGCTTATGTGCGCTTGGAGAAGGAGGCACCTAGCATTTCTTGTCAGTTTAAGGGACTTCCTGAAGACTTTGAGTTGTTTAATGTCCTGTGTATTATTGAGCTTCTATGCAGGATAGAATATTTTGGAACATCCTGTGTCTTAAAGAGTCTCCTTACAAGATGAGAGGTTCTGTCTTGGAGGAAATGACTACACACAAACATTTGTGATCCTTTTAAAATTTACTTTGCCCTAAGATATGAGCATTGAAATAGGCTGTTGAGATTTTTATAGTGAGAAACTTTACTCTGGGAGGGGTGCATTTTCTTCATGGTCCTAGAAATCACCTCTTTTAGCATAAAGAACTCACAAATTTGATGAGTTGCAGAGAGCTATGGAACAGTTAGTTATCCAGGGCTCTTTGAATGGTCCTGGCCCAACAAAACCCTGTACAAACCCAGTAAAACAGATTCAGGCTCCCATCAAATGTACCAATATCTTCTTGCCCTTCCTTAGTGCACTAACATTAACACTGATGTGTTAACATGGTGAAGTACAACATGTTTTTTTTCTTTAAGTACGCATTTAACTTCTCTCCGTAAGGGAGATAAAGGCAATTAAGCTCAGCAAAAATCAAAATCTTTGCTTAACTCTCCTACATGCTGAATTCTCAGTGCCTAGGTGACATGGCACTTGCAAGCACCACCTCTCCCAATATTGAACGAACGAGTGAAGCGGAGGATATTCTAGGTGGCAGGAACAAGAGGAGCTGAGACAAAGATATGAGAAAGTGCAGTCTATGAATACACTTGGAGAACTGGGTGTCTTAGATAGTGAGCATGTGAGGAAAACAGGCGGGGGTTGGGTAGGGAGATAGGATCAGACAGCGCTGTGAAGGGTCTCACAGATTTGAGATTGAACTTCAAAGTGGTCGGAGGTCAGTGAGGGAAGTTACTGTTGTATTCAATGGATTTTTTCACAGCATGGGCAACTTCCTTCCACAGGCCCCCAAAGGCTTCCTGTCAAGAAACAGATAATATCTAGAAAGCATTTCAAGTGCTCTATGACCAGGCAACTCACTTAGTAGCTAATCTACAAGCTTCTTTGGCCAAGGTTGTCTGGGCCCTGGAGGGACTCAGTGTAGCTACAAAATTGGCTCCAACCATGAACACTCCACGTTCAAACCTGAGTGTCTGGGACACGGCAGCAATTTAAAGTTGTTCTGGCATCGTCTGAAGGTCAGAAGGAAGTCATAAGCAAAAGGTTCTCCGCCTCATTACTCCTCTGCTAGGGACCTGGGGGTCCGCCTTATCCCCACACCTCCCTAGAAAACTCCCATTATTCCCTCTTAGCGAGACGTCCTTCCTAATATCTTGTTTGAACCTAGGGACCCAGCGGTCAAACCTCCTGACAGAGCAGACCAACTTGTCACAGTGGTTGTCTGGAACTATTTTTATACTTCCTTGGGGACTTGCATGGAATGAGTGACAGAGGGAAAAGATCAAGAGAAAATTCCTCAAGGATTAAGTGTGGGATGCCTGTCCCAAATCCTGAAAGAATATGTCATTTATTTTATTTCCCTTGAATGACTGTTTTCTTCTCACGTCTCCTCCATTTCTGTCCTTCCTTCCACTTTTCCTTTCTCTCTGTGATAACACACATTTCTCTCTTTTCTTTTTCCTTATTAGATTCTAGTTAGTAATGGCTTTGGGTTTTGTTTATATGTCACCGGGAAGCACTCTATTAGTCCCATCTCTCCATCCATGTGGCAGACGAGGGCTGTGGAACACAGACTGAATCATTTGTTCATGCTGAGCACGTAACAACAGGAATTTGAAGTCTGAATGATCCTATTTCTGCATTCTCTTAACTAGTAATTATATGGTTTCTTTCTCTCCGTTTCCAGTTTCCCCTTCTCATTTTCATTTCTTAAAGATTATTTTCATTTTAACTATGTGTGCGTGTGAATGCAGATGCCCACAGCAGCTGAAGAAAGCATTGGATCTCCTGGAGCTGGAGTTGCTGACAGTTCTGAGTGTTGGATACCAACCTCCTGCCCTCTTCAAGAGCAGGACATGCTCCTAACTGCTGACCATCTCTCCAGTCCTTCATTATTATTTTCCCATCCTCTCAGTTTCTGTCCAACTGTACTGCCATCCTCCCTCTTTCCCCCACTCACCATGTCTAATTGGTACACATCTATGGCTGCCACCAAAGGTGCACAGCACCACCTACTATGTCCAGAAGAGATGACACATTATACAAACTCTTACCTAATCAGACATTTTCCTTTTGGGGGAATGCTCTACAATTTGCTGTGCTTGGAGGCTAAAGGAACAGGCCCTTTGCCACTTGAGGGGCAGATGTCTAAGTGCAAACCAGAAGGAAGGGCTCGAAACAACTGGTGTGTGATGTGACGAGGAGCTGAGCTGAGCTGCTTTTCATTCCAATTCAGGGACAAAAGTGGGAGGAGGCAGAGCCATGGCTGGTCATCACCAAGACATCAGTCTGTAGTCGGGGAAGCCAGGACCAGGAATTGCAGCTCGAAGAATGGTCTGTTGGGGCTGGAGAGATGACTCCATGGCTAAGAGCATGTATTGCTCTTCCATAAAGACCTGAGTTCAATTCCCAGCCCCTACATCAGGTGATTCAGAACTGCCTGTACCCCCGGCTCCAGGGGATCTGATGCCTTTGGCTTCCACAGGTACCCACATACATGTGTCATACACACAGGTACACAGACACACACAGAAACACACAGAGAGACACAGGCACACACACAGAGACAGACACACACACAGAGACAAACAGGCACACACACACAGAGACAGACAGGCACACACACACAGAGACAGAC
>OU015753.1:52684723-52708611 GCA_907169655.1 Acomys percivali
GGAAGGAAGGAAGGAAGGAAGGAAGGAAGGAAGGAAGGAAGGAAGGAACAAAGGAAGGGAAAGAACAGGACAATCATATCTACAATGACATAAAAAGCCTCAAAGGGTACAGACCAGATAAGAGCTCTGCCAATCGGGTTAGCTTAAGGAGAGAAGAGGGGGCCTTTCTAAACTGCGGAAGGAGGCTCCCGGCCCTCCTAAAGCCGAAGCCAAAGCGAAGGCCTGGAAAGCTCAGACAGCAGTGCTGAAAGGCGTCCACGGACACAAAAAGAAGATCCGCACATCAGCCACCTTCCATCTGCCCGAGACCCTGAGGCTCTAGAGGCCCCCAAATACCCTCAAAAGAACACACCCAGGAGAAGCAGGCTTGACCACTACACCATCATCAAATCCCCCTGAGCCCCAAGTCAGCCATGAAGAAGAGAGAGGACAGCAACACATCTGTGTTCATTGCAGGTGTCAAGGCCAACAAATAGGCTGTGAAGAAACTCTATGACACTGATGTGGCCCAAGTCAATACCCTGATAAGGCCTGACGGAGAGAGGAAGGTGTATGTTTGGCTGCCTCCTGACTGGATGTTGTCAGCAAGATTGGGGTCATCTAGACTGAGCCCTGCTGAGAAATTCTAAATATACACTTTCTCGCCATAAAAAAAGAAAACAGGAAAGAAAGAAGGACAGACAGATAGACAGAAGAGAGGGGCTGGAGGGCCATCTCAGTGGCTAAGAACCCTTGCTATTCTTGCGGAGGACCCAGGTTCTGGTCCTAGCACACATGGAAGCTTATGACCACCCATAGTTCCAGTTCCAGATGATCCAGTGGCCTCTTCTTGCCTCCCAGGGTGCCATGAGCACATATGGTGCATATACATACATGCAGGCAAAGCACACATAGGCATAAAATAAGTGTTTGTTTGTTTTTTAAGAAACGAAAGTAAGGTAGCCATTATGATAGACTGAGAGTGAGGGAGACCCAAAAGAGAAAGCCCTCAGAGGAGTCACGAAGCAGATGGGACCACTCCTATTACATGATTTAGTTCAGAATAATATAAATGACAAAGAGTGTGGAGGAGCCAGGTACTAGATAAGACTTTTAGTTAGGAGCTGTTTTTAGGCCTAATCACAAGTCTACTTAAGTCTCTGTCCCAGGGTTTTGGGATGGGGTGGGATCTGGGCCTCTTAGTGAGACTGATATCTTAAAGAGGCAGGCTATGATCTAACACACTTCACCTTCTGGGGATAGGACACGGACTCTACGCTGCAGCACATGCCTGAATGATTTCTACACCCTTCCTGTGGATGTCACGATTTGACTTGGCTTAGAATGTCCTCTCTAGTTTTTGAATGGAGAGGTACTTTTGGCCTTTAAAAAAATTGCATTGTCCTCATTTTTTTAAGTTGTTTCGGATGTGTGTGTTTGTGTAGGTGTACATGTGTGCCCATGTATGTTTGCGTGAGTTCATGTACACAGCATGCAGCAGCCCAGGAGGACAGGACAGGACATTGGATTCCCTGGAACTGGAGCTATAGGATGCATTGAGTTGCTATATGGGTGCTAGAAACCAAACCTGAGTCCTCTCTCTGCAAGAGCGGCAGGTGTCCTTACCTGCTGGGCCGTCTGTCCAGCCCAGGTCCTCAGTCACTCTCATTCCCTTCCCTTCAATGCTTCTTTTCCTCCCCACCACTGTTCCCTCCCAACCCCGTGTGCTCTTCTTTTGGCTGAGTCCATTTGCAGATCTCTGAAGCAAACGGTGTCTCTTACGCAGAAGCCATCAGCAACCAGTAGCAGCTAAGCTAGGGCCTGGACTTCAGGGCTCCCATCCCCACGCAGGCCTGGACTTGGTCTGGCATGTGCCTGCAATCACAACCTCTGTCCTCTCCTGTGCACAGAAGTGGGTGAGATGTGCTGTAACTAGAAGGTATTATTTTAGACATATATGCTTTAAACTATCCACAAAGTTTGAGCCAGGCCCAGCTTGCCTCCCACTAACCCACTGTGAGTCCACAGGAAGCTTGAACTTCTGATCTCACTACATCCCTTCTCAAGTGCCTAGATTACAGGTGGGCACCACCAGACCCACAAAAGGTTACACTTTCTTTGTTGTTGTTGTTTTCCAGACAGGGTTTCTCTGTGTAGCCTTGGCTGTCTGTCCTGGACTCACTTTGTCGACCAGGCTGGCCTCAAACTCACAGAGATCCGCCTGTCTCTGCCTCCCTGAAAGCAGGGATTACAGGGGTGTGTCACCACATCTGTCTCAAAGTTACACTTTCTTAAAGAACGCATTGGTCTGGATCAATGACCCAGAGCACCATGGGACCTTCTAAACTTCTCGAAACATCCCTCACAGACATCTTTTTCTCTCTGTTCTTGTTTGCAGAAGGTTCGGCATCGGTCTCCTAAACTTGGCAAGATGGGTGACTGGAGCTTCCTGGGGGATTTCCTGGAGGAGGTCCACAAGCACTCCACAGTCGTAGGCAAGGTCTGGCTCACAGTCCTGTTCATTTTCCGCATGCTGGTCTTGGGCACTGCTGCGGAGTCCTCCTGGGGAGATGAGCAGGCTGACTTCCGGTGCGATACCATTCAGCCTGGTTGCCAGAACGTGTGCTACGACCAAGCCTTCCCCATCTCCCACATTCGTTATTGGGTACTGCAGATCATCTTCGTGTCCACGCCGTCTCTGGTGTACATGGGCCACGCCATGCACACGGTGCGCATGCAGGAAAAGCAGAAGCTGAGGGATGCTGAGAAAGCTAAAGAGGCCCGTGGTGCTGGTGCCTATGAGTACCCGGTGGCCGAGAAGGCTGAGCTGTCCTGCTGGAATGAAGGGAATGGGAAGATTGTCCTTCGGGGCACTCTGCTGAATACCTATGTCTGCACTATTCTGATCCGCACCACCATGGAGGTGGCCTTCATCGTGGGCCAGTACCTCCTCTACGGGATCTTCCTGGACACCCTGCATGTGTGCCGCAGGAGTCCCTGCCCCCACCCAGTCAACTGCTACGTTTCGAGGCCCACGGAAAAGAATGTCTTTATTGTCTTTATGATGGCCGTGGCTGGACTGTCTCTCTTTCTCAGCCTGGCTGAACTCTACCACTTGGGCTGGAAGAAGCTCCGACAGCGCTTTGCCAAGTCGCGGCAGGGTGGGGACAAGCACCAGCTTCTTGGCCCCTCCGCGAGCCTCACTCCTCCCCCTGACTTCAATCAGTGCCTGAAGAACAGCCCCAGGGAGAAATACTTCAGTGATTTTGGTAATATGGGCTCCCGGAAGAATCCAGACACTCTGGCCGCGGAGGAAGGGCCAGGCCAGGAGCAGATTCTTGGAGAGGGCTTCATCCATATGCAGTATAGCCAGAAGCCAGAGGAGCCCAATGGAGCCTCTCCAGGCCGTCTTCCTCAGGGCTACCATAGCGACAAGCGCCGCGCTAGCAAGGCCAGCAGCAAAGCGAGGTCAGATGACCTGTCAGTGTGACCCTCCTCTGAGGGAGGGTTAGTCCCAGAAGGGATCTAAGGAGGTTGAGGCAGGAAAGAAGCAGTCTTTTGCCACTGTACCCTCCTCAGCACGGCTGTGCTCCTTCTCTTCTGGCTCTGGATGACATTGCTCATAAACCCTCACAGTTACAGTTCCAAAGGTGTTTTCAAAGACAGGGCTACTGCTCAGGTCCTGTCCCTCCACATTCTATACCAGTATGCACAGTGAAGAAGGTAAAAGGTCATATGATTTAGTGAATAGGGCATGGGCAGGGACAGGAACCATGGCAAAGTCTGGCTTTGGAAGGACAGACATGAGGATATAACACCAGCAACATACCCCGACCCCGACCCCGACCCCAAGCCTTGGCTTCTTTGGTACTATGCCCATCCTTTTTGTTTTGGTTTGGTGTTTTGTTTTGTTTTGTTTTGTTTTTAAAGACTGGGACCAAGGTTGAGAGTATTCATAAAATAATTTACATTGTATCCTTCATTTGAATCCGCTGTTTCTATGGGCTATGCCTTGGAGTGCTGGTGAGGTAACAGACTGCCCTTGACGGCATCTCCCTCCCCCCCAGTCTTAAATATCCTTGGGCCTTGGCCAGCATCCGCTTTACAAGTGCCTTGGTATGTGCCTTTGGCAAACATCTCATGTTGATGATGCTGCTGCCTTTCTGTCAGGCTGGACACCTGGCTCACAAGGGTGCCAAGCCCTCTCGTACTATTGGAATTGCCTCCGCCTGTCACCCTGCAGTCCTTTACAGCTCAACCTAACGACATACCCATCCTTGCCTCTCCTCCCACTGTTGTAAAGTCTTCGTTGACAGGAATGTCTGAAGCCACCACCATCTCAGATCCTGGCCAGTTTACCAGCCACCAAGTTTGTGGAATTTTCCTGGGATGTAATGAAACAAAGAGAGCATTGTACTCCTCAGGTTCTTGGGATGTGGGGGGGTGGCAGGGAGTGGAAAACACAATTTTGTTGGGAAGATGAAAAATGAGAGAGAAAGAAAGGGGTGGACTGGAAAACTACTTTCTACCCTATGTTTGTCTTCCACTGTCTGCCACCTTTGAATGCCAAGAGGAGGTGTGGTGATAGCAACTGAAGCCCAGATCTCTCTCTGAGAGGCATCAAGAGGATATGGTAGCAGGAGGGAGCTCCAGTCGGTTTGGGCAAGACCCTTATTCAGTGCAGGGATTCCTATGTTTCCTTGGTACCCGGGGGAAGACTGTAGAAAAGCTCTCTTTTCCTCAGGGTCTAGCCTGGGGTCTCTACTGAGTGGATCCATAATAGGTATCTTCCATTTCTTATGCAGATGAAAGATGCTCAAAATCAAATACCAAGACATAAGTACATTGCTACATTAAAATAAATCTCTGTGTGTAAATGTGTGCGTGTGTTTCTGTGTGTGTGTGTGTGCATGCTCATCCAGCTGTGTGTATGTATGCATGCTTGTTCAATTGTGTATGTGTGTCTGTATGTGTGCATGCTCATCCATCTGTGTGTGTGTGCATGCTCATCCATCCACCTGTGTGTGTATATATGTGTGTGCATGCTTGTTCTAGTGTGTGTATGTGTGTGTGTGTGTGTGCACATGCTTATTGATAATGCTGATAGAATTGGTGAAGGAAAGTCCTGAAGAACAGTTAGGAAACTTGTAGAGAAACTTGGGTCTTCCTGCCTCCTTTTCAGTTGTCTGGCAGGAGGGCTGAGCTTACATGCTTATCAGCCTAAGGGACAGGCATGAGAAGTCAGTAGAGGAGGGTGAAGGTTCAAAGGTCAGTCTCTGCCCCGGTGACACACCTTTGGGTCACTCTGCTGATATTTGGGTGCTTCTGAGGGATAGAAAGAAAGAAATGACAAGGAAGACTGACTGGCTGTTCCAGCCCCCGGCACATTTCATCCACTGCCCACCACTAGCATTAAGATTCTCTGTTCTTCTCAAGACATCAGTATTTAAAGTCACCACTCTTCCTGAGTGCCCCTCAGTCTTTTTTGGAATTGCCACCATTCTTTTTGACCTATTGTTTTCACCACTACCTACTCTAATGAAATCAAAATCTTCTGCCTAAACAGTCATATGATTTCAATGTAATGGAACTGTTAATTATACCTATTTACAATAAATGGAGATATTTACCATGTTTTATAAAAAAATAAAAAAAATAAAAAAAAAAAGATTCTCTGTTCTTCTAGTGGTAGGATGTGTGTTTGTTTTCTGAAATGAGTGCTTTTGAATTAGAAAATCTGAGGCCAGCCTTTGATGGTGAGGTTTTCAGAAGAGAAAAAGGAAACAATGTTGGTGTGGAGTGATGTACTTTAAATAAAATCTGTCTCTACATATTAACTCCGGTTCGTGTCTCCTTCAGGCTGTGGCCTTAAGAGGGTGACAGACTTGACAGGAAGGGAGAGCATAAAGTCAGGCTTTCAAGGGTTGAACTCGCAGCTGCTGGTTTACACCTGGCCTGCTGTGAGCTGCTTCGCTTCTGAAGCTTTGTTTCCTATCTGTAAATTGGATCTAGTGACATCTACCCTAACAGGCTGTGAAATGAGAGATGGCTCCGGAAGAGAGGAGTCGATTAGTTCAGGCACAATAGTTGGCAATGAGGTGGCAATTGTTAGTATCTTCAATAGAGAGTGGTCCAGCACCTGAAGGGTTAAGGGATGATTCTAGAACTTCCTCTTTTGAACACGTGGTTTGCAAGCATGGGGACTTGAGCTCAGTCCCCAGCACCTGCATAAAACACGAGGCATGAACATTGGCCGGTAAACCCAGCACTGTGGGGTGGAAACACGGACCCTGAGGCTTGCTCAACACCAGCCTAGCTCTGGGTCTAGGGAACCGATGGTAATAGGGCAGGACATCTCATGTTCTCCCCTGACCTGTGTACATGCGTGTGTGCCCTGAATACTCACTTGTGCGTCACACTTTCACACATATACCAACCACATAGTCACAAACATACTCAAACACAGCACTCACATACAACCTATATACCACACACACATGTATATCACATATAACACACACACTCACATGCCATTCATGTACATATACCAAAGCACATATACACACATAGCACACACACACACACACACACACACACACACACACACACACACACCACAGAGGAGGAAAAGAGAAGAAAAAGGGGACCTCAAAGATAACTTTGTGACATAGTCTTAGCACCCCCACTTCATAATCATGGAAACTGAGGTAAAGGAAAGTTCTCCAACAGCGAGGTAGTTTCTCACTGGCCTCTGAATGAGATCACATGTCTTTGAAAATGGTGAAATAATTCATGCTCCAAACAAGAGTCAAAGGCTGTCTTGGCCCTTGCCACCAAAAGGGCTACTATTTGAGAAAGAAAGAAACAAAGGCTAAGGGAAACCAATGGACGCCATCGTCTGCATTGCCCACAGACCCTGTTTCTCATGGCAGACAAGCTCTTTGCAGAGACTTTGCAGACATATCCTCATCACGCGTGTATGGAGACTTAGGATTCACTGGTACCTGCCATGTATTAGGTGAGGGTCCAGCCCAGGAGGGCCTGAGAAGTTCCCATGGAAAAGGATCTATAACACATTGCATGGCGCTACAATCACGGCTCTGCATGGGACGGTTCAGATGGTGCACGGGCCACACGGAAGCTTAGGTGATTTATGTAAAATCTCAACCTTGTGGTTAGCTACTCTACATTCTCCCCACCTTCCAGTGGTCCGTCAGCAAGAGCACAAGCCGATTAATAGCAGTAGCACACTCTGAGTCGCAGATCTTCAGATACCATGCCTCAGCTTCTCCCTTGAGTGTCAGTTAAGAATTTCTACCTGGGCTGGAGGGATGGCTCAGCAGTTGAGTGGTTGCTGCTGAGTTCGGTTCCCAGCATGCATTCCAGCTGGCTCAGCCATCTGTAACTCCAGCTCCAGGGGATGCTCTTCTTAGGCATCCACACACATATGTGCACATACACACACAGAGAGACACACAGAACCAAATAATAAAAAAATCCGAAAAGTAATAATTCCTAGCACTGGTGTTTTATTCCACTGGCCAGAAAGTGGTCAGTGATTAAATGTTAGACAGTGCAATAAGTCTCAGGATTCAAAACAAAACACACAAACAAATAAACAAAAACAGCAAGTGTGACAGCAGAGATACAAATGTACACAGGCTGTAAGCACTATGGAGATTCTCTGAAGAATTGCTTCCAGAGCTTGCACATGAGAAAAATTGTGAGCCTCGGAGAAGCTGCCAAAACGAGTACTCCTTTCAGAAGTTTCTGGAAGCCCTGCTGCCAACCCTCATGTGGCCCTTGGGAGTAAACAGAAGTTGGAAATGGTAGGTAAGTAGAAAGATCAGGGTTGGGGGGCTTTCCTGCGAGTCACTTCATGGTCATCAGACACTGGAAGAAACTAGAAACGTTGTCATTCTTTTAGCTGGGGAGTAGGAAAGCTTGTGTTAAACAGTTTGTGTTTGTCTGTTTGTTGGACGCAGGGTCTTGTGGAGCCCAGACTAACTGCAAACTCTGTGAAGCTGAAGATGAGGATCTACATTTCCAGTCCCCCTGCTTCTGCCTCCGCAGTGGGCACACAGTTGCTTTAAGCAGGCCTTGTACCAGGCTTTAGACATACAGCTTTAAAGCAGATGTGGCCAGGGCCTTTTCCAGCTTATGACAAGGGAAGGCCCTGTAATGCAAGTGAACCGAGAGATTACAGAATTTCAGATCATGTTAAATAATGATGAAGGACACCAATTGGGGCCGACCAAGGCAGACAAGTGTGATGTCCTTTCTGAGTAAATAGTGGAAATCCACATCTGACAACTAAAAAGCCGTCAGGCCTAACATCTTTGAGAGATGCAGGATTCAAGGGAAGCCTACAACAAAGCTGTTTAGCCCCAGTTGTTATAAAGCACACATACCTTTTCCTGGAAAAATCTTAAGGGACTGAAGCAAATGAAGCAACTAAATACTAACATCAAGTCAAACAAACAGGTCCCACTTAAGGCTGCGATGATTATTTCCACCAGCGTCTGCTCTTATCACATCATTGGGTCTTCAAAGCTAGGCTTGATACCTGGAGTGGGTGTGGGAGGAGAGATGGGGTTATTCCAGGGCAAACCTAGCCATAGGCTCAGAAAGATACCAGTACTGCTCGGATTAAAGGGCATGAGAAAGAACCTACTGTGTGTTCCAGAGTAGCCTTGCCATCAGAGAGGTCAATGTGTGAGACTTCAGCACATAGTGGTCAGTGGGGATGTGAGCGCATCAGGGAAGCCAGGCTATAGAAGCTGTGCATGGCACCAGGCAGGCAGGCATAACACCAGTCAGGCATGCATGGCACCAGACAGGCAGGCAGACATGATACCAGGCAGGCAGGCAGGTGTGGCACCAGGCATGTAGACAGACATGGCACCAGACAGGCAGGCATGGCATCAGGCAGGCATGGCACCAGGCAGGCAGGCAGGCATGACACTAGGCAGGCAGGCATGGCACCAGGAAGGCAGGCAGGCATGACACCAGGCAGGCAGACAGGCATAGCATCAGGCAAGCAGGCAGGGCACCAGGCAGGCAGGCATGTCTGGGACATATCTCAGCAGCCAGGACCATAGCCCAGATCTGGATTTGGAGGTTCATCTCCAGACTCAGTGGGGAAAGACTGGTGTGGGCAAAGCCAAGCTTTCTCCTGAGAACTGGGTCACTCACCAGGGCAACAGCTCAGAGCCTTGGTGCAGCACAAGGTGGGGCTGATAGCAGAATTACAGTGAGGTGCAGATGAATTGCCTATGAATGCTGCTGATCCTTCGAACTAAAGGGGGTACCAATAGTGAGAGTTCCAGGTCCCTCAACAAGCCATGGTGGCCAATGAGGAGATAACTTTCATAGTGGATTCCAATGCTACCCTGAAATCACTTCTTCACCTGGGGAGGTCATAGCCTGGCAACAAGACTCAAGCTCACCTTTAACCTGGCTGAATTTTCCATCACTCTGATTCAAGAACCTCCTGGACATAACACTTGATACCAAGGGTTTCCCCAGGGACAAAGACTCACATTTGAGGCCCCTCGGAAGTGATTGTTTTCTTGAGGTCTGTAGTCAAGCAAAGGCTCTTGGATGCTACCAAGCCAGATGGGGACTGAGGACTGGGTAGGAAGTTATGCTGCACCTTCCTGCAGTTGGCATTTAAGTGGGATGGACACAGTCTGGAGGGGCTTACGCTTATAAGTATTTGATTTCAAGATAAACATTTAAAAACCAGCAGAAAAACCTGTATAGGGTGTGCTTGGCTGGGAGAAGGTCAGCTTGGAAACCTCCTAGATTTGGAAAAGGAGAATGAAACTGACTTGCAGTTTGCTAGGCACTGGGCCGAGGTTTCACACATCTCCAGTTCATCCTTACGATAACCCCAGGAACTTACGGGACCTATAATTGAGGAACCTGAGTCTCAAGGGAGAACCAAAGCTACACAGCCAGTGCACGCCATACCCCACATCTCTGTCAGTGTCATATGTCTCTTCAGTGTATATCACATACTCTTAGGAAGAAAAGTGGAGCTCTGAAATCATACGTGCACCATGCTTCAACATATGAAAGTAGGTATTTATAAGAACAAAGGCTCTGAAACAACACGGATGAAGGCAGCTGTGCGAGTGTGACAGGTCCTTCTGTGTGTGTGTGTGTGTGAGAGAGAGAGAGAGAGAGAGAGAGAGAGAGAGAGAGAGAGAGAGAGAGAAAGAGAGAGACTTTCCTTCTCTTTCTTTTGTGAGCTATTTTAGTGTCACTATGTTATTTTTTAAATAAAAAATTTTAATATATTTATATTCAACCTTTGGACTAACCCTGGGTGGCTGCCAGAAACTGCCTCTCCTCATTTCCACGGAACTTATACTTGGGAATATTTTTCTTTGCTTGAGCTTTGACCGTCGCCCTTAAATGGAATAAGGTTAGTAAGAGGCGCCAGCCTGGATCCAGGCTGTGACTGTGACAGCAGATGGTCTGCCAGCTGTGGGCTCTGGAAATGGCTGTGTGCTGGAGCGAGTGTGGGAGGCTGACTTCCACCCCCTTGGTCTTGCACACCTTCTGTGTGGTGAGTGTGGACAGCGCTCTACTCCACAAGAGGCCAGGGCTTTAGGGCAGCCAACACCCGGGAGGACAGCACTTGGAGAGAAGCCTGAGCCAAGGCAGCCATTCAAGGTTCATTGCATTACAAGGAAGAATGACTCAGTGCAGCAACAGGGGAAAGGGCGGCTGCAGATTCTCAGAGCAAGGGGCTGAACTCCAAAGGACACACACTCAGAAAGAGCTCTGAAGAGGGGGGGTTGCACTTGATGTGACTTTGAAAGAGGAGTAAGATTTTATTATGTCAAGAGAGACTTTCCAGTGGGAGGTTTAACCCTCTGCCTCACCCTCACACATACACCACACCACATCACACTACACCACATCACACCACACACATACACCACACCACACATACACCACAGCACACCACACACATACACTACAGCACACACCACACCATACCACATCACACCACACACATACACCACACCACACCACACACATATACCACACCACACACCAGACCACATCACACCACACACCACACCACACATACAACCACACCACATATACACCACACCACATCACACATCACACCACACACACATCACACACACCACACCACATCACACACCACACCACACCACATCACACACCACACCACACCACATGCCATACCCCCACAGAACAAATGACAGAGTAGTGTGCTATGTTTCAGAATCTGGAAGGAGTTTGGGAGGAACTTAAGGAGATGATGGGGCCAGGAGGATGGTGTACTTTTGAAAGACCAGCTACCATCTTTCCCTGGGAGCAGTGGGGAGCTGTGCTTCAGAGCAACTAAAGGTGACATCTTTTCAGACCCAGAGGCTGGCAGAGTGGCCAGGCAGGAGCTAGGGACAAAGGCAGGACCCCAAGCATGGAGTCCTAGCAGCTAGCTAGGGATGGGGTAAGGGAAGGAGGCAGAAGAATGCCAGAGGTTTTAGGTCTCTGTGATCAGTCAATAAAATTGAATCCATTCTCTTATTTTACAAAAGCTAGATGTGAGCTTGCACTGTGCCTCACAGAGCTCCAGGACGCGAGGATTCTGAGATAAAAGCCATGGTGAGCGCTTTGCAGCAAGAGGCTAATAAATACACTCAGAGCCCTTTTCAACCCTAGGTCCCCCCACCTTACCTGCCTCCTGCTCTAGGTACCTGGGTACCATGAGATCCAACCTCACACAGGAGGAGTAATGGGACAGACTCCTGTCCTCACCTGGAAATCTCCCCGTGACATGGCGGTTGGACCTGATTGTGGCTTGTACTAACACATGAGCAACCTAAAAACATGAGAATCAAAGCAAGATGGGCCACTTCAGGGCAGATTCCCTTCACCACCCCTACACCCACTACCCCGACAATGCTTACCTAGGTCCGTAGAGCTTCTTAGGGGTACAAGGCCTTTGGACCGAGCAGCCAGCGCCACTTGGACATACTTGGCTTACTTCCATCTTCCTATGGTTTCATATCTGCCCTGCCCTTCTCCTCTTGATCCCACTCTTGTCTTTAGAACTGCCTAATAATAACTCAACCCCTGCCTCTGCCTCGGTCTCTGTTCCAAATGCTAGAACCGTTTGGAACCTAGCTCTTCTCAACATAATATTGTCTAGTGTTCAGGCCAAGGCTAGAACATTAATACCTCACTTCTACAGCAAGTATATATGTGCAGGTAAAAGTAATCCTGAAAATGAAGGAACAACATACCCAAGTTTGTCAGACACATTGAAAGCAGTGCTAATAAGAAAATTCATAGTACTAAGTGCCTTTATAAAGAAATTGGAAACATCCCACACAAGCAACTTAAAGACACATCTGGAAGCCCTAGGAAAAAAAAAAGAAGCAGAAACACCCAAGAGGACTGGATGCCTGGAAATAATTAAACTCAGGGTTGAAATCAATAAACTAAAAACAAAGAGAACAATTCACAGAATCAACAAAACCAGGAGCTGGTAATTTGATAAAATCAACAAGATAGACAAACAGTTAGCCAAGCTAACTAAAAGGCAAAGAGACACTATCAAAATTAACAAAATCAGAACTGAAAAGGGAGACATAACAACAGACACTGTAGAAATACAAAGCATCATAAGTTCCTACTTCAAAGGCATGTGTGCCACAAAATTTGAATATCTAAGGGATATGGACAATTTTCTTGATCGATTGCACTTGCCAAAATTGAATCAAGATCAGATAAACAAATTAAATAGTCCTATTTGTCCTACATAAATAAAAGCAGTCATTAATAGTCTCCCAACCAAAAAGGCCCAGGTCCAGATGGTTTCAGTGCAGAATTCTACCAGACCTTCAAAGAGGAGCTAATATCGATACTCTTCAAGCTACTCGAAAAGATAGAAATGGATGGAATATTACCGAATTCATTCTATGATACCTAAACTTCACAAAGACCCAACAAAGAAAGAGAATTTCAGACTAATTTCGCTTATGAACATTGACTCAAAAATACTCAATAAATTACATAAAAACCAAATACAAGAACATATCAAAGATATCATTCACCATGCCCAGGTAGGCTTCATTCTAGGCATGCAGGGATGGTTTAATATATGGAAATCCATCAATGTAATCCACCATATAAACAAACTGAAAGAAAAAAAACCACATGATCATCTCCTTAGATGCAGAAAAAGCACTTGACAAAATCCAACACCCATTCATGTTTAAAGTACTGCAGAGATCAGGGATACAAGGCACATACCTAAACATAATAAGGGCTATATACAGCAAGCCAATAGCCAACATCAAATTAAATGGATAGGTACTCAAGGAAATTCCTCTAAAACTGGGGACCAAGTAAGGCTGCCCACTTTCTCCATATCTCTTCAATATAGTTCTTGAAGTTCTAGCCAGAGCAATAAGACAACAAAAGGAGATCAAGGGAATCCAAATGGGAAAGGAGGAAGTCAAATTATCTCTATTTGCAGATGATATGATAGTGTACATAAGTGATCCCCAAAATTCCACCAGAGAACTCCTTCCCCTGAGAAACACCTTCAACAAATTGCCTGGATACAAAATTAACTCCAAAAAGTCAGTAGCTTTCCTATATACAAATGATAATCATGCAGATGAAGAAATTAGGGAAACTACACCCTTCACAATAGCCACAAGCAACATAAAATATCTAGGAGTAACTCTAACCAAGCAAGTGAAAGAATTATCTGAAAAAAAATTCAAATCTCTGAAGAAGAAGATTGAAGATGACATCAGAAGATGGAAAGATCTCTCTTGTTTGTGCATCAGGAGAATTAAGATAGTAAAAATGGCCATCTTACCAAAAGCAATTTACAGATTCAATGCAATCCCTATCAAAATACCTACACCATTTTTAAAAATATACTGAAAGAACAATTTCCAACTTCATATGGAAAAACAAAAAACCCAGAATAGCTAAAACAATCCTGTACAATAAAAGATCCTCCGGAGGAATCTCCATACCTGATCTCAAACTGTACTATAGAGCAACAGTAATTAAAACAGTATGATACTGGCACAGCAATAGGCTGGTTGATCCATGGAATCAAATCAAAGACCCAGAAATGAATCCACACACATATGGACACTGAATTTTTGACAAAGAAGCCAAATCTATTCAATGGAAAAGGGATAACATCTTCAACAAATGGTGCTGGTCTAACTGGATGCCTACATGTGTAAAAGTGCAAGTAGACCCATATGTATCACCATGCACAAAACTCAAGTCCAAGTGGATTAAAGACCTCAACATAAAACCAGAGACACTAAATTGGTTAGAAGAAAAAGTGGGGAAGAACCTGCAACACACTGGCACAGGAGACAACTTCCTGAACAGAACACCAACAGCCCCAGACTTAAGGTCAACAATTAATAAGTGGGGCCTTATGAGGCTAAGAAGCTTCTGTAAGGCAGAAGACACTGTCAACAGAACCAAGTGACAGCCCACAGACTGGGAAAAGGTCTTCACCACCCTATATCTGACAAAGGTCTAATATCCAAAATATATAAAGAACTCAAAAACTTAAACACCACCAAACCAAATAACCCAATTAAGAAATGGGGCTCAGAATTAAGCAGAATTTTCAACAGAGGAATATCAAATGGCTGAGAAACACTTAAAGAAATGCTCAATGTCCTTAGTCTGAGATTCCATCTTATACCCATCAGAATGGCTAAGATTAAAAACTCAAGTGACAACAAATGTTGGCAAGGATGTAGAGAAAGGGGAACACTCCTTCATTGCTGGTGGGAATGCAAACTTGTACAACCACTTTGGAAATCTATCTGGTGCTTTCTCAGAAAACTGAGAATAGGGCTACCTCAAGACCCAGCTATTCCACTCTTTGGAATATACTCAGAAGATGTTCCACCACACAATAAGGACATATGCTCAACCATGTTCATAGCAGCCTTATTTGTAATAGCCAGAGCCTGGAAACAACCTAAATGTCCCTCAGTTGAAGAATGGATAAAGAAACTGTGGTACATTTACACGGTGGAATACTACTCAGCTGTTAAAAATAAGAAAATCTGGCAATTTGTGGACAAATGGATGGAACTAGAAATGATCATACTGAGTGAGTTAACCCAGACCCAGAAAGACTCACATGGAATATACTCACTTATAATTGGACGCTAGCCCAAAAGGGATGTCCAATGAAAGCCTTCACTTATTTGTGTTCATGCATGTATGTGTGTGCGTGTATTCTCTCTCTCTCTCTCTCTCTCTCTCTCTCTCTCTCTCTCTCTCTCTCTCTCTCGTGTGTGTGTGTGTGTGTGTGTGTGTGTGTGTGTGTGTGTGTGTGTCTGTGTGTGTGTGTGTGTGTGTGTGCGCTCATATGATTGGTAAAAGAAAGCCCCTGTGCCACAGTGTGTGTGGAGTCTGATGACAACTTACAGGAGTCGGTTCTCTACAGTTCTCTCCTTCCTCTGTGGATCTCAGGGATCGAACTCCAGTGTCAGTTTTGTGACAAGGACCTTTCTTTACCTGCTGAGCCATTGCATCAGCTTTTTACCTGGATGGGTTTCTGGAGGTGGGAAGAGACCAAGGTCATGGTGTCTGCTGTCTCCCCTGTGGCTCTGGTAGGACTAGGAGCGTGGAGGTGTTAAGTCCAGGATGGCAGGGCACTTCAGCTGGTGAGAGAGAATGAAAAGCGGCCTCTGACAGCTGGCCTGGGGCCTGTCAGGGTGTAGACAGACCGGCTCTGGGTGGCAGCTAAGCTTTCCAGGGCAAACACCACTGGTTTTTCAAACAAGGCTCTTTCTGCTTCCTCTCCCTGGCACCTACTTAAATCCTGCCAATCTAAGCCTCTCTTGCTTCTATCACTCTCCATCCACGCACCAGCTTTCCTTCCCCACCCAGCAGAACACTCGGTCATTGGCAGGTCAGTTAAATGCCCAGGACTTACCAAGTAAACCCTGGAGAGTCAACACACCTGACATATTTTACTGCCACCCTCTGTCTCTCGCCCAGGGACCATAGGCTTCTGTAATTGGGAGGGACTACTAGCAATAAAAATGGAACTCTTATTTTCCAGAAAATAGCAAAACTTCTAGAACCCTGGGGCTGAGCAGCAGGTTTAAATTGTCCTGGCTTCCCAGCAGCAGGGTGCTTAAACTTAGTTGTCCTGGCTTCACAGCAGCAGAGTGCTTAGACTTAGGGGTTTCCATCTTTGTCCCTGGAGTTTCCATCAAGCATGAGTAGCCCAAAGTGACCCAGTGCCTCAGAGTCAGTAGCAGAGCTACAATTGGAAACCCCACCACTGCCCAGGCCAGGCGCTCTGACATACTTGCTGCACAGATGGGATGACAGCAACCATAAACTGCAACTCCATCATTCCCACTTCACAAGTTGAGATGGCAAAGTGGTTTTTTTCTAAAGTCTTACAGGTTGGTGGGGTGGAAAGGGGTGGAAGCACTTAGACTCCTGCATCTTTTTCTAGTATGATGCTCTGATCTATGATGGGTCTAGCTTTAGTGAGGTCCTTTCTGCCTCTTCTATCTTAGCAGGACAGAGAGGGAAGGATTTGATGATGAATATTAGCAGTGGCCTGCTGTAAGTTGCCTCCATCTCCCTACAGATACCTTAAGGTACCAAAGAAGAAGACACAGAAATGGCTCTGACCTGCAAGTGTACTGGGGACACAAGTCTGATCCTTTGCTTCTATATAAAATGTTGATCGGGAGCTACTATGTATCCAAGTGTTGGTTGACCCCTGGGATCCTTGTTGTCCTATGGGAAGATTCTCCTGTATTCAGGATGATGTTGTATGAATCTTGCCTTCCAATTTGTCCCTGACTTGATAATAAAAATTACTGACAGTCTATAGTTGGGCAAAGAGAGAGAAGGGAAGGTGGGACTTCCTGGAGGCAGGGGGAAAGAACTCTGGGAAGAAGAAAGAGGAAAGCCCTTTTCACCAGGAGACATGAGAGGAGACAGATGTGATTATGGGCCTGGAAGGTATAGCTGGCCATGTGGCTGGATGGGGTTAGGTGGATGGGTTAAATTAAGTGAGCTAGTGAAGAATCTGTCCAACTAAGGCCTACGCTTTGAAATATTAAAAGGACATGATGTTTTTATTTATAAGCCTAAGGGCCGCCAATGATCTTCTACAACAACAAGTTTCTGCATCTAAACCACAAACATAACCTGCCACCTGAGAGCCTGTTCTGTAGGGAAGGATGCTAGCCCCAAGCATGGAGTGCCCAAGTGGGAGCCCCTGGGGGAACTGCTCCTAGACTTGACTGCAGAAAACAAGGTACCTGTGGGCCACCAAAGAAGAAAATACTCAGGCACAAACTTTTATGATGAGGTTAGAGCTCTGTGTCTGTCTGTCTGTCTGTCTTCTTCTTCTTCCTCCTCCTCTTCCTCCTCCTCTTCTTCTTCCTCTTATTCTTATTCTTCTTTTTTTCAAGACAGGGTTTCTCTGCGTAGGCTTGGCTGTCCTGGACTCACTTTGTAGATCAGGCTGGCCTCGAACTCACAGAGATCCCCTTGCCTCTGCCTCCCCAAGTGGTAGTATTACATGTGTGCATCACCACACCCAGCTTTCTGTCTATATTCTTAGAGCCAAAGCTTGAGCAAATCTCAAACAGAACATGTGTTTGGGTGCTGTGAACTGAAACAATAAAAATAGCTGTGCAATGACCTCATAATACTCCAGGGTACATAAGGTATAGTATTTGATGGAATGGCTAACAAAATCTCGTGATGAGAGCGTCACAGATAATGTGAATTTCTTCTCTTTTTTTCTGGTAGTCCTGGGACTGGAACCAGGGACCTTTTGCATGTCAGACAAGTGCTCTATCACTGAGCTATATCCCAGCCCAGTACATGAACATTTTCTTTTGGTGGTGATTCTCGCCTTTAATGGCTGGTCCATCTCTCCAGCCCATGGGAGCATTTTAAAGGCCATTGGGTGAAGTTAGAGATATGGCTTCAGGAGTTCCATTTCCAGAACTGAAAGGAATCTGTTAGGCTCATGAATTACTTGTCAATAAAGGTGTAAACAGTATCTTGGAAGACAGGACTACAACTTAGTAAAACACTTGAAGAAAGCCTGTGTCTTGAGGTCATGGCCACCATGTCAAACAACGACAGAAAAAAAAATGTTCTTGAGAGTAACAAAGTAATCTAAAAAGAAAAGAGAAGTTAAAATCTATGTTTCTTTTTATCTTTTTTCTTTTCTTTTTTTTACTTTTATTGAATGTCTATGTAAATACTCGTCATGCACACCAAAATCCCTCTCCTTTCCCCAGTAAAGTTAAACAAACAGACAAAGAAAAAAATCTTGTCACAGAACCTATAGTGTATCACGCGGTTAGCCTTTTGTCCACATATGTTCACTTTCAAATGTTCATTGCTACAAGTCATGGGTCTGGTTTGAGGCCTACACTATCATTACTGGATCCTCACTGGGACTGCTGGTCCGGCCCCTTCATGTGTTCCAGCAGGTCATACATGGGGTAGATGTTGGGGTGAGGTCCACTCAGAGTCGTGGATCAGGGCCCACTCCCTTGTCTTCAGGGCAGGGCCCGCTCTCCTCCTCCTGTGTCATCAAGGCAGGGCCGACTCAACTGCTCCCGTGTCCTCAGGGTGGGGCCAGCTCACCTGCTCCCGGTCCTCAGGGTCAGCTCTCCTGCTCCTACTCAATTTGCCAGATCGTTGCTGGTCATCAAGGCCTGGATGGCCTCCTACTCCTGTGGGTACTGGATCTTGTGGGCCATCAAGCAGGTAGCAAGTGGAGGCCCCTAAAAGTCTTCATTGTGTTGCTTGCAGAAACCATTGATGTTGGCCCAGCTCAGCTTCTTATTCCGGGGAACTTGTGGTTCTGTTGATTCACACCTCCTGAGTCTCTGGGTCCATCGCGTCCTCCATCCACCATGGGACCCCGCCTCCATGCTGTCCCTACTATCCGCCTCTGCATCATCCAGCTCTGGGCACTGAGCATGCGCCCAGACCACGAGAGAAGGTCTATGAGGCCTGTGGTGTGGGAGGTGCAGCCTCAACTAGAACAGTACCCACTCCTGGAACGCCATCTCCTTGTCCTGCACTGCACAGGGCCACAACCTGAAAAGGCAGCGGTGGCAGCAGCAGAGGTGTCCCAGGGTCCCTGGGGGTTCACTGAAGCGTGGTCTCATAGACCTGCGGCGGGCGGGCATGGACGATCCACATGGCTAGATTTCCTTCTTTCTGGGAAACACCAGCAGTGTGATTTGAAGCTCTCAGTATGGTCCTTTGATGGCTGTGCAGTCACTGCTGTTCTGCGGATCAGACGCAGTGTGCGATCGACGCCATCTTGGATGATCTCAGCTTGGGTATTTCTAATACATTGCGCTAAATGTTTCCTCCAATCAGGCCGCTCTTGGGGGTGAACATTTCTGTGTAGCTCTGGAACACAATCATCCTCAGAATGCATTGAGGACCTCATCTTTTGAACCTCGTAGATCCGCTTATGCTGCGTGGACCCGCCCTCGTTGTGCCTCTTTTAATTTTAAAATGTATATAGATACATAAGACCCAAAATTGCCAAAGCAGTCACAATTAAGAATAGCAATGATTTTGAATTATACTACAGAGCCACAGTAATAAAAACAGTATGGTACAGGTTTAAAAATATGTAGATGAGTAGAATATAAGAGGGGACCCAAATATAAGACCACGTAGCTACAACCACACAGTCTTTGATAGAGGCGTCAAAGACATACTGTAATACTTTTCTATTGCTGTGATAAAACACCATGGCTAAGGCAACTTATGAAAGGAAGCATTAATTTGGCTTGTGGTTTCAGAGGGTTAGAATCCATAATGGCAGCACAAAGGTATGGTGGCAGAAACAGCACAAAGCTCAGACCTTGATCCAAAGAATAACAGGAGGCTTTTGAAGTCTCAAAACTCTCCCACATGACACACCTCCTCCAACAAGGCCACACCTCCTTACTCTTTCCAAACAGTTCCACAAACTAGGGACCAATTATTCAAACATATGAGCCTATATAGAGGATGTTTTCACTCAAGTCAACTCACATCCTTTGGAGGAAAAGACAGCCTCTTCAACAAACAGTGTCAGGGAAACTGACTAGCCACTTGTAGAGCAATTAAGCGGTGGATCCTACCTCTCACCCTGCATAAAAAATCAATTCAAACTGGACTGGAGACCTTACTTGTAAGAATGAAACATTTGCAACTTCTAGAGGAAAACATAGATAAAATGCTACTAGATAAGAACGTAGCTAAGGGCTTCCTGAACGGAACACCAGTAGCACAGGAAATAATAGCAAGAACTGACAAATGAGATTGCATGAAATTAAGCAAACTCCACGTAAGAGAGAAATGATCTTCAGAATGAAAATGCGACCTACAGAGGAAGAAGACATCCTCCCCCGCAACCTAGCCAAGGGACTGGTATGTAGACTATATTAAGAGTTCAAAAAATAAAATGCCCATCAAATCCAATCAATGAATGGCTAACCTTGGCTGTCCACTTGAGTGCTTTTGAAATCAACTAAGATCCAAACTTCCTGTGAGGGCAGTCCTGTGAGGGACTTCCTTAGTGAAATTATCTGAAGCACAAAACCCACCCTATGTCTGGGCTGCACCTTCTGGTGCCATCCCACACAGAAGGACATGCAAGAAAGAAGCTTTACTTTTGCCTGTTGCTCTCACTCTCAGTGGCAAATTTGCCTATCTGGACACTGCAGCCAGGATTAAGGTCAACTTTCTCAAGATTCCCATGCAGACTGAATCTTCCAGACTCCAGGACCAGCTTGGGCCTGCAGACACCCAGCCCACGGACTGAACAACTACTAGAATTTTGGCTTGCCTATCTTAAGACAGGCATTGTTGGACTATTTGGACCACATCCTGTCAACCAGAAAATAAGGCACGCATGCACGCACACAAGTATGTGCATGCATGTATCCCTACCCATACACAATCAGTTCTGTTCCTTTAGAGAAGCCTGAGTAATACAGCCATCATCAGAGAAAATAAATGATACAGAGGCCGGTGCAGGTGTGGAGAAAGAAGTCTCAACATGACTGGTGAACTCACCATGGAAGTCAGCGTAAAGGTTCCTCAAAAAGCTAGAAATAGAATTACCATATGACCGAGGTACCTACCAACAGAGTATATATCTAAAGGAATCTAAGTCAGCTCACCATAGAAGATGCCAGGGCATCCCTGTTTTGTTGTTGTTGTTGTTGTTGTTTTGTTTTGTTTTTTGTTCTTTTTTTCCACAATTTTTTATTAATTTATTCTTGTTACATCTCAATGGTTACCCCATCCCTTGTATCCTCCCATTCTTCCCTCCGTCCCATTTTCCCCTTACTCCCCTCCCCTATGACTGTGCCTGAGGGGGACTTCCTCCCCCTTTATATGCTCATGGGGTATCAAGTCTCTTCTTGGTAGCCTGCTATGCTTCCTCTGAGTGCCACCAGGTCTCCCCCCTCCAGGGGACATGGTCAAATATGAGGCACCAGAGTATGTGTGAAAGTCATACCCCACTCTCCACTCAACTGTGGAGAATGTCCTGTCCATTGGCTAGATCTGGGTAGGGGTTTAAAGTTTACAGCCTGTATTGTCCTTGGCTGGTGCCATAGTTTGAGCGAGACCCCTGGGCCCAAATCTGCCTATCATAATGTTCTTCTTGTAGGTTTCTAGGACCCTCTGGGTCCTTCTACTTTGCTATTCTCCCATGCTTCTCTCATCTAGAGTCCCAATAGGATGTCCTCCACTCTGTCCCAGTTTCTTGGTAAGTAAAGGCTTTCATGGGACATGCCCCTTGGGCTAGTATGCAGATATAAGTGAGTATATACCATTTGAGTCTTTCTGCTTCTGGGTTAACCCACTCATTATGATCATTTCTAGCTCAATCCATTTGTCCACAAACTTTGGGAATTCCTTGTTTTTAATAGCTGAGTAGTATTCCATAGTGTATATGTACCACAGTTTCTTTATCCATTCTTCTACTGAGGGACACTTAGGCTATTATGAATAAGGCTGCTATGAACATGGTTGAGCAAATTTTCTTGTTGTGTGCTGGAGCACCTTCTGGGTATATTCCAAGGAGTGGAATAGCTGGGTCTTGAGGAAGCCCTATTCCCAGTGCATCCCTGATTTTTATGACAATGTTCATGATACCGTGGAATCAACCGAGGTAGCCATTAACAGGTGAGCTGATAAAGAAAACATGATATAAAACATAATGAGACTTAATTCAACCTTTAAAAAGAGAGTAATTCTGTCATTTTCCAGGAAAATGGATGGAGCTGGCAATCACTATATTAAGTGAAATAAGCCAGACTCAGAAAGACAACGGTTACATGTTTTCTCTCCATATATAAGACATGAGAGTAGGCAGGTGACTACTTGGGAAGGGAGAAGGGAACCAGTAAGGGAGGGGACAGGGAGTGGAGAGTGCAGTGTGGGCCGCTACTCTTACAGGTTGTTCCGGGGGGGGGGGGGCCCATAGTGAATTGAACCATTCGTTGACTTTTAAAAAGTCATGTATGTATCACTGTTTGTCTGCATGCGTGTCCCTGAACCACATTCATGCTTGGTGCCTACAGAGGCCAGAGGGGGGCATTGGAACCTCTGTAACTGTAATTACAGATGGTTATGAGCTGCCATGTACCATGTTTAGGAATTGAAGCCAGGTCCTCTGGAAGAGCAGTTAATGCTCTTAACCACTGAGCCATATCTCCAGGCCCAGGGTCAAACTTGGTTATGTCCCTGGCCCTGATGCCCTTCGTGGTAACTGTGCCCACTCTGCCTCTGGTGGCTATGCACTGCTATTGTGTCTAGACCCAATGAGACGTTTCAAGTGCCTGGCTTAAAAACCCTGGCCGCAGACCAAGCAGAACAGTATGCAGACAGCAGCAGTTACTGAACTGCTGTCACTGACCGGCTCAAGGGGGAGCCCTGGGGGACTATGGGGAAGGGAAATCCTTCCATTGTCAGAGCTTGGAGTGGACTTGTCAAATGCATTTTATCTAGATAGAGAATGACCTGAGAACTGGAGCTAAGCCAATTTGTTGACAATGGCTAGTGGTTTTGGACAATTGGGAACTGAAAGAATAACTGAAGGGTTTGTGATAAAGGGTTTTGGGGGAAATGGTATATGAATACTCATAATGGGTCCAGGATGTAAAAAACCTGCTTGCTCCATGAGCAAGCTCTCTTAAAAGTGTCCACCGTTTTGGAGGTCCTCAAGTGGTGAGCAAGGTGTCTTGTGGACTTTTCCCTACCCACCCTACTAGTTTCTCCATGAGATTATGTGCATCAGTGGGATTAAGATTGACAGGTTCAGTGACATGGGCATTCCTATATTCAGGTTGAGCTAGCCACATCTCTGAGAACACAGCATCCTTGGAGCAGTAACTAACTTTAAATCTTCAATATGGTACTACAGCCTAAAGGTACCACTCCTAACATGCGCCCAGCAGACTGCTTGTGTTGGATCCTTTATCACAGAGGAGATAGTTTGATAAGTGGAGTAGATGTCCATCTTGATACAGATTTGCCTTCTCTGTATCACACGTAGGCTTAATAGATGCCTGGTTCATGATCAGTAGCCCACAAGGTTTCTTAGACCTCTGTTTTCTCCCCCTTTCTCCTCCCTCTCTCCCCCCATCTTTCTCATATGCTCCTCCCAACTTACTTGAGGCTGCCCCAAGACCACCAGATAAAAGCAATAACTAAAGTTGATCTTTTTCATAGCTGGTGTCTTTGCATGTGACTGGAATCTGGTTTCTTAGATTAATTTTTTGGTTTTAGGTAGTGTGTGTGTGTGTGTGTGTGTGTGTGTGTGTGTGTGTGTGTGTGTG
>OU015753.1:52725316-52740240 GCA_907169655.1 Acomys percivali
TGTGTGTGTGTGTGTGTGTGTGTGTGTGTGTGTGTGTGTGTGTGTGTAGCCCTAGATGTCCTGGAACTCACTCTGTAGACCAGGCTGGCCTCAAACTCACAGAGATCCTCTTGCTCTTCCTCCTAAGTGCTGCAATAAAATGTGTGCATCACCATCATCTAGCTCCGACAGCTCTTTTAATAGTAAATTGCTTCTTAAATAAGTTAATAGATGATCAAAGTGATGAAGGAGAAGGACAGGTAACCAGATAGGTCATTTAATATTTGCTAAATAACTATAGCTACTGGTTAAAAACAAAATGGCAGAGACATAGTGTGTAGTGTGGGTGTACGTGTGTGTGTGTGTGTGTGTGTGTGTGTGTGAGAGAGAGAGAGAGAGAGAGAGAGAGAGAGAGAGAGAGAGAGAGAGATGAGACCTGAAAAAACTGGTCCTTGGAAAGAGGAGTGGTTTTAAGGGAAGAGCAAAGCCTACTGTGAGGGGGGGAAGCATGTGAAAAATGAAGAAGGAAGGAGTGAAGGAGTCAGATGATGAAATCAGGTTAGTCACAATATTGAGACCTGCTTTAGCCTTTAGCATAGCTATAGCTCTTTTGTTTTCTATCTCCATTTTGATCATAAGGTAAAATTAAGTTCAAGTGCTTAGGCTTTGCCTCCCAATGATTAATGTGCTGACACTCAGTAAGGTCAGAATAACCTCTTATCTTGTTATGTTTCTGTGGCTTCATTTCTCAAAGTTTGTATATGTTGTTGCCTTGATATTCTAAAATGTCCCCAACTACAGCTCCAGTTGGGACTAATCAACTTAAAGGTCAGTTAGAAATGTTTGTTTAGCTAGTCAAAATGATGTAATGCTGTCCTTTCTTCCTACACCTGGTTGTGGTTTTGTTACCTGGTTGTTACCTGGTTGTGGTTTTTCCTATAAAAGGTCCGCCTTAGAAGCAGACCAGTGCCACAGTTCAGCTCCCAAGTCTGGGCTGCGTCCTTGATCATGACCAGTCTTGGGGTGTTCATTCAACAAACCATCCATTTCAGCCTGGCATGGTGGCACACACCTTTAATCCCAGCACTCAGGAGGCAGAGGCAGGTGGATCGCTGTGAGTTCAAGGCCAGCCTGGTCTATAAAGTGAGTCCAGGACAGCCAAGGCTACACAGAGAAACCCTGTCTCAAAACAAACAAACAGACAAAAATCCATTTCAGACTGAGATTGGTGTCTGAGTGGTGTGTGTGGCTGTGCTTGGGCTGTACCACCAAGAATGCAGTTAGGGGATTCAGTGTGGAAGAGAAGCAGCCAGGGCCTTCACAGCCCACCCTTGACAGCTTTTGTGTCATGCCCTTCAACTGGAATGCCCATCGCCTCAGGCACCAGAGTGTCTGTTCCTGAGACCTGGCATGAGGGGACAGTTGCTGCCTCTCTGGTCAGTAATTCCTGAACTCTGGTGACAGTAAAATGGCCACCCAGATATTTCACATTCCTCCCTTAAGTCACAGAACAGATCCTCAGTCCTCACACAGCTGCCCTCATGCCTGGGCCTCTCCTTTGACTCCATCTAAGCTCTACCACTCCTCCTTCCTAGAGGACTGAGTCAGAAGACACTGGGTGACTCATTACTTTTTCATATACTAGGCATATACTAGTAAAAAACAATAATAATCACATTCTCTCTGTGTATGTGTCTGTGTATCTGTGTCTGTGTGTGTTATCAGTGTCTGTGTGTATCTCTGTGTGTATGCATTTATGTGTGTGTGTGTGTCTGTGTCTGTGTATGTATGTGTCTGTATGTCAGTGTCTGTGTGTGTATCACTGTGTGTATTCATTTGTGTGTGTATGTGTCTCTGTATGTCTGTGTGTCACTGTCTGTGTGTATGCATCTGTGTGTGTATGTCTGTGTATGTGTGTGTCTGTGTGGCCAGTGTGGTGGTCAGTGTCAGGCGTGGTGGTCCATGCCTTTAAGTAGAGTGGTTTGTGGATATCTGTGTGTGTCTGTGTATGTATGTGTCTGTGTGTATATCTGTGTGTATGTGTGTGTATGTGTGTGTTTGTGTCTGTGCGTATGTCTGTGTGTCAGCGTCTATGTGTGTGTGCGCGCACATGAATGCGCACATGTACACACGTGTGTTTTCCCAATGAAGAATAATTTGTTTTTAGATCAGATCTATAAGGAAGTTACTCGTTTGAACAAAGAAGACTAAATATCTTGGGTCAGAAGACAAAGCTGGGCAGCCAACTGCTCAGAGGACTGTGGCAAGCTGCTGGAGCTGCGTCTCCTTGTCACTTAAGAAGGGGATGCTTCAGAATAATAACCATGGCGTTCAGACAGGGCTCTGCATAGCGTTCTGTTCAATTATTCATTAGCTAAATATTTGAGTTCTTGCTCTATGCCAGATGTCATGCTAGACACTAAAGATAGATCACTCGGAGAAGCAGACCAGGGTCACTGCAGTGTAGTGCCAGATCTTCAATGAGGAAATTACATGGGATCCCAGGTGTGGAGTCAACTGTGTTCTCAGGAAGATCTAATCTCATCTCCTACCAGCCCACATGGACTGCCCATGTGACCAACGTGGCCTGCAGTTTCTGCCTGTCTCAGATTGCTCACTTGGAGGGACCATAGCTACACTACGCCATGATGCACACTCAACCTTCCAGGGAGAGCTCCAGAGAGGGAGGACAGAGGCCCCTTTCTTGCCAGCAGCCGTGTGACTAAGCCACCTTGTGAGCAGACCCTCAAGGGCCAGTCAGGCTTTCAGAGTGACTTGCTAAACTGTAACCTGATAGGAAATCCCATGCCAGATCAGTTAAAGCGCTCACAAGGAAAGAACAAATTGTCACGTTAAGAAACTAAGTCAGGGGCAACTTGTCACAGAGCCACACACTAATACCAAAGGGAACAAGGAGTGACAGCAAAGTTGAGTGGGGCTGCTGTTTTTAGTAGAGTGGTTGTGATAGGTCTTTCTTGGAAGGGGGACACAACGAGCAGAGACTAAAGGAGGCCTGGGCATCTGGCGTGGTGGTCCATGCCTTTAATCCCAGCACTCGGGAGGCAGTGGAAGAGGCAGGTGGGCCTCTGAGTTCAAGACCAGCCAAGGCTACACATAGAAACCCTGTCTTGAGAGAGAGAGAGAGAGAGAGAGAGAGAGAGAGAGAGAGAGAGAGAGAGAGAGAGAGAGAGAGAAGGAATGTCTGGGGAAGAGCAACCATTCAGAGAAAAATGGCTAGAGCAAAGGTCTGAGTCAGGAGTATGCTGAGAATTCTGGTGGACAGCAAAGACAGTGTGGTGGGCGGAGAGCAGGGAGACAGTGACAGGAAGGCAATGGCTAGTCACTACAGGTGAGAAATGTGCACAGCACCCTGTACGTCATCACTGGGCTCCACAGGGCAGTTTTGGTTTCAGTGTCCTGAAGGGATTGAACAGGAAAAAGAAGTGGGGAAATAGCTCCAGAGTTTTGTCACAGTGAGTAAGAGAGAAACAGATGTCCCTACAGAAAAGCAACTAGCCCCCAAAAGAGGTTTTCAGTTTAGGGGGGACATTCCAGCACATGGGGAAGCTGGTGAGCCTTTTCTGGGAAGACAGAGATGAAACCTGTGTTGAAGCAGGGGGAGGGGCGTGTAGGCAGGAGGTGATTGTGTAGTTTAAATTCTGATTTCCTGACTAAATGTCATGTAAATTCTGTTCCCCACTTGTCCCCCCTGTTACTTCAATAAAGCAGCTTATACCTAATCAATAAGCAGGAAAGAGAATAGGTCTGGACTTCCTGCCAGCCAGGGGAGGAGGAGTTTAGGATATTGAGCCAGGGGATTGGGCCATAAGGAGAGGTCCAAGGACCATCAGGAGGAAGGAGCTGGAGCTGATGAAAGCTGCAGCGTGCAAGCATTGCTGGGATGTTTGCTGGGAGTAAGACAAAACAGCATAGAGGGTTAAGAACAGGCTTAAACTGTTCAGATTGTGCCGTGAAGCCTTGTAGTATAAGAGTCTCAATAATTTGGTGATCCAGGTTAAGAAATAAGCTAAGAGAAACAAACACTGTTTTATAAAAATGACTTCAACAGGGGCAGGCCAAAGATGAAGTGAAGCTCTGGACTTCAGAAAGGCTGAGGAGTCATCTGTGTTAAAGAGGACAGACAGACCGGGCCAGGCAGCAGTGGCCGACGGGTAGATGCAGGGGCCCTGGCAGCTCCTGGTTGATGTCTCCTTTTTTTAATGGAGGAAGGGAAAGATTTGCTTGTAGCACACTGCTAGAAGTGACAAGTGCAAAAATCAAGATGTATGGAAGACAGAAGCTGAAAGCCACGTACAGCTTGTGTAGGAAGGAAAATGGCAGAACACATGGGAAAAAAAATCTTTACATCTAGCACAAACAGGGTTGTGAGTTGTGCCTGATTACTGGCACTGGGTGCCTTTTCTATGGGAGATGTGAACACACATGCCTTCACCCCAGGCAAGACAGTGATGATAGACCAAGGCAGTGCTCCACTCAAGTCCAGCAAACCAATGGGTTTATTTCATTACTACTTACAAAAGCATGGCTGAGGGTTTACTTACAGAAGTACAGGCCCCTCAAAGGCAGGGCCACCACTAAAAAGGCCCGCCCCAGCATGGGTGGACATCTCAGAACGTGGCATCTCTGGAACTCCCTGCCCTGCCTGCGGGCAGCTCCACATGGAGAGACTTCTCTGTCAGTCATTGCCTGCTGTTTTTCTAACCTTATGGAGGGGGCTTACAAGTCCTGCTCTTTTGGAACATTTTGAGTTTTCTAAGTTCCTATAATTTCCTAAACTTTGGAAGTCCTTCGGCTTCCTGAGTCTTACGCCCTGCTAATCTGTGTGCACTCATGCATGAGTTAGCTGTATGATAAACATATAAAGTTATAATTCCAGAATATGGGCTCATTCTGGCCTACTCAATTCTCCCACGTTATGATATTCAAGGTATAAAAATAAAAGATTCTTGTCCTTGATTTTTGAGAGGTATATAGCTTGGGTGGACCACACTCAAATTTTGAGAAAATCTGAAGGTATTCAAAGTGGTTAGATCCAAGACAGAATTCTCTTAAGTCTTACCAGGCTGGGTTCATAGCATATTATACCATTCTCCGTAGGTACTCAAAATGCCCCCTCTATTTGCACCCAAGTAGTGTCCTTGTGTTTGGCTGCAGTGCTTGTCTGTCCTTTCCTCCAGGAGAAATGCTTCGGTGTGGGACTCCACAGGGCGTCCCTCTTTACTAGCTGTGATTATTAAAGTGGGCGATCATTAGCTCCTACTGGCCCTAGTCCCCTGAGGCTCATTAAGTCCTGACTTGCAGAGAATCAGCGGCCTGCTGCCCTGAATATTCTGCAATGCCTTGAGCTGGCATGCTGGTGTTCCCTAACTACAGGCTGCCTTCTCTCCTCAACCTTGGGTCCCTTTTTATCCCTTTATTCCTCAAACTGAAGGGAGAATAATTATTTTATTAAGGCCCATACTGCAAAAGTTAAATAGTGTGTTGATTTTCCCTAAATACTATGAGCTACATTTTTTAAGTCTGAGGTAGCACTAGGTGGGGGTTGGGGGTGGCGGAGTTTGACTCTTATGATAATTGCTCTATAGTCAAGATAGATGATAAGTAATAGATGATAGATAGATAGATAGATAGATAGATAGATAGATAGATAGATGATAAATGGGTAGGTAATTAAGTTCCTTCAATGTGTAACTTTCATTAATACACAAAAACTTCTCTTTAAGGAGAGAAGACCTTATTGTAGTAGCAGTAACTATCACAAAAAAAAAATCTCAAGTTAAATTTTAAGAGAAATTATTTTAAGAGTACTTATTTACTGAAGTTGAGTAAATAGAGAACAAAAGAGTGTTCCCTCTACTTCCTTCTGTCTGTCTCTCTGGCACAGGCTGGCAGAGGAAACAGGGGGCCATTGGCTTCAGCTGACTGCCACATGCACCTCAGAAGGGCTGCAGGCTTTGCTGCCTGCAGCATTCCAAGACTCATCCAAGCTGCTCACACTCAGCTCCTGCTGTACCCAGTGCACAATAATCTGCTTTTGGGAGAGAGGAGACCCTTAAAGAATCGAAGGACATGCTTTCTTCACAATGAACAAGCACACAGGAAACAAGTACAGAACCAGATTTAACAGAAATACTGAATGCTATAGGAGAGGGGAGGGAGGGAAGGGGGAGGGAGGGAGGGAAGGAGGGGGGAGGGACCATGGTTATCAGTTGCCTCCTATTTGCCAAGTCACTGTGCTTGAATGATTTACATGTGGTCCTTTCTTCATTCTTCCCATCAAAACCATGACGTAGGTGCAGCCCCCTTTATAATGTAGGCAGAAAAGCTCAGGAGGCTCCAGAAACTCGCTCAAATCCAACCATAGTAAAGGAGAGCCGAGGAATAAGATGGGATTTTAAGGATTGAAGGAGGAAGGGCTGAGCAAGGGCTGAGCAGGAATCTGACGGCTGCTGTGGGCAACAGGAGGCCTGGCTGGCAGGGCTCGGCATACAACCAAAAGTGACCCTACCCACAAGCCATTGTAGGCGGACTCCTATGCTTACAGGAAATCAGAAAACTCACTGCTTCCCAACAGTACTGAAGTCCAGGGCAGCACACCATAGGGACCATCCCAGGGGACCGCCTCTGTCGACCTTCAACAATAGATGCAGAAAGGATGTTTTTCAAAGACCATCACAGATCTTTTCTGGTTTAGTAGACTTGGTTGTTAGGTGTGTTTTTTACTGTATGATTCCTGTGACTTGGGTAGTTACTCAGTTTTCCTGCTTCTCTGGGCCCAGCAAGGTCGTCCACTGTAACCAAGAGATAGAATTCTTCAGGATCTAGTTTTACATTCATTCTCCATTCTGCCCTCCCTTTAAAAAATATTCTATTTATCTATTTGTAATTAAATCTTGACTAATCATATTTTTATAAAGAAATTATTTTAAGAGGGTGAAAGGAAGGAAGAAAGAGAAAGTTAGGAAGGACAGAAAACCAGAGACTCCCAGAAATTTGAGGGAGCCTTGAAATCCTAATGAAGATAGGGGGGTCAGCTCTTCAGAATCAAAGGGCAATGGACCACGCAGAAGAAGATGAATCAGGCATAGAAACTGAAACAGAGCAGAACTCCAAGGTTGGGGAGCTACACTTGCCCTCTATGGCTGCTTGAAATCCAGCCTTTTACTGTAATTCACTTCTCAGTTTGTCCTAGTAGCCCGTGAGAACAGCCCACTTGCTCCAGAACTGCTCTTTGTCACATGTCATCTTGTTTAGAGTTTTTGACCCAGAATGTCTTACTTAGGGTGTCTATGACTGTGAAGAAACACCATGACCATGACAACTCTTTTTTTTTTTTTTAAAGATTTATGTATTTATTATCTATACAGTGCTGTGCTTGAATTGAATGTACACCTACAGGCCAGAAGAGGGCCTGCAATTCTAGATGGTTGTGAGCCACCATGTGGTTGCTGGGAATTGAACTCAGGACCTCTGGAAGAGCAGTCGGTGCTCTTAACCTCTGAGCCATCTCTCCAGCCCCCAACTCTTATAAAGGAAAACATTTCACTGGGGCTAGCTTACAGTTTCAGATGTTCGGTCCATTACTGTCATGGAAGGAAACATGGCGGCATGCAGGCAGGCATGGTGATAGAGAGGTAGCTGAGAGTTCTACATCCTGGTCTGCAGGAAGCAGGAGGAGACTATGAGTCACACTGGGGAATAGCTTGAGCATAAGAGACCTCACAGCCTGCACCCACAATGACACACTCCATCCAACAAGGCCACACATCCCAGTAGTGCTGCTATGGGCCGAGCATTCAAATGCATGAGTCTATGGGACCCACACTTATTCAAACTACCATACAGAGTATCAAGGTTCCGACCTCTTATTGTCAACTTTTGTCATTTTATAATTCAATTCCTCATGTGGCATCTCTCTCCACACACTGCCTTAAATATGCACATGACCATACTCCTTAACTGCCAGTCATGACCAACACCAGTCTGCAGGTGCAATAAATGGTCCTGCAACAAGAAAACATGCCAGTGGGAGTGGGAGATTGATATGGTCCCAGCCCCCAGAGAAGTTTATTTCCAAGAAGGAAAGGTGTATTTGGGCTCCTGGCTTCAGATGTTTCAGTCCAGTGTCATCTGACTCTGTTTAGGGGGCAACTCTGGTGAGGCAGAGCACCTTTGTAGAGAATGGTGGGTCATGGCTGCTATGCCACGATGGATGGGCAGAGGAGAAAGGGGGAAAGAGAGAAACAGAATATGAATGAGAACGTGTTGGAAACACAAGATATAGTCCTTTAGGACCCTCGCCATTCAATTAAAGTCCCAGTTCTTCAGTTTCTATACCTTCCAAAATAGCCCATCAATGGATGGGTCCTTAGGGGGCCATTTTCCATTCAAGTCACAACACTGAGAGATGCCTCTGGTATGTCCAGCCAGCTGTCAGGCCAGAGGCACTTTATTTTTCTGACTCGAGAGATGAGCACACCTGCTATCTTCCATTCTCTGACTGGGCACATTGTGACCCTTATTTTGTAATTAGAATGGCTTGTTTATTCTGTACTGTGTGAAGACACATGGTACATCAAAGCCACCCAGCCCACGTTCTCTGTGGTCTGTTCTCTGCTGTTTATTGAAGGACAGTCAGGCCTATAACACCCGCCACAAACCCTTTTCTCAGTATACAAATGCTTGAGCAACAGCTGGGTGTCTTTGCAATTCTTCAAGTAGTTAGCCACACTCCAAGTAAATGATCTGAGTAAAACCTTACTGTCTGGGGCAGGCTTCCCTGAGGAGGAGGATGCTTCCATTTGCCCAACCCAAAGACCACCAAGAAGACCATCTCAGCACACAAGGCAGGTTCTGCCTCACACATCTCCACTTCCCCAGTGGAGTTGTTTAAGGGTCCCCTCCAGGCCATTTCAAAGTGGAAATGTGCCAAATACTTTAAAATTTCCAGCACAGTTAGAAATTCAGATTTTTTTTTATCAAAAAAATGTTTCCTTTTCTAAACTAGAAACAGATAAGCACATTTTTTTTTGAATCATATAGGAGACTTTCAGGCAAGATATCAAACTAGGAGCTGCTTCCGCTCTCCCCAGTCGGGGAGAGGAGTCAGTATAAAAAAGAATACATTCTATTCCAAAGAGAGCAAAGGGAAGACCTTTGGAGACTCACAAAAGCAGTGAGAGAATACCTGATTGTGTGAGGGGGATAATGGGCAGCATGCCAAGAAGAAGCCCGCCACGTAGAGCATTGCTCCAGCCATATGGCTCCCCAGTGTCGCTGAAGCGGACACCTCATCCAGACATTTGTTTAGTCATCACTGGGTGATACTGGGGAGTGAGCACTCAAGAGCAGGCTGCAGAATAAGATGGTACACCAGTGAAACCCAAAGAGATTCCCAAGCAAACATGTGCAAGTCATAACACAGAAATATAAGAAACATGGAAAACGTCACCATAACGCCTCCAGCTGGCCATAACTCTCAATGAACAGACTTAAAGATGCTGACATAGGTAAATTTTAAAACTTTTTTTTTTTTTTTATTAAAGTGTATATACTAGTGAAAAGAACCAGTGACATGAAAGAGGATGTAGTCAAGCAGATGAAGTCAACCTGGGGCTGGAGGAGGAGGCTAGTAACAGAATGGTCAGCACAACTGTAAGACTCCAAGACAGAATCTCACCTTCCGGGAGACCCCAAATGAGACGGAGACCGGCTCGATGCAAAAGCAAGAGGTTTATTGATCCAGCACGCTGGGGTTGACCTTCATCCTAGGGAGAGGTGGCCCCCGAACAGAAGAATCTTAGGGTTTTTATATTCTTAGGCCGGGCAGATTTTGGTAACAGCAGGCTAAAGCAACTCATTGGTGGGTTCAGATTGGGTGGAGGCTGGATCTCAAGGGAAAGCTGTGGGTCACGGAAACGTGGCAGTGCGTGGTCTTTCCCAGAACGCAGGAAGAAGTGAAGTAACCTGGAGGACAAATTCTCATACAGAACATGGTATTAAACACAGAGTATAAATTACATATAGGATATGGCATTAATTTTGCCCTTACACAACGAATGAGAAAAAATGGCAACATAGATGAAAAAGCTGGCAACACTGAGTATCTTAATGTCTTTTCATATTGCTGTGCTAAAATACCCTGACAGGAGCAACTTAAGGAGATAAAAGGTAATTTTGGCTCACAGTTCCAGAGGGATACTGTGGGAGTTTGAATGAAAACGGCCTCCATAGGCTCACCTTGTTGGAGGAAGTGTGTCACTGAGGGTGGCTTGGGGGTTTCAGAAGCCCAAGTCAGGCCCAGTGTTGCTTTCTCTTTCTGCTTCCTGCTGATCCAGATGCAGAGCGCTCAGCTCCTCTCCAGCACCATGTCTGATGATGATGACAATGGACTAAACTTCTGAAACTGTAAGCCAGCCCCAATTAAATGTTTTCCTTTATAAGAGTTGCCATAGTCATGGTGTCTCTTCACAGCCATAGAGGCCTAACTAAGACAAGCACGGTCCACCATGGCAGGGAAGACATGACAGCAGAAAGGAAAGGCACCGTGGCAGCAGGAGGAGGCTGGCTGCATGACACACACATTTGGGGAACTGGGGAAGACGAATGCAAGCTATTGTTGAGTTCCATTTCTCTGTTTTGCAGCCCAGTATACCCTGAGAAGAGAATGCTGTTGCCCACAGCTAAGATGGGTCTTCTCATGTCTATTAATGCCTGACATACACAACGGCATCCAACTAGAGACTGTCTCAAGGTGGAAGGCACAGTCCAACACTCAAGGTTGACCTACATGTTCTAAGCAGGACTTGTCACAGCCCTCCGTGGTGAGTGTGAGAAACACACAGGCTTCAAGCCTCACCATGTTTAGCCCCTGCTCACTGAGGCAGGTGCCACTCTCAGTCAGGGATGAGCAGAGTGGGAAGGGGGGTGTAAAGAGGGCTAGGACTCCTCCTCCTCCTCCTCCTCCTCCTCCTCGGCCTCCTCCTCCTCCTCCTCCTCCTGACTCTCCCAGGTGCAAAAAGAAACATGCTACTGGCTGGTTTGGGTTTTCCTAACCACGCTTCAGAAAAGAGTTTTGGGAGAAGGGGGAGAGGGGGAGAGGGGGACTGGGGGACAGGAGGACTGGGGGAGAGGGGATGGGGGAGGGAGGAGAGAGAGAGAGAGAGAGAGAGAGAGAGAGAGAGAGAGAGAGAGAGAATAGCTTCAGCCAGTCTTCCCTGCTCCCCCCACCCCCAACTGCAGATGCGCCCTCTAGTGGAGGCCAGAGGCATGGGGCTGTAGAGGCAAGTCCTGGAGACCTCGGAGCTTAGTGAGCAAAAGACACCAACACCAGACACTAACACCAGAGGGAAAGGCTTCCTCAGGTGTGCAGAGGAATGCAATGCACCAGCAAATGTTTGCTGCTCTCTGAGGGCAAATTTCGAGGCACTAGCGGTAGCCGCAGCCCCCACCATGGAGATCTTTGGACAAGCATGCTGCAGACCAGAATGCCCTGCACTGGGACAATGGCCTGACTGTGCTGAGGTGGCTTTCTGTGTCCATTATTCTCCTCAGCAAAGAGGAGCTGTGTGTGGTACGTTCCTGTGTCTGCCACTTCCCTCTTCGGTCCAGTTCTTATGCTCAATTTTTATGTGTGTTTATTGAGCAAACATATTAATAGTATTACTCTATGTGGCTCGTGTAGCACATTTGCATATAGCAATGCTCTCCTCATTCATAATGCTGAATCAGGGAGAAGAGAGGAACATTTTCTAAAATGCACCGCACATGACTGCTGCTGTCACCACGTCCACCTGAGAGCATCCCACCTAACGGTAACTGAGTTTTGACATCAGTAACACTTGTGCTTCTCCTTGGGCATCACCTGTCCCCCACAAGCAACTCTCTTCCATTTCCTTAGGAGACAGGCACAGCCCAAACACTGGTAAAAATCCTTTCACTCCTTGTAGCAGCCTCCTCCAAACTCCTTCAGGTACCTCCTCTTCTCTTTTTCTATATCTAAAACCTCAACTAAACGAAGATGGACAATGGCCAATACATACATGGTCTGTGGCTAACAAGACACTATTTGCACTTCAAAGGCAGTTCCTAAGTGTTACACCAAAAAGACACATAGCAAAATAACACATAGATGTGTTAGACTCTTCATAGATTTGAGAACTTATTTAAAATCAAAGGGCACTATTCAATGGAATGGAATGGCAATGCTCAGGATGGCAAATGTCTTTGAAAATCACAAATCTGATAAAGAACTGACTGATATCCAACATATATAAGAACACCCTCAACTCAACAACACAAATGGCAAACAACCCAATTTTAATGTGTGCAAAGAATTCACACATATCTTTCTCCAAAACCAAAATACACTATGAGTGTGGGGGTATACACTTGTAATCCCAATACTCAAGAGGCTTATGCAGGAGGATCAAGTCTGGGCTGCCTAGTGAGAGCCAATCTCAAGACAAAGAAGAAACAGAACCAACAGTAAAACACATGAAAAAGGATGCTCAGTAGCACTAATCACTAGAAAAATTGAGAATAAAAACTATAATGAGAGTCACAGTATACACACAAGGATGCACTGTAAAACAAGTATAGATATAGATGTAGAATCATTGGACTCCTACAAATCAAGGTTGGAATGTAAAATGGTGCCGTCACCATGGGAAATATTGCAGTGGTTCTTCAAAATGTGAAATGCAGAATTACCATCCAATTCATAACACTGTGTATGAGCCCAAAACCAAAGCACTGAAAGCCAGGCTGACCAAATATTTGCTTCTCTGTATCACAGTGAAAATAACCCAAATGACTGTCAGTGTGTGTCAATGTGTGTCAGTGTGTGTCAATGTGTGTCAGTGTGTGTCATGGTGTGTGTCTCGGTTAGGGTTCTCTTGCTGTGACGACACACTATGACCACAGCAACTCCAATAAAGGAAAGCATTTAGTGGTGCCTGGCTTATGCTCAGAGGTTTAATTCACAGTCATGGCAGGAAGCACGGCGGCATGCAGGCAGACATGGTGCTGAAAAAGGAGCTGAGAGCTATAGACTGGATCAGGTCTACATCCAGATCTGAATGCAGAAGGAGGAGAGAGACCCAGTGGGCTTAGCTGGAGCACCTGAAACTTCAAAGCCCATCCTCAGTGGCACACTTCCTCCAAAAAGACCACACCTCCTAATAGTGCCATTGTCTATGGGCCTATGAGGGCCATTTTTATTGAGAACACAATATTGCGATAATCCATACAACAAAACATCACTTGGCTTTTAAAAGAGGGAACTCTGGTGCCTGCTATGATGAGGTGAACATTTAAGACATACTAAATAAGACAGACATGAAAGAAATATTTTTATTCCACTTTTATGAAGCTTCTAGAAGAGTCAGACTTAGAGAGACAGGCGGTGGGTCTTCCCAGGTCTTGGGGTAGAAAAAGGGGCATGGAGAATTATTATTTAATAGTATTAATTAATAATATTATTAATATGATTTTCAGTTGGGGTGATGAAAGTTTTCTAGAGTTTAATGGCGATGGCACTGTGACTGTCACTGAGCTGGACACTGGAGCTGGTTAAGATGCTAACATCTGTGTGCTGCTGTTTTACCACAGTAAAGTAAAATGATTCTTACTGGCTGGCCAAGCATTAAGGCTATGACTGATGATGTACGAACTCTCTAAAAGTGTGGCATCTCTGACACCCCTAGAATTAGAGATGAGACACGTGTGAGGCCTAGTCTTCTCTCGCAAGACTTTAAAAAACACACGCTAACTTCCTAAGCTAGAATTTCCTTGTCTCTAAATCGGAGCTCAACATAACTATTGGAATTTCTCCTTCACATAGGAAGATGTAGAGTTTCCTCAGTCCCCAAGGCTTGCTTTGCTGAGTCTACTCCCTGGGTACTAGAGGTGGGGCTGGGACATGACTCAGGTGTTTCTTCTTTCTCTGAGCAAATGGGCTTAAGATCCAAGAAATTTCGATAGAATTAATCCCAAAAGTCTTTCTAGAACAATTTAGGAATTTCTTCTTTTGACTGAGCTTCCAATGAAATAGAACATGGGAGTTGCTGGCAGCCATTTGTGACTGAGGAGAAGGCTTACCAGAGCACAAAGAAGACATAGGAGAGACTGGGCTGAGGAACAGAGAGCATGGACTTGCACTAAGATAGTATGATCTAGGGTCTAGGCTCAGTCGCTGAGTGCCCGCTGCACAGCACAAGGACCCAAGTTCAGATCCACAGCATGTATGTAAAGCAGGCAGGACAAAGTGTTGCTTTTAACAAAATCTCAAAGGCTTAGTTTTACTAATAAAGTCTAGGGAGCCAGATACTGTGGTGAAAGACTGTTAACTCAGAGAGCCATTGAAAGCACCCAGCCAATCTTTGCCCTCAGCCGATGTCCCAAAGGAAAAAGAGGCCACCCTTCCCCATGCCATCTTCAAACAAACAAACAAACAAACAACCACCACCCTCAAACTGAATGTTCCTCCCTTCTACTTCCTGTGCAGTCTCCCTGTCCTTCCTCCTGACTTCCTCTTCCTCTTTATGGCTTTTCCTATGTTCATTCCCTATTAACTGTTTGCTTGCTCTGCCTCTTGACGTAGAGTTAATTTTATTTAATCCTGTTTACAATACTCAAGCAGAAAACTCTTGATCACAGTGTGATCAAACATCCTGAGACAATACCATACATCTGAAATCCAAGTTCTGGAGGGGGCTAGAGGATGCTAGTACAGGTAGTCCCTTGGAATTCAATGACCACCCAGCCTAGCAGAATTGATGCTCTAGGTCCAGTGAGAAATCCTGCCTCAAAACCAAGGTATAACACCATCGGAAAGACAGTTAAAGTTGACTTCTGGACACACACACACACACACACAGAGAGAGAGAGAGAGAGAGAGAGAGAGAGAGAGAGAGAGAGAGAGA
>OU015753.1:52746807-52768406 GCA_907169655.1 Acomys percivali
AGCACTCACTACAATGGTGTGTAGGGTGCACACAGGCACTCACTACCGTACCCCAGCTGGCTTCTCCTATCCAATCGTTTCTTATGGAGACAGATTTTTCTCTTGCCTTTCTGTCTCTAATTTCAACCTACCGTATTTCTTGATCCCAGCCATATCAGGTTTGTCAGATATGGTTGCCCAAGGAGTGAAGCAACACATGTTTATGAGAGGAATCGGATCTCAGTGACCAGCAAGGGTCCATTTTCAAATTTCTGAAGTCCCTCGATACCATCTCCTGTAAGTAGTCATTTACACTCCATTAACAATGTGCAAGAATTCCTTTCTCTCCTCCTGGTCAGCACTTGATATCCTTGGTCTTTTTGGAAACAGCCATTCTCGCAAATATGAAATGCCCTCTCACTGTAGTTTTGTGCTTCCCTGATAACTAATGATGCTGACCACTTTATATAAATTACATATAATGTATATACACACATATAATATATAAATATATTTACAAGCTATTTATATATTATATAAATGCATATATACATATATTATATATATTTACTAGCTGCTAGTACGTCATCTTTTGAGAACTGTCTACTCAAGCTGGAGAGATGCCTCACTGTGTAAAATCACTGGCTCTGAAAGTATGAAGACCTGAGTTCAAATCCATAGCCACCCAGAGAAAAAGCTGAACATGGATGCTCATTATAGGATGGAGTTGGAAGGATCTACGTAGCTGATGGGCCAGTCACAGGTTAAGCTGAAACAGAAAGCTTCCAGCTCATTGGGAGACCCTGTCTCGAGACATTAAGAGAATAACATAAGATCTGAGGCCCCCACTCTGGCTCCCACATATGCATCCACCTTGTCCGCATTCCAGAAGTATGAGGCTCCACTCTGGCAGCTGTGCACCACTCTACCGGACTGGATACAGACTCTTCCTCCTTTCCTCCTGTTTATTTCTGTCCAGGGTAACTCTTACATATGGAGATTCAAGGTTCAAGAAACCCTCACTTATAACAAACAGTCCCTCCTAACAGGGTGGAAATTATTCTATAGCAGGTTGCTAGGAGCCAATTAGAATTCCCCTCACCTGTATACCCACCACTCATGCATTTCACTATTTTTTTTTTAATCTGCTCCCTCTTCGATCAGACAGAAGGTTATTATAAGGAGTGGCCAGACAGACATGGAGGCTGCCCATACTCGTCTTGTCAATGCCATTCGCCATTCAAACATCACCTTGATTCTCTCCCTACAAGATAAGACTTGTATATCTAGGACCCATGAAATCCCAGGTGGGTAACAGGCACTGATGGCAAACTCCACCACCCATTAAACCCCAGGTACCCGGTAAGCACAATTAGTATTCAGAAAAAATATATCCTGATTTCCAGCCCCAGGACATAGGGAAAGTAGAAGAGGTAATTAAACAAATGATACAAACCTGTCATTTCATCTCCTGCTTCAGACTCTGACCTCGGCCTACTGGCTTCTTAATGTCACACAACCTGGTCACTTTGGAGATGGCTGTCTGTGTGTTCCTCCTGGGACTAGTTCACAACTGCCTCTCACGGCTTCTCCAGTGACATTGCCAGATAACTTTACCTCACCATGTACCAGCTGTCCCGAGCCTGGTGTTGTCATGATTTCCTACCTTTTTTATACCAGCCTCTTTGGCATGGCAAACTGTTTTAAGGCATCTGGGACATGCTCAGAAGGGGCATCAAATCCCCTAGACTGCAACACTGCAACACTCTCAATACCTCATCTCAGCCTCAGGCCCTACAGTCCGTAACACCTAGGCTCTTTGTGGTACTCAGGTATAACGGAAGTTTCAGGTTCTTTGTAAAATCAGTTGTGTTGTGTAAATATGTTTTTGTTTTAATCCCAAGTGTGAGATTTCAGCTTGAGCTCGTCCACAGCAGTTAGCTGTCTTGTGGTGGGCATGGCTTTTGCCAGCTGGTAACAGCCTGCCCCATGGGGCATGGAGAGGGGCGTGGTCTAGGTCTCTGAGGATAAAAATAAGAGCTCAGAGAGGGTGTGGTGGGGTTTGTGGTGTTGTTGAGTGGCATGTGGCATGTGGCATGTAGCAGTTTAAAGATTCCAGAGGATGGATGTTTTGGCAGTTTGGAGAAGACAGATGAAGAGAAATGTGTTGGGGTGCAGCAGCCAGGAGGAGATTTCTGGTACATCTGCTGTTGACAGAGATTGGTATAGACCCAAAGACCTTTCGGCCCTAAACAGATGGGAAAAGTAAAGGGGCCCTTTCTCCCCACTAACCTTCTTTCTCCTACATAGGATTGGGAGGTCAGAAGAGAGGTTAAGGCCTAAACACCCCAAATAAAGTAGAGTTTAAAGAAAAGAGCGCCACACTCAGGACTGTCATTGCTTACCTGCTGGTTGGTCAGGAGTTTGCATGCTAGAATTTCTCCTCCCCAAGCAGGGCTGATACATGGAGAGGAATCTCTAGCGATTCCAGATGTGGACTCAGTAGCTGCCCAGCACAGGAAAAAGGCAGCTCAAATCTTACCTGTCACAGGAATAACTGTGGGTGTCACCACTGGGCAGCAGGACTGACCTCTTCCCTAACCTTGTATCATTAGTTTCTCCCCACTTTACCCAGGACCTCCAGCAGGTGGCCCGACCATACTCGCTATTCAAGAACAAACTGACTCCCTGGCTGCAGTGGCACTTCAAATCTAAGGGGGACTAGAGCTTCTTACAGCTGAAAAAGGTGGCCTTTGCCTCTTCCTCCAAGAGGAATGCTGCTTCTATGTCAACCAGTCAGGTATAGTAAAAAACAAAACCCAACAACTCCAAACAGAACTCCAAAAACATAAGGAACAGCTCAATGCCTCCAGCCCCTGGGCCTTTGAAAACCCCATATGTAGTGGAAACTGCCCTTCCTGACCCACTCCTCTTCTCATTTTTCTGCTTTTACTAATTGCACCCTGCTTTATCTATTTCTTCTCTATATTTCTCCAACAGCAAATTCAAAAGAATTTTAATGAAACAATTAATCAGTTACTTTTACAGGATTACCAACCACTGGCCACAGGGCCTGAGGCTCACAGCTACTGAGTGTGCCCCTCATGGTGAAGATCAACAGTACCCTGAAAATGATGACAACCCCAGACAGCAGGAAATAGTATAAGAGCATGACATCCTTATCTTCACCTCACCATCACCCCCTTCTAGTTCCTCCGATTTTATAATAAACAAAAGGGAGACATATTAGCAATCAGGCATCTCGACCATAGCCAGCCCCAGGGACCCAGTGACAGCAGGATACATCTTAACTAGCTTCCAAAGGTGACATTCCTACTGTCACATATCTTGCACCTGCGTACGTACTTCATCCCCTTATAAATGGTCTGTTCCCCCCCCCCCCCCCCCTTCCCCTTGCCCCCCCCCCCCCCCCCCCCCACTTTCTCGTTCCCTCCCCCTCCCCCACTTTCTTTTCCCTCCCCCCTCCTCCCAGAGGCCGCCTCTGTATACCCTCTCCCAACAAATTTCCCACATGAGATCTGTCACATGGTGTGACTTTATGGCATGCGTCACTTAGATCATAACACTTGTTTCCAGCTAAGGATGGGGTCAACTCTTCTGAAGCTATGGATAATGTAGGCTAATCACTTCTTTTCTCTTTTCCTTCTGAGTCAGCCTGAGTGAGTCTGGTTTTCGGTGACTTGCAACACAAAGCCCTAAACTATTTTCAGTGAAGACAATGAGCAGGTAGGAACACATCCACTGGGGATGGAAGTGGAGGTAGGCAGAAAGAGGCTCGCTAAAGTGAGGTCACAACAGAAAAAGTTTCAATCTCATATACAGGACGGATTGCTCCTTTCTGACTGCCTACCCCAACAGCACGTGTGCTGGAACTCCAATGTGGCTGTGCTTGAGAGGGCATAAAGGTGAAGCCTTCAACCGTGGATTAGACTGGCTCTGCGGGGTGGCTCAGTGCCAGCAGGAGTGGCTTTGTTATAAACTACGCCACTTCTAGCTTCATCTCTGTATCTACCTCTGTATCTACCTCACCATCTTACCTTCTAACCTTCAATTCCCTCCACCACGTTGTAATGCAGCAAGAAGGGCTTTGCTGGATGCCAAGAGGATGCCAGTGCCACGCTCCAGGACCTCTCATCCTTCAGAACCATGAGCCAAAAAAAAAATCTGTATTCTTTATATCTTATCTGGTCTCTGGTATTTTTTTCCATGGCAACAGAAAAGACAAGGGCATTAACCATGGTAACCGTCATATAACTTACCACTTCTTCCTAAGTGAAATATATATAGCTCATAGTGTAAATACTCCAGGATTGAAATTTTAGATTAAGTCACTATCACAGAAAATCTGTGCATCCCTAGGCAAGCTATTTATCTACCACCTAAGCTCAGGTTCTTTCTCTATGAAATAGCAATAGAATAGATCTGCCACTTGAGTTACAATAAGAATTAATTAGTACACTGAATGTCAGGTATATAGTAATAACTCAACATTCAATTATTATTACTGTTTTCAACACCTTTCCAAGGTTGTTAGACACTTTTTTGGGAGGGAGATTATTTGTGGGAGATTAAACTACCAATGCTGCTGGCTTTAGCATCTATCCTTACCTCCTCTGTTTCTGCCCTGTGAGGAGTGAAAGGCATAATTCTACTGTCAACGGCTTTGCTTTCCTCCTGTCTTCTTTACCATACTTTTTCCCAGAGCCTTGATTCAACTCTTAAGAATCATGTCTGTCAGTAATTCTCTTTGTCTTCGTTTTTTCCTATTGACAATCCCACTTTATTAAAAGTCTCCACACTAAAATACTGTCGCCATCCCACCAATACATTGTGTGCTTGCAGAGAAAAGAAACTATGGAAGAAAAAGGCTCCTTAAATTCCTATTACCAATGCACCCTGTGGGGCCTCCTCTTTGCCTCATCAGTGTAGAGGACACGAATCACTCCATTGGATCCTAATTATGTAGCCCAAATTCCTTCCTCACTGTGTTCCACCTTCTGAGGAGCATTCTGGACCCCATATCGCCTCTTCAGCCTCTCCCTCCCTGTCTATCAGCATTTAACACAAGCATAGCTTTCTCTTCAAAAGACCAGACTCCCTTAGTTTCCCAGCCAGTCACCTCCAATGACTGAATGTAACACCTCTTGCTCACTGTCCTCCTCTTGATGCACTTCCCACACACTCCCATGTTCCTTGAGTCTGAGGCCACTGTTTCAGCAAGGCTGCTGTCTCTATAGCGGCCAAAGAGGACTGGTGTTGAATCCCATCAGCCTTACAGTGCTATCAGTTTACTCTTGGTTCCCTCTGACAATTACTGCTCAGTCCTTTTATGTTTTGTTTTTGTTTTAGAAAGGGCCTCATGTTATAGCCTAGGCTGAACTGCAACTCTCCATTTAGACCAGGCTGGCCTCACACTCAGAGATCTGCCAGCCTCTGTCTCCAAGTGCTGGGATCAAACACATCAGCTATCGATTCCTTCTTAACATTTTGTTTGGTTTCCTTCATACTTAAGTCTTGAATGGAGAGTTCTCAGGGACATATCTCAGACTTCACTTTACCTCTTACCATCCTACTGCACCAAGACTTTCACCCACGCAAAGTCTTACAATATCAGCCTTGAAGCTGGGCGTGGTGGCGCATGCCTTTAATCCCAGCACTCGGGAGGCAGAAACAGGTAGATCACTGTGAATTCAAGGCCATCCTGGTCTACAAAGTGAGTCTAGGACAGCCAAGGCTACACAGAGAGATCCTGTCTCTAAACTCCACCACCACCACCACCACCACCATCACCACCACCACCACCACCCCGAAAAAAAAAATCAGCCTTGAACAGAAAAGTCCCGCAGAGACATTTCTGGCCACCCCTGCTCTCATCTCCAACCTCTACCATCAACTATATAGAGGGTATTTCTATATGAATGCCTCACAGGTACCTCAAGTACCTCGTAATCTACACGGTCCAAGTTCACTTGCTACCTTCTGCTTAACCTCCCTCCGCGGTGCATGACATCATCTGACATTATTTGATCCAAAGCTCAAGAGCCTCCTCTCTCCCTCCTCCCTTGAACTTCCGGTGTTCATGACTTCCCACGTCTTCTCCCTGGACTGCAGCTACAGCTGCCTAACTGAGTCTGTTCCAAGTCTGCTCCCATCCAATCCACAGTGTCTCACACCACAGAGGAAAAATTACACCTACATTATAGCTTGGTTGCAAATTATGCTCCTGGCTTCCAAACCATCAAAGCAAAAGTCACGGGAAAGTAATCTTTATATCTCTTGCTATTCATTCGAGTACTAACACCATGTTTGGAATCAAACTTCTCAGGAGATTTACACAGGAAGTGATAATGACACAATAGTCAGTGACCTCTACACTATTCCAATGGCATAGTCTATCTTTTTTTTTTTAACCAATATTTAACAAGTACTCACAATGAGTCAGACACCATGTTCACCACTGAAAATAAAGGGGTGTGTGTGTGTGTGTGTGTGTGTGTGTGTGTGTGTGTGTGTGTTTTAATCTCATGGCTAACACTGAGTTTCAAGTAATAGTAAGTGCAACTCTAATGAAAATTTGCTGGGGGAAGAGGGCTTGCTTCTCAAACTAGCCCTACATTGTAGGCAGTAAAACAAGGGGCAAATTAACCATTTCTCAGAATTCCCCCTCTTGGGTCTGTCCCCAGAGCACATCTCAGGACATCTTACCTTTCTATTTCAGCTACCACTACTATACAGTACACACTGGATACTGACAGGACTCCTGAGTGCTGACAAACAGTCTTGAGTGCTGTCGCTGGCCAGCTCCACCTGCTGTGACTTCCTACAGAGATCTATCACAGACACACGCCACCCTTCTACACGGCCCTGATGGCACTGCACTGCTATTGCTCAAGCAGGCCAAAGGTGCCAGCAATGCTTGCCTAGTCAGTGCCAGCAATGCCAGAGAGCAGGCTGGGGCAGCTAGATATCAACCCTGCGTCACCTTGCAGGCTCTCCAATGAGCGAAGAATGCCAAAGAGGCTGAAGCTGCTCACACACCAGGATCTGTTTGTACTGAAACTATACCGTGTTTCCCCCTCACCTGTCTGAGGGCCACACTCCAGCTGTTAGTGTTACACTGCATTACCCAGGTTCCAATGTAGTGTTGTTGTCTGATGCTCCTGAAGGCCTTTGTTTGTCATGTGTTGTATTTTGGATCTAAGTGTTTGCCCAAAAGCTCATGTACTGAAGGTTTAATCTCAAATGCAGCAATGTCCTGGGATGGGGAGGGGATGGGCGGTGGAGTATGTGTGACTCTATCATAAAGATCCCAACCTACTACTTTTACTGGCTACTGGGAGGTGACAGACACTTAAAAAGGTGAGTCCTAGTTGGAAGGGGGTCTGAGCTAGGATAGAATGTCAAAGAAAAGTATGGAGGCACAAGAAGAAAAAGGAGCCCCTCACCCAGAGTCTGGTTAAAAACAAAAAAACAAAACTCTCACCAACTGTGAGGCAAGAATTCCAAGAAAATTCACGTTTGCTTAAGGCCATTCTCCCAGCCCAGCTGTAATCTGAGACTGGTGGTAGAAATCCAGTGAAGCCTAGTTTTATGTTACCAGACCCTAAACCATCCAAGGTGATGCCCTGGAGTCTTACCAAAAAAAAGAAAAGAAAAGAAAAGAAAAGAAACGAAGGGGGGGTTCTTAGCAACCCTTTCCCCTTGGATCTTGAGAGCCACTAAAACAGTAAATACAGCAACTGCTAAGACACTGCTGTGCATCTCTTGTGGAAAGGCTAGACCCACTCTAGGTTGTTTACTCTCTCGTTAAGCGTCTCTCTGTTGTAACTCTTTTGCCTAAAATGGCTTCTAATAAGCTCTGGTATTATGTGACACGCCTACAGCCATGTATGCCCTGTGGTGAGCTTTCCTCTTTCTTTTCCTTGCTTTTCTTTCTATTCCAAACAGACTTCAAATCTATTTCTTATTGGTTTGTTTTGAAATTCACTTCTGAGTTGAAGCGAGAATACCGTGCCTGAGTTAAGAGATTAGGGAAATACCTCAGGATAATTACAACAGAGGCATACTGCGACAGCCATTCCTCCAGGCCGCCCCTTACACTCTTTGGTGTAATTCTAGGGCAACCCTTTTCCCTCTCACCCACTTGCAGACTCTAACGTTTTGCGCATGCTCGGAGAGTGATCCACTGCTGAACTACATGCCTAGCTCAATTTTTCTTAAACAAAATGGGGAAAGGTAACCTCACAAATAGTAAGCATTTAGCTAATAGATGTCTCAGGCTTTAGCAATCTTAGTTTGAGGAGCTTCAGGGAATTGTTTCCACAGTCCCCTAATCCTAACCCTCTCACTCTCATTTCCTCCCTACTCATCCCAGGCAAACCTGCAAAGGGGTAAAAAAACCATACGCATGCATTCCCATTAATTACCTGGGGCCTCTTAGCAGCCTCAGCCCAGTGATGGGCGAGCTGAGGAGTTAGAAGCACGGTGGATGGGGGCGGGACCATGAACACGGCTAGGGGCGGACGGAACTGCTTTCCCTGGAGCCCTCGGCCGCGCGCAGAATTGTGGGAGTTGTAGTTCTTACGCGTCTGAGTTTCCAGATCGGAAGAAGTCTCTGGACTTACTTTCCCGTGCTCCTATGCGCAGACTTAATTGGCTCCGGCCCTTGGGAGGGCAAGAACTCATTTGGGAGCTTGGTTATAAAATGTGGACCCGAGGCCCTTGTGTCGGTGTAGCTCCTTCCGTTGCTGCCTCCTCTGAAGTGCAAGTTTCAGGTCCTCGTTCTTGCCCCGGCAGAGCCAGTAGCGGGAGCAGCCGGCGTCGGCTGGGCTTAAACTAAGAGGCAGTCTTTCTGCTCCCCCCGCCCCCTTCTCTCTACCAGGCTCCCGCCCCTCGGGCCCGAGTTTCGCCGAGTCGCCCCAACAGAGTCGTTTGTCGTGAGGGCTGGATGTACTTGCCCTCCAGTCCCCACGAACTTCAGGGCAGCTCCTGAGTCTCCGAGCCTGCGGAGCCCTCAGCTTCCAAAGCCTCCAGCATGCGCGTGTGGGCCCCCGTGGGCGTTCTGACCTCACTGGCTTACTGCTTCCACCAGCGGCGGGTGGCCCTGGCCGAGCAGCGGGCGCCGGATGGCCAGCGTCCGGTGGACCGCAGCCTCCTGGAGCTGAAAATGGTACAGGTCGTGTTTCGACACGGGGCGCGGAGTCCGCTCAAGCCACTCCCGCTGGAGGAGCAGGTGAGAGGCGACCCATGTAGGGGCTCGTGGGGACACACCTTCGGTACCCCCTGTCCCCGGCTGGGGCTGGGTCCAGACCAGAGGGAAACAGCAGACTGGCCTTCAGCCTGTGGCCTGGAGCCCGCTTCCACATCCTCATCCCCCACACCATCAGTGTATAAAGCCTTCCTTGCTAGAGCGGCCACCCAAACTTTGAGTTTCCAGGTGTAGTGTAACTTTTTTAAAGATGCATAGGAGTGGCCTAGGAGATCTTTAAATGCAGATTCTAAATGCAGATTCTAATTTGTTGCGTGCGAGTTGGAGTTGGGTGAACTTGAGTCCATGGGTACAGTAGACTTTGTAAGTGCCTGTTTCTCTGGTAGGTAGTGTCAGAGACCTTTGTACAAGAGGCTACCCTTAACGCTATTTATGGGGCAGATTTCCCAGTGCTTGCTGGAGACCATTTGGGATCTCATGAAGTCCTATAGGTGACGACGAGGACTATATCTTGGGGTTCTTTAACACAGCTTAGAAATCTGGAAAGGATTTGTGGTAGAAAGAAAAAAAGTTAAGTTGGCTAGTCTTGTGGCTATAAGTCAGGATAATTAGGATTAAAGCACAAATAATTAGCGTTTTGTTTTAGAAATGTTTGCTTTGTCAGGTGAAAAAGGATAGGGCACAGAAGTCCCCAAGGTTCCAAATGCTTAGTTTACTCGCGCTATTTGTCCACTTGGATCACTCTTGATTATCATATTTGCCTTCTCGAAATCCTGCGAGTTTTATCTTCAGCCCAAGATCAGGTCTTTAAAGAGGGTCACACATGAAAAGGTCGCGCCTCCGGGGCACTTTCCACATAAATATATTCTAGCAGTCGGTTATTTACCAGGTCATTAGTCAGCCTCTTTTATGGCCGTACTACTTTCTGTCTGGTACTGCAGCTTGCTTTTTGTTTCTGTGATCCCCTCCCCCAACCCCCTCCGTGTAGGGACTTTAACAGTAGATCTCCAGCGTTTTCTTATTCTTTTGTCCATACCCGGCATATCTTTTTGTACCCTTATTCTTTTTATAGAGGGTTAGGAAGATATATTTATGTTTTAGACAAAGTTATCAGCAATAGCAAAGAATAAAGTGTGCCTAGCCCTGGACCCAGTGTATATAAACAGCACACGTACCTTATGTGTACCAGCCTGTACTGGTAGGTTCCAGTAGAGCACTGGCTTCACTGGGGTGCTTTGACAAGATGTCGCCAGTCTATACTGACGGAACTGGGAGAAACAGCCCTACTCAATTCATTACAAACAATACATTTAAATACTTTCAGGGTCTCTCAGTTTCTCTGTCTGTGTGTGTGTGTGTGTGTGTGTGTGTGTGTGTGTGTGTGTGCGCACGCGCGTGCACACGTTTGCAAGCAGATACCTGAGAAGCAGAAGAGGGCATCAGATCTCCTGGAACTGGAGTTATGGTGGTTATGGACCATATGATGTGGGTGCTGAGAACAGACTGCAGTCCTCAGAGCAAGCTTGCTTAACTGCAGAGTGATTTCTCCAGCCCTAGGCAGAAGCTTTAAGTGTGTCTGGCTTTCTTGGATCGAGTTCTGTGCATAAAAGCCTGGGGAGGAACCAACTCTCAGGCTGTGAGTAAGTGCCGTCAGCCTACTGTGACTTGTTTCTAGATATTGTCTCTTGGATTTTCTTTTCAATATCTATGGTTAGTGTCACTTCTAGCCCTTTTTATTCTGTCATTAATTATTATCAGAACAGACTATGTGGCAGCAGTTATAAAACTAAACTTACCTTCGCTACATTTTCTGATTTCTGACTGGTTTATAGATGAACGTGTCATCGGTCCCGTGTTCTCACAGAGCCATACAAAGTGGCATTGTTATAACAGTAGATTTCTGCTGAATTGTTTAATTATGCTTTGAGTAGCAGTTGATCTGTCCTACCAAAAGACTGTGCTTTGGAAATAAAGTTACGGAACTTGCTCCAAATTCACTTCTAAACAAAGACTCTTGGCTCTGCTTTCAGCTTTCCTAGGTTTCTTCCACACAGTGGCAAGGTGACCCCCTTAGGGAAGTACTTCAGCTCCTAGAGCGTTCGGCCCACTCCAGTTGCCTGTTAAGTTCATGTCTGTCTTTGACAGTAGCGATGAGCCGGGGAGCGTGTTATATTGTTTAATTCCTGCCCAAAGCTCAGCTGAGAGAACAATTTATGAAGGATGTGCTGGTTCATTTGCTCCGTTGAGTTGATTGTTCTAAACCCTGGCAGGGTATTGAATTCTTCTGAGGTGGCATTCATGCCCAGGGCACAGGAGCAGTGGCTTAGCAGTTTACAGTATTTACTGTTCTTGTAGAGGATTCTGGTTCAATTCTCAGCACCTGCACAGATGCTCAAAATTGTGTGTCCGGTTCCAGGGCCTCCACTGCACTCAGGCCAGGCACACGTGTGGTGCTTAGGTGCACATGCTGGCAAAACACTGATAAACATTAAAAAAAAAATTCAGCCGGGGTGGCACACACCTGTAATCCCAGCACTTAAGGGGGCAAAGGCAGGCAGATCTCTGTGAGTTCAAGGCCAGCCTGGTCTACAAAGCGAGTCCAGGGCAGCCAAGGCTACACAGAGAAACCCTGTTTCAAAAAACAAAAACAAAACAAAAAAACATAAATAAATAAATAATAAATAATTCATGCCTTGGTCTTCCTCATAGAGATCAAAATTTAATTGGTGCAGGGTACCCAGGCATTTCAGGAACACCTCATCTCTGGTGTTTTAGAAATATCTGGGGCTGGAGAGATGGCTCAGAGGTTAAGAGCACTGACTACTCTTCCAAAGGTCATGAGTTCAATTCCCAGCAACCACATAGTGGCTCACAACCATCTATAAAGAAATCTGGTGCTTTCTTCTAGCCTGCAGGCACAATGCTGTATACATAATGAATAAAATCTTTAAAGAAAGAAGATAGATAGATCTGCCGAGTGGAGATCCTGCCCCATAAAAATCCAGGTATGCTTAGCCCCCACTGAAGCTAGGATATCAGCAATCTAAAAATTCCTGGTGATGACTCATTATAGCCAGTGTTTAAGACCATTGCTTTTCCCTAAAATCTTCACCTGGAAGGTTTCGGTGTATCTATCTCTATGTACATGGTGGAATTGCCTTCCTGGCATTGCTCTGTGGTGGGATGTCTATGCTATGTTGAAGGAGCAGGGAGAAACAGTCCTACAGAACTCACTCTGTGACTTCTAGGAAGATGTCCGGTACATTCAGCTATCCAACAGAAATTTGTCTGTTCGGTTTAGGGTGGTGTGCTTCTCCTGAGCTGTTGTCTTGCTTGAGTCTTTGCCACGGGCAGCTTTTATTAGCCTTATGGCTGCGTTAATTTTTGCTCTGTTTTCCTACTTACTTTGAATTAGTTACTTTAAATCATATTTTAGGTATTGCTATCATCTAACTTTCTCAGATTTTTTTTCCCTTGTAGTTTTTGTGTATGTATCTGTTTGTCTTTGTGTATGTCTGTGGACCACAAAAGTGCCTGGTGACTATGGAGGTGAGAGAAGAGAAGATGCCCTGGGACTGGAGTTACAGACAGTCGGAAGCCCCCATGGAGATGATGGGAATTGGATCCTTGTCTTCTGGAGGAGCAATAAGCTCCCTTAACCACTGAGCTGTCTCTCTAGCCCCCGAATTTTCTCTTTAAAGATGATGTGTAGATATTTATACTTATATATTAGGTAAAATTATCAAGTTATTCTCCCCTATCCGGCCCCTGTCCTCTGAAACAGGATCTTGCTTTGAAATCTGGATTGGCCTGGAATTCACTATTGTAGCTCAGCTTGCCTTGGACTCAAAGTATGTAGAATTAAAGTAGTTTTTTCTGTTGCCCATTCTAGCTCCCAAATAATGAGACAGAGACCTGCTACATTTATTACTAAGCTTTAAGCACTATAGCTGGGCAATTGCTCATGTATGCTAACTCGTCTGTGCCAGCCTGCCCTACCTCCCAGCCACATCCCTGTTACCTGTCCTCCAGTCTTGCCTTGGCTGCTCCTGCTCCATTTTTGTCCCCGTGGCAACTCCCTCCGTAAGACCTCCTCTTCATGGCCTGGTGACTTTCCTCTCCCCACCCCCTTCTCTCTGCTCCACCTGGAACCCACCTCCCCACAAACTGCCCTAACTCTCCTGCTGGGCTAGCTGTTCAGCTCTTTATTGACCAATCAGAGATGATAGAGAACAATTTTTATACAACATTGAGACAGGAGATTCTTCATAGAAATGGCAATGCCAGAATCAGTTAGCATTTAGCTCACTGCAGTTCAGCAGTTAACAATATACACTGTGAATGACAGTCACCTCTACCAAAGCTCTCTTGCCTCAGCCTCCTGTCACTGTGCCTGGTTTGAGTTTGTTTGGTTTTTGTTTGTTTTGTTTTTTTTTTTAACCACTTATAAACTGAACAGCAGGAATGAGGATAAGGCGGGAGGGGGCAGGTAGCAGCATGTATGAATGGCTATATCATCCATGCATGAAAATCTGACTCACCATGACCCAGACATCGGAATTGTCCCTGGGAAGCACCACAGGTCCTCTATGGGGGAGTGCATTCAGAGATTACTTAGTGAGTCTGAGTGGGGCCTGGGCACGGGATTCTGTGCTAGACACTGGACTTAACCAGAATGGAGGCTTAGTTTGAGCTCTACAAGAATTTACACTGTGGTGAAAGAGACCCACATAAAACTTAGAGGTATGTGCCGAGAGTCCTGGGAACACAAAGGAAGTAGCATGCCCTGGCCCAACTGAGGGGCTCACAGCTTTCCTGCTGTTCCGCTTTGTCTTAGTTGTAGTCAGGGTGTGTCTCTGTGCCCTGCCCACAGTAGCCCACACGCTCAAAACCAAAGCCACGTTCATTCTTGCTCTTCCTGCTACCTCACAACCAGGCCCCCAAATGGAGCTGTGTTCACCCTCGTCCCAGGTCCAGCTCAGTGTCTTAGAGCTGCCTCCTCTGTTCCTGATGCCTTAGGTGGAATCTTGTAGGTCTCACTGACGTCAAAAACCAGCTCTTCTGTGTTTGTTGTAATTGTGATGTACACCACTGGCGTCCAAACAACCCGGTGGAGCCATGTTCCCTTCACACTACTGGTGATGTGCCAGGTGCCTGGGGCTCTGGGCACTTACTCCTGCTTCAGCTGGACAAACTGCTATGTCCACTTCTCTGTTACTGCGCTGAGGTTCATCTGTTCTGAGTTCAGGTGCTTGTGGTCTGCATCCCTTCAAATGCTCCGGCCAGAAGAGCCGTGTCAAGCTCTGAGCTATGGCAGCAGTGTTTGGTGTCTTGGAGGACACCCACTTCTGCTGTGTCATTGCATTCGTTTATGTTCATGGCTTCCTTCCTCTAATCTGAGAACCTAGGAAAGGCCAGATCAGGTTACCTGACTGACATTTGGGGTCCCGGAGATCCTCAGAGCTGTTAATTGCACCCAGACTAGAAGACCAGTAGGTGGCTTGGTCTCTGTTCTCCGAAAACTGCCTACTGAATAGGACAGACTAGTAAAGGAACTTGCCTGGTGCAGTTTGATGGTTTTTAAAGAGCCAGTGAAACTGTAGTGTAAGCTCAGGGCCATGGCCGCAGCCTCTTGAGTTCTATGCTATGAAAGTTTCTTCCAGGGACTGGGACAGCAGGGAGTCAGAGGTTTGGGTTTCAAGTATGTAGTTGTGGTCACAGTGAGAGAATCAATAGGTTGGGGAGAGAAGCTGTTACGTTGGCCAGAACAGTGGTTCTCAACCTGGAGGTCGTGATCCCTTCGGGATCGCCTAAGACCATTGGAAAACACACCTTAACATTATAGTTCATAACAGTAGCAAAGTTACAGTTGTGACATAGCAATGAAAATAATTTTATGGTTGGGGGGTCACCACACCATGAGGAACTGTGTAGGGTCACAGCGTCAGGGAGGTTCAGGGCCACTGGAGGAACATCATATCTGACTCCACAAGAGTAAGAGTCTCATGGGTCAGTTGAGGTGTGAGGCCTAAGATGCTTTGAAAAATAATACAGTTGAGGCAGGAGCCAGATTGCGAGGACTGAAGAAAGAGACAAAGGCGTCTGTAGATTGCTACCACTTGTTTCCGAAGCTAGACAACAGGAGAGGAAATGGGGGGTAGGAAGCAGAGGCCGTCAGCAGGGTCCTCGGTGTGGATGTGGGGCATGGCAACTACACATTGATTCCTTAGAAGTAGTCACTAACGCGATAGTCACTGAGATCATTCATTCATTCATTCATTCATTCATTCATTTTCCCACCCATTCACTCACTCAGCTCACCCTTTGGGCAGCTGCACACCAAGCAGCCTGGCTACTTCTCCCCTTCAGTCGGATGGGTGGAGTATGGCAACAGTGCTGTAACACTGAGCGTCTTAGAGTGGCACACATAGGACTTGAGCTAAGGCCACAAGGAATAATAAATCACAGTCATTTCTTCCTTTAGTTGGAGGTAGAATTCAAGTTTCATTCCAAGGAGAGGTTACAGGCCTAGAGTCAGGTGATTCCAATTCCAGTCATGTATTCCAGAGGCCACAGGGTGTTGGTGCTGTGAGTTTCAAGAACTTTTATTTAACTATCTGTTTGTTTGTTTTTTAATGGTCACGACAGGTAGAGTGGAGCCCCAAACTTTTAGAGGTCCCACCTCAAACTCAGTTTGATTACACTGTTACCAATCTAGCCGGTGGCCCGAGACCTCACTCTCACTTCGACTCAGAATACCACAAGACCACCTTGAAGGTGCGTGATGCCGCTGTGCCTTGGGAGGCCCACTGCAGAGCTTCAGGGGTGTTTCCCTGGCCTGAGTTGAGCCGTCAAGTCTCCCATCTTCTCTTTGTCTGTGCCCCACTCTAGGGTGGCGTGTTTGCTGGGCAGCTGACCAAGGTGGGCATGCAGCAGATGTTCGCCCTGGGGCAGAGACTGAGGAAGAGTTATGTGGAGGATACCCCCTTCCTCTCACCCATCTTCAACCCGCAAGAGGTCTTGTGAGTCACAGACAAGGAGATACCGCTTAAGGTCTTGACCCTGAGTAGCCTGTTACCTCCAGTCTCATCTAAAGGTGGTTTGGGGCCCAGATAGCCACTGCATAGTTACCCTCATGTCATAATCATCTGTGAACAGGCAGTCACTGTGGGTCGCAGCCACTGGCCTTCAGGTCCCTGGGGGCAGCCTGACTATAGGAAAGAGAGGCTTCCTCCTGGTGGGATCCCGCATGTGGTTTTGAGAGGCTCACAGCTGCTCTTTTCCCAGCTGTTCTCTGTTCCTGTGTGAATATCTCGGCCACTGCATGTCTATTTCCCCCCCCCACAGTGTCCGGTCCACCAACATGTTCCGGAATCTGGAATCTACACGGTGTCTGCTGGCTGGCCTTTTCCAACGTCAGAGAGGTTTGTGTTTGTGTCTGAAAGTCGCATCTGCACCAGAGGAGCTCGCTCTTGTCACCCCCATAGCCCCTTCTCTTCCTCCATGCCTATGCTCTTGATCCCCCTGTGTGAGGACTTCTACTTGCTCCTGCTGTTGGGGTCTTTCCCCATCCAGCCTTCCATTGCCCTTAACCGGACCTCCACAGTGAGCAGGAATTGGATGTACCTCCACCTCCTGACTCCTCAGGCCTCTACACAAGCTGGAGAGGGCAACCCTGTCTTGTGAACAGTAGCGAGGCACTACTGAAAAAAAAGAGCAAGGGGCACACTTAGCTGGAACCCAAGACTTCCACCATTGCTCTGGTCTCAGTGGCAACTCTCAGCCCCCCCCCCAGATGCTGAGCAGTAGCGCAGTCATGCTTGGCCTTTCCTAGATGAGAAGGTTGCTTGGGTTTTAGCATATTTATCAGTGAGTGGTTACAGTCATCAACTCCAGAGGTTTTCACCAGTGAGGACTGCGTGTCCTGTTTCCTTGCTGGATCCCATGTGAGACCTCTGTGTGCCACTGTCACATCGCTGGGAGCAACAGAAACAACTCAAGGGGAGAAGAAGGGGAGAAAGGTTTAGTTCGTCTGACAGTTTCCGAGTGGTGGGAGGCTGGTGTGGGGGCCGAAGCAGCACAGCAGGTACAGCCTGCACAGCTCCTCTCTGTATCTGTGGCTGCCAAGTGTGAGGCGGTGAGTGCTCACGTTGTGCCAGGCAGGAAGCAAAGGACGTAATTTTGATGAAGTGGGGGACCAGCTGTTCTGTGTTAGAATGCCCACAATGCCAGTCCTGATTCTGCCTGGGGCAGGCAGTCTTTGAAACGAGTCAGGTCTATGGCCCAGAAGGAGGGTGTGTGTGCTAGACAGAACCAAAGCGCTCCTTTTCCAGCTGGGAGGAGAAAGGAGGGCAGAGCCAGGGCAGGAACTGCCTTCAGGAGTGGCCTTGGGATCTGCCTCTTGGATCAGCTCTTGGACACAGAGAAGCAGAAGGCAGAAGTGGAGGGGTCTTAGAAGAGTGGAATGAGGCCCCTCCCTGTGTTTCCTTCCTCCTTCCAGGATCTGTCGTCATCCAAACCGATGAGGCCGGCTCTGAAGTCCTGTACCCCAACTCTCAGAGCTGCCGGGCCCTGAGAGACAAGACCAGGTAACAGGCTTTTGTAGCTCTCGCTGGTGTTGGCGGGTGCTCAGGCATTTCTGGCTGTGCTAAGAATGTATCCCAGGGCAGAGAGAGTGCAGTCTCCAGCAGATCTGAGCTATGCACTGGTTTCTGTAAAATGGGTAGAAACTGCCGAAGAATAGGACTGGGAATTTTTAGCCTTTTATTCTAACACAAATTCTTGCCAACTTACATTTACAAGTCATTTAACTTCCTGGAACCTTGATTTGTTCATCTGTAAAATAGAAATAATATTACTAACTCCACATGTTGTTAAAGGATTGCATGGGATCATAAAGGCTGAAGAAAATTACATTTTGTAAATTACAAATCACTGTACAATAGTAATACAAGAGCTTGTGGGTTTTGGTAGAGGCCGGAAGAAGGCTGCCGTTTTGCAGCCAGGCATCTCAGAGGATCTGGAAAAGGTGAAGGCAGGTGTGGGCATCGACAGTGGTGATGAAGTGGACTTCTTCTTTCTCCTGGACAATGTGGCTGCTGAGCAGGTAGAATGGCTGTTTCGTGGGTCCTGGGTTTGGGGAGCCATGGGAGTGGGTTGGCTCCTAACTTAGAACTGGCCGGAAGTCCCCCTAGTCTGCAGGCTGCTGTCATAGAATTTGCCAATGAGAGGGATGTGGGGATTGAAGGGCCCTGAACAACTGAAGAGAGATAAGAACAGTCGTGAACCCCAGGCAGTTAGTTCTAGATCAGTTTCTGGAAGTTCATTTCCCAGACAGATTGCCTGACGTGCGTGTTTGGGAGAGTGGAGGGAGGGTGGTGCTTTGGCTATGAGTAGAGAGTATGTTAAAGTATGCATATACTATTTTTCTATGTGTACATGTGCACATATGTTTAGAAGTCAGAGGACAACATCAGATGTCTTTCTGCAGGAGATATCTACCTGGGTTTTCAAGACAGTCTAACTGGACTGGATTAGGAAGCACGCTAGGCCATCAGGAACCTACCTGTCTCTCTACCCAGGAGTAGAGAGAGTTGTGAGCTTGTGCCACCATAACTGGTTCAGGGGCTCGAACTCGAGTCCTCAAGCATGCACAGCGAGGACTTTACCAAGTCACCCAGCTTCCTGACCCAAGTTTTGTTTTCTTTGAGACAAGATTTAGCTATGCAACTCAGAACTTTCTGGGACATCTCTGCCTCAGACTCCTGAGTGCTAGGGCTACAGATGTGTGCCACTCACCATACCTTCCTTGTAAAATTAACATTTAGCACTTTCAGGCTCCAAAGCCTTTGGGATCCCTCTTTATCGCATCACTTTTTGGACGGTCTGTATGAGTATCAGACTAGTTTAGATATCTAAGCTGTGTGTGGCCTACATTCCTGTAATTCCAGACTTTAAGATGCTGAGGCAAGAGGATCAAAAGTTGGAAGTTAGCCAGGCCTACACACTGAGATCCTGCTGGTGACATGGTTTTGTAGGTGAAGATGCCTCCAAGCCAGACAACCTGCATTTGATCCCCAGAGCCCACATGATAGAAGGAGAGAACTTTCACATGCTTACTGTGGCACTGCATCTCCCCACCCCTGGCATGCGCACGCACACACATACACACACACACACATGCACACATGTGCGTGTGCACAGAAGGACCCCTGGAGCAAGTCTCTTTGCTTCTGCCTTCCCACCCACCTGCTCACTCCTCCCTCCATGAGTTTCAAAGGAGAAACAACATGTGTGGCTCAGGTCCTGCTGCCAGCCCATGCCTGACGTTCCTTCTATTCTTGGCTACAGGAGTGTAGTAGGGTAACCCCTGCTCCTTGTAGGCTTGGGAACTTTCATATGTTCCAAAAGAATATTAAGCTGATTGGTCTTCAACGCATTTCCTAAGCAGTGTTAGTCAGAAGTACACACACACAGACACACAGACACACAGACACACACACACACACACCCCATCAAGCAATCAATCAATGTAAAATATTGAGATATCTGTAAAGTAACTTGGTTAATCCTTTAGTCTGTTTTCCTCAAATTGATTTAGCCATAGAATCTTTTTATGTACTAAAAATATATTACACATATTACATTTTATGAATGCATATAACATTTTATGTAATATGTATGTTATTAAAATGCATTGAAATATATATTACATTTCGTGCAGTAATAGCATCACACAGTGGGAATGCTTCTGGGGACTGAAAAGCTGGTGCCCGAAGGCAGTGTGAAGTCTTTTTCCTTGTCTTACAGAGATGACAGTGCCCCCAGGGCATCAATGTACCTTGTGCTTATGTGTAGTAAATTTGAGGTTATGTGGCAAGGGTTCATAAAAAGTGTTTATATGGCATACAGTTTCTAAAATGATTTTTAGGGAAATAAAAATCAAATGAAATTTGTTGATTCCTTGGCTCACATTTTATTCTTTTTTAAAAGTTAAAAATTGTTAGTTTTGAAGCCATCATGGGTGCAAAATACTTCTTACAACTCTGTGCCTATAGGGGCTGGAGAGATGGCTCAGTACTTAAGAGCACTGGCTGCTCCTTCAGAGGACCTGAGTTCAAGTCCCAGTACCCACATGATGGCTCACACTGTCTGTAACTCCAGTTCCAGGGAACACTCTTGACACTACATACATGTAGGCAAAACACCAGCTGAAAGCTGCCTGGTGCCCTTAGTAGGCAAGAAGTGCTTTCCGCTAACAATCTCAGTGACCCTTACAGGTGCACAGCCTCCTAAGCTGCCCAGCACTGCAGAGATTTGCCCAGCTGATCGAGCGGAGAGCTGTGGACACAGCCTTGTACATGCTGCAACCGGACGACAGGTGAGGGGTCCTAGTGTGTGTGTGTGTGTGTGTGTGTGTGTGAGAGAGAGAGAGAGAGAGAGAGAGAGAGAGAGAGAGAGAGAGAGAGAGCGCAAGAGCGAACGAGCAAGCTGCCTCATACCTATCGACAGGCCTCTCTGTGTGAGGGGGTAAAAGCCCGCTCTGCCAGCCTACCCTCATGGTGACCTGCACTCTGTCTTTTGTTTTCAAAAGATTGGGATGGAGGGAGTGGAGCGAGGAAGTTTGCTGTACTCTGTTGATCATGGTTCAGTTACAAATGATTTCCTGTCTCGGGGGTGGGGGTGGGAGGGGGGGGCAGAGGGGGGGGTGGAGGGAGTTGTTACTTTTTGCTGTTTTTATGGTAAAGGAACCGAGCAGAATCTGCAGCCCCCTGCTCTTCCCCTGTCACTGTTGAGAGAGAGGACTGGGCTGTGAGAGACTGGCTACTTTTCCTGGGCTCTTTTGGCAGGTGGCAGGGCTAGGGCTTGGTCCCAGATCCTTGACACGTTTGCCACATCTTGCTGCTGCTTGGGACTGTTCTGGAATGCCCATTACAAGCATTCAGTTTGCACTAAGAGAGGTGACTTGGAAGCCTTTAGGACAAAGTGAAGGGATGATCTAGGCCCCTGCTGAGGGAGGGGAGCAGTTAACATTTCAAGAATTTACAGAGTCTGTTGCATAAGGGAAGAGCCCCTAGTCACATTGCCTTGGAGTCAGCACCTCCATCTGTGTACTAGCCTTGGGGTTCCATACCATCTCCAGCCAAACCACTAAGCTGCCACTCCTGGGACCAGCAGCTTCCAAGCCTTGTTCATGAAGTGGTCCCGCCAGACCGAAACTACCCCTTGCTGCCCTCGCTGTGCCGGACCACACACAAACACACTGGGTAAATACATCAGGCACTATGGGCCATGCCTCTTCTGCTGCGACTTCATTTTCCCACATCATGAAGCAGCTCTGGGTAACACACACACACACACACACACACACACACACACACACACACACACA
>OU015753.1:52775858-52788499 GCA_907169655.1 Acomys percivali
GCTGCTGCTGCTGCTGCTGCTGCTGCTGCTGCTGCTGCTGCTGCTGCTGCTGCTGCTGCTGCTACTGCTGGCCCTGTTTCTTTGTCAGCATTCTCATTCTTTGCCAGAATCGGTTTTAAATATGTGATGCTTTCAAACCACCACCTAAGACGGAGCAGCCAACAGGAGAGCCTCCCTCCTCCCTGCTGTCTGCATGACAGCTGCTGAGATGCAGAGCCCAAGCCTAGCATTCTGGCCTTCAGGCTGTCCTGTACACAGGCTTCCCTCCCACCAGGCCCTCTCTGCAAGGCTGACCAGAAGCCTGATGGTGTTTCCTCGCACGTGGCCCTGTGTTCAGTTCCATTGTGCTACCCGCCCATTTCTCCATCTTGTCTTCCATGTCCTGTCCTTCCTGCCCTGCTGCGTGATGCAAACCTTATTTCGCTAAGAAAGCAAAACCAAGAAATGTCCATGTCTTCCAGCAAATCTAGCCTAGTTGAATTGCAGCCCACCTCTTCCTCCTTCAGCCCCTCCCTCTCTCCCTTCTTCCTCTTGCTACTTCCATCCCAGGGCAGCCTTCCGGCTTTGCTTTCTCCACAGTGTTCTCTTCCCACCCCGTGTTCCCATTGGCATACAAATAAGCCATAAAACCTCCTGTCTTAAAATTTCTCCCCATCTTTCAGCTATGCCATTTTTCTTTCTAGCAAGGCTATTCAAAATACTTGCCATCTCTGATTCTTATTAGGTATTCACTCTCACACTCCATGGACACAGCCCTTGTCAAAATCATCAGTGACCTCTCTGGCAAATCCAACAGGCAATTTTCAGTTTCTTCATTTGGCTTCAAGGGTGCTCTCTGTCTCTCTGTCTCTCTCTCTGTCCCTCTCTCTCTCTCTGTCTGTCTCTCTCTCTCCCTCCCTCCCTCCCTCCCTCTCCCCCCCCCCTCTCGCATTTGAGACAGGGTTTTTCTGTATAGCTCTGACTGCCCTGGAATCTGCTTTGTAAACCAAGCTGGCCTCGAACTCACAGAGATCTGCATGTCTCTGCCTCAAGTGCTGGATGAAAGGCTGCCACTACCCCCTGGCTCTAGGGCATTCTTGTTTCCTCCACTTTTCAACATGTCTGTTTTTGCTGAATTCCCCCTTTCCTGATCTTTAAGTGTTAAGAGCATCTTGAACTTAGTTTTTGGACCTTTTTTCCCTACCTCTTCTCCTGCTGTCATCTTCTAGTGACTTCAAGCAGTTCTGTAATTTTAAATATCAATTGCACAATAAAATTATACTTCAACAAGACTGAATTTTGGTCTCACTTCTTTTTACTCAGTAGCACCTCAGTTTAGATATTAAATTATAAATTATTATTAATTATATATTAAATTAGATACTTGTGTTGGGATACACTGTGTGAAGTGAAGGTGTGTCTCTGTATATTCACTTGTTGATTGCTACCGGCAGAGAGCTAAGTGCTGGCAGGATCTTCCTATGGCCTGTCACCTGCTTTTCTATTTTGTAAATGTTTATTCTTCCTCACCGGCCTAAGGCAATTTAGAATGTACCAGAGATGGTCTCACTACTGATTGGCTATAATAAAGAGCTGATGGCCAATATTTGGACAGAAAGTGGAATATGGGACTTCTGAGTGAGAGAGGGGGACACTGGGAGAAGGAAAATGCTCGAGATTTGCCTGCAAATACAGGAGAATGGATGGACTCGGGAGGAGAGAGGTAGAGCTAGCCACATGGCAGCACCAGTCAGGTTATGCTAGAAGGTTAACTGGAGACTACCCAGCAAAGGCCTAAGCCTTAAACTGTATTAGTAGACTCCATGTCATTATTTTATCGCTGACAGATCTGCAAAAGTCACACTATGTACTAGATACTAAATTTAGACATTAAAATTTTCATAGCTATGAGACTGCCCATGGCTCACAATAAACTTTCAGTTCTGAAGCCCTCTTTTCTATTTCCCCTTCCCACAGGTACACCATTCACTGAGTTGCTTGGGCCAAGGCATTTGAGGGTTCCATAGTCTGCACCCACCACATCACTAGTGAATTCTCTTGATTCTTGACACTACACCCAGAGCTGACCCTTTGTTGCTTATCACCACCCACTGACCTGGGCTCCTGCCAAGGCCTCCTAACCTTTAGTCCTGCATTTCTGCCCTTCTTCCTCAGTCTATCCCAACACAGGTGCTGCTTTTTAAAAACAATCTAATCCTGATTCTCTTTCCCCCAAAATTCTCTGGTTCTCAACTCAAAGTAAGTGCCAGTCATTGTAATGGTCCTTGAGGCCCTGGAATGTCCCGCCTTTTTGCTTATTCCTCCCCTCCTCCCCAAGTAATTTTTTTATTTTATTTGAAATTGATGAGTAATGATTGTCTATATTTATAAAGCAAAATATAATATTTGATACATATCTACAGTATGAAATTATTAAATCAAGCTAATTACCGGTAACATAACCACTTTGGTCATTTTTTGTGTGAAAAGTAAAATCCATACTTTTAGGAAAACAGAGTTGCTATGACTTGTATGCATTTTTCTGTCCAAATTTTATGTGGAACCCCAGCCCCTAGTGTAAAAGTGCTGGGGCATGTGGCCTAATGGCAGGTGTCTGGGTCAGAGCGACTCTGTTTCATGGATCAATCAATGAGTGGCACTGAGAAAGGGGCTTTAGGGAGCAGTTCTGTCTCGTTCTTCCATATGGTGACACAGTGTCCCTTTTCTCAAGGATGCACGTGTCACCATCTTAGAAGCAGACAGCCAGACTCTGGCCTGCTGGCATCTTGATCTTGGATGTCCCAGTGTCTTGAACTATGTGAGATGCTTCTTTAAAATTTATCCCATTTGTGATATTCCATTATAAAAGTCCAGAGCAGGCTGCAGTAATGATAAAGGTGCCATGTAATGGTAGGAAAGGAGATTTATTGTAGGAAAGGGGAGAAAAGGGGAGGGTGCCCATGACAGAGAGAGAGAGAGAGAGAGAGAGAGAGAGAGAGAGAGAGAGAGAGAAGAGAGAGAGAGAGAGAGACAGAGAGAGAGACAGAGAGAGACAGAGAGAGACAGAGACAGAGACAGAGACAGAGAGAGAAACAGAGCATAAGAGGCTGGTGGGTCGTTTTCATCAGGGATACACCTGGCATGCACCTGGATGAGGTTGCTAGGTCCTTAGAAGCAGGTTAGCAGTGCTCATATGCTAACAATTAATCATGGTCAGCATGCTGTGCAGGATATCATTATGACTTATGCTCCCTGACTAAATGTCTGTGCCCTTAGACCTTCACCTTTCCCTAACCCTTGGCCTTTGTTGCTGCTCTTGAACATGACTGTGCCAAGATGCCTAGAGCCTTGCAGTTACTGCAGTCACTTTGCACAGGCTGCCTGTTCTCTTCCTGGGATGTTTGTCCTGGCATCCATATGGGTAGATCTCACTCTTCACTCAGGTCTCAGTTCACTGCCTTCTCAGGAAGGCTACCACATTACCCTGTGTGAACAACACACCGGCCCCTCACCTCTCTACTTTAAGCCTTTGCTACAGTCTGTCACTTTGTATCATGGGCTTCTTAGGTCCTCCAAACGTTCCTATTTGATGTGTGAGGCCTTCTTCTTTCAGACAGATTAAAGACATCATCAAGTCAGTGAAGTCACATAGGTGAGTTCTGACCCAATATGACTGCATCCTTATAGGAAATCGGGGCACTGAACAGAGGGGATTCCATGGACCCACACAATAAGACTGCTCTCTGTGAGTTAAGGAGAGAGATCTTGAGAGGCCAACCCTGCCAGGCCCCTCACCTTAGACTTGCACTAGCGCTAAGGAAATGAATTTCTGTTGCAGCCTGTGGTCTCAGAAATACTGTCCCCCACAGCATTTGTCAGGGCTTGCTGCCTAGATCCATGAATTCATGTACTTACCCCCCCCTCCACTAGAATGTAAGCTCTTATGAAGGCAGGTTCATCGTCTCGTCCACTCAGGTGTCCCCAGGAGTAGGGTGATACCTAACACCTGCTCGGATATTTGATGTTTGAGTGGCAGGTCCCCCCTTTCTGTCACCACTTTCCTGAACTCATGTTCACCCCTCTAAGTCATTGTTGAGGCTTCCTAATGATTCAGTCATTTGTTTCCCCTCATCTTCGGAGGCGTTACCTTTCCAGCCCTGTTCCTCACACACCTCCCTAGCCAGGAAGATATGTACATATACTTAAATTATTACATTTATCTATTTCGCATGCACGGGTAGGTACGCGTATGGTGCAGTAGGCATATGGAGGTCAGAGGACAACTCAGTGGAACGGGTTTTCTCCTTCCACCGTGTGGGAAGCGAATTTGTGTCATCAGGCTTGGCAGCAACTGCTTTTAGCCCCACCACAACACCCTTCCAGCCCCGAGAACTATATTTAAAGAAAAGAAAATTCTACTTTTCTGACCTTTTTTTTTTTTTTTTTTTGGCACACATTCCTCCCCCTGACCCTGCATCTTGTTGCCTTTGGCCGCCCAATCCTTGCTCATCTGTTTCTGTTGGCCACTTCCACATTGGACGTTGGCTACTCATTACAGGTCTTGCATGCTATTGTAGTCTATAGACGACTGCAGGAGTTGGTGTAGCCTGGACTTCTGCAAAGATGTTCTGAACGGCAATGTCTCCTTGTGTGCATGCTCCCCTGTTCACCACTAGGGGAAGCCTGGAGCAAAGGAAAACACCGAGGCTGGCTGTCCCTGGGTTCAATAATTACTATTTATTCCTCATAAGTTCGTCTCACTTGTGAGCCTCTCCTGAGCAAACAGTCCCCCAAATGCCATTTTTCCCTGCTTTCCACTACATTTTTACCTGTGAAGGTTTCCTCTCCTGAGTCCCACCAGCCCTGTGCAAGCAAGCCTCCCCAGGCAGCAACCCTGAGGGTACACTCACATCCAGACTCCCTCCCTCAGTGCTGGTGTGACCGAGGCAAGTCATATAACTTCTATGCGCTTGTGTTTTCCTATCTACGAGAAAGGGGCATGGCTGTTCGCCCACCAGACAATTTGGCCTACGTGTGGAGGGAGAAGGATGGGTATGAAGGAACTTTATAGCTCCTCCCTTGGCCCCCATCCTAACTCCTTTCTCTGGGAGTCCAGGAAAGGAGCTAAAGAAATCCTAAAGATGGCTTGCTCAAGAGTGGCAAAGCAAAGGGCCCCCTAGGCTTCCTTCCCCTTCTCAGCTCCCCCTGCCTCCTCTCAGAGCTCGGCTTGAGCCAGGGGGCAGTAACTCCATCTGGGACCCACTGCTAGAACTTTCTGAGGGCCTCAGTCAAGGCTTGCCCTATGGAACCCTGTTCTGTGAATTCATGGAATAAATGCTGGATGAGCCCAGCCTCTGCTTCTGCTATGTGCAGATTCCCATAACTCTTTCTCCTGGGAAGTGAAAGGGAACTTCCCCTAGGCAGACAGCAAGGAAACAGACAGAGCTCAACCCAGAGAGGGGGAGTAGAGCACCCATCCTACTCACTGTGGTCCTCAAAGCACCAGGACCAGGTGTCCTTCTAAGAAACTGAGAAACTCTTAAGAAACCTGAATTCCAGCCTTTTTTTAAAGTGGTGCTTGGCACCTTACTAAGCTAGAATCTTTTGGGGACACTTCCTTGACACCTCAAAAAGCCTCAAAGGAGGCCTGTGAGAATAGAGCTTGAAAAAAAAAAAGTGCCTACGGCTGTGTTTACTGCATGCCGGGGATGGCGTTGGGAGGGAGTGCTGCTGGAGTAGTGTGTCCTGGTGATGCTGGGCAAAAGCTTGAGGCCCCTTCCAGCTGGCTGGGAGGGCGATCCCTGGGGAACTGGCTTTGCGCTCTGTTCAGGCCCTGCCCTCTAGTGGCCAAGGAACTCTGCAACCCTGCCTGCCTGCCCAACTCGCCTCAAGAACCCCGATTCTTGCGAAGGCTGGCTGCAGAGAACTGAAAGGCATTCTCCCAACAAAAAGGTACCCTTCTCATTTCTCCCTTTTCCCTACCTGATTTTTGAGACGTGCCTTACTCTGAAGAGATGGGGGTGGGGCACAATCAATCTTTATGACGCAGACGCTAATCTAAGGCCTGAGAACTGCACGGGGCTGACCTTGGAGCCCTGTCACGCTGGGTTAAAGTCCTCCCCTCTGTATTGTTGGCTTACTTTTGGACAGGTCAGTTAATGTCCTGCTGATCAACTGTATAGAGCTGGGGTGTGGCTCACTTGTGGAGCACTGCTTAGCACAAACAAGGCCTGGAGTTTGATCCCTAGCACCACAAATGTACTATATAAACAAAAATATTTCTAGAACTTCACTTGTAAAGGGATTTCACTTGTAACGTGATTTCTCCCTCTTAGTTTTGTCTAAGGGTCACATGGGTTAGGTATGTGAAGTTCTGCCTAAGATGAGACGCGCTGTATGACCACAAGACCTCACTCCTGTTGTTCCAGCGAAGTCGGCCGGCCCTCCCTGCCCGCCTGAGTCTTGAGGCCACTGTGGTCGCTGGCACGCCACTAGCAGGTACTAGTTCTGTGACTGTGTTACAGTGTGATGGGATTGCATGAGCCACACACCTACATTGCTTGGAGTTGACCATCTGGGATCTGACCTAGCCTTGCCCCGGCCCTGGGGCAACTGTCAAAGCACTGCAGGGCTTCTGCTGTGTGCTGTGAGGGTGACAATGCTGTGTGTCAAGGCCTGGTAGAGGCGGGCAGGTGTTAGGCAAAATTACTATGGAAGTATTTGGAACGTGCTAGTTGTTCAAATACAAATTTGGATCCCACATCATGTTGAATTTGGGGTTAAAAGAACCCAGAACTTAGCAGCTATTATATGCACAAACACCGGGTTGCTCCACAGGGCACCAGTTTTGGAGAAGACCAGTACATAATTTGATATCAGAGATATGGCATAATTATGCCAGCAGAACTATGCTGAGGTTGGGTGGCGCTGATAGAATTGTTTTCTATATTTTGATAAGCAAACAGGGCTTTTTATTTTTATTTTTATTTTTTCTGGGTAGGCTTCTTCTCAGAGAGAAACATGGATTTGGGAGAGATTAAAAGTCTCAAAGGTAAGGGAAAGATGTAAGGAAATGGCCTGCACTGAGTCACTGCAAAGGACAGTATTCATCAGAGAATTAATTTGGAAGGAAATAGGGTGTGAAATAGCAGCTAGGCTTTCAACTCTGGCATCATGGCCTCAGAAACCCAGTCAGAGCTTCAGAGGCAGCCAAAGCTCAGCCGGGGAGCCACGTCTGGAAAGCAGCTGGGGATGTTCAGAGACCACAAATTGTTGAGCTGGGGAGGAACTGATTGAGTGTGTAATTAAGGGACGGGCTGTATAACACTCGGGTAAGTAGAACTTGATGGGGTCAAACCAGCAGGGGCTTCTGAGAGCTGAGAGAGCAGCCAGGGGCGCCTTTAGGAACTGAAACAAATGCACCGAGGTGGGTGCAGCTCACAGGGGCCCCATAGGAGTGAAAGAGGTGGGAGGGGGTGCCAGAAGGAGTGACTGCTCCCTAGGTCAAAGTGTCCCCACTTAGTACCTCAGTGGCTCGGCTCTAGAAATAAGGCAACGTTATACAGCAGCAGCAGACTCTATGGAAATGAGAGGTAAGGTGGGCTGTGATGGGGCCAGGATCACATAGCAGGACGGAGATCTCATGGGTTCTCAACTGTGGCTGCACGTCCACCAGGCTTGATGTGTGTGAACGCTAGTGGTGAGGACTGCATAGCATTGCTTGGAGTGTGAAGGAGTATTCTTGGATCTTGTAGGAGAAGAAGGAAGCCTTTCGTGGTTCAGTGTCTTTGTGGACAAGCAGGATGCTGGAGCAACAATTCAACAGGTTCTGAACTGGTTCAGTCACTGTAACCCAGGTCCCTATGTACAAAGGCCCTGCCTGCCTCTCCCGCTGCACCCCTACCACACTGTCATCCCACACCATGAAAAGTTGTCCTTCTTGTTAGCCGGACCCCATCTTAAAGATTCTTCCTTCAGATTGTCCCCAGGGAAGAGCACACCAATTGATTGTCTAGTACCTACTGGTCAGTCTTGAAAACATGCAGACTGATTATGTTATGTTTAGGAATGTATATGTATATATACATATATGCATGCAATAACAATTAATTAGAAAGGAATAATTAATTAGACAGGGGAAGGGTATATAGAAGAAGTTGGAAGAAGGGGAGAGATGTACTTGCATAGTAATCTCAAAAATTAAAAAAACAAAAAGATGTCTCTCTTGCACAGGATAGCATTTGCTTATATATCTGTGAGTTCGTTTATGTTTATTTTCACAGATGCAGCAGCAGGAGTGGTTAGGCATACAGGCTCTGGAGCCAAACTACCTCATTACACAATTGGATGGAGGCTTCAGTAAGCTGTCTGTTTAGTATGAATCAATAACATGACCTGGTCCCCAGAATTCTAAATGTACAATGGTCATCCTGGTACCCAGCATAAAGGGTATGATGGCCCTGCCCTATGCCACACAGCATGCGCACAGCCAGAACTGTGCTTAGATCTGAGAGCCAGTTGGAGAGCAGAGAGAACCACCGCCAAGAGGAAAGAATCAAAGGGACCAAGGTGTACCAAACATATCAAATGCGCCTGGAGGACATACTCAGACAGGCACCTACAAGTCACAGCATATAAAGACTCGAGATCAGTATAAAGGAGATCTTTGAAAGAATCAGAGCTGTGCATGGATGAATTGGGCCACCTCAGAGGGTGGTGTCCCCAGAGGACTGTGAGCTTGCACTGGCATCTAGCCAGAGCCACACCCTGGCCAGTGTCTGCTTACTCTGAGAGTCTGCGGTTCTGAGATTTCATGGCATCCTTCATCCTCCTGGACAGTCTGAGTCAGAAAGCCGCATTTTGCTTTTCATGTGGTCGGGAACAAGGTTTGGTCCTCTAATCTGATGGTTCTGAACCTTGAAGAGGGAGCAGAGAGGTGCTTGAGAATCTGGTGACCCTGGCCTCACCCCGGTAGCAGGGCCTCTGCAGCCCCGCTTGGGGCTGACCAGGCTTTGGGACTGCAGGGAGTAGGAAGTAGGCTGGGAATGCCCCCTCCCGTCCCTGCCTCACCCTCTTACACTGGGATGTCTACTCTGATACATCGTTTCTTTTTTTTCAAGGCTTTGAAGTGCTTTCTCGGCACCAGGAGCAGCAAGAGGCCTCAAATAGAAGAGTTATAATTTGGCTCCAGCCAGAACATTAGGGCTGGAGCTGCATGTGGGCTACAGAGCCAGGTGGCACTTAGGGTGACATGAGGAGTCAAGGGAGGTGACACTCAGTGGGATGTGTTGTTGCTGTTTCTCTCTCACCCTGCCTTTATTTTAAAAACCTTAAAGACAGATGCAATAAAGTGCTTGGGAAAACTAACTTTTGTTCTGTGCACAGTCATAGTTCCCCAACCAGACAACTGATGCGGTTATATCCTTTGCTTAACGAATACGTTTTTTTCTCTAGCAGCACTTCCACAGTTTACATGAGCAATTATTCTCTTCTCCAGCAGGCGTCTAAGGTCAAAGCATCATGGGAAATACTATTACCAGGCCTCCTGCTCTTGCTCAGGTTATTGAGATAGTGACAGTTGTTTTCTTTTTCTTTCTTTTTTTTTTCTCTCTGAAGACCTTGGAGCCTTGGGTGCAGGCTGCTCAGCTGACCTTCATTTGTCCTTGAGTGGTCCAGGCTCTTGAGAACCCTGTCTGGGCAGAGGTTGAGCAATCTGACCTGATTTTCCAAGTGTTCCAGCCTCCCCTCCAGGCTGGGGTTGTCAGGGCTGCTGCGCTGTGTCACCCTTGGGTCCCATCATGAAGTAGATGGACACCAGGAGGTAAGGAACTGCAAATCATAGATGCTTTGTTGTCCCAGAGAGCAGTTCTGAGAAAGAAAAGTGGTGGTGGTGGTGGTGGTGGTGGTGGTGGTGGTGGTGTGTGTGTGTGTGTGTGTGTGTGTGTGTGTAAGAGACAAGGGCATGCATCTGTGAGCCTTTGAACTCATGGCTGCAACCACTTCAGATCTTGTCTTTGCATTGCAAACTCTGAGGTGACTCAAAAACGCTCAGATAAACCCTCCCTGAGTGCATGCACCTGTGTTATCTGACATCAGTTTCACAGAAGTATCTTTGACATCAGGTACCCAGAGAGAGGCAAAAACAGACTTGAGATTGCCTTTGGGCTAGAGGCAAAAACTGGCCTCAGTGCGGACTTGGTTTTCGCAGCGCCTCCTTGCTCTGTCCTCTGGAATGGGCTCCCCCTGGCTTTGTCTCCTTCACCTCAGGTGGCATTTACCTCATCTGCTATATGGTATCTTCCACCTTGCGCCCAGATTCCTTCTCTGTGTCTCGTGATTACTCTGCCAATGATGGCAGGAATTCTATTATCCAATCCTTCTCACTCAGTGAGGTTTTTCTTTTCTGTCTTAAAACAGTGTTTTCATTGCCTCACACTTTGCTTACTTCTGTTTTCCATTTTTCCCATCTACTTTGCAGCACTTGCCTGGTGACTGCCAAACCTACTAGTTCACACACACACCAAACCTACACACACACACACACACACACACACACACACACTCACCTCCATTTCTGCTTTGCAAGAATTGCTTCCTGGAAGACAAGAACCACGGTTAGTGACTCTTCTTTGTCTCCTGAAGGCATTGATCCTGTGTTGTCTCTTTTAGCCCTTAAAGCCATCATCCCCACCATTTGGGCTTTTTTCAACTTCCTGCTTTCTTAGCTACCACAGTGACAGATTCTTTTCCACCTGGATTGCCCTTTCCTCACCTGTCTGGAGGTGGAGGTGGGTGGGGACCATTTTCCTATTTGCCTGCGGGCTTGAGTTCCTTCGCCCAGTCCCACCATGGAGCTTGCAGGCTTAGTCCTTAGCTCTGCTTGGTTTTCTGTTCTCTCACACTCAGGAAGAGCATCCACATCTCCACAGGCAGTCCAGATCTGCAGCCCACGCTGCCACTTACATTCACTTGTCACATGTTGACAACACATTACCTGACACCACTGAAGCTCTAATGGGTCCCTTTCCTCAGCTTCCTTCACTTTTAATGAGGATGCCATAAACTTGGGTAAAGTCAGGTGGGGAGAAAAACCAAGGGTTTCTTCTGGGGGTGATAGAAATAAAAGCAGGCCCACGATAGAGGGAACGTATAATTGAGAAGCCATAACCTGTGGTGTGTATACTATAACCCCAGCACTTGGGAAGCTGAGGCAGAAGGAGTGTAACTTTTAGACAAGCTCAGCTGCATCACAGGACCTTACCTCAAAAGCCAAAGGCTGGTGCCAGGGTGTGTTTTCAGTTGATAGAGTGCTTGCCTTAGCATGTGGTAGCCCAAGGTTCAGTTCCCAGTAAAGCCAGTTAATTCCAGTACTAGTTTGCTTTCTACTGTTGTGATAAATATCATGACCAAAACAACTTGTGAAAGAAAGGGCTTATTTCCTTTCATACCTTAATGTCTATCAGAAAGCAAAGTCAGGACAGGAACTCAAGCAGGCCAGGAACCTGGAGGCAGGAGCTGATGCAGAGGCCATGGATGGCCCTACTGACTGGCTTGCTCTGCAGGGTCACCTTCAGCTACACTGCCTTTCTTATTCCACCCAGAGTCACCTGTCCATACCACCCACTTCGGGCTTGGCCCTCCCATTATCAATCATTTATCAAGGGAAGTTCCCACAGACTTGCCTACAGGCCAATCGATTGAGACTACTGCCACTTTCCAGATGACCTTATATTGTGTCAAGTTGACAAAACATGAACCAGCACAATTCCAACTTCTCTGCTTTCCTAATAAATCTTTCCAAAATAAGAACTCTGTCTTCAGGCTGAAATGGCCAAATGAGCAGTGTTAAGAGGGCTGGTGATGTTGGCGAAGTGAGGGTAGAGCGCCAGGCTTTGAATGTGTCCAGATCTCCAGAGCCGATGACCAACACCCCGAGGCAGACAAAGAACTCACATAAGTTCTGTCACACAGCAATGTATGAACAACCAAGAGACCCATATTTCTAGTTTCAGAGAATGAAAATACAAAGGCAAAGGTAGACTCCATTTTTAAAATCCACCATGGACCACAGCATCTAAAACTGGTGATGCCTTGTTCCCAGAAACAGAGGCTGTGAGCGCTCAGAAGTGAAAGCAGCAATCATCCTTTGGAAATGGTACTTAAATGACTTCCTTGCTCCTTTGGACTAATAGGCCAACAGATGGAAGATGCCCAGGAAATTTGCTAAAATTGTTCCCATTAGGTCACCCAGCTTAGGACAACAGCAGTTTCTCTCTCATCTTTCCCATTATGCCTGGGCTTGTAAACAGCCTGACTTCTTCACTAGAATCTGAGTCTGGTGGGAGCAGTGCAGGGCCACCTCGGATTAGTTCACTGCTGGATGAGTGTTTAGCCTTCTAGGTACTGAGAGAGTCCTGGGGCTGGAGAGGTGGGTCAAAGGTTAAAGCACTTGCTGCTCTTCCAGAGGACCCAATATAGATCAGTTTACAATGGCTATAACTCCAGAGATACAATGCCCTTTTCTGGCCTCTGCAGGCACACAGACACACAGACACACACACACACACACACACACACACACACACACACACACGACACACACACAAACATATAAATAAGGAAGGAAGGAAGGAAGGAAGGAAGGAAGGAAGGAAGGAAGGAAG